>JAGSMU010000020.1:5705000-6905000 GCA_029286865.1 Teinopalpus imperialis | reverse complement strand
TTTAAAGACAGTGTACGGGTATTTCACTAACATATATGACTAGCATTATATTTAAAATCGATTTTGAAATCTAAAAAATTGTTATCACCATTGCGCTCTTTTTCAACTAAATATACACGTTTATACATTTGGTTTTTCATTGGTCTTTCACTTTAAAGTAAGAAAGTAAGAAATAGCTTTAAATTAAAAGTGACAAAGTTATGGATATTAACACATTACAATTCAATTTTTGTAATCGCCTTACGTTAACTAATGAATTATTATGAGCTACCATGTTGTAACAAATCACTTTTTTCTCTAATTAAAAGCTTTTATCGTATTGTATTTACAATTTATTAAAACTTGCCGCCATTGTGAAAGTATCAGCGCCTTAAACAGAAGACTAGAGTGAGTCAGTAAGCGGGTGACGTTGCCGCGTGGACGATTCATTCCAACAAATTCGTAACAAGAAACACCATGAAATATATTATGACTCGTTTGTAATCAATAGTTGAAGAAAAGGTACTACCATGAATTAACGTTATATACTATTCATTGAATTATTACAACTCATATCAACTTTTTTTAACGTTCTTTCAGGTCTCCGTTACAGATTACATTATGCAGATGTTAAGATTATTTAAATCGTGGTAAGTAGAATTTTGCAATTGTAAGCGACTTCACATATTATTTGCTAGTAGCTGTATAGCAGTTATCGATATACTGTAGTTACCAAGTTTCCTTATTCAAAAATTTGGAACAACTAATATGATTGATTTTTTTGTTAGAATCAGAGAAATCGGATATTATCGCATGTCTTGTACACACAATACGTTGTACTAATTACCAGTCAAACAATTTTTTTAACAAACGCGAATTATTTCTTTATGATTCTGTCCTGATTGTGTACTTGGCCATGTCGATTTTACATTCAAATTTAATAATTTTAAGTTGCTATTAAATAATTGTTTTTATGTATATACTTGATACCTAAGCAAAGGTTTATGAAAACGAATCATTAAGTTTTTTTAATATACATTTTATAAAGTTTATAAAATTTGTCAATTTAATACTTCATCCTCTAATTTTGAGACTGTTTCTTTCCCTTTCTTTCTTACTTCCTAGTCGTTTGTATTCACCTTTCTGGCTCTCTTATCAAGCTATCTATCTGGTTTTATTTATGAATTATATTATAATACACTAACCAACCTGACGAAGATGAAAATTAATATTTTATTCATTATAATAATAATATATGAAATCTCCGGTTACGAAGAATTGTTTTTTTGTGCTAATTATAATTGTACGTCTTAGCTTAGATTCAGTATTACAATTATTAAGAACTGCTTGGCCTAGTGAGCTCAATAGATAATATATAGTAAATAAATCCTTGGGTCTCAGGTCTGAGAGTGATGGATGAGTCCCATATCCCTGATTAAGTATCCAAACTTTTTTTACATTTTAAATATTACATTTTTTATATTACATAATGACATGCAATATACAGTGAGACAAAAAACATGAATCAAACTTAAAACACCTTTTTGCGTCGGAAGTTAAAAAAAGATGAATAGAATAAAAGTTCGTACAACACACGGTCTTATCGCTTGAAAGCGATTTCTTTCAGACAACCCATAGATATGAAAGAAATTATGTAACTATAATAAAGAATATAAAAGAGACGAATTTAAGATTAAACAAATAAAAACACTTGATGATTGTAATTAATAAATTATATATAGGATATACATACATATCAATGTAAAAAATGATAGATATTTGGGATACATTAAGGGTTTTTTAAAGTAAAAATGGACTCTACATTTTATGTGTAAAGGTAAGGTAAGTTCCATAAGCGTACAGCAGAAACAGTAAAAGATTTACTAAAGTAGAAGAATGAAGAAAGCGGTAGAGAAAATATACTAAAAAAGGCTCTTCAAGTAATGAAGACTAAACAGGGCGTCTGTCTAATTAATTATAGTAATAACTTTTCCCGCGAAGGCAGCTGTGTTTCCTCAAATACGTACGACACTAATATACGCACATACGCATATGATACGCACTTGATGTCATCTGGTATCATCATATACCAAGTTGGAGTGAACGAAATCGTTAGAATAAAACTGATAAACGTAAATTAGCCATACAAATTCTATTTTAATACTAGTAGTAAGCATAAACTACATGTCTTCCTTGTATTTGCCAAGAGCGTTTTAGCCCCGATCGGTTCGTATATGATTTTTTCAACACAACAACTCTAACATAAAACTTTAATGAAGTTATCGAAATGATATAAACTTTATAATAATATTAAACATCGCTCGAAACGAAACTATCGCGGGAGAATAAAAAAAGGCAGCATTGCCGCCATTATAATATGTCCCCGGCGTATTGTTAAAGCCCCACGATCAGATTGCATTTAACCTTTATTGTCCACCATGAAGCTATGAACTATCAACACGCCGTTCGGGATGGTGTAACCGCGTACCGAAATATAGAAATAAATTTTCCGAATATTACTTGCGTATTGTCAAGACCTTTGACGGTGGCGTGGCATAGTATTACCTGCAGTGTTGCGGGTCCCGGATTCTCTTCATAGACATGGAGCAATATGTCTGTATATATATTTCGTGCCCATGACGCTGCCTCCAAACATTCCTCCCATCTTATTACACATCCATTACATCGGACTAGGAAAGGGGACGTCGAGTAATTGCCTCTGTGTTTGCGCAAATGCTTAAAGTATAGGACTAAGATATCCCCTACTTGTTCTGTAAGGTAAATAAAAAGGGAAGTTGGGGTTTTCGGGCATTCAGGGTGAAGGCCATGATAGTTCACCACAAAAGTCGGGGAGGACGGCAACATGAAGTAGCGCCGCGTGCTAAAGTATAACGAGCGTGTTTGGGGGAAGCAGTGGGACGTGCTTGTACAGTAAAGAGAGCCACCGGGGTATTCCAGTGATCCAGGAGATCCCAGATTTCTGCCAATGCACCGAGTCATCCATTTTAGTAGGTATAAATACCACATACCTTTGTCTTCCCGCTAGTAGTTCAACGTACATACGTAATAGTTCACCCGTAAACGACAACTGCGGCCCATAAACACTATTAATTCTAACCCAAAATCCACATGAGTTGCAATCCCTAATTATCCTGAGGACTGAGATAGAATGCCTTGCTATCAGTAACTGGGCATCCGTTTTGCTACATGAAACGAAGTAGAGATATGCTGCTTTTCATATTTTGTTTATGTATATTTCGTCATCATAATGTCAAATAATACACTACTGACTTTTCGGTAGCGCCATCTTTTATAGATTCCACTCAACATTTGCAACCTCATGATTGGAAACTCAGAATGCCTAACTACGTAGTCACCAGTCCTTTACAGGGTAACGGTCCAAGCCGAGGCTCCGTCTTGGGAGCCCTTGTTCTGGTTACCTGGTAGAGGTCTCGACTGAGCGCCATAAGCACTTGGTCACCTCTCTACTTAGCGAAACTGTAAAAGCCTTCGGGCTAACAGCGGCCATCAGCCCGAAAAAAGAAAAAAAATCGCCAGTTCTGGGTGTGTCGTTGACACTGTATGTGAACCGTGTGTAAAATGAAAAGATAAAAACTGTGCAACTTCATATAAATAAATATATGATATTTTTCCCACAGAGCCGAGCTTCGTAGCTTCATGTAGTTCACAATGGCTGTGCTCCAGCGCTCTACTGATATTGTTTTGCCAAATGCTCACAATAGATACGCGTCACTTGTATTTAAATAAACGTAAATTAACGATTGATTATTTTGATAGCTAAAGCACGGATAAAATAAGGATATGTTATTATCTACGTATTCGTTTAATGGAAAATCTGTTAGAAAAAACTTCCAGTAGTAGTTTTGTTCATTAAATATTTATGCCTTTGTGTATCGGAAATCTGGCTCTGTGATTCCATAATTTTCGACTATCAATGCAATTGTTATGACCCATCAACGGCTTCCTGCTTTAGTAAAGGGTGTGAGATTTAAAGAAAAAAACTAGTATATTGAACTTAATGTTCGCTAAGTATTTAAGATTTGATGGAGTTGGGTTGAGTGACTAGAGTTGTATTAAATGCAGTTAAAGTTTAGTTTAATTATAGTTTAACTTGAATTCCTTCTTTTACCTTATATTAATAACTTTACAACACTTTGAACTTCGCTTCTAACGTTATGCTGGCGAGAAGAGACATTTAGAATATTATTACTAAATTCGAGATTGCTGTTTTTAATTATACAAATTTGTATCATAATAACTTTGATTTTATTATTAATCTTGTAAATATTATTATTAAAACAATTGAAATTAGTGTAAAAATAAATAAATTTCAGTTAAGTACTCTATGTGTAAATGGTTGAGCAAGTAGATAGTTTAAACACAAGAGAACCCATGGATTCGAATCCGTGTAGTAAAATTTTGCATTATGTACTCTGCAGTTTATTTGCTTATAAATAATAAATATATTAAACTAATTAAGATTTTTTTTTAAATAAGTTTTAATACTCTATTAATAGCATTAAAGCCACGCCACAACTAATGTAGCTAGGAAGCTACGACATGAATGGGTCAGCTGGTCAGCAGCGTGAAATAGCGACGGCGGTATAAAATGTATATATATATATACAAATGCATATATATATATATATATAAATATATATATAAAAGTCTCTGGATCCCCGCACTCACCAAATGAAAAACAGCAGCATTATGCTGCTATTTTACGTTGATATTCTGTGAGAGCGTGGTCCTCCCCCGGTCGACCTGAGTCATTCATTCTGCAGCAAAAATGAACTGCAGCTTAGCTCTACCACTGTTAAAATAATAAATGATAATCCGTATCATATATGTATAAAGTAATTTGCCGTACACTTGAGTCAATGCCCTAGGGCAACTTAAAGCTGATCAAAAAAAGCAAAGCTTTAAGCAAATTTTAAAAAGGTAAATGAACCTTACTACAAAAACTTTATTCAGCATTGAGAACAAAGCGATAATCGATATGAATCAAATTTCAGTTCATTGCACTATTCACGACCTGCACTCCTGATCTGCATAGCAATGTGCGTCTTCATCATTTACTTTTATTCGCAAGTAAAACGTTCCCAGAGTACAGATAAGTGTATAGCAATACGTAAGCGATCTTTTTGTTAAAGCATTTTCAATGGCAATGTTTTTAATTATACTTCGATTAGGGACAGTAAAGAAAAAATACATTATCTTTACATCGATTACCGAGCTAAGGCCTCTCGGGCACCCTCGAGTCAGACGCCTTGGGAGCCCTTGTGCTGGTACCCCACTAATTAAGGTCTCGACTGGGCGCCATAAGCGCTCGGTCACCTCTCAAACCGGTGAAACTGTAAAAGCCCTCGGGCTAACAGCGGCCATCAGCCCGAAAAAAAAACTGAGCTAAGATGAGATTTATAATAAACATTCATAAATTACAAAAATATACATTTCGAAATGAAGCAACTTATTCTTTATTCAATATATTGTATTTCATGATGTCATCTCGACCATTTTCGATACCATGCCGCACCAGCGATATGCGCAACCTTTATTATAGTGTCATGAACACTTCGTAAACACAAAGATTTACTCGTCACCTCCCCTAGTCCGATGTAATGCATGAGCAATAAGTTTGGAGAAAGATTGAGATGCGTTTTTACCCCTGGTGCCTCGTATAGAATGTCTCGATTTTAATTGGGTCTCCAGATTCACACAATCACCATACGAAACACATAGTCTTCCCGCGGTCGATACGATCTGTTACATGCCCCAATAGTAAATAGGATACTTATCCTATTTACTTTTGTAGCAATAATAAATAACTTATTTACATTATTTGTACAGGGTACTTAACGTCATTATGCGTACTATTTTTCAATAATCATCTCGTTACCACAATAACAAAGAATTAACATCCTGAATGTAACAGGTTCAAAAGAAACGAGACAACTGCATTCCCACCCAGACAGCAGTTGTTACTGCACCTGCTACTTTTTACATGCTCTATTTTGAGTCTTTTAGGTTATCGAGATATACTATGACTATTAACCATCTTTAATTATTTGCTGCATTTGTTTCTGCACTAAAAATGAACATTTTGAAATAATTGAAAAAGCTCTATTTTAAATATTATTAATTTATTCCCCCAGATATATCTTTGATGGAACAATTCCACCTACATGTTTTTGTTTAAATCACATAATGGATAATATTTTAAAAAATATCATGAACATTACAGGATGTTGAACGGGCACGAACGTCGCAGAACTGTGTAAAAACATTTAAACTAACTTCAAAATATCGCATGATACAATTGCAACACATCGTCCTATCCATATAGTTTGAACGCCGCATATTATTTTTAATAATACCATTTTTATAAGTATTCGCATCCAAACGCGAACTCAAACAAATTATGGCTATACATTCACAGTTTTTGTTTAATTCAGAAAAAAAAATTGTATTAAAAATAAAAATTAAAAACATATTTGTTATATATTTCGAAATAATAAAAACTGTATTTGTAAATTATGCTTATTGAATGTTAAAGTTATATAGGAAATCCCATTTTCTTGTCATTGATTTATCTGACTTTTAGTTGCCCGCCTCCCTTTGTGAGGCTAAAACTAATCCTACTGTAACTTAATTTACTAGAATAATACGTAATGGATATAAATGAAACTTTTATGAATAATGGATACTACGCGCGTACTGAACAAACTTGTAATTGTTTTTTGATGTTTGTAGAAAGCACACGGCCGTAAATTTGTTAAATAGATATAATATAATTTACGTGCTCTTTAACAAATATGTATTTTATACATCAACTGTAAATAAATTATTTAAATAGTAGTATTTTTTAATTAATACTTATTACTAAATAAATAATTTTTATATCTTTTCAATTCTGTGTAACAGATAATCTTTTTTATTGATAATGAAAGTTATGCAATAGATGACGTAGTTAAAATCAATTTGAATAGACACGGAGATTTTTGGTTGGCACCAGATGATGTCAATTGTGCAGGATAAGTTTTAACATTGATAGACGTGACGATTCAGATTGTTTTTAGCTGCAGTACGAATAAATCGGCTTGACCTGTACATCGTGAGGGCGCGTGTGAAATAGCAGCATAAGGCTTGTTGTGTTTCGTTTTGTGAGAGTAGGAACCGACTCATTTACTGTTAGCGAAGCATTTTGTCTGAGTCCTCAGGGGTGACAACGTGTGTGAACCTTGAATCTTTATTAAGGGTGAATGTAGAAGTTTACAGACTTCCCTCATCACTTATTTTATCATTAGTACTTGTTGAATTTAGCCGACCGACACCACGTAGAACCGGTAGCCGATAAGGGAAGAAGGTTCTCTATTGGAAATGTCGTATTAGTCATCGCCGCACAGGACCACCACGGGACGACGAACATACGTCGTACACTGTGGCCGTCAGGGAGGTGTGTTTGGTCTAGATGATAATGATTTGCTTAATAGGTCTTGGCCATCAACATGCGTTATACAAGGACAAGTAGCAGCTATCAAGTACAAGGAAATAAAATTGTGTTCGTGTTATTTGTTACCTTTAGTTTTGTATAAAAATAAATATACGCAAGGATAACAATTCATTTAGGCAACGGTATGATGACGATAACGGCGGCGGCGTAGCGAAGTAGTCAGAGTACTTGGTTGCTCCCCCTCTGTTGTAGTCGACGTTCTTCATCCACACGGGGTCGGAGTGCATAGGTGGTGCATCAGCAGTCTTCGCGCCAGCTTCGCAGCATCGCCGTTGTCTCCCTACGCAGCGGGCCTCCCGCTCTCGAGTCTAATTTGATATAGCTGTAGAGGTATCTGGACCAACAGTAATATGAGTATGTATATGAGTACATACACAATAAAAAAAACATTCCAAAACAATCGATTCCAAGGATTCGAGGAACAATATATATGTATAATTACCACAATTATTAGTTTTCGGTTTAGAGGGTTTTGTCTGCCCCGTATCTTTGAGACTGCATCTGAACTTATTACAGGATGTATTAATCACTCAGAAGCAGTCATACCTTGTTACCTTATCTATGTGTTAGACAAACATTGACGATAAGAACTTTACGTATTCCGCAATTTATGTATTAAAATTAAGTACTTACGTGTACTCTAATAATGAGTGTTAAATAAATTAGAAAATAAGGACATGCAAATGAAGCTTATCAAAGTAAATACGAATGAACTTAATTAACATGAGAGTGCGCGGTTAACGCGACTGCAAGTTGTTTATCGGTTGCATAATTAACCGCCGATCGTTCGCCTCAACTCGAGTAGTCGACCGTAGAAATAACCTTATAAAATTAAATCAGCAAAAGTTATTATATATCTAGTATAAAATAGTACAGAATATATTGGGATGGAAATAAAAACATATCTATATTATACCACATTTTGTTTTTCCTAGATATACGGGTACTGTAAAAGTCAGTCTCGGATGCTATTGTAAATGTTAGTGTACTCATTTTTTTATTTTAAGAAATGTTTAAGAGTGGTGATTGCGTAGTAAATAAGAACCTTTACTAATGAGTAACCTAGAACTGGAATGCCCTAGAAGGTAAAGGCCAGCGGACCTATACTAATGAGTATCCGATTTTTACTTTTTACGGTTTAAAATAAAAACAACGGCCAATATTTGTGTATAGCCATTGGAACTGCCCTGCAACGACTTGAATTTAATAAACTCTGAGTGAAATGTGAATAGCGCTGGGAACTATCTATGTCTATCTCCATTGGAATACAGAAAGTGGAACTTATAGTTATAGATTATAAGAAAAGAAGTTAAAGTAAAAGTTCATTACGCGAATTTGAACTGTCTTGAAATGTAATAATCTTCTTTCTGGTATATATATATTCGTTCTAAATCAATGTAAAGTACCGTTCATGATGATGATGTAAAGATAATTCAACATATTTTAAAGCACCTGATGCACCTAATCAAGTTTGCAAACTTCGTGATAATTTTTTTGATATGAAACTAAGGGTAACAAACGAGTTCACCTGATGGTAATTTGTCTCTTACCAAAACAGGCTGCTCGTAAACACTGAACAATCATACCGAAAGAATAAAGAATTTTTCAAAAGGTGGTTTTTACCTCCGAGGTCTGAGATAGAGTGCATCAACTAGTTATTGGGTCTACGTTACCGTTATATTGTATATAAACTCACGATGCAAAATACAGCAGCATTGTGCTACTTTTTCTTAAGAATGGTACACGAGACTGTCAGGATTTTTTTTATATACGTTGATCACATTATACGTTTAAAGGAAACCTCGTTCAAATGGGACGGTTAGAAGTAACATCGTATATCAAATTCAATGTGAAATCTATCTTCTTGAAATGCGTTAGGCGGAGTACTGAGAAAAATTGTAGAGTAGAATATTTTCCAACAGTAGATTTCTGAAAAATATGAGATATATTACCGACAATAACTCAAATAAAACATCAAGAAAGCCTTCACAAAATAATTTAAATAAAAAGATCTATGCAATAGATAAAATTATTATAAAAGTCGGCAGCTCTATCTATTTATATATTTGACTATTAGTTTATTAAGTATAATCGTGACTAGGTTAAATATTACTGGATTATTTTTTTTACAAATAATCAGAATATTCAGAATATCGATCTTTATATCAAACAAGCCAAGTGGAGTTCGAGCTCAGGACCACTAGAACATGACTTGTTGATAACGTAAGCGTCTAGATTCTCTTTGTGATTAAAAATATTATTAAAACAAATAGTCTTACATACCTATTGATAGAGTATATAAATGTCTGAGGTTCATGCTACTAGGTCAAACAAATCTACGCTGTAAGTATGACCAATTTGAACAAATCAACGTATCTGGGTCACATTATTACGTTATGAGCGGTACTAAGATGCGCCACGGACGCTTTAGCTCATATCAACCATTAGAATAATGTTCAAATTACGTCTGAAATCAGATTAAGAGGCAAATAGGTAATAAGCGTTACGCTTAACTAGAAACAAATAGAATAAAATAATTTGAATAATATTTGGTTTTCAGAGTTTGCTTCAGTGGGCATTCATGTTTAACAACATATAATAGCACCTGTAAACTCATGTGAATCCTTTAACGAGTGAAGTAATACGGGACTCAAATAACTGGTCTGGTAGCGAAGCAATCTATCTTAGTCCTCAGATGTCAACGCGTCGTATTCAAGTCAATGTTATAACCGAAATAGTATATTTATTCAAATAAACTTTTAATGTAGGTTTTTTTAATCATCACGCTACCACGTTTCGGATGTATATATGGCAAACAGTAATACGACTGGAAATTCTTAGAAAGATGTAATTTTTTTTATTACATTATTATTTTTTTGGTTAGAAGTGCTACTTGGAAGGACAAAACCATTTCTTTTTAAAAAAAAGAATATTAGCAAAGCTGTTAACATTACTAATAATCCGGTTAACCACTCCAACTAAGCTGGGAGAAGGCTCACAACGATAGTCTAATGGTGGATTCGTACCTACGATCTTAACTTTCGCAGACCGTACCCTAAGCCATTAGGCTATTGACGCTTCCAAGTTTATTTCCAGAGATTAAGTTTATTTCAAGTTTGTTTAGTTGTTACATAATATGCTCTATGAGAAATATCTGTTTAGCATATTTATTCTCAGCTTTTTAAATATGAATTGATTCCTTAACTATTATGGTACCGCAGTATTAATTCTGTCACTACTAGATAAACTGTGTGGTCGTTTTTTTCCGTATTCCATGAAAAGTATTTACAGTAATATTATGATTAATACTGAACGGTTACTACGATCCATGGACGTTCTTTAATTATCTATGTATCTTAAATATTTTTAAAAAGAAAATTTTTATTTTCCTAAATGTGGTTAAATTCTATAAAGTATACATACAACGTTACGATCATGGATTAGCATTTTAGTTTCAGTTTATAATAAAAGTTTTTCAGACTCTTACTTTGTAAAAATAAGTTTTGCGAAAACACTGAAGAATTTACTCTTCAATGTTCTCCAGCAAAATAGGAAGAAGGGTCGGATGTAACGTCTACGATGCGACTTAATTACACTGACCCTCAAAAAAGTAGATAGATCGTGTGCAGTGTGACACTACAATTTAAAATATATCCTGCACAATTGATATCATCTGGTACCAACCAAAACTCTCCATGTATCTTCAAATTGGTCGTAACTACATCATCTATTGCATTATCAGTGGGATTAGTAAAAGTAAGATAAATCAGTGAGAAGTAAAAGGGGAGGAGTAGATGCTACCAGTAAAAATATTTTAATGTATTATTACTTTATTCATTTAGTTAGTGTAGGACTTTTTCTTGATTTGTTTTTGAGGCTTAATGTAGTTTACATGTACAAGTCGCTGTGATCACACCATACCATAGGGTTTTGCTATGTATGCATTGTGCTATGTTACCCACTTTATCATAAAAATCTATTAGCTATTTGGCTCCTTGTGTAGTTTGAGCCGAGTAAGGTAACAAAATCTTGTGCCTATCAAAAGAACTGATATCGTACGAAGTAAAAGGTACGTTGGCATAGTCATTACCAATCTGCATACCACATGAGATGATTAGGGTAAAATTTGGCAAATTTTTATGGACTTGTTAAATAGTGAACTAAAAATGTTATAAATAAAATTACTAACGTTTAAAATAGTATAAATCTTATCATCACCAGATAAAATTCACAAGCCATTTTTTTTGTTTTGAAAAGTTTTAAGTCTTAGAGTTGTTGCTACATTATTTATGTGCATCAATTCACAATAAGCATAATGATAATGCACACGCGCATGGGGTTGTATTATACACGGATGTCAACAGACCTTAACAATGAGCAGTTTTCGTCGCAATATACTATAAAATGCATGAGCTACCACAAATCCATAGAGAATTCATATGCAATTCGCCGAATATAGAATGTAAGCGTTAACTCTATGAATATTAATTAATAATTTAATGCATGCATAAGTATACAATGTACACACATACCAAATGTGACCGACACTTGTCCTTTGTATCCTTGAATGCCATATCTGATCTAGGAGTTCTGTTAAATTTAGGATAAGCCCACTTTATGAGTAGCTTTAGAACAATGCTTTTAAACTTCATAAATATAAACACATATCCCCATATTTCCTTCAGCGCTATGCAGAGCATCAAAGGCCTACAAAGCCATTTGATACCACTATTTCCAATATTTAGAAGTTCAAAGGATGAATATCTTGGTTAATAACGGAAGTTGATCAGCGTACAAAATACCAAAATTCTCGATTACTTTTACTGGATTTTAAAATATTGTAACGCCAGCTGGCATGTTAAAAGATTTTTCTCAGAATTAATGGAAAACTTAGTTATTACTGTTTTATAGGGATCTTGCGTTTTCAGATCGATGGTGGAATAATCATCTCATTTGTAAGATTAAAATACACAACGCAGAAGCGGATAGAGCCAGTAAAGGTAGACTTCTTTTTTTTTTGATAAGCAATTCCCAGCTTCGTTAAGATATTATAATACATCTTAGGAACTTAAAAATTTTATCAAGTTCCTTAATGGTACTGTGATATCAGAATTTTATATGTACCATTTACCAGCAACGAACTCTGTGCACCTTTACAATCTTCACTAACGAAATATGCGTAATTCCTAAATCCCTATATAGCATAATTCTTTCTTTTTGTCTATTTCTGGCTATTTACCCATTTTACGTCCTCTTTGCATGAAAACGTTTTTATATAATTTAGAGTAACAAACGAGCACACAGTTCACCTGATGTTAAGTAATTCCTGCGTCCCATCAACGTTCATCCTTGAATCATAATGCGTTGTTAATCCTGAGGACTGAGATGTAATGCAACATTACATATAGAAACGACAAAAATTTGACCTTGAAAAAAACTCGTCCAATGAAGTTTATATATATATATATATTATAACTAGTCTGGCCATAAATACTGTTACATAAAAACTTTTATTTTTCTAACTTTTCAATTATATTGAATTTGGAACACGTCATGCGCCATTTCACATATTTTTCGTGTTCATTATCAAATTACAATATGGAATGGGGTGTTAAAGAAAATAGGATTGCAGTGACCACCTTGCACAAAGTGGGTATGGTGCCGTCGGTCATTTTCCAGACACTTGGTATCAGCCGTATGTTCGTATATCGTACTATCAACAGATACAACGACACTTCCTCTGTCGAAGACCAGAAAAGATCGGGGGGCCGCGTGCTGTTAGAACTACAAAAGCTGTTAACGCTGTTAAAGCCAGAATTCGTCGAAACCCCATTAGGAAGCAAAAAATCTTATCGTGAGAAATGAAGATTCCTGCTAGGACTCTGAAGCTCGGTGCTTATCGTCGATATACATGACATGCCCTAAATCAATTTTTACAATTAAAGAGAGTGGATAGATCAAAACGCCTTCTGTAGCGATACGCAGGTGATAGGTACAAAAATATGCTCTTTACCGATGAAAAAATTTTCACGATTGAAGAACACAACAATAAGTAAAATGATAAAGTGTACGCTCACAGTTCTAAAGAAGCTGCTCAAGTGGTCGGAAAGGTACAACGTGGTCATCATCCTGCGTCAGTAATGGTTTGGTGGGGCGTGTCTTATCAAGGAGTCACAAAACGACATTTTTGTGAAAAAGAATACACTTTTTAAAAATATACCGTGGACTTTCGAGCAGGACTCTGCACCTGGTCACAAGGCACGAACTAGCCAAGCCTGGCTTGAAAACAACGTTTCGGACTTTATAAGAGCTGAAGACGGGCCCCCATCTAGCCCAGACCTTAGCCCTTTAGACTTCAAATTATGGTCTGTTTCCGAGGACATAGCCTGCTCTAAACGACACAGCGACATAGTGTCTCTTAAAAAATCTTTGGAGCAAGCAGTGGCGATATTTCCCTTGGAAATAGTGCGTAAATCCATAGATTCGTGGCCAAACAGATTAAAGGATTTTTTTTTATTTTTTGCTGAGACTAATAAATATGTAGGTATAAATTTTAATAATATTACTTACTTCTTTAAAAAAAATGCATTTTCATTTGTAACAGAACTTACGGCCGGACTAGGTATATAATTATATTCTATTACTAAACTTTTTTACGTTCGTTGACCCACAGTACACTTTCAGTTGAATGTAACTTTAAGATGAAGTCATTTATAAATTAAATATTTTATACAACATGGTCAGTAACACTAAAAATTTAGTTATAATTTCAACTTTATAGAAAGATAAGGATGAAATCCTTTGAGACTGCGAATGAGCGAGATGTCTCATTAAGAGTCAATATGTATGATGAATTCATTGGTGTTTCGCCTTTAACCGCAACTTCTATGGCATTTAAAATGATGTAATATTGAAAAAAGAGTATGTAGGTATTTGAGAACATATTTTAAGAGCTGTAAAAAAGATTAGAATATTGTAACACACGTTCGGGTATCTGTAACTAGTATCTACAGGCGAGTGATTTAACAACAATCCATCTTTCACCGAGACTTGCTTTCAGAAGCATTCCTCCCAAGGGAGAGTGAGATTTGACCTTGTTTCGCCAACAAGAAACATTATCTTATTACAATTTTATATTGTTGGTTGGTTTTAACTATATAACTGAGACATATCACACTACGTTATAAATTTTCTACAACGTGTATTTCATATACTGATCGTAGATTATTTTAATATAATTATAACACTAAAAGTTATCTATGTATAAACAAAATTGTGACATCTTGGTATAAATAATTAAAAAAAAGGTATATATGAAGATATGAAATTGCTCTATATAAAGGCCTTTTTTTATGGCCTTCTTTTGCTAAACCGTATCTTTATAAGTACTATGTTTAGCGACAGCCTATTTAAGGAAATTGTATCCATCTTTTATTCTTATTACAATTAATAAAAATAAAAAGGTGAAAAGATAAAAACTTAATTTTGCTTATTGACGCAAGATTAAGATTTACAGAATATACAAACACGTTAGGGTTGTTTTACGTAGGTTGGTTTACGACGTATCAAAGTTACAGCTTTAACTAATATTAAGTTATTAAGTTGGCAACATCATTTTAGTTCTAGGCCAACACAAGCTCTTAATGTGTAATAACTTAATTGACACAACAACTACGGTGGCACATATATTACTCATATAAATGTGTAATATATGTGCCAGGGGTAAATAGGCCACTAAATAGAATCTGCACGCATAATTCCTTAGGGATTTGCTTGGAAACTAAGCAATGGATCCGAGGAGACATAAAAAAAAAAAATTTTGTAATTAATGAGTTAAATATGTGATAAGGTCATGTTTCGGAGTTTTTAGGGAAGAAAAATATTTACTTTAAAAACCGTATGAAGGATCGGTTCGATCTATCTTATTTATCTTGATATTTATAATATGATAACAAATAGAAAGTTATTTAAATAAAACAATGATATACGTTCATTGTAGTCCATGCGTAGTCACACAGACGATAGAAAACGTACACATCGATAGCTTTCTTCCTTTCTTTCTTTAATTACACAAAAATCATAATATCATATAACTTAATAATTGAAATATATAGAGGTCAACAATTCTTCGAGTGATAAAGTGTAACAAAAGCCGATTTTGCTTTAAGGTTTAATGGTCTTGATTATTTTAAGAGGACGGTATAAGTATATTCAACCATATTCTTGGTGATTCTGATGACGATGTTTAAAGATTAAATAATTTAACGTAATGTTTATTACATTTAATAAAAATTAAATAATCTGTCAGCCCATCCTTACTGTTTACTTTCAATAACTGTTAAGATAGAAGATAATGCAAACTTGATTAATAATTAAACTGGATAGAGGGAATATAAATAACTTATAAAATAAGAAGGAAGGCTTTATGTTGTAGGCTTTAAATTTTAAATATTATTAGATAATCTAAAGGATACATATTTGTAGACAAGTGGGCAGTTTAAACAAAACGCAACCATAATATAAACATATTCTCAAAGTAAGTACGAACAAAAAATATTTTTCCTTTAGATCTGTTGCATAAATTAATGAAATGGGAATGAAACGGGCCAATGATATCTGATTCCGTTGTGCTCAAAGATGGCGGCTTCCCGCGCAAACGAATTGGGGAAAGTTCCGTTAGCCCGCGGCGACGGAGCCCTTCCGCAGTGGCGTTTCAAAGCTATCGTTAAAATCGAGATTGTTTATATAAAGACACAGATACATAACATATCAGACGGCTTATTTTTGGAATTAACCCTCAAGTTTTTAAATATTATTTAAGTCAACATTGTGGTGAAGTACATTTTGCCATAACAGTTAAAATCCAGTTTTGTTGCAGCATGACATTTTTACATTTGATATACATAAAAATGAGCAAACCAAACTGGACTGATAACGGCTTATGGTTAGGGTTTTTTATGGTATTGGTTAGGTAAAGTCACGTTGCGGTTTGTTTCTAGTTGCAACACGAATGGGTCGACTCAACCGGGGAAGGATCACGCCCCCACAGAGTACTAGTGTAAAATAGCACTATAAAGGTACTGTGTTTCGTTTCGTTATTGATAACCAGTCCTTAGGTATGATGACGCATCTGGATTATGATTCCTTATCGAGATTGAATGTCGGTGTCTTAAGTCGTAGTAATCACTTACCATCAAGTGGACTGGGTGCTCGTATGTCCCTCTATATAAACTTCTTGCTTCCATGGTGGCTGACTAAGCCTATCCCATGTTAAGGCTCATATAAAATATATTTTATAGGTTTTTCAAAATCAAAATGAATACTTAAATTTATTGTCTAATTTAATACTTGTTATGGACGTTCGTGTCGATTACCGATTCACAGTACTACACGTGTTGAAATTCTGTGTGAAACTTATTGGTTCTAAACGAGAATCCTGTGCAGTTTCGGTCTGCGGGATGCCCTGATCGAATTTGCATTATAAATGCGAGTATATTTTAGTATTTCAATGTCATCCATGTAATAAATACATAAAATTTATGGATCATAAGTTTTTAAATCTTTTTTACAATCAATAGGGAAAGACAAATTTTTTATTTGCACATATGTATATCGTAATAAATACCATTTGGGATTGAGCTAAAGTTATTTGAAAAATCCTCATGATCGGTGACGTTAAAGTGATATCGATTAACATTCGATTACAGCCATACAAGTACAAAACAATTTGGCTCGTATCTTGCTAAACTATCCGAAGGTAAAACATGTTAAGTTCACTTTAAAGTTCCACATGCGAGTTTAGAATGCAATTAGTGTTTAAGCTTGTAAAATAAAGAGGTTTAAGCGATCGCCCCGGCCCGAATGGATAGAGCACTGAACGTGGTCAAGTTCGAAAATTCGGAGGTAACGGGCCGTGGCGGCCACAAGCCAGCGACCGAGTCGCCGCATTGCGACCATCGCAGCCCTCACCCAAACACCATTATGCTAAACAATGCTATTTAACGTAAATAATAGCGGCGGCCATTACGACATTATCTGCAAAAGTTATGTTTCGCAAACACATTTCGCGATGTAACAGAATTCCGTTTAAATTATCATTAAGTGCTATTATATTTAAATAGGCTGTTCATTTTTATATCAATTCGATTATTTAAGAAGAAAAGCTAAATAAAATCTACTTCGCTGGGTATAAGCAATTCAAAACAACTGTACAGGGGCACTGGGGTGGGATGTGCCAACTTGGAAATGTGAAAAGTTCGCGACTTTAGCCGATATCAGGCTCACACATCTGCCGAGTACATGCCGCATCCACAATTGGTATGGACATCCGACAATAAATATATAAAGTAAATGCTTAATAAAACAACTTTTATTTAATATCAATAAATTCAGTTTTCATTTCTATATACAAGCATAATCCATGCTTTGCATTGAAACATATCTTAATATTTTTTTTCCATGGTACAGTTTTTTACATTTTCCTAAAATAAATTAAATCTAATTAAGAAAATATCAATTTATTGTTGTTCTTTCAAAGAATACTGCATTTTTTTTAATTGTAAAAAGTAAAGTAGTAATTTTTTTAAAGCGAAAAGAGTTGTTTTTAAAAACCAACTCTTTACTAATGTTAAACTTAGTTTCATTACAAATTCTCATAAAATCGTCTAAGAATAAAATATGGATTTAACCGTCTTTAAGCTAACGCAACCAACGCCCCCTCTCTGCATAATGAGCCCTTACAAATGACTACGAAAATTTGCTTAGGGTTACCTAATAAAAAATAACCATCATTTTTTCTTGTAGTTAGAATTATTTGTATTATTTGATTTCTGTAATATTTGATGTACTAATTTAAAGTTACAATATTACATTTTAAAAGTGGGAAACAGTGGTAGAGTTATACGCTTGTTTATAGCTGCAGTATGAATGAGTCAGCTCGACCGGGGTACGACCACGCCTTCACAGAATACCAGCGTAAAATAGAAACATAATGCTGCTGTGTTTCGTCTGGTGAGTGTAGGGATCCGGAGACCTTTATTATTGGTGACGAGACATTCCATCTCAGTCCTCAAGGGTAACAACGCACCTGCATTATGATTCCTTCTGTAGGATGATGGTAGATGTCATGGACCGTTTGTTACTCTCATTGTAATACAAAAAATATTAAAAGCATGATGATTTTAACAATGATTAATTCAAAAGCATGAATATGAACTGTCTATGAATTTCATAAACCATTGCAATATAAACTTGCCTAACGGTTATATTAAGATATCAAGGAATTATTACATAATCCATAATTTACAAAGTACGGCTTTTAACGTCACAAGGATTGAGTTAGCGTACTCTGTCACACTTATCATGGCGGGCTAACACAGTGAATTAATGTCTCGTGGCGAGTGAAAGTGAAATGACAATCATTTGAACAGACGGCTGGAATAGAAAACAATGATTGTTACGCAAGTTGCCATTATAAGCGTAAAATGTGTCGTTATTTAACCTTTCTATCCTTTGGTACATTTCTCTATTTATTGGATCTCTATATGTTCGGATACTGAAGAATAAATATTAGTAATTAGGCGCGACAACTCATCTTCATTTTGAGTATTTATCACGTATAGATGTTGGTGTTAAAAGAATTACCGCGATCGAGTGGAATTTATCACACAGATTTCGTTTTAGAAAATAAGAATAATACCAGTATTAGTGTTATGATGGTGTCTTCCGGTATTATCTTATACCTCATATTATGTATTAAAACATAATCTATTTTAACTCTACGTATACAGGACCGGAGATAAAAAAAAACGAATGTGTCAACTAATTTATGCATACCATAAAATTCCCTTGAGAGTATTCGGCATCTTTATTAGAGTATCAGACTCGGTTTTTGATTGTTTTGTATATTGTCAAGCTGACAAGTTAGCATCAGAAATCAATAAAGTTCATATCAGTTCCTGACATTCTCGATACTGGCAACATTGAGGTCAAATGACTTTAAGCCTTTAAAACTTTTACTAGAATTATCGAAGGAGATGAGCGAGCCAACATGAGACCTTCCTTCATATTTGTGTTAATACTTAAGGCTCACACATATATCTTGACCACTTCTTAAACAGAGTATGAGCGATGGTTGAAATCGACTAGAAGAACATTATCTTTTTTATTACATATCTTTTAGAATTATGCTGCAAAATATCACAAATGTCACAATTCGAAATGATTGTTAATATATTTATTATAAAACAACATTTGAAGCATTATCCGTGTGACGTTTCTTTTTGTTAATAAGAACTGCCGTGGTTTTTTTTTTATTATTATATCATTTTAGGGTTCCGTAGGTTTTGGTGCTATTATTTATGCAGCATCTTTGTTATAGAGGGTGAACTAGGGTGAACTAAGTTTTCAGTCTGTGTTTCTTTAGAGCCGTGGTAGCTAAGTACCAAAGCGCTCGATTTTAATTTACGCGAGCAAACCGAGTTCGATCCCCGTGGTGGCCCTAATTAAATTGCTAATTGAAATCGTTCTCGACGTCGTGAGGAAAACCGCATAAGTGAAAAAAAAAGATGACGAAGACATGTGCAGTTCATTCAGTTCACCAATCGACAGTGGGGCAGTGTAGTTGACTATGCTCTAACACCCTTTCTAGAGAGACCAGTAGTGGGATTTATCACACTGTACGATAATATATATTTATTATAGATATGTATATATATATTTTATTACATTGAGAGTAACAAACGAGCACACAGCTCCCCTGATGGCAAGTGATTCCCGTGACCCTTGACACCTACATTCTTCCTTGACAAGGAATCATAATGCAGATGCGTTGTCACCCTTGAAGACTTAGATGGAATGCCTCGTCATCAGTAATATAGTTCTCGGGATCCCTAGACTGACCAGACGAAATACAGCAGTATTATGATGCTATTTTACGCTGGTATTCTGTGAGGGCGTGCTACCTATTCATTACTGCTAAAAACAAACTGCAATGTAACTCGACCACTGTCTAAATAATATATTATATTTTTGTAACAGCATGATTTGCGAATCCCATGTCAATTTATCAGTCGGCGTGCAGTAGAAATAGACACAACTAACTTAAATGCATAGATAAACCAACAGCTTAACGTGCCTTCCGACGCGAGGAAGTAGGGAGATAAATGACAATGGTGCTGTCGCTCAACTGCGCTTCGCGAATTTGACGAAAGTGCGATAATGACGCAATTATTTTTAAAAATAGTCAGATACTGGTAGAGAGGCAACGTATGTGCATCTTAATTGTATGTTGACCATGGATGTGTTTATGGGCCACAGTCTTCATTCAGCCTCAGGGGAACTGTGTGTTCGTTTGGCAACCTTAGTTCTATACCAAATGCATTATGCATTATTCAAGTTAGGGTTCTTAGTGCAGAGGGTAATTAATGCAAGTATTATTAGAAAATATGATTATTAACATTCGGGTTAAGGAACGAGAACACAGTTTACCTGATCGTAGGTGATTCCTGCAGCCCATGACATCTACATTCATCCTTGACAAGGAATCATAATGCAGATGCGTTGTCATCCTTAAGGACTGAGATAGGATGCCTCGTCCTCAGTAATAAAGGTCTCCGGATCCCACTACACTACACTTACCAGAAGAAACAAAACAGCATTATGGTGCTATTTCACGTTGATATTCTGTGAGGGCGTGGTCCTACCTTCTTATCTGACCCATTCATTCTGCACCTGGAAACAAACTACAGTGTAGCTCTACCACGCAAAAGTATAAAAAAAAAATGTTAACTTTAATAATTATATTTTATAAGCATTAGCTTAATAAAATATTCATCAAGATTTTAGTTTCAAATCTATAGGAGACTGTATTAGGCTTATCTTAAAATAAGCAAAATTATAAAAATTGTCTATGGGTCGTAGTAATCATTTAATATCAGATGAACTGCACTATGCGTCCTTGTCATCCTTAAGACCATTAAATTTTTTAAAAAAATCATCGATTTTTATACCTTTAACAATAACACAGTATTAATGATGTTTTTACGTCTTCTACAATATTTACAACCCAAAAACGTCACTGCAAAGCATATAAAACATTGATCTAAGGTTTAACGTAAATATAAAGGATAACTAGGTTTTATATACCCGCATAATACTGCGTTAAGATCGCAACGGTTAAACGCAGTCGGACCAAGCTTTGTGCATCCTTTAATAATAAACCTTTCTAGCTTTATTTTTAATAAAGCATTATTAAAAACCCCAGACGTATATGTATATATAATTTGTGTGTTGCATTATTTGTGGCAGTGACCTGATATTGATTTCAAGGGTTGTCTACTATAGCTTATTTATATATAAATGTTTATACTTCCAACTTTAGGCGATCGGCCCCAATTAATTATGAAAGAGTATCGGAACGCAAGTCAGCCGCGATAATCATCTGCGAAAAGGCGAATTTCACGTTACCTAAAAATAAAATAAAAGTTTAAAGTACAATGAAGTAGCAACCTATATAACATTTACCGTTATATACTTTTTATATATATTCGTTATATACATATTTTTAAAATATACTTAATATATTTATTTACGCAGTAACCTTAATATAACATTAATTTAACTGACTGTATTTTCGAACTCAAAAGTTTTGTCACAATGTTTTCTTTCAGGGTTATGCAATAAATTTGTCGTTAAATTATTCATTGTGTATAGAGAAATGCCGAGAAAGTTTTTATTATTTGGTTATTTATTATACCATTAACATCCACAGAAATAACCTAATACAATACTGTAGTCTAATAGATTAACAATAATATACATAAATACTACATATATGCAATAACATATACCACATATAAAACTCATTTTCCACACAAGAAGATAACAATCTTTTCTGCAATTATATCTTGCATGAGCGAAATACGAGTAGGATGTTTTTGCATACGAAGGGTGACGGCACGAAACCATGGTAAGTAATAACTACCACACAAACCTATTCGATATTCTGCTATTTTGTGAGCGTGGTCCGCCTCCGTCGAGCCGATCCATGCTACACTGTACTGTACCTGTCCTTTTTCTATTTAAAGAATGCTAGCAGTGTTATATACTGTTATAAATGCTCGTGCTGGATGGTTTCCGATAATAGTCCAATGGCGAACTCGTACCTGCGTACTTAAGTTTCGCAGTCCATACCCAAAACATTAGGCTATTGGCGAAAATATAAAACTTGTTCATGTTCTGAATTTTTAGATACACCAAAATAACATTAACCAAAATCAAAAATCAACTACTAGTGCTTGCAAATACTGTCTAGGGATTAATCGAACCTGTGACTCAGGAGCTTTGAACTCCTTCATGCGGTCATTTAGAGGACTAAATAGTTCAACGCCATCACTTCATACATACCGTAGCAATGTTTGTTATCATAAATCAATTATCTGGTAGGATTCTATACATATTTAAAAAGTAAATTAAAGTAAATATTTTGTCTGACATTGAAAGTTAAATTACTTATATCTTTTACATTAAAATTGATTCATTTTAGAAACCCAAATAAATATTATTAATAAGAAGTCGAAATATTAAACAAATCTTTATAATTTAAATAAATTTTAATTAAAATAATTATTACTCCAAATAAAATTGTATATTAATTGTAATTATAAAAAAATTATAAATTAAAGACATCATGCCCGCCAATTTCAAATGTGTAGTTAACGCTTCCGTAATTTAAAGACAATTGTAGATTGGTCTTTTTTTATATATATAATTATATATAAACTATACATTATTATTAGACAGTCATATTATTTTACTATATCAACGTTTGTTTAATGTAAATCACCTTTAATTCTTAAAGCAGACTATATATATAAAGTTTTTATTTTATCTCATAACGCTGTCTAGTGCAGACTCTATCAGTGAATCTACTGATAATTCACTGCGACCCTCGAGCTAAGGCACATGTATTCCGGAATTGCTCTCGTTGGACTCAAGAATCTGCACTGGAAAGCTTCGTAAATTCCATACTTTACGACTTCCGTCAGAGCGCAAAGGTTTCCTTCTATGAAGAAAGTTTACCCATAGTTCGTGTTTGTTTTAGTAGTTCATAAATAGGAAAATACCATGTAATTTTCATTAACTATTGTTCAGTTTGTTCAAATGATTTATAAAGCTTTATTTTTAATATTGAATACTGTTCCCGTCTAAGAAAGATAATGTAATTCCTGTTTTTTTAATTATATTTAAAAGGCTTTTTGCTATTATGAATAAGTTAATATTACTCTAGAAAATCAATAGATTTTGCGGAATGAACAGATTTAGATTTCACTGCGCCATCCGCGGTTTTTCACTTCATCTAATTCGGCGTTTATAGTAAGGATAGTGCGAATAGGGCCATAAAATGTGCTATAAAAACGCTCTCTCGTGTTCATACTTCAACAGCCGACTTTATGAGTTCACTCTCTGATTTGCTGCGATCGCAATATAGTTAACGTGTGGAAAAAAATTTACGCTTTGTTGGGAAGTTCTTAAAACAATAAATTGAATTAGATACGAAAGACTTTGCCAGTTATTCGGGGTAATAAAACCCATTCGAAATAATTTATGTCGTTCATTTTGGAAGATAAGTCGGCAATGAACGCTCCCGGAGGCTCCAAAACACGGCACGGATCCGGGAGAAGTAACCTCGTTACTTACGGATACGACTCGCACCGTCTAGATTTTGCAAGTAAGCAACGGGTTGGTAATTCATTACCCACAACCGGCGGCGCACGGCGTCCGATCATTTGTACCGACGGACTGCGGCGCGGGCTCGTGATTACGGTAACTCAATGGGAGCGGGCCGTTTCTAACTTATACACTCTCATTGAACTTCAATTACCGAACACATTATGTTATATACACAATAGACTATAGTCCCAGTAATTCCAGTCTGAAGCGAATGCAACAACAGATGCAATTTACAGTGTACTGTACTTAACCCAACGCTTTGACCAATGTTAAATAATAACAGTCGAGTTTGTTACTTCTTGAATAAATATTTAGTATAAAACTTTATTCCTAATAAAATGAATACATCAATATATTTTACTGCCTTTCGGTTTACAGACACAAATTGCTTCTTACAACTTGAAAGAATTAATTGTAATTACTAGTCTTATGGATTAGAAATAGAATTCGAGCTATCGAGCATAGACTCGACATCGAGTATGACACTGTGACCCGTTACCAGTAAGGATATTCTGGACGTAGGATACGCAAGATGTCCATAACTCGTTTTTTTACTGCAGCATAACTTAGGTATACTTAACAGACCACTCAGTAACTTCAATACTACATATCATGACATTGTTAGGAGGTAACATTGATAAATCCAAGACTATTATAAGGTAAAAGTATTTTTATCCAGCGTTTCCGGTGCGTTACATCACTCATGGGCACGGGGAGATCTGAAAAAACAAACGTCCCGATGTAATAGTGAACTAGAACTACTGTCAGCTTCTGATTCTTTATTTTTCATCCGATGGAGCTTCTGTGAAGATAATTATAAGTTAAAACGATAAATCCGTAAAATCGTTTTATTCAATGTTTAGTATTCGCGTAAAATTAAGAAATAATTACGCGTTCTATTACATCATCATCAGTTAGCATAATTATTCATATGCTGTTAATTTTAGTTCTATGTGGCAATCATTTATAGCTATAATTGAGCATATCAGAAATCGTGCGAACCTTATTGATTTAATGAGATTGGAAAAACCCTTATATATGAACAAAAACAGAATACTTAAATTAGTGAATCTTTATGTATTGTAAATACTGAATTCTATTAATACTTTTTTTTTCATATCAGTCCCAACTAAGTGGCAAGATACCTTCGTGTGCTTCTTTGTCACCTCAATCAAGATAAACTCAATAAATCCTTTAAGAATTATAACCAATTTTCTACTGTCATACCGATTTTGCATATTTGTGTTTTTTATTTAAAAATATACATATGTAATATAACTAATTACAGAGATTAAATCCTTATAATATTAATATTCTATTATGTAAACCAATAACAAGTGTGAATAGAATTTGCTTTATAGTTATGTATATATACCAAATAAATGAAATAAATAAATGAAATCTAACTCCCTTGCGAGGTGACATAGCACATTATCACAAATTACTATTATTCATATCCTCGTGATTTTTGTTCTATGCGGCAATCCTTAGTACCGGTGACGAGACATTTTATCTTAGTCCTCTGGGTTGAAAACGCATTTGTATTATAATGTCTGTCTGTTTTTGTGCAGCATTCGCGTTAGAGTTTATATATATAAAACATAGATTTCAATCACTATTATTCTTATTCTGTTACTATAGTGATTGCCACATAAAACTAAAATTAGTTCCATGTGGCCAAGCACTTATTGCTATAGCTTAGCAGAGCGATCAGGCGGATATTCGACACGGCGATCAGTAACGACTTTTCTGTGACATTAATCGAGGTTTAAAAAACGTGCCGGCTAAGGGCCATGTATGTAGATGACGTTATATCGATTGGGGCGCTCGCAATCAGCGGCGCGGCGCGGCCCGCCCGCCAGTGTCGCGACTACATTTTTCATCCCCCTGACATCCGCTCTGTTAGCGTCAGCGCACTCGTAAATTTATGCCCATGTTACTCATGCAACGGATAGAAATAGGGCTGTCCAGTATAAAGAAACTATAGAGATAAATGTCATTGACTTGCGTCTGCACCACAGCATTATTTATAGAACTTTAAAAGTTATTTATAGGTAATTGTACTTTGTGGTTGAGTAGTGTTGCAATTTTTGCAATCTGATTAAAAGTTGATTAATATCGAATTTCATTTGTTTATTCTCAGATTAAGTATAAAAATTAAAACTATCTTATAGTGAGTAGTAACAGACAAATATCCTTCTGCTTCTCTTTACAGAGCTGATTCAGTTTTGGTTACGTGAAATTCAAATATGGTATGAAATATTTGATTAACATTTTTAAACTGAACATTACGGGTCGAGTAATAAATATGTCCATACGGAAAAAAAGTTCATGAAGAGGTAAAAGAGCGGAGAATGTGCGAGGATGAGAAACGAATATTCATCGGACAGTAATACAAATCCATGGACTTTGGCTGCATATAAGAGAAAACAATGTTTTAGTGTTACTTAATAGTATTAATCTATTTTTGAGGAGTGCGATAGGCTCGAAAAAAACTACTCAATAAAGTTTATACATTCTTTGTTGTTGGGTTTACTAGAAAACTGCTTCTACCTACACCAATCGTTGAAAATTTATGTATTGATCACACACAATATGATCTATGTTAACTATTTATTACAAAATACTATCAACGGTGATAGTATTATGAAATACACATTTGACACGACAAACAGTTTATACCTTCTAATTACTGAAGTCTAGACACCTAAAACTTTCTCACCAATTCATATGAAGTTTGTCATCCCTGAAGACTAAGATGTATATCAGTAATTGGGGCTCAGGATTAGCTTCTCGCACGATGGGCGAGATCACTCTACGTACGTAATATGCTGTTATTTTGTACTGGTATTAATTTAAGTTAATTTTCCGGTTCATTCTTTCCAGGTCGGGCCGAATTCGTGAATGCATCACTTTGCGAATTAATTATCTGCTTTACGTTGTTTCTTTCAAATACTTGTTCACGATCATCTACGGCTGACGCCTTTTAGAGCCTACTAAACATAAATACCACCCCATAGAAATTCATAACGTGAGTCTGCCATATTTGCTTTGCTCAAAGATCAATTAACAAGGCAACGCGTTAGTTTACATAAAATAATTACACGGTTCATACTTATTTTATTGTTAATATCTAATATCATCCAAAATATAATGTTATTCTCATATGGTGTATTCCGTCATCACACAAAATGTCATGTTAATTTTAAAAAATACATTTAATGACAGATTGATGGTCATGTCTTTTAGTCTAATCTGGTTGGGTTAGCATGCTACGTTATTTTATAGGTTTAGGCGACGTTTATTGGACGCAAATGTTGATTAGTGAATTTTATCAATGAGCGGGAATATAAGCCCATCATCGTTTCTTTAATATTTACTATGCATTTCTTAGATATTTTTTGATATATACTTCTTGTTATACTACGTTTTATTTTTCTTTAAACAAAAATACTGCACACGATCTCACCCCTTATCCTAATAATAGTTTTCCATTACATCCAGACATTAATTGGCTAGTCCAATACGTTGACCCCTCACATTGATAAAGCGGTCGCTACATCTAAATTTGTACATTTTACGGTGAAACTCTCACGCACGGCCATAATGTCGGCGTTAGTTAATGTTGTAATAGCACAACCAAATTGTTTGGAACACGATAACCAGTGCATGAGGGATTATTTTGTAGCATTAAGCAATACGTGACGTATGGTACATTCGATACAACATCACGTGCTTGTTGTGAAATTAATAATAACATAATACTTTGTCCTAACACATTACGGCCTTGCATGCGGACATAATCTCACGACTAAGTCTTTCGGTAAAGTCAAGTCAGATCAGCCGTTAAGGTCAATCAGATAAAAATTTAAAAACATATGTTAATTTTATAATTTGCTATTTTGTTGTATTCTTAAAATTAATAGTTATTGTTTTTAAGAATACAACAAAATTGTAAATTAATCGATCCTAAGAAAACCTTGAGCGGAACGTCACATTACCGATTGATTAGTGATACACATGTTGTAGTGGTCACATAATTAAAGATACCTTCTATTTTGACAAGTAAAACTTTATTGATAGTATTGTAAATAGTAAAGTATTAATTCTACTTTAATTACTATTAATCATAACTAGCGCCATATTATTGAAATGAAGACAATTAACAACTGTATTTAACTATATGAGACCTCGTACATTTTTAAATAAATAAGAAACTTTTTTATTATGCTTGGTGCTGGCCACCTCACTAAAGACTGTTTAATGTTTCATGTTCTTAATTAAAAATTGAAAGAAAACAGCACTCTTTTTTTCAATAAAAGTGCCTGACGCAAAAAGCTATCGTTATCTCAATTTAATATCATTTCAATCATTTTCAACGAGCTGTTAAGGGGTAAAAAACCAAAGTTGCGATTCCTCTATAATCGTAAAATTTTTTTGTATCTCACAAATGATTTAAATATTGATCCTATACGTATTAAAATCTACGTTAACATTACATCCCTTAAGCAAAATAATTGACGGCTTTAATTGCGCTTAGTAGGAGTGATTAATGTTAAATGCTTTATAAATAAAGGTTGTACACATAAGTACTTATACAGCCGGACGATTCGCTTGCAAT
Organism: Teinopalpus imperialis; assembly: GCA_029286865.1. NCBI lineage: Eukaryota > Metazoa > Arthropoda > Insecta > Lepidoptera > Papilionidae > Teinopalpus > Teinopalpus imperialis. The sequence goes on along the minus strand of JAGSMU010000020.1, from coordinate 6,876,135 downwards.
GAGGGTCGATTCAAATTTACTCCTGGCATCATGCGCTAGTTAATCCTGCCTTAACGCAGCATTTAACCTAACTGCCAATTTATTCACGCTTTGACGTACTCGTACTCCTACAACGTCCGATGGCCTATATACACTCAGTAAATTAGGCCCACAAATGTGTCTATACGTGGAGCTTAATATTTTGCTTCATATATATATATTTTATAAACCTTTAATATAGGACATTCATAGCTACAACTAAACTCCTAAAAAATATTTAAACAAAATTTTAAACGACGTCAAGAAACATTAAGAGTAGTACAAATATTATTAATGCTAAAGCGTCCATATAAGTTGTTTTACGAGTACATAGCTATCGATACATAGTATGTATCAAAAGTATTAATTTATGTTTATTTGTACTGCCCAATAACATCAGATTTAATGAATTCAATGTCTTACACCATGGCTAATAGTGTAAATTTCATAAATAATAATTAGTATTTAAAAACATGTGATAATATGTAATTTGATCTTCACATCGCATCAAGAAATGAGTAGATAACAATAAATATAAAATAAAAGAAATCATGAAACAAATAACTGACTTCACTGAAGTCAATATACATAATAGTTGAAATTTAGATACCAACAATTTGTGTGACTCAAAGAAATGAAAATAAATCAACAAAGTTTGGTTCTTTGCTTTAAAATATATTATTTAAAAAAATATATTATATTAAGGATATAGGGATTTATTTCTTTAATAATGATTCCTGCAGGATTGCGACAAAATGAAAATTTGCCAGTTGCGCTTCTTGGCGACATGGACTGGTGGATGTGGATGTAGATGGATGGATGGTAAGTAAAGGCTGTCGGGGGTATTTGTATGCTATAGGTGATAAGTTGTTAATTTGTTACTATAAGCCAATATAGTACATGTGCAACTAACTAATAGTTAACAGAAACATTTTTTTTCATTTTAAAATTTATGATAGTATGGTGTTAAGTGTACAAACCCACTGTTCACCCGTAATTAAAATTTTTAATATTAATTATTAATTTAAACTTTTAATATAATAGATTCTATTATATTAAAATTTTAAATACATTGCATTATTACTTTAAACAAAAACTTTAGCATGTACAACGGCCTACCTCTTTAGGAGGTAGGACGAAATTATAGCCGATCTACTGTAAGCGGATCTAATACCGATGCTTCCTAAATGACTTCAAAGTATCAGTAAGCTGAAGGGGCAATGAGGCGGCCATATAGGTTGTAGAACCTATATCCGATGAAAGGGTCCTCGTGTGGCAACCTGGTATTGGCCATCGCATTGTAGGCGACCCCCCAGTAGATAGAGGGACAAGCTATGAAAGTATGCAGGTCCGATAAATCTGTAAGAGCCGCATAGGCTAACAGCATCAACATCAACAGAATCTTAAAAAAACAGAAGTACGTCTTAGGATGATTTGCTATAACATCTTTTATTATATTTAGCGTGAAACAGTTACCATCAGTTGGTACCACCGTATTCATACTCGATAAGGAATTCTAATACAGATACGTTGTCACCCCTTATGACTGAGATGTTATGCCTCGTCAGTCATAACATCTCAGTCATTAAGGGTCTTCGGATCCCTACACTCTCCAGCTGAAACATAGCAGTTTTACGGCGCTATTTTATGCTGGTACTTAATGAGGGAAGGCCTCGACGAGCCAACCCATTCCTGCTGCAGCTAGAAATAAACTACGGCGCGGCTTTACCAATGAAATGTCATGATGATGCATAGGCTCCTGGTCGATTTCAACTACAGCGCCGTTTTTTATTGTTTAAAGAGATTATAACTAGTCTGGCCATAAATACTGTTACTTAAAATCTTTACTTTTTTCAACTTTAAATTATTTTGAATTTAGCACACGTATATTATTTTAATAACTTCTTTCTATTTTGCGCCATTTCACATATTTTTTTGTGTTTATTATCAAATTACAATATGGAATGGGGTGTTAAAGAAAATAGGATTCCAGTGATCGCCTTGCACAAAGTGGGTATGGAGCCGTCGGTCATATTCCAGACACTTCAAAAGCTTGGTATCAGCCGTATGTTCGTATATCGTACTATCAACAAATACAACAACACTCCCTCTGTCGAAGACCAGAAAAGATCGGGGCGGCCGCGTTCTGTTAGAACTACAAAAGCTGTTAATGCTGTTAAAGCCAGAATTCGTCGAAACCCCATTAGGAAGCAAAAATCTTATCGCGAGAAAAGAAGATTCCCGCTAGGACTCTGTCGCATATTATAAAACAAGAACTGAAGCTCGGTGCTTATCGTCGATATACAGGACATGTCCTAAATCAATCTTTACAATTAAAGAGAGTAGGTCGATGAAAACGCCTTCTGTCGCGATACTCAGGTGATAGGTACACAAATATCATCCTCTTTACCAATGAAAAAATTTTGAAACCAACGTTCTGGACTTTATAAGAGCTGAAGACTAGCCCTCATCTAGCTCAGACCTCAACCCTTTAGACTTCAAATTATGGTCAGTTATAGAGGATATGGCCTGCTTTAAAGGACACGACGACATTGAGTCTTAAAAAATCTTTGGAGCAAGCAGTAGCGAAATTTCCCTTGGAAATAGTGCGTAGATCGATAGATTCGTGGCCAAACAGATTTAAGGCCTGTATAAAAGCCAAAGGTGGCCATTTCGAATAGAATATATATTTTTTTTGCTGAGACTAATAAATTTGTAGGTATAAATTTTAATAATATTACAATACTTCATTAAAAAAATGCATTTTCATTTGTAACAGAACTTATGGCCTAGTTACAGCCTCCCAAGATTTACTCCTAGATGCGAAAATTAATTTTGTAACCATAGGAACACATACTTTTCCTTAGCTTTCTATATCCGATGAGACTAATTTACGATAAGAAGGGTTAATTTGGACTTAGCGTCAGGGCTACCAAACATTTACAAACGATCACAACGCCAATAAATATTGGCTGCGGCTGGGAATGAAAACTAAATCACGAACCAGATACTGCAACTACCATGCAATCATAAGTGAATATAGGACAGGGAGTTAAGCAACGTACTCTCAAAATTATTAGCAAATTATCGACAATGATCAATCAACGTGCAGCCAAGTATTAATGTCAACAGTGTTCTCAAATTAACCACTGTACCGTTGCTGGAACATATCAACTGAGTTCACAATCACTTTTAACTGCTCGCTGCAATTGAACCGCACTTTCAACGCTCATAAGGTTGTGTAGTTTGAGATGTTAGACAATCATTACTTTATTTTATAACTTGCTACATCATTCTTGTGACATGGCGTAAAAATTACATAGTTACATTGCCACAAAATTGTTTAAACATGATATCACCAATACAGAAACAAAAACAGTTTCATACTTATAAATAATAGGTTGTTAATGTGACTATTAATCTTAATCAAAGCCAAAAGGAAAAAAGAAAATACAAATAAGCAAAGGAAAATTATTCACTCCTTTTTTATTATAAGGCGGCGCATTCTAGGCATTTTCTTTTCATATTAGATGGGTAGAAGAAAAAATTAAACGTTCCCTGACCTTCTGTAATCTTCAGTTAAAATAATCGAGTATGTTGTTGTTTCGTAGGCGATTGCTTGGCAAGTTCTATATCACTATAATCAAGAGTGACCTTAAGTGGATTCATAAATCCTTGATATACTAACTAAACTATTTACTCTATTTATATATATATAATTTTAAAACAGTCAATCTGTTTAAGCCCAGACTATTAATAATTAGACATACCATCTAAGTCTCCAAGCGTAACAACAACCTCTAGGTGACTACTTATGAAGGAGGGGTGTAGGTGTAATTGGCCGGTGTAATCAATTACCTTCTGGTGTACTGTGTGCTCATTTTTGACTATCATAACATAGCACTATGTACACTGCGTGCCATTTCTTAGTCTACCTCATTGTGTTAATTTCGTGCGTACTAACTTTTGCGAACAATTCAATGTGTTATGTAGTAAATTTCAGTGGAATGTCGCGCAGTCAAATGTAAACAGGAGGACACTCCGAAACTTCTATAACGCATTGGACACTAAAACGCAGCGCTATTATTATTGCAAATTATCCATCCGTGGTGGCTTCAATTAGTCTGTGTCAATTGCAGTCACACATCGTTTAATCAAATAAATGACATCTATTATTACGCAATTGCAACAAAATTAGACTGATCTCCGTAGAAACGAATTGCTTTGTTTAAAGGTTTATATTCTATTGTCTATAAGAAAATCAAGTGTATTATAATTCTATGTAATATATACAAAATACTTTAAGTTTTACTTTACAAAATACTTTACGGTTGAATATTTCCATAAGTAGTATTACATTTGAAGCGTCAATAGCCTAATGGTTTAGGGAACGGTCTGCGAAACTTAAGGACGTTGTTACAAATCCACCATTAGACTATTATCATGAACCATGTCCTAGCACAAGCATTTTTAGCTTAGTTGATTCATTCAGCTTGCTAATCCGGCTATGTTTTATTGTGCTGTGATAATAGAGTATATATATATATACTATAATAATTATAATGTCATATTTTCCATACTTATATATTCTTCAAAGTCTTATTCAAATTTAACATTAATCTATGCGCACAAATAGGTTCAAAGACTTATTTTTTATTTAGTAACTATGAAATAATTTATATGGTAGAAATCCAATTTACAATTCAATCAATCATATAATCAAGTAATGAATATTTATAGTTTATGAACGTTTGTTCATATAGCTTACACGTGACTGATAATTAAATGGGATTAAACTGCCTAGGTAGGTATTAATAGAATTTCATTTTCAGTGTGTTTGAACATGAATAACAAATATGTAAACTATATAAGTAAGAAACACGTATAATATAGTACATACATCGCTAATATGTTTATTGGTACATACAAGCACAAGTGTTTGTTTTAAAAGAAGATAAGAAAGTTTCCTAATTTCAGATTATATCATAGTAATGCAGTAGTAGCTTAATAATTGAGAAATCAATTTAAGTTTTAAAACACCTCGCTATGCACCTCTATTTGATCTCTGGGCTGATGCTCTAAGGATTAAATTTTGGCAGATATCCCTGTGAAGTTCTTACACCATTTCTTCTTCATTCAGAAAAACTTCATAAAATTGTAGTATTATGAAAGTCTGTAACGTTATATGATGAATAAAAGAATTGTTTATTGGTTCCCTCTATCTTGGTGATTCTTTCAGATGAAAAAAAAAATCGTCAAAGGAAGTAGCCTGGTCGAGTTTTTGTAGAATAGCGCAAGGTTTTAACTTTACTGTAGATATATCTATCGCAGTATTTTAGTGTATCACGATTATAGGTAGCCTCGAACGCATAAAGACTATGCATTCATAGAAAACCAGCATAAAATTGTAGCCTATACATATGTTTGTTTTATGTACATCTGTTTTAAGAATCATATCTTCAGAATTTGTAATTTGAACGCATTCAATGCACACTTAACTAATAATTATTACGAAGTAGACCACAAGTAAGGCACGTAGTAATATTTTTGTATTTGTAACATGTACGACCCCAGACCGTTTGTGGGCGGGCAATAATAATAAAGGGAAGCCTAACAATTTTGTTACGAATAGGTTTCTATGTCAATGCACACCAAAACAAATGAATTGATTGGCGCGTTTTGCATTAATGGTCTTCACGGATCGTTATCGTATCGAAAATATACGTGAATTGGAATGTTAAATGTTTACAATTAAAATGTCTTTACAATGCTATGACCAACAAATATTTACGACAATAGTGCCAACTAACCTAGAAACCTGGAGCAAATAACTTCAGGTGATTTTAGCATGTTTTCTTAAATTCTCTATTGTTTTTGTTATTCAACTATTTCGATGTTCTTTTAAGCAAATATTTCATAAAGCTTTCCATTTAGATATGTGTAAAATTTGCATTTAAAATTCAACTTGTAATAAATATATGTACGGATGTGAATGTTCACAGGAAATTCATTCAATAAATTCACTATCACCCATCCGCTATTGGATTACAAGGTGCAGGAAGGAATTCCATTCATACATTGTTAGCGATCCACGTATTGGCACTTTGCGGCATTTGCGGGATCGGTTGTCCTTGCCAATAGTACCCCGGACGTTTTTGAATACGAATACCACCATTTATTATATATTATATTATTATATGATGTATACATGGAATTTCAAAACATGCTATTAATGCACTTTTGAAATTCTCTTACTTCATTTAATATTTTTAAAATATTAGTAGTCTTATACAAAAAAACTAAGTTTTATTTATAAGTGTCATTTGTTCCGCGCCGGTAAAATAAAAAAAAATTAAATAATGAATACGGATGTATATTTGATAAGGAAGCGTTCATCAGGTAATTATTAATTTACCTGATTATCAAGTTACCTGATTAAGATGGTAGAAAATTTTATGAAAAGTTTATGAAAGAAACAACAGTGTTCAACGAGTTTTTGAGACTTTGTTCAAGAGAATTATCGTGTGATGGGTAGTATCCACCATATAGGTTACGACAAAACTCGGGACATCCCTTCAACCACTTGTAATACGTTACGACTAAATTATTTATAATAAAAAACGGAGTTTAAATTTTGAAATTTTGCTCTCATGTTTGATATTAGTAGGAAGTAGGCATTATATAAATAAGTAGAAACAGAATGAAGGACAACGTAAATGCTCCTTACACACGCCACAGACCGTTGCTTAACGACATCTCAAGTTACGTCAACACGTATTATTTTACCGATACCGTAGCCAACGCCGAGTACCTTTCACCCGAATATCGTAAAAAAATTACAACCAGCTTAAAACGGCCAGTCGTTAACTTTTAACACGCTCACTTAACTGAGAGCTCTTTGATGTATCGCGGACAGGTAGCTAAACTATTAACGTTTTATAACCGTTATTTTATATTCATCGTCACACTTGAACTTTGCTCTGAATAGGTACTTCTTTTGAATTTAAAATTAAATAGACTTTATCCAGAGTATCAGGGATTTGATTGCAACTGGACTGCTGCATAAAAAAAAATTATGTCGCTTAGGACATAAATACACTTGAAAGCGACCAAATCGACAAAACCATACGTGCATTAAAAGCTTGTTGAATTGAACATTACTATTATCTCTTTAAAATCTCAGTAACCTTTTAATAAGGCAATTTAAATGCGCGTAGAGAAAAATTGAGTCTCTATCGTATCCATGAGTTGCGCTATGAACCTTAAATGAGTACCTTCCCCATAAAAATCTCTGCAACCAAGTTTACCTTATCAGTCGATTATCAGAAATTGACCAGCAACTACACACGTCTTCAAATTAGTTCCGCCTTTAATCGGATACTGAAAACCACCCATCCAACAACAACAACCAACCGTTTTTTGTCTCTTCCTTTCCTGCGTAATCGACACCTGATGTGCACGAGTTGAGCGAGTTCGACGGTTGGCACAGGCTCAGCAAGTGGCCATTCACTTACTTTCTCTTAACCATAAGAGTAGTCAATCTCATTCCAAAACGGCCTGTCATGGGCTTGACATTTACCACAAGGTACATAAGAGGGCCTTTTATTTGCTCGAGAGTTTCTTAATTGGAGTATCGAGCAATGGGAATCAGTGTTGTTCACTGAAGACTGTAGAATGTCTACATGGCAGGGACAGGATCTACAGACGTCCTAGCGAGTGATTGCATTGCTGAACCAGTTTCATACGGCGGCGGCTCCTGCATTATGTGGGTTGGTATCTCGTTAATGGCAAAAACCGCGCTCGTATTTGTGCTTGGGGGAGGCCAAAGATTTTTTGAGAGCTGATCCATACATTGCCGGGTTTACTGGCGGTAACTTTTTGTTAGATAGTGTCCAGTTTCACACGTCGTGTATTACTCGGAGGAAGTTGATATACGGAGGATGGACAGGACTGCAGTCAGCCCAGAGTCCAATCCAGCCATCCAAAAAATAATTGAAGGCGGCAATGTTATAGGAGTGGGATGGTATCAAAAATAATAAGATAAGAAAGAAAGGGAAACGGGTGCCCCCTATCATGTATTGTATCATGCATTATACCAAGTATTGATGCAATAATTTTTTTATGATTTTTTGACAGGTTTTATTATTTTTTTAAAACACCTAACCACAAGTCATATTCCTGAATTCCCATTTTCCCTAAACTTACATTCCGATAGCATTATTTTATACAGTAAATAAACTCAATAAATGTTGACAGTAATTATACCAATTTAAAGCTGATCTCTGAAGTTACTTAATCAAAATAACTTTTACAAATAAGTAAAAAATTAAAAAATATAATTAATTTACCATGGTTAAAATAAAACTAAGGCATTTTTCGTAGCGCTGTAAATAATGGAGGCCATCAGCAGTTATCAAAATATTATTAATATTTATGTTATGGAACGATTATGTTACTCATATTATTCTATATTTGAGTGGGGAACACAAAAAGTAAGAAGGGAGATGAACGCCCTATGAAAAATTACGGGGTTACGTAGTTAAATAATGGATTATATATAAAAGTTTGCTTCTAATTCCAAACGCATGTTTAAAGCTTCACAAAGGAAAAAGTAAAACAAAAGAATGCAGATAACCAAAATGCCTTTTCTTCGATGCGTCTACAGTGCTCTGTCATTGCATTTCAACTAAGTATTGCAACTTGTAATTGAAATAACATGCTAGCGTTTCTATTATTTAAATTACATTGTGAGAAGAGAATATTTGCTATATTCTCTTCACGACTGAAGAAAATAAGTAATAATATTTTATTACGATATCGCTAATTATATATTATGTACAATATTTGTTTTATCTTATCTGTGTGTCCTTTAAGTTACTGTAAATTTATTAAGTTACGTGTCTTTGATACTAAAGTACTGACAATGATGTGGTCATATTCGATTTCTACCATATTTTTTTTACGATGAATGACCTCGCTTGAGATTTGAATCCAGGACTAATAAATGAAAAAAAAAATCTAGGCTTTCGAGGCAACAACCGAGGTATAATATAGATTAATACTTTAATTTGACTATTAATTTATAGATATAAAATATATCTTTATTATTGAAAGACCAACAAATACGTAGAAGAAATGCTAAAAGTAAAAAACTAAATACCAAGTACCTTCACCGACCGTACTTTGGTTAGAATAAAATTTATGCAGATATATAAGAAATCACAAAGCCACACTGATACAGAGACAGTCGGCGCGGCATTTCAATCAGGCATAATGTCAAGTTATGCAAAACGACACAAATGTCAGGTGGGAAGAATTGATCAGGCACTGTGCCAATTGTTCACATTTATATGGCTGCTCAATTATACCCGGATCATTGTCTATACACAGCGGTGAACTTCAATTGGATAGAATGTAGGATGATTGTTCGAGGCAACCTCCGGAATTCCGAACGGACGTAATTTCCTCTGTAGAATCAAATAGCAGTTTAGTAGCACACTTTCAGAGCTTCTTCAAAAAGTACTCAAATACTTGGTTTTGTTCTGTGCCAAACTCTTTTTTTATCTAATATGGCCTGTATTTATATATTTGGGCAAAGTAGATATTAACGGTAATTGCTTTTTAAGAAGAACAGTCCCTCGTTAAAAGCAATAGTCTAAAATTTTTCAGTAGTCACATTTTTATCAAAAAATTGCACTGTTTTTAATTATTTATGTATCTTACATATTAATCGAATTTTGGTTTTGACAGCTTTCCCCGCTCATTTAGTCCTAACAGCACGGAATCACCCCTATTTTGTGTTCTTCCACAGAGAATTGTTTGTGTGACAATGTTGTACACAAATATATGGCACAAATAGATGCCTTTGTTTTGAAGCGTCTTAACTCGAAATTTTATTTGTGTCATCACTCCACACCCACTTTGTGCAAAACAATAATTGCAATACTATTTCATTATGCCCACTCTATAATGTAATTAACCAATCAGGGTGAAAAATATTAGACTATATTATCTTAATCTTATTGAGGTGAAATGAACTAGCCAACAGGTAAGTTAGTCCTCATAGCACGCAAGTTGAAGTGATGGTCATCAACGTTATGCTTTTTAATCCAGGCAACTTTCTTAAAGGCCGGCAACGCATTTGCGACTCCTCTGGCGTTGCGGATGTTCACAGGCGGTGATCACTTACCACCAGATGGGCTGCTTGCTCGTTTGCCACCTATTCTATAAAAAAAAACACTACCTAATATCTGCCATTTCGTGTTTTCAGCATGAGTCTTATAAATATGCCAATAAATGCGTGTGTGTTTTAATATTGTTTAATGGACTATACGAAACTTATGATATATCATTAGTTAAGCACGTAGTAAATATGAAATAAATTAAATAGCAACAAGTCACTTTAGCAAAACGTACGTAAATACACACAAACGGTTTGGATACTGCAGTGATGATTATAGATTTAATAAAATAGAAATCCTTTTCAAAAGGGAATGGTTTGAAGGCATTTGTTCACATCAAAGAGGGGTCTCATTGTTTACTGTTAGTTACGGCCGACAAAGCAGTTACAGCTCCATACATTCTTCACTTAACGTTTCGATGTGAAGTGTGCTTAGGGAACAAATGACCAGTCGCGTAACGAGACAAACCGATTATCGTCGTACGCACAATAAGAAAAATCAATAATTCTTAGGCCTTATTTCAATACCTTTCATGCTTAGAATTCATATGATTAACGGTTCTTGAAGCTTAATTACCATTACTTTGTAAAAATGACGCCTCTACGTGAATTTGTGTGTGTAAATGTTTAGTGAAGGCTAAACCTCTGAGGTAATAATGAGCCAAAGAATATCTAACACCATGAGAGGAAATTATCGTCTCCAGAGGAAAGTGGATTATTCACCAATATGCCAAATGTTTCTGTGTTTTGAGCTGACGGCCACTGTTAGTCCTACGGTTTTTCCAGTTTCATCGGGATGATATGTGGCCGAGCGTTTAGGAGAAACCTATATTTATAGCTGACTAGCTAGAGGGTTCCTCAGAAGAGCCTTGGCATGAACCGTTACTGTGCGCGCGCAATTAAAAGACTCGTAGGCGCCCGAGAGGAACATACTTTTCCACGGTAAGTAACATCTGAGAGGCTTATTTCTCGATATGATTTCGAATATCAACTATTATTCAAAGCACATTTAGCAGTAACTAGAAGTAATACACGGATATACAAAGATTACTTTACGAAATTAGAGAAAAAAAGCATTATCGATTTTACCAAACTATTTATATAAGCGATTTATTTAACACCAAGACGATATTATCGTTCTATACGTTATTTTAATAATATTTAAATTTTTTATTATGTAAAATTATCATTCAAGTATAGTATTAATACTTTTACAATTAAAAAAGTAGAATACGATAATCATTACAACAATATTACAAACATATCACTTATAATTATTACTAATAGTCAGACAGCGGTAAAACATACTATTATCTAATGAACATAATTAATTCCGCGTTCCATGAATTACTTTCAGTTTCATTAAATAATTTCTATTTTGTTACAATTTAACTGAAAATCCACGTAACCAAAAACACAGTAGTCCCGCCTATTGAACTCGAATTAGCATCGAAAGAGACTTCAGCATTCTTATGAAAAGTTCTTTTAAGAAAATAACAGCATCTACGTTTTGCAGAATTAACAAAGCACATTAATATGAACATCACAGGGCCAAACATTTACATAAAAGTACGTGACTTAACCTCGAAATTGTGTGGAATTGTAACAGGCCGCGTTAATTATCACTAAAGCCCATGTAATGAAGTAGATTAAGCCCAGCGTTACCCCTTTCTGAATGCCAGCAGTCGTGTTCAGTACAAATTAGCAAATAATTTCGCTACTGAATGTTCGTAGCGAACAATTTATGCCTATGCTAATATTTTAATAGGTTACATGTCATATGATGCCATATTTATGATTAATGCTTTTTATTTGAACCACAGTATAAGCCAAGCAATTTACTTGAAATTATTTGTGAAAATTGTAGCCCTTATTTAAAAGCTGCCGTAGCGTAGTGGTTATGTATTCTATCCTAATATTGATATATCAAATTCTTACCCCGTCGAAGGTATCAATTTTAAGAAATCGTAAATGTTTTCGTATCAGAAATCAGAATAACCTCCAAGATCTAGTGTATACTAAAATCTAAAAAATTGTGTTATGCCCGCTCGTCAAGGAAGTGGCACTACGTGTGAGCTTAATTATTCTGTTCGCTCTCTGAGACGCCTGATGTGTTCCGGGCTTGATGGCACGGCCCTGGTCCTCGTCAATCCCACTTAAATCGTCAGACCATTCGATCTGATCGGACATAAATGTTATGTGTGCGCGGATCCCAGGAAAGAGCGTATCAACCACTCATCCCACGAATGTAGGGTGGACCCTAGTTTTCCATCAGAGAAGGGAATCACTGTCGGGTTTACCCAAAACAATCAAACGGGCGCCCCCATGGTTCCCTGTCCAGCCTCTAAAAGTTCACTCCAGGACCGAGATCGTCCTTGACCGCGGGTAGGAGCGCTTTCGTGGTGCTTCTTCATTAGTGAAGGATGTAGAACTGGCTTTTTCTCTAGCCCGCAACTAGTCGCACAGATGCGCTATAGCTACCTAACATCAGAGGCTGCGGCTTCGACCATATCTATTTCTAGTCTCTTGAGGAACCGACGTGGCGGGGAGGTGTTGTCGCCAATGAGGACTGAGATGGTATACCTCATCACCCGTAATTGGGTCTCCGTATGCCTGTACCATATCAAACAATACATTAACTGTATTAAGCTGCTTTTCTCGCTGGTATTCTGTGAGAGCTCCGGTCTTCAGTCCTTCTATGGTCGAGCCTACCCATTATTATTGCAGCTATAATCTACCTGCTGTATGGTTCTACCATTGTTAAGTTTGTAGACTACAGCCATCAATATAAATAATAGTAATATATACTATAAGGTTCATTCTGTGAGTTTGTTTGACGCAGTTTCATAAAAAGATAAATTTATATTTATCAAGCGATATAAAGTCCCTTATTATATTCCTTCATTTTAAATCACTTTACGGCAACAAATGTAATGTTTACCATACAATAGCATACACTTGGTATTTTCTCCATCCGTGATATCATTCCATCGTTTTCGCTGTAAATTTATTGTTAAATAAATGATCAATGAATGCACCCAATCTCTGCACGCCTGCTACAGGCCGGGTCAAAATCCAGTTTTTCTAGTGCAAAGGAATGCAGTCCAATACACCTGCTGTTCGACTAGACCCTTTAAATGGTTCTAATTAGTAGTGTAATATGTATTCTAATACTCATTACTTGCTTGTACTTACCTTACTTTTTGTGAACAGAAAAGTATATCGATATTCACAGCTTCATATATTTTATTGCATTACTGCTAAGCGCACAGTCTGATAGACTCGGCTTTAAATTATATGGTATTTTCTGTTTTATAGCAATATTGGTATTGTTTTTTCGATAGCTAACCTCATTTAGATTACTATGCTAAGAAACATTAATTTTGTTCCTTTTTCAAATACTGCCACATAATTTTTTTTTCTGACTGACGGCCGTTGTTTACAGTTTCACCGGGTTGAGAGGTGACCGAACGCTTATGGCACTCATCCGAGAGTTCTATTAGTTGGTAACCAGCACAAGACCCACGTGACATGGTAGTATCGCGAATAATTCTGTTGATTGCGACTGAGCTATGAGCTCAAGAGGGAGCTCAAGATCTATGAGTAGATTTTCATTATGCAAGAATAATGGCGCACCGGTGGCCATGCATGTGAAACAATTTTGAATTACCTGAAGTCAGTGAATGATTCGCGGGGAGGCCAAAGCCAAATAATGTTATAGTTAAAGAAAGATAAAATAAAATAATAAAATATTCCCCTTTCCAACTCTAGCTAAGATTTAATATTTGTGCTGCTACTGGCACTTTTTTTATAATAGGAAGTAAATTTACTTTCTTTTTAAGTGCCACCGAGGACAAGTAAAACCTTAGATGAGGGCCGGAATCCAGCCTCGAATTTTGAATCTACCTTCGATATGGCCGCAGAGAGTTGAAAGAACTTGGGCACTGGCGCCCTTAGATATTACTCAGGCACTCGCCATTCATGAAACTTCACATGAAAACAACACAAAACATGTAAACAAGTCCATAGTACAGCCTAAATTAAACCTTATAGCTAGTACTATAAGATTCGGTCTGCTTAACCTAAACTTATGTGTACTAGTTTTCTGCATTTGCGTCTTTGATGTATTCTGGAATTTTACATCGCTTCATACAAAAGGTAACATTTTTAACCATACGTTTTGGTATGATGACACGCATGCAGTATTCAGGAACAAAGATAGGACGCCTTGAACTCTTGTAACGGTATAGTTTCATAAATAATATGACACAATATTAGTCAAAGTTCAAGTGTTCCATATCAAATATCACCATTTTTTCATGGAAATAGATTCGCTAAAAACGTATTTTCATCGTGTGTAACACCAATATCATAAAATGAAACTCGCCAACTGACGAAGGATGCGGCGTGTGATATTGTAGGCTGCGCCCTGAATAAATATCGCATGTTGCCCTACTTTTGTATTAAAGTTATAAAACCGATATTAAACGTTCTAAATAAGATTTTTTGTGGAAGTATGAACTAAGAGGACTTAGATGGAAGGCCCATTTGATATTAGTTATTCTAAGAATTTAATTTTTTTCATAAAGAGTTACAAATGTTCACACACTATCAATTTCATCTGATGGTTAGTGATGACTGCGACCCATAAACACATAATTCGATCCTCAGCAATATAATTCATGACGCATATACGTTCGCATCCCTGATGATTGAAATAAAATCGTCAATGATTGGTAGTTTTGATACTTATATAGACTCGCCGCTTAATCTGACTCCACAGTGCACTCACATATTCTTCAGACTAATAATACGTACGTAACATAAACAAACATTCAAGATACCTAAATTAGTAAACCATCGTTATTATAAATTTGCACAATAGGTGATATTTAAATTATATCCGTTAATTCTTTTCAAATGAATGGAGGAATATATTGCACGAACACCAGCCACCGACGACAGTACACCGCTTCAGTTTGATGTTATGCCGTCCCGGTGCGGTGCGTCGTTGACAATCTTATTTTAGGTATGTATTTTATGTATGAATATAATATAAGAATATATAATACGTGAAGTGTACGCTACATCATCATTAACAATGATTACTATTTTTCTGGATACTTTAGGAAAAGTAATTTTAACTGCTTATTTTTAAGGAATTGTGATAAACTATACAAAAACAAAATGGTGAAGGCAAAATTTACGTGTATATACATATATAAACACACATATATCTCATTCCTCAGGGATCGGAACTCATAGGCATATTGAGTTTTAGTTGCGGATGAGGTTTTTATGTCTGCAGTTATGCGCAGATGAACTATGATTGTTTGTCTCGCATTAATATAAAAAAGAAAGAAATACATAATTTTTAATATTGTGGATAAATTTGAAGTGAAATTCATTGTAATATTAATTTACTACAACAAGAATTAATTCAGGTCAGTTACTACTCCGGTTTTTATAAGCTCTCGTAGTTACAACGCGAAGCTCAAACGTACTACATACATATATTCTAATTACTGTACTAATTCAATTTCTATGCACATAAGATATCAAAACAAATGACGTATTGTTCGTAATTAATCACAAGAATACAAGATCAAATTCAAAGATTATTTTTTTGTTGCATACTGTGCTAGTTACTTAAACGTGTCAAAGATACAAAATATAAAAAAACAATATCTTTGGCATTTTGAAATTTAACAAAGACAAAAGTAGCATTTGATGAGTCGTCAAATAATTTGTTAGTATATTGAAGCCGCTTAGATGTATACAATACACTAAAAATAGTGTCTAAATAAATGTTTGCAATTATGCTATTTTGAAACGTGCCATGCCAAATTCCCCAGAGAACACAATACTCGTACATGTCTAAATCTTGTCTCACCTCAAAACATTTCCGGCCGAACCAAAACAAAACCAAGAGGCATGACATTCATATTGCAAAACTTGTTTCTGAATGAATTATGTTTCAACTTTGCTTGAAAACTTGCATTTGTTATTGCTTTTCTTTTATTCTCATTCCTCAGGGATATGTACGCATGTGCATCTTATCGTATGGTGTGTTTATGTTCGGGTTTTTATGTATATAAAACTAAATCATTTGTTTCTTAAGAAATTTCTTTTTTTATTGGTTAATATCATTCATTCATTAATAATGTGTGTTAGAAACTAACAGTCACTGGATATTTATTAAACCTTTAGTGCAAAATTTCCATTGTCTTTAGTTGTAGTTATTAGCAGTTTTAAGTCATTAGGCAAACTTTTTAAAGATGAACATAATTTTATGAATTGCTGTTTAACTATGCCTCATAGTTCCTCAGTTCTACATTCAAACTGTCAGAACTATTTGGGTTCTTAACAAATTGAAAACTTTTCCTGAAACGTAAAATGATTTTATGTATCAACAAAACAGTGCATAATAAAAGGGTCATATTTTAGGGTAAATTATACCATATACATGCTGTCTTCAAGTTTAACCTATTGTTTTATGTGTACATATTTAATAGTTCCTTTTGGGCAGGTTTCAATAGTAGACCCAAAGCAGTTTCCTCGATAGAATTGTAACAATTAAAATTCCCACAGCGTGCGTTGAAACGCCATTGATACCAGATGGCTACTCATTTAAGTAATACGCGTTCGTCTCGTCAAGGTCCCTCCTTCATAACTTCTTAGCTCAGAAATATATTCATGGTTCTATAGAGATAATAGAGATGTTATGTTACAATTGGCATTATATATCTGCATAGATCTACATGTATTATAAAGATTTACCTCTCTTAAATAAAATATTGATCGATATTTCTTAGTTATAAACCATAAAATGAACAGTGGTATAGCCACACTGCAGCTAGTTTCTTGTTACGATATATACGGGTCGGCTAGATCGAAGGACCATGCAGTCATAGAATACCAACATAAAATAGCAGCACACCGCTGCTGTGAACGTACAGCTATCTTGTTGAGGATGCATGTGGATGTCAGGGAACGCATTCATTACTTATCAGGTGAACTTTACTACCCAGAATATTATAAAAAAATAAAACTAACACCTTTTTTTTTCATGATAAAGCATCAAGAAAAAGTATGACGTCCTCACCAATCAACAAGACTGTATTGGCTAACCTGTAGGCTCATAAATCAAATATTGTGACAACCGTGGATAGGGAGGGATGATGGATACTCACGTGAGGTTACAACACAGCTTCCGAAGAAGATAGAATTAAATAAATTATTTTTATCTTTCGCAAAACATAACTATAATTATTAACACGCAGATGTTATCATTATTATGTTAAAGGGTACAAATCTTAGCACAAAATTGTTACTAGCACGCTGATAACAATTTCCGTTTTAGTTCTGGTAGCTGAATATCAAGATCCTTAATACTCATATCACCCAGTAGTATCGATTTGAATGTTGCAAGATTTTTTTTTAAATAAGGTTAATTTATATATCCGTTAATCTGCGAATTTCTGGTATCTATGCAATTTCCTTTTAAATGTGAGTAGAAATAAAACAGTATGCCATATACGGATGCAAAGTAAAGCGGACGGGAGTTTACTAATTCAAGAAACACAAACACTTACGCTTATATTATCTTACCGGATAAGTAGAGCATCACAGGTTTATACAGCCTTTACGTTAGTGTTGTCAGCTGTAATATAGTCAAAAGATGAACTGAACTGGTTTGTAGTAAAGTGTCTGCCTATCGTCTTCAATATACCAAAACCATCGAACCCCTTTTTACTTTTACAAAACCTGTAGAGACAAAACCTGTAGAGAAGGATCTAGCGTTCACTGTTATGTTTATTTAGAGTATACCGGCTTGATCCTGAATGCAGGATACAATTTTGGTAACACGCAAACACGAGGGAACATATTTCAACTTCGATGGATCATAATAAAACTTGGTTTCCTATTGAGGCATTCATTGTATATTACTTAATGCAAATATTAAAACTTAGCCAATTAATAATCAACACAAAGTTTGAGGCTAAAAAAAAAGCATCTTAAGTCGATACGTGAGGTGCAATATATATTTTTCGTTACACATCGTTTTTTATAATAGTTTCATCATTTGGTCTTTGGAGTTCGGGATAATCAAGTTTACTAGTAACTAATCTCTTGAAAAACACTATATCCAGTTTTTCTTCGTTTTCAAGCGAGATGTAAATTTAATGTGTTTACACTTATTAATGTTTAGGACCATTTTTTTTCTAGTGCACCACCTTGATAAGCTATTGAGGTCATTTGAAATAGTGCTATGTCTTTAGTAGAAGTAATTGGTACATTTTTTATGAATTTAAGGTCACCTGCAAACTAATTATTTGATTTAAGAAACATGAATTAATAGCGTCAATAAATATTATAAAGAGATATGAACATAAAAACAATACCTAAATTTTGACCCTTTAAATAAGAACGAAACCAGGTCAGCAAAGGTTTACTAATACCGAAACATTAACTAACCAAGATGTTATGAGTGAACGTGTCAAATGCTTTGCTAAAGTCCTGTGTCCATTTGAACGGGTCTATCAACAGCCTGAACCGAATCACAACTCCGTATTGTTTGGTTATTAAACGCGGTATTATGTGCCATGACAAAATTGGGCACATAACGGTTTAAAACACCTTTGCTAAGACAGACAAAATTGCTCTAGGTCTATAATTGGATACAAGTGATCTGTCTCCATTTTTATTGACAGGAATCTATGATATTTTAATATGAAAAAAATATAAAAATGCCACGCAAGTGTTGTATAAAATTGGAGATGATTTTTTTTTCAGATTATAGAACACTAACTTGACATCCGGGTCCGAAATAAATAAACAAAAAGTTTTGGTGACCCGTATGGGGTTTTCTTTGCAATTAATAATTATTTTAAAGAAAACGTTGCATTTTGATTTATTTTAAAAGACATAATAGAGTAATTTCTCTATCTACTTTTGGTTTTATTTTTAAGATGCCAAATTTTTTAGCTTATATTAAATTTAAATTGAAGATACATATAAAATATTTTTTGTACAACAAAGTAGCACAATGATTTAAAAGATATCATAAATCCGCTGCCCACAATGTTTGCATTGCGTAGGTGTCATGCCTTTAGCAGAAATTGGCGTCCCAAACCCAACAGATGTCGCATGAACCATTATAACTGCGGTACGCACAATTCAATCAAATTAAATGCACATTGTAATTTCAATTCAGTGTGGCCTCGTTTACAAATAACTTAATTAAAATATATACTTATTAATCTACGTCATGTAGCTATGTTTGCGTTCAGAATTAAACTTATCTCCGCAAATTAATATAATTCAAAACATTTTGATGTCGACCAGATATATTTTTTTTCTAAAAGAGAATGTATAAATAAAAAATATAAAAAGGTAAATTAAATGATAGGCAAACGAGCAAACAGATCACCTGATATATTATGGAGAGAACAGGCTAAATACTCATATTTTGCTTCTCACTAGGATTACACGATGATTCTCGATTCAATGTCAGTTTGCTGAGTAAAGAAAGTAATAATGTTTTTATTTATTTGGAAGAAAACTAATATTATTGCGTACAATTAGATGATTAACAGAAAAAAAAGTAAATCAAATTAAATGCTAGCTGTCACTCGGTTTCAACTCAGCATATACTGGCTATAAACAACCAGTGCTGGTCTTCCGTTGGGTCCGTTTGGTAATTTCACGATACAACTTCAACACTAAATTGAACATGTAATCCATTTCTTACTCACACAAATATCAGATCAAAGTATTCGTGAATAATATTTACATACGCGTCATTCAGCAAACTTTATGTCGAATATTATCTAATATTCGCGAGAATACGTGACTCTCTGCTTATATAATGTAATTTACATTTGTATCTCAAAGACTACTCACTAACGTTAAAACATGTTACGTAGATAAAAAAAATCATATCTACCAATTTTTCGTAACAGTTTTTCTACAGGTTTTTTAGTACACTTTGTATATTTGAAACTTTACAAATTATAAGAGCAACAATGATTATTAGAGCAACAGTTTGCAATGCTCATGAGCATTGCAAACTGCTAATTTACTCGTACTGTTCGTATTCTTAAGTGCACCAGCCATATAAATTCTTGTTACATAACATACAAGATGGAATGTAATAAAACATACAACATGTAATGGAATTGTTTTTATTTATGAAATTTATTAATACTTTCTTAATATAGTTTTGGAAGGATATAGGGGATGTTAAATAAGCTTTCAGTTAACCTGATAGTCATGCCTACGGACCGTGATATCCAAATTATTTTTAGTAAATGAAATTTAATACAGTTACGTTGTAACCCTTGATAGTTAAGATGAATGCCACGTCACCAGCAAGGTCTTCGGTTTTTCACACTTGCTCTTAAAAAATATTTTACGTTAGTGTATTGTAAATGTGGTCTTCTCCCATTTGAGTTGACCTACTTATTCTACAGTTAGTTTATAGCTGCAGCATGACTTTTCCACAAAATAAATGCTTCACTCACTGCCGATATAGTTGGAATCATATAAACCTTAAATTTTTAATATTGTAGCTTAAGAACAATTAAAGGTATACTGAAACACAGATTTTGATTAATTTTCGTGTTAATCTAGTAAAAATCTAAGCCTGTGTACCAAGAGAATTTATTACCACTTCTATATACATATCAATTGCTTTAAAACCCCTCATCGTTAATCCTATCACGTCCCTGGTCCCTAAAATTAGAGTCGTCTTGGCCATCCATTTATCTCTTTTTTCCCGTTATTGGCACACCCACTGTTACAAACATGTCATTTAATATTTCACACAATCAATCTAGCTTTTCCTTGGTCTTGCCATTTATATTAGTATTATCTCTTTCATCCTTCCTTATTAGACGTCCAAACAATGCTAGCCTGTTAGTTCTAAATTTACTTTAGCTTACCTCTCACGTATTAATTTTTGTTTTTGTCTATTTAGTAACTCCACACAACTCATCATTCTCCTTTCAAACGAGAGCAGGCGCTTTCATATCGACACCTTTATTGCCCAGCATTCAGTAGCAACTGTGCAGTATTATCTGTCGAATTACGCTTTTAGGAATGTTTTCCTTGGTTGAAAAATATATTTGGATGTGATAGAATAGATAGATAGATAGAATATATAAGAATATACTTACAAGTAGTGCCGGTGCACGTTATGTCACACCACGATCAATTTCAGTATTTTACTGGAGTAATGATCCAAGATATTTGAACTCAGAGCAAACTGGTACTTTAAAGTTGTCCAGAGTTATCAATACCACATCGGATACTCCTCCAAAATTGCAGATAGGCCTCCATATAGGCTTTTAAAGCGCTGATTGTCAAGGCGACAATTACCAGTACGTACTTCCTCTTTTACAGTTTCCTCTGTAACATTGGGCGCTCTTTCTCCAGTACGATATCATTAGCTTAGTCTTAAAACCCCCTTTGCACTTAAGCACTTTGAAAAGTTTTTTTAAGGTTCTCTTCAACTGGACGAAATATAATGGAATATATGGATATATCATTAAATATAATGGAAGTTTCTCAATTATTTTCACCACGTTACCAAATAGCAATGTAAATGATTGCAACCAATTTATTCATAGTAACATTACTGAAAATAAAATACTTAAGTGATATCCCATATATGAGTCTACAGTAAAACATACTTTTCATATCTTAGTCTTTTTGGATAAATACTATGTGTACATAAAAGTTAAAGAAATAAATCAATAAAACAGTTACTTCATAGATATTTGCGTATATAACTTTTCTACTAGATCATACAAATTTTGTGACACCTTTTTATTATAATATTGTGATTAACTTGACCAGTAAAACACAAAATACAGCAGACTTTAAACTGCAGCGGGCAAAGTTCATAGAAATATAGGTTAACAAATTCAATTGTAGGACCTTTGTTACGTGAAAAATTAGACAGGTGACGGACGTGGTTACATATAGTTTATTTAATATTGCAATTTGTCTGTACTATGCCTCATGACCACTCTAAACTGAGCTAAATATATAGGGATACTGCATACGAGAATATCTTAATTAGATAGATGTTATTTTAGATTAAAGAATGTATAAACATGAGTTTTTAGTGCTTACTTAGTATAATACATTATTTTTAATGTGACAAATGCGATTTATATAGGACATAAAATCACATTATTATCTATATCAATGTAAAGAAAACTTATGAAATCATCTGAATCCCTACTAATATATATGTATATATCTGATATACCCTTAATATAATTTATATTAAGAAATAGAATATTCTGATGTATATGGCATGGGAAGGGATATTTACAATGTATATTACTCCATCTCTTTCTTTCTTATTTCCTTATTCCTTAGAGCGAATTAGGAATACGTTTGATTTTAAAGTAATAAAGTTTAAAACTTAATACTTGAATAAATAGAGAAAGAAAATCGTCAGTTTTAAAGAAGAAGATTAAAAGATGTTTTTTGTTTGTACTACAAACTATATACTGTGAAGGCTGAATTGTGTATGTCACCGGAGTAGATAAGCTTTTATGCTTTCTTTTTTACAATTTTCTACTTATTTAACTTAATATTTCACTTGTTCTTTGTATCAGTGCGGTGAACAGGTTATCCAATTACTGATAATCTCATCCTTGTGCGGGATGTCCTGGGGGTAAAATTCTACGATTGTATTTATTTTAACAAGTATGAGTATTTTGACCCTCAAAAATGGCTCTTTTATCAATCGTATTACTACTACATTAAATTGATACTATCGATAAACAGTCGAAATACGTACAACTGCTGGGCGAAGTCTACCGCTTAAACCGACTTCTTTTAAAGAGGTACTAAATTTGTTCCGTTTGTATATTATATTAATGAAAATGCCTACTATTTATATGCACATGACACATCTAAATGTTTCATTAAAATTGCTTTAGTATAAAATATATGGGCGGTCAACTAATACCAGTAAGGGCATGTTTTGTCTGTGAAAGTATTCTTACCTTCTTATATCAGAAAATACACTATATATTATAGTATTAATATACTAAAAATTGTTCTGATAATTAAAATAGGACGGTAAAAAATCTTATATAATGAGTGTATGAACACGCGTTATACTACTTAACAAAAATCGTTTATTTTATTGTTTTAACAGTTAAAATCATTCCTTATAACAAAATAACAAAAGACCTGAAATGAGAAAGTAATAATTAAACTTGAATAATTAAATAAAAATTTAATAATCAAGGTTTTTATTACTACTCTTTTAACAATTATCGAATCATTTGTTAATGTTCTAAATGAGTGATTCATTTTATATAGTTAATAAGAACATAACTATATAATTAGTATTCGTACTCAAATAAAACAGGCGTAGAACACATCTAGAAACTTATAAAGAACGATGCGAGTGCCGTCACTAGCAAGCAAATTCAAAATGAAAATTTTCGTGTAACCGTCTTATAAAAATTTTGCGCACTCTTTTTTTATAACGCGCTAAAACAATTTCAAAAACCATGCATCGACTAAAATCAAGTCGTTTTTTTATTAATTGAAATAATTTTGTTAATATCGGTTATTAGACACTCTTATTTGAGATTAGTCTTCCAAGTAATGATATGAATGTGTAACGACGGAAATGACATTGTAGTGTGTGACATTGAACAGTGATAGTGATAGAGCATGAATTTATCGGTTGACGGGACAAGGACCAGGCGCTCATAGGAATTCCAACAGTTTGTTTTTAGCTGCAGAATGAATGGGTCAGCTCGACCGGGGTAGGACCACGCCCTCACAGAATACCAGCGTAAAATAGCAGCTTAATGTTGCTGTGTTTCGTCTGGTGAGTGCAGGGATCCGGATACCTTTATTACTGGAGACGAGGCATTCCATCTCAGTCCTCAAGAGTGACAACGCATCTGCATTGTGATTCCTTGTCAAGGATGAATGTAGATTTCGTGGGCCACAGGAATCACTTAACATCAGGTGAACTGTGTGCTCGTTAGTTACTCTTAAAGTAATAATAAAAAAATAATCATAACGCTGCTGTGTTTCGTGTGTTGAGTGTAGGGACCAGGAGGAGCAGTTGTGATAGCAAGCCATTCTACCCCAGTCCTCAGGAGTAACACAACGCATGTGCATCATGAGTCAGCTCACTTACTATCAGGTGGACTGTGTGCTCGTTGTTATATGTTGTTATAAAAAAACGTCCATTTAATATGTATTTTGGATTTTTCTCAACCATACAGGGTTTTTCATCATTGACTTAGACTACCTTATGATGAAGCGCCCATTATAGTGGAAAAATATATTAGTTGTTTATTTAATAGCTTTTATTATTTGACTTTAAAATAAAAAAAAATACAGTAGAACTTTTGATTAAGGAGGTAAAACACCTTTATTTTTCTGAAGCAATTATTATAATTATTCTCTTATATGAAAAGATACACTTGTTGGTCCAATTAAAGTACAATTATTTGAAATGTGATGAAGAATTTCGGTGATAGATAACGGAAGAACAAGTACCAGCAAGACATCCGTGTTTACACAATCGTTTCGTTTGTATATTCTTACATCTCATCACATCAAAATTGACGTCTTGCTACTGTAACCACGCTGTGGTGCAATGGTTACCGTAGCCGCCTGCTGCATCGCGTCGGCTCTGAGTTCGATTCCCACCAGAAGAATAATTGATAACATTTTGAAAACATTTCATTAGTGTGTTCTTTATACGTCTCTAGGGAAATTCCATTCGTAATTTTATTCATTAATTCAAAAAGCGTATGAAGTCTTAGTTATCAAAAGGCACGGTTAAAACCGTCCCTTGATTAACATTAATTGCTATTAGTGCAGCCATATTAATTAATGACGAATTAAATTATCGTGGCTTCAGCGGACCACGTTTGCATCGTTATCCCGAGCGTCGGGGCATTGTATATATGTATAAATCACCGGATACATTTCGCTGTAGGGCGCTTTGCGCAATCGGTTGTGACCGTCTGTGATCACCCTATTTTTATTCCATTTATCTATTCGACGTGGGGTGCAGTTGACGTTATGTTAGCTGGCGATATGTCTAAAATGGAGGGTTGATCTGTTCTATTGTAAAATATTGATTGTTAATTTTTTAAATGGTATATTTTTGTATTTGGATAATATCATGACGTAAATTTTTACTTTATTATCATTCAGGTTTTGTATACTATAGCTATGCATGTAATTACTTTAGGTTTACATCAACTTTATGACGCTTTTAGGTTTTCTAATAAAGCAGGATAATAACGTTAAACTCTTTATTTCCGAGCAAAACGTAAATCATTTCTTTTGAATTTTTGCTGTAATGGCTGAGCTGGCTGGACAAGCTTTAACAAAGCTTTGCTAGGTAAAGAAATGTTTAGTCTGGCTGGGAAATCGATTACGTTTACATGACGTGCTGCCATGGATCGAAGGATGTTTTGGAAGCTAGGCTATCGATCTCGACGATTATCTTAGGAAAAAAAGCGTTACATCATCTCGTAAGCCATCGCGTCAACTTAAAATTCCGACATTAGATCTATGAGTGCCCAGCCCTATTGCTTAGCCTATACGAGAAGAAATGGAAGATTTTAGTTTTTAATATCCAGCTCACGTGGGGAACCTGCCCCTCTAACGCAAGTATACAGTTCCGTGCCTTACAAGAAGCGGCTATCAGCCCTGATGTTATCTTACAATAGTCCTTGTCATGCGCTCGACTAAAAGTCTGAAAAATAAAAACAGCATCTATCTAATGGCAGATATACAGAAGGGTGGTCTGAAAATTGTTAGTCAACAGTTTGTTAACAACTATTGTTATACTTTTATTGCAAATTTTACTACATATTCCATGGCTTGTATTAAATGGATACAAGATAGTGCTTGTCCACAATCTCATCTTGTGTTAATTACGTAGATGGGGGAACGCACTACCTAAGCAAATGCCTATTCACTTTTTGTTTTCTAATATTAAATAAGGATACGCTTGACTTCAATCTCGGTTGATGGAAGGCGAAGATAAGGCCTAAGATGGTACACGTTTGCCTAGTAGGTGTCTGTTCACTTTGGCCTTAAAGATGTCCAGAATTCATTCTTCCGTTGCAGACACCCACATTATACTCACCCAAATTTAATAATATATATAAATATATCATTAAATTTGGGTCAACAATTAGTTTTTTTTGGCACGTCACAATGACAGCAGAACTCCACACACGTCCGAACTTATATGCTTTATAAGAAGTCAAGAGCTGTTGCGGTGCTAAGTGGCGTCGCGCCTTTGCAAGGACTTCCAACTCTTTACCGGCATTTTTTGCCTTAGACTCTATGAACGGCGCAAAGTTAAGGTTTGAAGAGATATCAACTCCTAATAACTGAAGGTGGTCAGCGTATTCCACAGACACATTTTGGAAAACAGGAGCGAGGAGGATTTTGGGTCTTTTAGCGATGGACGTCTGCGTTTTACCGGGCTTTAGCAATTCATTGATACATAGCGGAAAAAAGAGTTGCGAAGAGGAATGACCCTTGAGGTACACCAGCATTTATTGCTGTAGCCACAGTTGATGTCATAAGTGGATTCGTTACACAATTAAATTCCTCCATCTCTTTCCATCATTACTAGCTTAGCGTACTTAAAAAAAATGTCATTCATACTAAAACAAGATTTTACTGATAACCACATTTTCAAATTACCTAACCATTTAGATATTGAATTCGGCAGATAGTGGACCAATATGTTTTGAATTGATTAACCTAAATGTTGCACATGCATCGAAAGAGAAAAGGGGACAACCATTAAGTACATTAATGTTCCGCAAATGGTTATGGCACTTAAGATAAATGTTCAGTTGATGTAATTAAGTAATGACTAGGAGGTATCGCTGTGATCATCATCATCGAACAATCTACTAGTGTCAATAAAACCGTACGAAGTTAGATATGACTTCATTACGCCTTGTTAGCGGATAGAGACAGAGAGCTTCAAAGTATTCTGACCACTATGTCACGTGAAAGTCACAAATGCTAGTTTATTACAATCTACATATAAATATAATTAGCGCCACCTATGAACATTTTATTTTTGTGGTTTAGTTACATACGCTGCCATCTAACTCGGTACATAGGTAAGTTGATCCATTCGCTAATGCCATTGCGTGTTTTACTTAAGTACCGTATTTTAATTGTAGATGTCGCTTTAATAAAATGTTGAAAGTTCACTATATAACTCTCGTGCTTTATGAAGAAAATTGTTTTTATATGATCACAATGTAGTGCAAATCTCATAAGAGAATCCATAAATAGATTTATAGCCTATGCCTAAACATATATATATATATATATATATATATATATATATATATATATATATATATAAATATATATATATAAATATATATATATATATATATATATATATATATATATATATATATATATATAGGTATATATATTTGTACATTATATTACATATTTAATGAATGTCTACTCGTAATGGTGACCAAGCTTGGTGGTGGCTTCCGTAAGTATTGGGTTACCTTTCAACTCAATTTATGCTCCAATAAACCGATCCGAATTTAGGTGTCGTATTAAGACAATTTTAACAAAAGATTTTCATCGTACATAAGTAAATATTCTTTACTTAGCTACTTTAAAGGTTATGAATACAATTTGGTAACTTATTTAAGATTTTTTAAGTTAGTAAGATTATAATATTGACATATGGTACATAATACAGTTTTAAAATATTATATACAAATTTATATCTTGAAAAAAAAACCCTGCTTCGTTTATTACACTGAATATGTATTGTTCATAATATAAGTACTTCGTATTTCTTAATCAAAACCGTTATCGAGATTTAAGTACTTAAAATATACCTCTGGGAAATAAATATAATCAGTATATGAGTTACATAATTAGTGAATTATTAGATAATTAAGGGAGGTTACCTAGAATATACTAAATATTTTAAAGGTATTTGGCAAAAACACACATTAGCTTTGGAAGAGTGCTCTAAATGAGTATCTAACAATTGCTTTTCCGTCGTTGTCTTCGGAATTAGGCTACCATATTTGAAGTCATATGTACGTGGTAGTTCTTACTTACAAGACGTGCCTAACGCGAGTTAGAAAATTGTGTTATCAGTGAAATAAAACACATAAAACTTAAATAGTGAAAATAACGCACCTCTTTTGATAATAATCTTAACTGTTTAATTTTCAACCATGAACGCAAAGTACGGAGCAACCATTGTACGCGAATCGTCGATAAAAAGAGACAACTTAATTTTAAACGACAGTGAAACTGAAATAAGGTATATATTGTTAATTATTATTTTAGTCTCTAATCATGTTGAATTGCATGTGCAAATGATTTCCTCAGTTTTGCAATGTACGATTTATCCAATTCGTGGCATGCGATAAATTAGGAGTTAAATTGGAGATTACCGTTTTTGGTTAAAGGGAATTAATGTTTCCTCTTTGTCGTTTTCAACGAAATGTATTTCCTGTCTACCTATTAATGCAATCAATTATGATTTACTTTTGTCATCGAATAATCCATTTAAAATTAAGCACATTACAAGCCTCAGCTCAATATGCAGCACGTGTGGGTACACCTCCAAAACGTATAGATATAGTAATAAAATAATATTTAAATTTATATATTATATTTAATAAATATAATTAAAAAAATGTAATTAAATATGTATGTATATAAAAGTTAAATTTATTATAATATATTAATTTATATTTTATAATAATATTATAATTTAATGTTATATATGCGAATATGTATTGTAATAATTTTACTTTCTATTTTTAACGGCTTACCCCAATGAGTGAAGTACGTTGATTATTTACAATTCATGTTGATGAAAAGTGTATTTCGATTTGGTACTTATGCCTCTACGCTAAGACGCCTTTCCTCTGCCGACCCTGAAGTGGTTCTATTCATCTTATTATGCAATATATACAAAACTAGAGTATGCAGCGTTCATTATGCGTTTCAAATACCTATTAAACCTTTGTGGACATTTTGTTTTAAACATTTTCTGTTATTATTAAACGGTCAGCAATAATTATTACCAATTTGATCCACAGTACACCATTTAAGCGGCGACGTTGGTGGCAAGTCAATCAAAAAGTGATATACGGCTTAGGTCATGTGTACAATGACCTGTGTGCAGCCATGTGGTTTTCCTACATGATGCTATACTTTCAAGCAGTATTGGAAATGAAGGCTGGTGTTGCCGGAGCTATGCTGCTTCTGGGTATGACCTTGTTTTATTATATTTTATCTCAACTAGCACACAGTTCACCTGATAGTAAAAGATTCTTGCGAACCTATACCATCTACATTCATCTTTTAACTTTATCATGCTCACCCCTTAGGACTCGCTTCGTCTCCAAGAATTAAGTTTCCACGGGTTACATATGAAACACAGTAGCAATTATTAGAGCAACACCGATCACGTCTATTCATTCATTACTAATTCAAAATTGTTAATAGCTATTGAAGGGATCTGAATGTTGTTCTATAATTTTATTCACTTATCCCTTATTTAAAAAGAAAGTCTGTTCGAAGTAAATAAAGTACATTTTGGTATGTCAGTTTCAAATTTTATTGCCACCTATCCACCTATGCCCTTGACATGACGGTATCGATGGTTTTGAAATAGCTGGTGACTATAATATAAATCTAAAAAAAAAATATGCTGTTATGGACCCTATTACCACAATTGCCTGTTCTAAATTTGAGTACATGATTGTACATGGTGGAGCGTCAAATTAGATAATGCATGTAATGAATGATTGGGCCGGTTCGATCGGGGAAGGACGACCACTTCGTAATAAGTACGTAAACAGCAGTATAGCACTACTGTGTTTCGTATAGTGAGTAAAAGAAACCAGCGATCGTATTGTACACGACGAGGCAGCCTGCTCTCAGTCCTGAGACATGTTAAATTTTATGTATGTATTTATTTATTTTTATGTATACATATGATAAATATAGGTATCATGGGCCACTGATGTACATATGTATATTACCATCAGGTGAACTGTGTTTTCTTTGACCTGAACATTTACGTAAAAAAGCTACCTTTAAAATAGTTCCAAATCCTCTGAAATGTATTTTTTTATTTCATGTAGAGACATTATATCTAGATACTTTAGCTCTTTCCACGAATAGGACATCACTTTCTTTTATGTAAGTAAGAACAAATGTGATGCTAAATATTGGTTCTCGATGAGACATGAATATATGCCCTCAATAGAATATCTATAATAAATATAGAATATATATATAATAGATTATAGACACATTTTAGGTTTTAGAAATGAACATTAAGTGGTAGTTCAACACTGCAACTTTAAACTAGCTGTGGCACAGATAAGTCGTCTCAACTGGAAAAGGATCACGTGTTAAGATGACCAACGTAGATAAAACGAAACAGTATTATTGCTTTAAACGAACTATTATTGCTTTTCATCTGGAGAATACTAACTTGAGATTTACTGGTGACGAGATATATTTTGAAGCATCAATAGCCTATTGGTTTAGGGTACGGTCTGCAAAACTTTAGGTTGTAGGTTCGAATCCACCATTCAAGTATACTAGTAATTAAATTAGTGAAGTTATTAGCATTGCCAATATTCTTTCATAAAAATATATATATCAATATAATCCTCGGGGCACAACGCATTAGCATTGTGATACAAGGATGAATGTGGGTGCGATAGGACACAGAAACCATGCCATTCATTATAGAAAATCTATAGTTCAAAACTGAACATAGGTTTACCACGCGCATCAACCAGCAAACTTGCACAGGTCATCACTCCATCATAGTGGGGAGGAATAATAAATAACATAAAAGAAATAATAACCGTCCTATTATTATGGAATAATAAACAAAGTGTTATGAAAGTATTTGAAGTCCACCGAGCCACAACGCAGTAGCGTGGCGTACTGCTATATAATATAGACTATTATTTCATTCCGTGAGAAGATCGTCCTCCTTACGTTAAAATCAATCATTTTACGAAAAGCTGCAGCGAGTCTGCTATATTCATAGTGTGTTCATATTTGGTCATTTTCAGGTCAAGTTGTTGACGCCCTTGCAACACCCATAGTTGGTATACTAGCTGATAAGTATAGCACCAAGAATATATGGCATTTAACAGGTATGGATGATATTCAGCTCCATCTTTGGTTAAGTTTATTGTGCTCATAATCCACTTCAGTGATTGATTTTGAAAATATAAGTAATTTTTATTTAATTTGAATTGTTCTGAAATTGATTAAACTGTAAAATAATTAAATAAAAGCAACTAAGACCTCTTTGAGCGAAACAATCGAACAGACAGATAATTATTTTATTAATATCACAAAAATTAACCATATACAATATGTTTTAAAAACAAACAAATAAAAGCAACTGAATAGAAAAAAAATAAGCCCACATGTAATAATTTATAACCGTTACCATAAACTAATATATAAGGCAAAATAAAATACTTGAATAAATTTTTATGGAGACTCGAATTTTACTTCTAACTTAAATCATTCAATTATTCATTCGATTTTACGTTCATTATTAAGTTATTACATTTTTATGCATATCTCCGTTTTACCCATTTTTATTTAGTATTAAATAGAAGAAAATAAATGAACCTATCCTTTTTCAACTTATGTTCAACAATACTTTTTCAAAGATATATAGAGATTACTTTATAACCAAACATTGAAACGCAGAAAAATAACTATAGATTAATATTTCAGGTTGCATATTAGTTGCATGTACATTTCCGTTACTTTTTGTAAGATGCTGGGGCTGCTACATAAATGAAAACCTTGACTACCTATCCTGGTGGATGCCTCTATACTATGCATCCCTCATAGTTGTGTTCCAAATAGGTTGGGCGATAGTTCAAATTTCTCACTTAGCGATAATACCATCGATTTCGGATTCCTTACAAGTCCGTTCAGAATTAACGTCGATTAGGTAAGTAGAGCACCTTCTTTATTGTGGCCAATTCAAATTTATTATATTTAAACAACATTATTGTGACAATCACAGCTTTAACAGTCCATAGATAATCATATATAATATTTATATATATTTGTCGTCAACGGTCCACAGATAATCATATATAATATTTACATACATTTGTCATCAATTTAATATGAACCCAAGATTCGGCGGGTCTAATAACCGTTTAGCCAATTGTATAATACATGTTGTTACGCCTACTATCAATTTATCAAAAGTAGAGTCTATATTAGCTTAATATTTTTAAGGTATGCGGATACATCACAGAGTTTATATACATATTACTAAATATGTATTAAAAATATTTGTGATATAATAATGAAGTTATAGTTATGTTTAGTGAATAGTTAATTAATTAAAATAGTATTATTATGATAAACAATCAATAATAAATTGTGTTTTATTTCTTAAGTTAAAACATTAGGTTAAATACTTGATCGGATTAATTTTTCTGGGATGTATCTAGGCGATTTAGAATAAAAGGACGTGCATATTCGTGATGGTGCCACACGTACTTTTTGTTGTATCAGGGGTGATAAATGGGCACACTTCAGTTCACTTCACTCCGAATAATGATGGTAAATGATTTTTATGAACTATGACAACACACACATCTCCTTAATTAAATATAATGCATAGTGTCATCACCTCTAAAGACTAAGATGGAAGGCCTCGTCACATAAGGTGTCCGGTACCTTCTTTTGTCAGAGGAAATACAGCATTGCTTAACTACTATATCATCGGTTGATATTTTGGAAAGCGCGGTCTTACCCCGATTGATCCGAAATATTCGCGCTACAGCTAGTTCTACGGTGTGACTCTATCGTGACAAACATTATTTTTCATATGTATCTATGTCGATACTATAGATAGATGACCTCTTATATGACAGAACTGCGAAGCACGAAATTTCTTAAGCATATCAATATCTTCTGTTTGTGCTCAGATAACTAATATTTTAAATCTGCTGTAGATGACTTGAATCAAAAAAATTTCAGGTACATGGCGTCAGTTTTATCTAGTCTAACTGTGTATTTTATCACCTGGATCGTTTTAAGAGCTACGAACTATAGTAATTTTATTGGACCTACGGATGACTACAAATTCAGGGTAAGAAATATTTGCATACTTATCACTGTCGTATAATATAGTAATTTTCCTTTATTGCATTTAATGTTATGTTGCAGGATGTGTCGTTAATAATTACTTGTATTGGAATAGTAACGTTTACAGCATTTCATTTATGTTTCAAAAATCAACTAACGAAATCACAACGAAATACGTCACCGGCAATTACGAGCAATGGAAAGCGGCATAATGTCGAGGAAGGAGAACCATTCCGATTGCAAGCTGCGTCTAAACTTTTCCACTTTTTGCAAATGCCATTGC
Organism: Teinopalpus imperialis; assembly: GCA_029286865.1. Lineage (NCBI taxonomy): Eukaryota > Metazoa > Arthropoda > Insecta > Lepidoptera > Papilionidae > Teinopalpus > Teinopalpus imperialis. The sequence goes on along the minus strand of JAGSMU010000020.1, from coordinate 6,842,455 downwards.
TATATCAAACAAGTCTGCTGTACGTACATTTTTTATATCTACACCATATTTTACTTATATGTAAAACACCACCGTAGGATATTATAACATACCTTCACAATATAATAATTCTAAACAACTTAGATTGACTATAACTTTCAGAACTAGCTTCCGTAGCCGTAGCGACTCGTATAAGAAATTTCGAGGCAGGCGAGAATCACACGCCACCGATGTATTGACTTTAATAAATTACTTTTCAATCATTATTTTAATTTATGTAAACCTTGGATGTACTTATAAAATCTTAAGAAACTGTTACCCAACGACATCGCACAAACCTAACCAAGGCTAATAGACTCAGGCATATATGCTACAAATGAATATTCTTACATATTATTTAAACATAAAATTTTATTAGTATATATTTATCATATTAATAAATTCATCATTAATATTTATTTTAAAATTTAATCATATAAACATGCAACAAGACGAAAATAAAACTTAATTAATTAAAATATATTTTCATTCAGATTAGCATATTCGATCCAAATTATACATCATTACATGACAGATGATTCCTATTCATAAATGAATTCTATTCCTATTTCAATAATTCTAGGCAATATAGTTGAATATATATTAACTATTTTAAATCGATTTATCGTATTCCAATTAAAGATAACATTAAAGTGCTGGTAATAGTAGTAGATAAGCATAATCTTTCATTGTTTGCAAGACTTTTTAGATATCTCCGAACAACCCTACTAAATTAATTACTAACCTAAAAATAAAACTGAAATATACAACAGCAAGAAAAGGTTGGCTCTACCGGAGAAGTTATAACCTAATATTCGAAGAATACAAGCGTAAAAAATTTCAATTGGTACTGCTGTGTTTCGTAGGATGAGTGAAAAAAAAATGGAGACCATATAATTAGAATTCCATCTTGGTCTTCAAAAATACGGAATATAAACGGTTACGCTATTTACAATTTAAAGTTATTCATTACTTATATCACAACTAAAGGATGAATCTACGCATACCAGTAGTAGTAGCAAGATGGAAACGAAGGTAATAAGGTTTTGAGTCAGGGATGAGCAATGGTCAAAGACCATGAAATTTCATACAAAAGTCGTGATGATGAATCATATCCATGTAAATTTATGTACCTGTTTGGGGAATTTTTACTTGCAATAACATGTAACTTGTATGTATGTACTTTTATATCCACTTCCGCAGTAAGCACTTTTCTAAAATAATTGTTTTAAAATTTAACAATTAACGATTATGTCGTTTTATTATGTATAAAATTTATATATACTTCTTCTTATATTTTTTCTTCTTCACAATTTTCATCATTATCGTAGCCCATCCACTTCTACGGTTAAACATAGTCTACCTGACAGATTACCAGCAAGCAATGTCCAGAACCATCTAGCATCTAAAATAGCACACATGATAATCACACTGGTTTAATTTCAGATACGTGTTTTCTCGGTTGTATTGGGCTCTGAGTCTGGTATACGTTCCACTATTTTTAGAAGAGCGTTTATCGGTTAATCCAAATGAAGGATCAGAGCTGGTAGCAAGTGTCCCTCTTGTACTCTACATATCGTCTCTCTTCTTTTCATTTTTGCTTAAGAGCAAAATTAATAGCTGCGGAAATCAGGTGAATTTTGAAAATCAATTTTTCCTTTTTTTAAATTCGAACATATTTTACAAAACGGATAATTTTGACCACAGGTAGCATACTTCGTAGGGAGTTTGCTAAGCTTGACAAGCTGTCTCTGGATAGCACTAGCTATAGATCCACAGGCCAGCATCGTACAGATATATTTAGTCGCTACGTTAATAGGTAAATAACTAAGTTAAGTTATAAAATAATATTATTCTTCAGTATCAATTAGGCAAGAAAAAGATGTATGAATGATTAGTGATTAGTGGCCAGTGCCATATATATATTTTTTTAATATTAGCATTGCTCTATTACTTTCATGCGTCAAGTTCACTCGATAATAACTTTTTTCTATATGGTACGTTTTTATTAAAAGGTGCGGGGAGTTCCATTACGCTTGTGTCAAGCCTTTGCGTTACTGCAGATTTAATAGGACCTCACTCTCACCAAGGCGCATCCGTCTATTCCATTGTTACATTTGCTGACAAATTAGTTACTGGAATTGCCGTGGTCGCCATTGAAAATTAGTAAGTAAAAAAAATAATATAAACTTTACAAAACCTTTTATTCTATGCTATAGGATTTACTACATATACACTTTTTTCTTTATTATTTTTATTTGTTTATTTTTTTTTATCTTTAAGTGTTTTTATTGACAAAGACAGGTAATAAATATCCCACAGTAATATCTAAACTAACGTCATAAATGCATATGCAAATGCAATGACTTACTTAGATTTATGTGACAATATATTTTGGCTAGGAATCGTATTATATTAACTAGCATATCACTGCGTCGTTGAAATTTAGTACAGCACCAGTTACTTTAACTTTACGATACTAAAAATAAAAATAAAAAAATGTTATCGTGTGATTGACAATTACTATATATATATATATCCATCCGTTAAATCGTTCTTCTATATTTTAAAATTCATAAAAATAAGTGTATTATTGTCGAAATAAACTAAAACTACGTTACGTATTATTAAGTAAGCGAATGTGTCATAATAATAATACTTTATAATTAATAAGAATGTATAATAATTTTTCAAGGACATTAAAGTTATAAGGTCCAATTGTGGTGTAACATATACCACGGAGTTTGATTTCATATGAGTTTCTTAGTGTACGTGTATGGAACTTTGAGCTCTAAAAGCAAAGACGAAGCTTTAACTTACACCATTATCATCGCAATAAATAAAAAGTCTACTATTAGTCTTCAATTATCCACAATCCTCATGTATGTCAATTGGGTATAGTACCATTGAGCCCATTAAGACGATAGAGCAATCGTTTACAAGTGAAAAGTAATTTGTTTAAATTATTATCTATCGCGATTTCATGGCATTTTCTAATTTAAACGTAAAAGTAAACATAAGTAGGCAAATATACCATATAAAGTAGGTATTTTACCCAACACAATATGTCTGGAACCGTTTGAATCATTTTTTATGCTGAACATTATATGGTATTCCTGTTAACATTTTTTTTTTCATTTCAGTAAATGCCACGATGTTCTAGTCTGCCCACAATACTATCGAGGAGTTCTTACTTATGCTTGCGGTGGCAGTGCAGTCCTTGGCATTTTATCCCTATCAGTTACTATGTTCATAGCAAAACGTAAAGTTATAACGTGAAGTTTCATACATGGTTACAAATTTATTGTTATAAACATCAATAAAAACATTTATTGTTATAGGCATCATTGGGATTTATTTATATACACACTATTTTACTTATACACACATAAATATATATATGTATATGAGATATATATATATATATATATATATATATATATATATATATATATATTTAAAACCTTGACATTGCCCTGCATCTGAGATATTCTTAGTTATCACTACTGCTAATAATGTAACTACACGAAGCTTTCTCAGATAATTCCAGTACCCAGGCAATTCCATATTCCCGTTTTCACTCCCGAATTTCTACTATGACTAAACGTTTAAATAAGTTTCAAGTTTAAGTAGTCTGATTAAATGATAACGAAAACGCGTAAATGAATAGATTGCAGCCGTGTCTGTAGTATTTCATCAATTTGAATCTTAACTCTATACAAAGTCCAAAACTTACGAAGGGCCTTTAGCAAAAACATCAAGTCAATATCAACGGACTAACTATTCGCGAGCGGGTTTTTTTTCGGTATTAATGATGTTTTAAATTTGAATCATCTATTATCGATTTACAATAGCACCGGAGTGCATTGTAACAATCTATCCATTTGATTGTGGCACCAAAATTACAATAAAAAAATTACTGCTGAATTGGGAAACTATTCTTTTTTACAATTAGTTGATTGAAAAATATAGCTGAAGTGTGCAGGCAGTAAGATACGTGTTTGCGACAAAAATATAGGCAGGTGTGCAGTGCGGATAAAGTTGCGCGACTTGGCTCTCAATCAGCAAATAAAAGTGAAAATCATCAAGGCATACGGCATCCTTTTGATCCATTGATAATATTTAAAACATAAACAAACATGCAACATATATTGTACATAATAGGTAAGTACAAATACACGTGTAAATGTAATTCACGTATAGTTAGGTACCTACAATTGGGAAAAGTCGTAAATCAGATATCGTAGGTATCTATCGTAGGGCGGTTTTTTTCAACAAAAATATCTCCTCAACCACTGGCATGGAAATATGCCTCTAAGTAACGACTAATAAATCCAACAGATTCTTTTTTAAATTATTTTTGAAATACTGATTAAAATAAAATATCCAGTAACTAGAAAAAAGAATATTCTCTTCAGATGGCTTTGAAGCGACGTGCAATAACATTATGACATGAACTAATTCTCTCTTTCCCTCTGTGGCCATGTTTTTAATGATCTTTTTCCGTTTTTATACCGGTTTGGTTAAAACCATAGACTCTTTGTCTATGATTTAACCCAAATTTAAAAAAAATATTTTCGTCTTTATCGGAATTCACGCAAACTTCAAAATGTTTTCAAATATCTATCAAAACTTTGCTATTCCATAAAAATGTCGTAAATAGTTTGTTTTGTAATAAATTTTTTTACTGATGAATTGCCAGTTTTTCTTCGATTTAAAACTTAAATATTTAAATGTTCTGCAATCTTTATTTTTCTATAAATATACATACTCTTGGTGTGTGTTTATATAACTATATGTTTTGTTGTGTTACTCTACAATTTTCGTGTTTAATTAGAAGTATATCTGTGGTCCATTTGTTTGTGCGTCATTATATTCTTTAATAATGTGTGTTCAAACTTTTTTATTACGTAATCTTTACAAAGCAAGTACTGGAAGTAATTTTTATTTATTTTTACGGTAATACTCCACGAGAACCAATCTACCTCTCTTGTTTGGCAATTGCAGGCACTGCGACACACTTAATTGCCTAACAAAAGGATTGAGCCAGTTGAAGCCACAAGCTGATAATATATAACCAAATTAATATAAATAAAACCGTTCAAACTCTTTTTATTATACAATTACAATACTCTTGCAGACCCGTTCGATGACTGAATCAGAGACAGACTTTGGAAATAATAAATGTGAAAGACGTGATTCTAATACATCAGATTATGGAAGCGAAAGGTTTGTTTGTGAATATTTAAATGATTCTATTATTATAATTAGTGAATTGATTCCATTATTTCAATAGCTGGTTCAGTTCTGGGTCTGGGTCTATATCTAGTGAAATACACCGATCGGAAAAGTCTTCTGATGCGGAGAAATCATATCACAATGGTGATACTAAGTCATCACTGCAAGATAGCAATTCGATTTCGACAAATGGGGATATCATAAAACCGAAGTGCATGAGCCACCATACGAAAGCTAAATCAGACCTCTGCGAAGATAACTCTGAAATTCACGGTACCCGAAGAACAGGAAAATGTAAAAAAGAATCAGATAGACTGAAAATGGCAGATAGTGAAACAATTGAAAAGAAAACAAGGTAATTATCAGCTTTATCCATAACTATCATCAAACAAGAATTATTAGAATTTTATTTTATTTTTTCGCCAACATGCATCTGTTGGTGCCTGATTTCGTTAATATTTCTCTAAATGAATATTTTGATATACTGTCATTTTGCTTTAGGGATTCATGGAATTCAGTCAGATCAGACAGCGATATTTATAAGAAAGATTCATTGCTACCAACTCAAAAACAACCAGACCAAAGACCTTTACAAAACAAAAAGCTGGCAATAATAAGGTTCTCTAGTGAAGAAGATGAAAGTTCGGCAGCTTCTGATACATTGAGGTTCAAATTTAGTCTCTATATTTTGTGGAAATTTTATTATACGTATTTAAGTAAAGCACATAATTATTTTTGTGTGACATTACTTCTACAAAAACAAGCAGACACAAAAATTGATGGTGGAAGTGATACCCCGTATTCATGACATTCATCATCGATAAGGAATTATAACGCAGCTGTGTTGTCACCAATAAGGTTTCCGATCTTTTTGTTTCAACCAAAACGCAGTATTGAAATACCATTATTTTAAACTGGTATTCAGGAGCTGTGGTACTATTACCGTCGCACCGACTAATTTATGCTTTAGCTTGCATATAACTGCGGCGCCCTATAAGCGATATATGTTTTTGTTTTACCTGACATTTTCTTGAAAAGGCCAATATCATATACAATATCAATACATATACATTATATAGAATAATAAGGATTTGTTTATTTGCAAGCTGTAACCAATGCAGTCTTTAAACAGTTTAACATTCATCGAATCAAGAAATCAAAATATATGTCTGATGTCATCCAAAGAAATAAATACGCAATACCTTTTAATCGAGAATAAGATCTTCCCATTTTCATTATTAACTAATAGTTGTGGTTTAGCAGAGCCATATTGCAGTTATAAATTTGTAGTTCGCGAAAAGGTGGGTCAGACCGGAGAAGGCGCACGACAAAAAACCAGCATAAATAGTACTTTAATGGTATTGTTTTTCTTCTGAGGAATAAAATAATGTCGTAACGTTTCTACTGATGTCAATACATTCCATTTTAGTACTCAGGTGCTTAAACAAAAGGCGATGAATGTAGGTATCAAGGACCGCGGAAGTCCGTTTTCCTGCTTTTGATAAAAAGAATTAAGGGAATATCTGCTATCACATCCATACTATGAGAGGCAGGTCATATAGAATATGTATATATATCATATATAATATATATACATATTCTATATGACTATATATGATGATATATCATGTATAATATATCATCATCTTAGATTGACTGGCTATGCAACCAGGTGCAAAGATGCATCCATAACTCCAGTCCGACTCAGTTGAAGGTGGTCAAACGAAACCTTTCTAGTTTCGTCGAGGAATGAGACGTGATGTGTCATATTCCCGAAACTGTTTACAAATTGTGCACGGGAAGTGTTTACTTAAAAGGCTTTGCCTCTCAAAAGCAAAGAAACGGTTAATGGATTGCCGATGTTATCAAGTAATAGCAGAATTACTCCAGAAACTTAAAAAAATGCTAAACAGCCTAATTGAATCCTCCCGACAAGTTAGACTGAGTATGAATTAAAACAAGGCGGACGTGATATTTCATGAAATTATTCTCGAAATTGTAGTCTGACAAAGCAAAGATGTTCTGGATACCGAGCCTGATATATATTTCAAGTATTATGCAATATATGCAGGACAATAATATGCAGCCCTTTAAACAAAGTGTTTCACAGATGTATTTTCTTTTATCTTTATCTTTGTAGTTAGCATCATATTATATATTGTAATCTTATATGATCAGTCCACATCAACATCTCACACTAGTTCACTGCTGGACATAGACATCTCATAGACTACCACAGAGTACGATCCCGAAATATCCTGCATCCATCGAATATCCACAGACTTCACCAGTAATTAGCAAAACTTATTACTAATTTGATTCACAGTACATCATTTAAGTCGCGACGTTGGTGGCAGGTCAATCAGAAAGTTATATACGGCTTAGGTCATGTCTTCAATGACCTGTCCGCAGCCATGTGGTTTTCTTACATGATGCTGTACTTTCAAGCAGTATTAGAAATGAAGGCTAGTGTCGCCGGAGCTATGCTTCTACTAGGTATGCTTTAAAAAGTCTTTTTACACTTTTATATTTGCTTTTGAAATAGTTTTAAGCAAATTATATTCGAAGAAAGTAATGTATTAGGTCTTTATCTATGAAATTGCCGTTCTTCGGTATAAGCCATTTCAAACCAACTAAAAGTTTTGATTGACTGTGAATTCTTAATACAAATTAATTTTGTTTTAAAAATATGACATTCTTTTACAAAGTCAGTCTTTTGTTTATTGATTAGCTTTATATTTTCATTACATTTTGAACATTTTCGTCATAATGGATACTTTAAAAATTCGTGTAATTTAGGAATATGAGTTCCGTCGTGGCATCAACGCGGCACAAACGGCACGTAACATCAAAAACGGAGATAACTTTAAAATACGGAGAGAACTTTAGAAACGAACGCACGTTTTTGATTTGCCCGGTTCCGTTCTGGAAATTTTGATTTTTAAAAAATTAACCTTGTGGTCGTCCGGACACTGGTCAACAATGATGAATTAAAGGCGATTGTGGAAGCTGATGATACTCAATCTACAGCCGAGCTAGCAGCAGCTTTTGATGTTAAAATCAAAACAATTTTGGTCTATTTGCGACAAATTGGCAAGGTAAAAAAGCTTGATAGATGGGTGCCCCACGAACATAACGATTGCCAGCGCAACGCGTACGTTCCTTAAGTTCCTCCCGGCCAGCTGATTTTTACAAGAAGGGCATCAATAAACTTCCACTGCGTTGGCAAACGTGCATCGATTATATGGATGATTACTTTGAATAACAGATATAAAAAAGTTTGAAAAAAAAATACTTTAACTTATTTCATACAAAACGACAATTTCATAAGTAAAGACCTATTATGATACACCATCAGATGATAATGTCCTTGACATGACGTTATGGAGCAGAAAATAATAATTTATGATTCATTGTCAATCCCTAAAATTATAACACTTACGTTTTTCTGCCAATGTTACTCTAGTCTATAAGATGCATAGTACTAGTAGCTCAATGTTCAGAACTGCAATAATAATAATAAAAATTCTCAATTATCTTAGGACTTGTATAATAGGCTTATTGTTAATACATTATAAATAAGGCTAAGTAGTAGTATTGTGCCCGAACTCTTCATTCTTCTCAACGTCCCCACCCACAGCAACTGAAGCATAATTAACCATCCAACATACGAGTCTCTGTGAGGTCGTCATACAATTAATCTTATTACAGCTTTAGGTATATGTGAGTGGATGTGTGGGTTAAGTGCGTATCGGTCAATTAGTATACATCAGTGTGTGTGAATATGTTAGTGCATTTACAGCATTAATAACTAAGCAATTGTTTTTAAAAGTTTTTCGATTTCTGCGTAATCTAATTTAAGTAGCCATTCAGTTACTTTATTTTTGGCTTAAACTTAAGACAAGAATAGATTGGAAGGGTTGTATTAACATTGTTACATAAATAATTACCTAGAAATAGAAAAAGTTATGAGTGCGGCCTGGGCGATGTTTTGTGTTCTGTTACAACGCTGTGCTTTCGACGAGTGTTCTTATAGAGATTTGGGTCATATACTAAAAGAGAGTATTTTCTCATAATAGGTTGAAGAACGAAAAGTTGTCTTATACTTATACACACATTGTAGTAGACGTTATAAAGTTCGGTAGTTGGAAAATAACATGGCCTTGTTTTAGTGCATAATATACCATTTTTATTACTTCACTATCAGCCACATGACGAAGATTTGAGGAAATTAATTCAACGTGTGGCATAAAAAAAGATTGTTATCTATAATTATACCCAAGAAGGTAACAGTAGTAACTCTATAAAGATGTTAGCATGACCGATTAATCACATGAGAATATAGGCACGAATGTGAAATCAGTTGTTGGTAATTCAATTCATGTATTTTTTACTAGAATAATCATACGACTCAAAACATGTTGTTATTGCTAATCACCAATCACAATCACAATTTTGCACCGGTTTACAATAGCGCTAATTAGGGGTTGTCATGCCCTATAAAAGATCATTTACCTGACCTAACCATCAAAAGTCAACCGGTACACTTCTCCTTATTATTAAACACAAACATTGCCTTAAAATGGACACCTCTATTGAAGAAGTGGCTCAAGCGGTTGCCTTGCAACAAGGCCAGGGTCAGCTATAAGTGGCTCGTGTGGTAATAACAATCTGTTATGTCCAGAGTATACCAGCGATACCAGGTGATAGTAGCTTAAGTCGAAGAAGCGGATCCGGCAGAAGGAAGTGCACATCAGAGAGCGATGACCGTACCATCGTCAGTATTTCGTTCAGAAATCGAAGCGTTCAAGTCCAACAGGAGGTCAGAGAAAAGTGGGAAGCTGTTTGCAGCTGGACAGACAGAAGAAGATTAAAGGTGGCTAACCTGACTCCAAAATCAACCCCAGCTCATCGAGCAGCCCGTACGTTTTGGAAGAAAACACGTGAGCTGGAGGGATCCTAGATTCTGTTGATGTTGAAGCTGTTAGCCTATGCGGCTCTTACAGCTTCATCAGCCGCAGGTATCACGGAACTGAAGGGTCCGTGAGCTGGTCCTTGAGGGATGAAGAGCGGTGCTCTGTTTTTTTCTTTGGAGGAGGTTCCTGGAAGGTCCAGGCGGGAATTTCAATGGAGACAAATACCTAGTTTGTTTCATAGAAACTAGCATCATATTTGTAGGTTTTGCGGTGAACGGATTCATTGAAGAGATATTAGGGGATGATATCATTACCTTACTCAAGATTTACCGGTTAAAACTTTGTACTAATGCAGGACAATGCCCTTCTACATACTGCAGCTTCTATTCGGCGGTACCTACAGGATGTCGAAATTGAGTGCATGGAGTGACCAGAACATAGTGCGGACTTAAATCCTATTGAGCATTTATGGGGCGAGCTTAAAAAAAAATAGCGGATTACGCTGTTTTTTATTGAGCCAAGGTTTTTTATATTATATACATACCTATGTATTTAAGATATTAAAATTATGGATTGTTACAAAAAGAGGTCTCGAAGCCGTAATATTAATATACTGAAAAGGCTTAATAATGTGTGGCTAGAAGATGAGTACATAACTTTATTGTAGATTTTTTAACAATGTAACTATATATTTATCTATTTTATAGTAAATTTAGAAAATAAAAATATAATTATGTATATTAAATAGGCTTGTGGATGTATAGTATGGGTACGTATGTTTTAGTAAGTTGTGTGATTGTTTGGTTAAGAGTATTTTCAGAAGAAGGTTACATAATATCTAATATAGAGAATAAATTGAAAATACACCAATTAGGTGTATTTGTTTCTGTCATTACACGTTAAGCTACTTCGCACAGTTCCACGACGTCTTATGATTTATGACCTTTATGATTTTGACAAATTTCAAAATGACCAATTATTGAAGTCACGTCCGATTCTTTCAACAGTCATAGGATCAATATCATTGTACCAGAGACAATTTTCAACAAAATGCATTCGATTTATTGAGCCTTTCAATAGATATCATGCTTATCTATACAATTGCCAACATACAGACTATTAACGTTCACAAAAAAAAACAATTAGCTTTTTCATTACGATCCAAATAAAACGACTTTAAATTATATTAGAAATGTTAAATTGAACAACCTTTCAATGGTAGTGATGTTTTTTTTACTATATAAGTGTTAAAGATGTGATTATAATGCGGATGTGTAATTAATGATAACTAAACCTGGATAATTTTTCATTATTCCACATACTCGCTCTATAGGGGCATAGCGACAGAGTTTATTATTTTTTTTAATTTCTTACCATTTTCAGGACAAGTGGTTGACGCGCTTGCGACACCCGTAGCAGGTATATTAGCTGATAAGTATAGCACCATGAAGATATGGCACTTAACAGGTACGAAGAATATTCGTGGCTTTCATTGACTGAGTTTAAAGTATCTACAACAGCCTGCTAAAGTCACACGTCACTTACTTATCGAGAGAACGTACCCTAAAACTTCTTTTTCTCATTTATATAACGAAATAGGATCATTTTACTTAGTGTCGTAATTAGTCTAAAAATAGTATAATTAGCTTTTTTTTATTGTTTACTAGGACTTAATATATTTTAGGGCTATTTAGATAGCTAGTAATGGAAAAGATTTTACTCATAAATAGTCTATGAAAGATTTAACATAAAGACTTTTTTTTTTGACTAAAGATGAGGAGGTAATATATAGGTGGAAAAAGTTCATTACGCGGTTACTGAATGTAGAGATAAAGAAGAGTTCTGACGAGAAAGGGAAGAATTCATTAAAGCATATGCTAGTTGGTCCCTGTCCACAACCGACGAATCAGCCGAAACCTGGAACAGAAACGCACAAAATTAAGAAAAAATCACAAATTTATAACAAACCGAGGCATAGTGGTGAAGTCCTTTTTTAAAGGAATTTGCCAATATCTTCTTGTTATAACGCCTAGTGTATGTCAAGTTTGTGTCTAAAAGTAATCATTGAGTAGTTTAATCGTTCCAAAGTCTTCTTGCGTCACTTTCAGGCCATTTTTCTAGATTTTATCAGTTTTTTTAAGTTTTCTTAGTTACGTAATTATATTAGATTTATAAAGTATTTATTTTCGTAGTTTTTCATATTGTTTATGCTCCCGATCGGTAGGTCCCTGTCCACAACCGACGAATCAGCCGAAACCTGGAACAGAAAGTGAAAGAAGTGCCTGGGAAGTACCTGTTATTAGTCCGCACTATCTATGAACCACCAATCTATGAAACAACAGTAGTGCAGCAGATTACCAAGATTAGGTAATCTGCTGCTGGAGTAAAGCAGGGATTTGATCTGATGATAAGCACATTAGGATTCTGAGTAATTAATAAGCATTTATCCGTGCCGAAGACAGCATCCAAAAATAGCACTTAATTTAAACTTTTGGCATTTCGCTCTTGAAGAATGATGGCGAGATTTTACTGTGCAAACTGGAAAAGTGAGTGAGATGAGACATCACAAAAACTGAATGCATGATTAAACTGAACCTAGGGTATCTGTGTAGTTTTTTAATAGATACGGAAGCTATTTATTGTTCGTACTTATTTGCAGCAAGGTAAAATAAAGATGCAACTAAGTTGTTATCAATAATACAAAACAATATATAAAGAAACACACCGGATATATAAACCAATTAACATTACAAGCTAGTATTTAAAAATTATGTATAATGAACTTGGATTTCTCCTTTAAGACTTATAACAATAACTGGGTTAATGTCAATGTATTTTTATAGCGATAGAGTTTATAGCAATCATAAATGGAATAATGTTTAATAAAAATTAAGCCATATTATCATGTACACAGACACAAATAAGAAACAAGACTAGTAGCTTAAAAACGTTGACAGATTAGATACATACATAAGTAGAAAGTCATTGCTAGGGACGCCGTGAACATTAAATCAACAGACATTAGTGCAACCTGGGGTAATAATAATGTGTATTACACACAACATAAAAAAATATTGTCTTATATGTAAAAACAACAAGATATCGCAGACATGAAAGCATTATGTGTTGGAAACAATTATCTTTAGAGTTGTTGGTTAAATTATAATATATAATGTATTAATCTAATTGTGAGATATAGTTTAGCATTTATACATTAAAAATGATCACGAAGTTATATATTTGTTTCAGGTTGCTTATTAACTGCGGTAACATTTCCATTTCTTTTTATAAGATGCTTGGGTTGCGACGAAATCGCTAACCACGACTTCCTCTCTTGGTGGATGCCACTATACTACGCATTCCTCATAATTGTTTTTCAAATAGGTTGGGCGGTAGTCCAGATTTCGCATTTAGCGATAATACCAACAATTTCGGATTCCTTACAAGTCCGTTCACAGTTAACTTCGATAAGGTAAGTAGAACAATCCTACTTAATGGTGTTAAGATTTGGATATAAAGTTACTCTGCAGCTAGTATATCTGCGGCATGCACGCACGAAAAGGACTACGCCCACACACTAGCGTGAAATAGCAGTATAACACTACAACGTGACGTAAACCCGATTACAGAAAACGAAGTTTTCCATCAATGTCCTGAGGTGTGCCAACATGAATACATCTTGATTCTTTTTTGAGGGTAAATTTAGGTGTCTACGAACCGCACACATAGGGGAACTGTGTGCTCCTTTGTCTGCCTTTTTTTTTCGGACTTATGGCCGATGTTAACCCGGGACTTTCACAGTTTCACCGGGTTGAGTGCCCGCTCAATTTGAGATATATTTATGGCGAGATATAAGTCGGATATGCCATTTTTACGTATGGTAAGTGTACCAAAAACAGTCTGGTTAAGTATCGGGGATCCAATTATTACTGGTAAGGACGCATTCCATCTCAATCCTCGGGAGCAATAATAAATATGATTATATTTTGAATGTTTGTTTTAGTTTTTGTACTTTATTGGGACATTAAACAGCTATATATTGTGAATTATAAAACTGTAAATAGTAGATTCAAAAATAGTAACCTATAGCCTATACCATTGCCCACATATAATATTTACTTAATAATACCGAAGATGCTCATTGTATATTAAGTACAAAGAAAAATATAATTAAGGTAGGCGGTTATTGCTCTCTGGACTATTACAGTAGAGTCGAGTAGAGTATTTCTATCGCAATTTTTAAAAAATTAAATTGTGACTAGGTACATATGTGTGAAAGATTGGTGAGGCATCCAGAACAGATATTATATATGATCTAAAGATGTACAGGCCCGCGGCACATACGACTGTTGTAATTTATACGCCGGTTAGGAAAGGTATGAGGTGTCATTCGGAGAAAATATAGTCTCGTTGAGGAAAAGCAATGCTCTCTTCGCCATCTCTAGTTGGTAGTGGATGGCGTTAAGGTTGGAATGCTGTCCCTCTGATGGTGCAGAAACCCACAGTAAGCGTGGCAGAGTATGCCATACTCTTTTTGCTCCGTTTGCTCCGGGCATGATGGGTGTGGGCGGAGTTTTTTAATATAGTACACTGATGTGACAATTGAGCACACCGTTCACAAGTTTCAGCTCATGATAAGAGTTGCGGCCCTTGTCCCCCACATTCATTCTCAGTTACCCTCGAGAACTAAGGTAGAATGACCTATATGTGCTATAAGATCCTCCGGATCCATACACTCGGCAGACGTTTTATAATCGCCCTATACTGCCATTTCACGTAACTAGAAACGAACTGCAGCGTGGCTCTATCACTCTTAAAAGTCAGCGGTGTTACAGTGTCAAACAGTTTTTTTATGTTATTATACTGATACTAATACATGTTTTTTAACCTTATTAAAAATAACAATACAATAATAGTCTAATCTTTTTCGACCGTACAGACCATGACTTTCTTAAGCTAAGCTCGTTGACATGAGGCAAATAAGTTTTCATAATAATCGTAAAAGCTACACTTGCTCAGTGAGTTGGGAATCCTGATAATATTTATCTGCCTGGATAGTAACGATATGATGTGATAATTAATATAACTGAGATTAAATTCACAGCTAGTTAGTTCACTTTTAGATAACTTTTTCTGACATTTCTTATTGGTGTATGTAAGGATACTCTCAATATAAGATAGCGAATTTACCGTCGACTCGATGTACCTATATTTTAAACCTGCCACAAATTAAATGAAGACTTTATTTCTAGGTACATAGCATCAGTTTTATCGAGTCTAACCGTATATTTTATCACATGGATAGTTTTAAGAGTTACGAGCTATAGTAATGTTATTGGACCAACGGATTCTTACAAATTCAAGGTATTCATTTATGTTATCTGTGTGGAACAAAATCGTAATATCCTTTCATTTAATTAAATCGGTATCTTGCAGGATATATCAATAATAATTACTTGTATTGGAATAGCAACGTTTACTGCATTCCATGTATGTTTCAAAAATCGACCATCCAAAGCTCAAAGAAATACAACCCCGAAAATTACCTGCAATGGAAAACGACATAATATAGAGGAAGGAGAACCATTTCGGTTGCCGGCTACATCTAAATTTTTCTATGTTCTGCAAATGCCACTGTTATATCAAGCAAGTCTGCTGTAATTATGTTTTTTAATTCGCTTTTTAACATCGGATTTTATTTTAAATGCCAATCGCGCAATTAATGCTCAAATAGGACTAATAGACTTATTTAATTAGTATTTCTAAGTATTCGTGCCGTCCTTTAATCTGGTAGTTTCAAAATGTACCAAAATCATGTAATATAGGTAAATCTGAAATGTAATTCGAACCCAAGCTAAAAACCAAAATCTGAAAAAATTGAAGTATTATAATAACATATGTATATATATATATATATATATATGTGTGTGTATATATATATATATATATATATGTATATATATATATACATTTCATCATTGCTTAACATGGTAACCGTGTTTACAATTCAATATAGGATATAGAATAAAACGCAAATAGTGCTAATTACGTTACGTACAGCAAAATACGTACGTACGTCGAAGTACGAAACAAGATGTAAAAGACCGACCAAAGTGATAAAAATTTAACATTTTTGCACTTTTTGTTTCTTATAGTGATAAAATTTAAATCTTATTATTTTTATTAGTAGCACTATGTCAACAGATATGTAACTACCGATTGAAACCTTGGTGACGAGTCTGACGAGGGATTTAATCTTAGTCCTCTAGGGAACAAAGTATCCACGATACGATTCCTAATCGAGGATGAATAGTGGAGTCTAATTCCGTAAAAAATACGCTTTAGTGACTGGCAGAATCCCGAGACCTTTACCTTTTGTATAATACAGGTTTATGTTTATTATATATAATTATATTGTCTATATACTAATATATATGTAATATATATAATTATGCTTGTTATTTTATTAGTGCTTTATAGTTTATAATTTATTTATACAACAATATAATATATATTATATAAATGTATTTATTTACAATTCTAAACTAGAAATGTTGACTGGAAGTGAACTGCATAAAAGCATCAACCCTTTGTTACCCTTCGTTAAGTAGCGTAGAATAAAATAAAGAAGTATAAAGTTACGTAATTAGTAAATACTTTATATACTAATTACAAAATGAATAATTGCAGATACGTGTTTTCTCGGCTGTATTGGGCTTTAAGTTTGGTCTATATGCCACTGTTTTTAGAAGAACGTTTGTCTGTGAAACTAAACGAAGGATCTGAACTGATAGCAACTGTCCCTCTTGTACTCTATATATCGTCCTTATTGTTTTCATTTTTCCCACTGGTTAAGAGCAAAATGAATAGCTATTGGAATAAGGTATTTTGTAAATAATTTTATTTTCATAATTAACGTTAACATATTCTTCACATGTACAAAACGATCGGATATTTTGATTACAGGTAGCATACTTCGTAGGGAGTTTGCTGAGCTTGATTAGCTGTCTCTGGATAGCCCTGGCAATACATCCACAGGCCAGCATTGTACAGATATACTTTGTCGCTATATTAATAGGTAACTTAATTAAGTTATGAGATAATATGATGATGCGGTTTCCTCTTATTCAGAAGGGAGCTGAAAGGGAGGAAACAATAAATCCAAATTACAGTGACATTAAAATTGCGCAATTATATAGGCACCCTATCCTAGTTCGATGTAATGCATAAGATGCAATAAGATTGGAGGAAGGTTCAGATTCAAGATCAGGTCAGGTATTTGCAAAACCTACAAACCAGAAAAACAGTTACACACACGTATTGTTCCTCGTCTGGGAATTTAACCCAGGACCTGCGGAGCAACCAGCCACTAACTCTTAATGTCTTGTATCTTACCACTGCACCATGCAGCCGTATGAAAATAATAATGATATTTAAAGCGAAAAGTTAATAGCATCTAAAACTCTTAGAAGTAAATATTAAACACAATAATTTAGTCCGTGTTGAGACTCGCTGATGCTGTACTGATCGCTTACCACTAATGAAAAGCAATCGCTCGAACGAACACAGCTATCTCGAGTTTAAGTCAATTAAGGCTTTAAACTTATATCTGGACACTGTGTGATAGTTTAAAATGAAGCATATGGCTAAAACTGTCTAAAGTATTTTTAAATGATTTTAATACTGAATCATTTTTAGTCCGATATTAATTTTAACTTTTTTCGGTGTTTTTTGACTTAAGTCAAGACAAGATTATTTATTTACTAACACTTTCTAGGTGCTGGGAGTTCGATTACGCTAGTGTCGAGCCTCATCATTACCGCGGAATTGATAGGACCTCACTCCCACCAAGGCGCATCTATGTATTCCATCGTTACTTTTGCTGACAAACTGATTACTGGAATTGTCGTATTTGCCATTGAAACTTAGTGAGTAACAAAAATGTCATCAATTTATCAAGTCTGACAAACACAGAGTTCAGTTTCATTAGAGTTAGTTCTTCATTTCTTCAGTTCAAGAGTCAATTCAACATTTCAAGCTTGAACAGCAATGAAACATTCACTGGCATCATATCATCATTACAATAATATAGTGAAAAGAATACTCTTGGTTATAGGCATTTTCAAACTTGAGGGGTCACATTCTACTGTGTCACAAACACAGTTCTACATCTCATTTTCGCACAAGTTTATTTCCCTAACATTGACGGGGTATTCGGTCTCCGGGTCTACCGGGCGCCATGACACTTTCGTGGTCATTAGTGCAAATCAAAAAAAACCTCCTCGAATATAAATTACTTTATGCTCAATACCTTTTTTTCTTCAAATAATATTTAATAGAAAATATATAGCTTTGTCATAATAAAATGTGTATAATTTTAATTTCAGTAAATGCAACGACGTTCTCGGCTGCCCACAGTACTACAGAGGAGTGCTTACATACGCTTGTGGGGCCTGTGTAATCTTTGGCATTTTATCTTTGTCTTTAACTATGTTTATGTCAAAACATAAAGTTGTAACTTGATTTATTATAATTTTTTTATATAAATACAATTTATATACAAATACAATATTTGTTGTTTTTCAATATAAACAAAAAAGGGGTCGTAATAATGCTTAATTTTTTGTATTACGACGCGCACCACAGATAACGAATAAGTGCCGAAGTCTTGGCGGTGGCACAAGAGTTTCCTTCCTTCCAATTTCGAAAAGGCAAAATTTATGGGGATTAGGTTTCCCACTCTTCTCTGGCCGAATGACTTGAAGTCGTATGTGTACTGTGCACTGATAATACAATTTTGGCATATAATTTGACATTGCTAGAGCTACACTACAGTTTGTTAGAATGCAGATCGAATGGGTCAGCTCGACTGGGGTCCGAGGACCACGCCCTCACAGAATACCAGCGTAAAATAGCAACATAATGTTGCTATGTTTCGTTAAGTGAACAGGAATCCGGAGATCTTTATTACTGGTGACGAGGCATTTCATCTCAGTCCTCAAGGGTAACAACGCATCTGTATTATGATTCCTTGTCAAGGATTAATGTAGTTGTCAAGGGCCGCTGGAAACACGTACCATCAGGTGAACTGTGTGCTCGTTTGTTAAAATATATCTATAAATTAAAATATATATATATTAGGTCTTTACCGTTTCCGTTCTTCAGTATTGGCCATTTCAAACCAAAAAAAAGTTTTGATTGGATGTGAATATAAATAAATTCAAATTAATTTTGTTTTAAAAACATGGCATTCTTTTTACAAATTCAGTCTTTTGTTTATTGATTAGCTTTGCATTTTCATTACGTTTGAAAATTTTTCGTCGTAATAGATACTTTAAAAAATCGTGTAATTATGGAATATGAGTTCCGTCGTGGCATCAACGCGGCATAAACGGTACGTGACATCAACAACGTTTACGGAGAGCACCTTACAAACGAACGTACAACCCATTATTGGTTTGCCCGGTTCCGTTCTGGAAATGTCCTCTAGAAAGTTGATGGTCACTGTTTTGTGGTCTAGTGCCGGTGTGATTCATCACAGTTTTTTTACCAAACGGCATGAGCATTACTGCAGATGTATACTATGAAGAACTGAAGACAATGATGGAGAAGCTCGCACATCTGCAACCAGCTTTGGTCAATCGGTCGTCCCCGCTACGCCTAGACGACAACGCGCGACCTCATACTGCACAACAGATAGTCTAGTCTCCAAGCTGCAAGAATTGTAGTTGGAAGCTCTCCCTCATCCACCGTACTCACCAGACCTTGCTGGGTGCAAGGTCTGGTGAGTATTTACCGACTATTACTTTTTCCAAAATTTGAACAACTTTTTAGCGGGAAAAAAATTTAATTGCCGAGAGGCAGTACAAAATGCCTTTGAGAGCCTCCCCTCCAGCTGATTTTTACAAGAAGGGCATCAATAAATTTGATGCATCGATTACATGGGTGATTACTTTGAATAACAGAAATAAAAAAGTTTGCAAAAAAATACTTTAAATTATTTTATACAAAACGGCAATTTCATAGGTTTCAGTCGCAAATGAGTAACTCCTTTGATTTGATGTACATTCAAAAATATTGTCATTTTTTTAAGACGCTATAAATAGGTTCTACTCTACTCTTAATACTATTATTACTAAACTACGACGCAGTCTACTATGACTATGGATCACATAAAAAAACTACAAGGACCAGCATGGTATTTTTTAACTATGCAAAAGTTTATAAAATATATATTAATAAAATAAACACACCTTGACAGCGAACACATCATTCCCAGGAGCTACTATCAAACAAATCTATGTAAATAAAAATTAAATGATAAGCGCAACACTTGAGAGCGGCTGGACCGATTTGGTTTTTTTTAATGTTGTTCGATGTTCATAATGGTGAATGGAAAGAAAAATTGGAGAAGGTGCCCGCTAAATTAGCGAATTTGGCAGAAACTGAAAGTTCATTTACAAATTATTCAATTATTCATCAACGTCGAAGTTCAGGGGAGTGCTGCAATAAGTGTGTGAGCAAAAAATCAGCTCAAGCGTCACGCACGAGGTTGAATGTCTTTAAAAAAGAGTCGAATAATAATTTTCTTTTTGAATTATTAAAGCTGTATGTTTTAGCTTTTTTTTGTCTAAATAATGTATACAAATGTTATCTTTTCTAATAATACGACCCAAAAAACATGTTGTTATTGCTAACCACCATTTTTGCACTGGAAACAGTACCACTAATTAGGGGTTGTTATACCCTATAAGTATTCCTGTAAGGTTATCTTGACCTACCCTTATCAATTGTTACCCAAACGTTGACTAGTACACAAACATTGCTTCTATCTAACACATCTATTGGAGAAGTGGCTTAAGCGGTTGCCCCTATCGGAACAAGACCCGAGTCAGAGAGAAGTGACTCGTGCTTTAAACATAAGCCAGTCTACTGTCTGTCTGTTCAGAGTTTACTAACGATACCAGGAAACTGGCAGCTGACTTGACTGAAAAAGTGGATCCGGCAGAAGAAGATTCACGTCAGAGAGGGATGACCGATTCATCCTTAGTACTTCGCTCAGAAATCAGGTCCTCTTTGGCGTCCAAGTCCAACAGGAGCTCAGAGAAACGGGAGGAGTGGCTTTGAAATTTGACTCCAAAAAGGCTGGTTACTGGCCCAGAGTGTATCCAGGCCCAGCTGATGCCATGAAAGCAGAGTGTGTCCATGGCAGCGATAGACGACACAAAGAGTCTACAGAAAACCTGGAGAGCGATTCACCCTGTGCTGCATAAGTGAAAATGTGGCATTTGGAGGAAGTTCCTGGTGAGTGTGGGTCGGCATTTCTATGGAGGCAAAAACCAAGTTTTTAATTTTTCATCGATCATGTCATTCCGTATGCAGGCTTTATCGGTGAAAACTTTGTGCTAATGCAGGACAATGCCCATCCATATACTGCGGCTTCTCGAAATTTAGTGTATGAAGTGGTAATCCGGACTTATTAATTGAGCATAGGTCAAAGAAAAGTTTGGGCCACAAATTCTGCACCGGCTACGAGATCGGCGCTTGGCGCCGCACTCACTGAATAATGAGAATTTTTTCTCTGTCTGTATTTTCTTAAGAGTGAATGTTCCTTTATTTTAGCGTTAAAGACGTTTTTTTATTGATAAAAAAGAATTTATTATAATGCATGACATCTTATTTTAAAGTTAACTTTAATCTACTATAGTCGAAAAATAATTCTGATGAACAGATTTTTTACCATAATATTTTGACCATCGGGTGAACTACTTGCTCGTTTGCCACCTCTTCTATAAATACAGAATCCCAATTTATTTTACCTTACATCCGGGATATCTAACATGATACTGAAAGATCAAGATATAGATGCAGACTAGATTATCATTTCCTATTTTTCTGATATACCAACACACAGATGCCAATAACATTTTAGACGAACAGCGAAACAACTGGTTAGTGTTGTTTCTAATTCTTGGTTAGTTGAAGTTCTAGAGACAAATAAAATACATTAAAAAATAATCAGATTTCTAATTAGATGGGACAATGAGGCTAAAGACTTTCTACTCCAACCATTACAACAAAAGCATATTTGATTAAAATACAGAGGAGTATCTTCAAAGGAGATGCACTAAGTCCATTGAGTCTTTACCTTGCCCTTAACCCATTTTCTAACATTTTTAATTTAATCTTTAGGGCTCCAATTTAAATATTCTAAAACTGATGGACTACATTGATAAATCTCCATAAAATATAATAAACTAGATTAAAACATGACATCAACAAGATATTAATACATCTCAGATACAGGAAATCAACTACACCAGATCGACAAGAGACATGTATACACAAACAGACAAAACAACAGTTTCAACACTGACAGCACAATAATTAAAACTCAATTATTTTCTATACCCGTACTTCCGTATTCTAACATAATAATAAGATGGCACATAACAAATTTAAAATCTCGCCAACACATTAAACACAATCATAACGATATTTCACAAACATGTATAACAGATAACATTACCGTGAACGATCTGCCTTTGTGAGAGGGATGATAAATATTACAATGAAAATGAACAATTTAGATTTCTAGATTAAAATTCAACAACACACGCGTTTTCAGCATGTGCAAAACTTTGTTATTAATGTGGATGCTAGAAATTACACTAATATTTATTCATAGACAATGGCTACCCTGTTTCGCGAGAGCGCCTGATTCGAGGGGGTTAACCGGGTAACCGGGGTTGCGGGGGTCGTGCCTCGGTTTCCTTCGGACCAGGGTGAGTTTATGATTCGCGATGGGATTGTAAGTGGCGGCACTTGCAATCAAGAGGTTTGAGTTTGTGACGTCGAAATATCGGCGGGAAGCCTGCTTCAAGTACTGAGCTATGGTCGGCAGCTCAAGATCCATGTGTAGATTTTCATTACGCAAGATACACGGCGCACTGGTGGCCTTGCGCATGAAACGATTTTGAATTGCTTGAAGTCCGTGAATGAGACGCCGGGAGGCATGCGCAAAGACGTGGCTTGTGTTTGTCATTATGGGTCAGATGCACGCTTTGCATAGTGTTATTTTATTACGTAGGGACAATTTACTATTTTTATTAAGTAACGGGTGAACCTCGGAGCGCGTAGCTTCGATCTGGCACACCGATTTTTTATAGATTTTATATAAGCTCGTTGTGCCAGACCTTGTTGAATGCTTTCGCTACGTCGAGGAATAGCGCCCCGGTTTGGTAGCCCCGAATTAATTTACTGTGAATGTGCTCCGTGATGCGGTGCACTTATTGTGCGCATGAGTGTTGGGTGCGTAATCCCAACTGTTGGAAAATAATAATACGATCAAGATATTTCTATTACCGCCACCTGTTTTATCTGTTATATTATCTCGACATATTAAATTCATTGTTGCTACATAAATATTTTTCCAATAATATTTACAGTTTATCAAATGAATTAAAAAATAGACGCTGAGAGAGCATTGAAGACGACCCTTGCCCGGCAAGCCTCGTTACTACTGAAGAAAATGTGAAAAAGTCGAGAAATTGCAAATTAATCGAAAATGCAATGGAGGATGCTCGAATAAAGGTTACATTAGCTGAGATGAGTAATCTATCCGTTAGTACTACACACACTATTCCATGACCATTACTTTTCAAAATTCAAGTGTCTTGAGGTTATGGGCGGCTATATAGTAGGGATGTAATGGAGGTGGTTGTTCGGAATCGAATTCGTAATCGGAGTTTTTAAATTAGTTTTATCGGATTCGGAACCTGAACCGGAATCAGAACTAAAATCGGAAACGAAGATGGAGGTAAAAAGGAAATATATTAGGAGCAGTTCAAAATAAAATAATACGACTATCTTCGCAAACGGGATTCCCCGTACCACATGTATAAAGTTTATACATGTCGTACGGGGAGTCCCAGTTTATACTATAAACCTCTATGAACGCGCCGACGGTCAGCTTTCGCCGCCCCTTATGTATGCTTTGACCTCCGATTAAAACCTCCGGTTCAATATTACCGGATCTGAAGTCTAAATCGGAGGTGTAATAACAATCGGATGTTCCAAGCTTTCGGAATCGGAATCAAACCTCCGTAACATCCCTACTATATAGGAAATAAAATCTATACCGATGTTTATGCTGTTAGCCTATGCGGCTCTTACAGCTTCATCGGACACAGGGCTCACGGAACTGAGGAGTCCGTGAGCTGGATGATACCGAGAATAGATTGAATGCCTCTTATATAGCCCTTCGTGCAAACAAATGTCTGCATGCAACATGGCGCTATACGAATCGACTACCATTATTTTTAAAAATAATTTTGTGGCTAAAAATACTAACTGCCGTGCTTGCCCTGATAATCTTAGGCTGTTTGTAACCGTAGTAATATAATAAATTCAAAACCATTATTAAATTCGCATAAGTTAGTATTAGATAGCATACCGAAAACAATTTCTTTCCTCCTGGGAAAACGGTTATATTCGTAAAATTCTCATAAAAATATAAAAAAATATTAACTAAAAGCTTTATAGAATTTAATTGTTATAAAATAAATGTTATTATTTTGCTAATAACTGATTAACTGGAGCAATGAACTGATAATTTAAAATGGTTTTGATAAAACGTTTTCTTATAATTATTCATTTTTTATAACAAAATTATAAGACTTTATCAATTGTTTATTTCTAATCTATAGAGCGTATTATAATGACCGTTAAAGTTTTCGCCGAAAACTCGTAAAAAGGAATAATAAGTCAAACATTTCTTAAATATTGTACATATCTACATATTCCTTTTTATTTGCTAATTTTAATACATTAATAATTTTTACTTTATTAAATAACATCAAAAAATAAAAGCAATAAGTAAACTAATATTAAATAAATAAAATTATCATAATCGTTATCAATTATCATAGGTGATTAAATAGAGTTGTATTGTTTGAAAAATAAAATACTTTAATAAACGTGTTAAAGCGGTACGATCTTTATATGTAAATTATAAAATGAAAAAATATTAATAAATTAAAAAACAAAAAGTTTTAAGGAAAAGTTGAAAATTATTTATTTATATTATTCGTAGGCGGTTTAGCATTCGATGTATTTAGTTATAATAGCAGCAGGTACAATAGCACTTTCCCACATACAGATGGCGATGCCCGTTACTTGTCTGGATATTTTGGATGTGGCATTTTACTCATTGTTTTTTTCTCATCAGTAAGAATACATAAGATTTTTCTGGAAATTCGCAATTTATTAGGACATCCATGAAACGCCTCCTGATATATATAAAACAACTAAACCTATAGAGTACTCGTCTTATATAATATTCTATAAAAAATATTGATTGTTCTATTATTATATAATATTATTATCATAATTCGATTGTTCTTCCTTTCATTTTGAAGAAATAAGTTGATTTGTTTTTTTTGGCATCATAATTTTCATTCGTTTTTACTCTGTAATTTCATTACAAAGCATTAAAATTTAATAAATTGAACTTTTATATGAACAGACGGATATTACGCACATGTTCAAATTTTGATATCTGGCTACATTAGTCATCTTTTTTCCATTTCATGTCAGAGAGTAAGCATAGCAGTGGCAATATGGCTGTAGCATTCGAGTTTCGCTGGTAGTTCGCGGTACTCACATCATTTCAAGTATAGAGCAGAGTATTTCCGACGCCTCTAAAGTTTCGTTTTTAATTTTTTAGTGGTTGTTATTTCCGTTTGCATTGTTTTTACCTACGTTTTTAAGAAAAAAAATCTGGTATTTCATTTTCGTCGTCACCAGAATTCATGCGACGACAAAATGGCGTCGCTTGACAAGATTTTACTGCAAAACATTTTTTTCAATTATATTGTCTTTTCATAAAAATATGTTTTAAATGTTGTAATTAGTGTTTTCTAATCGTTTTTTGCAAATGAATTATTTAGTTTTCCTTTGTTTTAACCGTCAAATATTTCAAAAGCAGCGTATTCTTTGATTTTTCTGCAAAATGCTCTTGGTAAGTGTTTTTATAGCTTTTTTTGATATTGTTTTGGTGTATTATTCTACAATTTTCGTGTTTTTGGGTTTGGACTTATTGTAGAATGTTCTAGAAACAATGGGTGTGGCCCTAACTTTGGTTGAATTTTTAAGACGTAATTCTAAATAAATCGTTTTCTGCGATTGTTTACCATACATTTTTGAGTTTTTATGTATTAAAAAGTCATTGATTTCTTAAATAAAGTGATTTCAATCTTTCTTTGTTACGTAATCTTTACAAAGATGCCAGTGAAACTTTTTTCGGAATAGGACTCTTTTTTGCAATTTAACTTTGAAAATAGGTCTTACCAAAGGGTGCCTGTTGATATTTGTGTTTTTGAGGTTATATTTTAGGTTTGTGTCTAATATGAGCAATATATTGTGGTTCGTTTTGCAAATATAGTTTCTTGTGTTTTAACATTAAAAAGGGGAGCCTGAATTTAATTTTGCCTAAAATATTATCCTATTTATGTTCAAATAACGACCATATTTGAGGTTATGGTGAATAAATATATTTTTGCTTATTTCTACTCATAATTTCGGTGAGTATTTAATGCCATTTCGAGCATATTATGTTGGATAATTTTTTTATCAATAGTTTCTTTCTGCATTTAGTGACAAATATATATTTTCAAAACATTCTCCTAGCAACTGTAATGATATTTAGGTAGTGATATTCAGAACCTTCAATATAAATTTGTTTCAATTGTATCTATAAATGTTTGAGTAGTAGTATTTTACAGGAATTAACTTAAAAACTATGAGAATCATCAATCTCTACTACCATCTACTGTGTGGCAATAACAGGCCTGTCTTGCTTTAAAATTGTCTACTAGTGTCCTGAATTAAAGTACCACAAGGTGATGATAATAATGAAAAGCCCCAATAATAATATTATTTTAAATAATAATATTATTTGGTCCTCATAAATGTGAAAGTATGATTAGTATAATTATATATATGATAATAATAAATTACAAATGTTGTTATATTTTAAACTAATAACTATGTAGTTTTGTGCAGCCTCTTAAAGTGGCAGCTGGTCTGCCACCAATCATTTATTGAATGTTATTGTGGAAACATACATTGACATTTCACATTATTAAAACAAAGTGTTTATTTCTATCACATAATTGCAATAATGTTGCAGACGGGTTCCATTAATGATTCGGGGAGTGACTCTTTGAGCGATAAAGGCGAAAGAAGTGACTCTAGTGCATCAGGTTCGGGAAGCGAAAGGTTTGTTTTTGCATCTTTGATAATTTCATATATAAAATTGTGAATTAATTTAAATATTTTATCAGTGATAGTGGGTCCAGTTCTGGATCAGGGTCTGCATCTTGTGGCAGATCTGGATCAGAAAAATCTTCCAATGCAGATCAATCACATCACAGTGATGATACTAAGTCATCACCAAAACATAGCCATCCAAATTCTTCAAAATCGGACCATCACTCAGATAAGGATTCATCAAGCGAAGATACTATAAAACCTAAATCTAGGGTCAAACATGGAAAGGTGAAATCAGACCTTTGGGAAGATAACCCTGACATTTATGGTATCAGGCGATCTGGCAGATCAAGAAAAGAACCAGACAGATTGAAAGTAGCAGATAGTGATTCAAGTGAGAAAGGAAGAAGGCATAACCGCAAAAGTAGGAAAAAAAGGTGATTATCAGTATTATACATTCTATCATTTCACACTTACAAATTGAACCACATTGTTTGGTCTATTTGATAATTATTTTAATGAATGTTTTATTATGGTATTTTAGATCTATATTCAAATTTTTTCCCTTAGTGATTCATGGAATTCAGATACATCAGACAGTGATAGTGATATAAAAGGGTCACCACCACCACCTTCAAAACGACCAGGCCAAAGAAGTGTACCTCTACGAAAAAAAAAGCCAGCAAGGCGAAGAAGATTCTCTAGTGAAGAAGAAGAAAGTACAGAAGCTTCTGATGAAGACACTAGGAGGTAATAGATTGAGGTTTGAATTGTATTTCGTTATGAAGTATAAATTTAATAATAGTTATAGTGTTATAATATATTTTAATATTTCCAATTTAGTAGAACCGCCACACGGAGAACAGGTGCAGCAGTTAGTTATAAGGAGGCTAGTGATGAACAAACAGACTCTTCTGATCTTTTAGAAGTTGAAGATGGTGATGCTGATGCAGAGCCAGAACCAGAAGACAATAGTGAGACTATTGAAAGGGTTTTAGGACACAGACGTGGGAAAAAAGGAGGTATTTAAAAAAAAATAACTTCCTATTATATGTATCTGTCTTAATTTCCTGTTTAATATCTGCAAACTGGTCATGCAAACTGCATCAGCTAAGTAGGAGGCAGCTTTATAATGTTATATTTATCTGAAGTATTTGATATTATTCTGGATTTTTATTTGTGTAATAAAAAGCACTATTTAACAGCTACTATAGAAAAATGATGGAAACCTTGCTATTTAAATTTGATGATTATTAAAAAAAACTGTTTATATTAATTCTCCTGGTTGATTTTGACCATGGCAATATATTCTGGTTATTACCAAATGATATCCGGTATAGAAATTTATAGGGCCATAAGTATTTGTACTAACATAACTCACTTCAAATGTCATAATAAAATAATGAAAAATAATAATAGTCAAAATAAAAGTGTTAGAGTAGTCTTAAAAACTGTTTTAGAAATCAATGTACTAAATAAATTAAATTATTTATAATAAAAATTAATAAATTTTCAATGATATTCGAGAAGTTATTTCCTAGAAACACTAAGATAAGATTAGGTTTTTAAACCTTGAAATATGACTTTTTCTGACACTGACCGGGATGTAAGTTTTTAGTTAAACTAACTAAATGACGTTATTGTAACCAAATGTGTAGCTTTGTATTTGTATAAGTTTGGGGACCTAGTGTGTGTTAATTTTATTAGACAGAAGAGAATAGCTGCATGCTGGCTATAGACAACTATTGGAGGATATGATGTACTAGTGGAGTGAAAATTTAAATAATTATATTATATATGATATAATTATTTGTTATACAAATAAAACCTTCCTTAGGAACCACATATTTGACCATATGTCCCAATATTTCTAATATGAGAATTATTCCCTATTTTTGTTTCACCTATTGTTATGTGTGCTTTAACTAATAATATACTACTACAACTAATTCTAATGTATTCTAAATATCTTTCTATATCTAAATTTATTTAAACATACTTGCATTTTGGTGCAAATTAATTGTTAAATTTTAGCTAATGTCTTCTTCTCGTTATGCAGTCACTGGCAATGTGACTACAGTTTATTACATAGAAGAACATGGAGATCCTAATGAAGGGTGTAATCCTGAAGATGAAGAGTCAACTGAACCCCAGTACCTGATAAAATGGAAGGGATGGTCTCACATTCACAATACATGGGAATCTGAAAAATCACTCAATGATCAAAAAGTTAAGGGACTTAAGAAACTAGAAAATTATATAAAAAAGGAAGCAGAGTTGTCATGGTGGCGACAACGAGCTGGACCAGAGGATATTGATTACTTTGAATGTCAGAGTGAATTATTACAAGAACTTATTAAGACTTACAACAATGTAGAAAGAATAATTGGTAATTAGAAACAAATAGATTTTTGATGCATTTTTGCTCTTATAAATTTTGGAATTAGATATTAATCAAAAAACATTACAGCGGAACAAACTCGCGAGTTAGAAGGGGGTGGAAGTGCTCGTGAATATTATTGTAAATGGGAATCACTCCCATATGCAGATGCTACTTGGGAAGATTCAGCTTTAATTGAGAGGCGGTGGCCAGTTGAAGTAGAACATTTTAAACATAGAGAAGCTGCTAAAACTACACCTACTAGGCATTGCCCAGTTTTGAGAAGAAGACCCAAGTTCCATCAGATTAAAGAACAACCAGAATACATGGGTAAAGATCAGGTATGATAAACCAATGCAAAAAATATACACTGGTATTTGAACTTTATAGATTGGTTTATTTTACGATTATATTTTAATATGTAACATAAGTTTAGTATTACAATAATTTGGTTTAATTTTTAATAATCTATTATTTCAGACATATATACTACGAGATTATCAAATGGATGGATTGAATTGGTTAATACATTCCTGGTGTAAAGACAATTCTGTTATATTAGCCGATGAAATGGGTCTAGGTAAAACAATACAGGTAAATGAAATGTTTTAAACATACTGAAATGAAGTTTGCAAGTAAGATGTTTATTTCTTGACCCATGCAAAGGCATTTAATAACATTAAGTATAGACAATAGTTATGGCCAAAGATGAATTTATGCAACAGGTCAGATTACTGTATGTTGTATTTGTTAGTTACAACTCTACACCACACACTCGCGGTGTAAAGTTAGCCTTTTCGCCGATGACACCGGCCTCTACGTGTCTGGATTCAAACCAGACGCCATATGTATGCCTCCAATCCACAGCCAACACCTTAGAGAAAAGATTTCGGAAATGGAGGATCGAGGTTAACCCCACCAAAAGAGCAGCCATTTCCTTCTTTCGGCGCAACAAAATGCCGCATCTCCCAATCATAGGCCTATTTGATCGTCCTATCTCCTGGGAAAAGACAGTCAAATACTTAGGCGCCACACTTGACAAAAGACTCCGCATATCAATCGTATACGTAATCGAGCAACATGGACCCTAGGTCTTTACTCAATAAAATTCGAAAAATGTCCCTACGTAATAAAATTACTCTATAAAAAGCGTGCATCCGACCCATAATGACATACGCAAGCCCCGTCTTTGAGTATGTCATTATTATCAACCCGAACCCGTTTATTGTGAGTGCCGTCACATACAATCATCCCATCACGAATCACAACTTCACCCGCGTCCGAAGGAGACCGAGGCACTTCCTAGACGATTCCGACGATGCAACCAATAGAGCCCTACATAATACACTACACACATACACTGCATTATCACATCGCCCCCGCAACGACGATGACGTCGCAAATAAAATATTCGCGATACCGCCATCACAGGCCGGTTCTCAGCAGTCATACTGATACGATTGATGACGTCGCTGGAGTTCTTAGCGCCACTTCTTCTCCAGTGCCTACGCATTCCGAAGTGGCATAATAATACTGATATTAATTTAAATAAACCGTAGTCGGAAGCAACTGACCGAGCCCAGTTCGGCACTCTCGAGCACCCTGAGTTAGTTGCTCTTGCATAGCAAGCCCGAGCCGAGGCATGTGCTGATTACCCACTAAGGGTCTCGGCTGAGCACTATAAGCGCTCGATCACCTTTCAACCCGGCGATACTGTAAAAGCCCTCGGGCTAACAGCGGCCATCAGACCGTTAAAAAAGAAGAAAGATGAATGTTTAGGATTTCTTGTTGAAAAACTTGAGCCAATAAGATTAATTCCTGGTTATCGCATACGCATTTTCCGGAAGTATTTTGAGATAGTCGTTTGTTCAGATTTCCTTCAATTCTAATCATATGGCCGCACTTATTATTATCAAAGTATCCCCAAACCATAGGCTTCCACTACCAAGCTCAACAGTCTGCACAGTACACGCTTCCGAAGTTAGTCTTTTGATAGACGCACAAAAACGTTCATCAGATCATTAGATCCAAAACTTTAACATTTGAACTCATCCGTCTTAAGGCCCTTTTCCCCCAATCTTCTTACGTAATTTTTTTTTGTTTTAATCCCACTCATCATTTTCTTTAGATGGTCTCGGTCTTTTGGCTGCTACGTATCCTTTCAGGCCAGCAAACAGTTAGTCTTTTATAGTTGTAAATAAAAGTGACTTCTCCAGTTTGATTTAAAGTCGTGGCAATTTAAGGCCTTCGTATCGATAACATCCTACTATGTTGTAGATTTGGGTCTTGATTTCCTCCAGTAGCTCGTTTTCGTGTAAGAATATAATTTACACAAGTGCTTACATCAAACTCTTTTTAGAATTTGGCATAGATATCATTCCTCAAAGTACAGATAGCACTCCACTGTTCAAGAAAAATGTGTCCTTTTTGCAATTTCACGCACTTATCAACTGTTGTAACTATCACATGAACGTCACATAAAAATACATAAACTAATAGTTTTTTTTTATAATTCTATGGCTATAATATAAAGAATAGGGCTCTATTTAAAAGATTAGACATTATTCAATACAAAACAATGACTAAAGCCGCTAATTCTAATGAATCAATGTGTGCCGGTCCGTTTTCAAAATAAGGGACAATTGATAAAAAGTTAGTAATTTTTTTCATTATTGATATACGCAAGGTCGTAAAAATAATAAAGTCCATAACATTTTTATCTATATATCTATTTATTTTTATTTATAGCAGTATTTTTGTCGACTAAAACACGGTGTTCAAACTTTTGAATGTACATGTATGCTATGGTTGAATGTTAAATTGTAGTTATATCTACTACACTCTGGAGCAATCATATCGACTCAACCTTTTAACAGACAATTACGTATTTTTTTTTAAATACGTTATTTATTTGTAAAAAAGTTATGATTTGAAAACTTAACCGTCAGCTTTAAAAGCATTATTCTCAACATTTATTTAGTACTTTATAAAAATAATGCTATTTGGATCGAAATTTAGGGAAAATGGTAATTTGGGAATATGATTTGTGGCTGGGCATTTTAAAAATAGAATTACTGCCGCCTCTTGATGACAGTCGTCAACATTTGAACACGTCACAGTTGTGGTTGCACATCAAAAGCCGTGAGGTGTCGTTTCCGCAGCGAAGTTGAGACAATAAAACGATCCATTTTCTCTAGCGCACCGTTGGCAGATGTTTCTCGGGCTAAAAGGGGTTGGTCTTTTGATATCTTTTGTATACCCTTCATACAGCAGGCTCTCGAATGAAGCTGGGTGCTGATAGCCCGCTGACTCTCCTTGTTGCTACAGGGCAACAACTTGAGAAATTTCTGTAGATAGACATAGTATGGCATAGATTCGTCAGAACAATGAATACAATTTGTTGAGGTGTGTAGTACGGATCAGCTTCTGATAAGCGACTGATAACGCAAACATGGTTGTGGGAAATTTTATAGGGGTGGGTTCGTAGCGAAGCTCGTGGGTACAGTAGTAGAAAGTCAATTTTGTCTACATGTATTTAATTTGCTTAATTTAAAGGGTACTTAATATATTTTTTAATGATAATGGTGCTAATGTTACTTGAAATGCGCCTATGGTTTTTATAAACAAAATATATATTTTTTGAAAAAACTATATGTCCATCCATGCTTGCTTGGTTGAGTCGATTTGTTTGTTTGATGTTAATGCCATGGATGTAATTATTCAAAATAATTTACTTTTATTTTTTTATTCGATCATTATTTGATTTAGGACTTGCAGTAACATTGCATATAGGTTTAGAAACCGGAAGCACATAGAAGGGAGTTTTATAAATATATAATTATCAAATGTTTTGCAATATAAGTAACAAATGGCATGATTCAAGTTGCCGGCAGTCGAATGATACAACCTTTCTCCTTTCGGAAGAGTCAGAATATTCAAAGTACATATTATATCAGGCTATTTGTTAGATATTACTAGGGGTACTCCATCATAAGGAACTGCTTTTTTTCCATTCTGGCTTCCAATTGTGTCTGGAACTGTAATCTTAATCGTAGAATAATTAATACTTGTTTAAAATAATGTGTCATAATTTCTTATTTTACTTATTTAATAAATTTTGTCTTTTAGACTATATGCTTCTTGTACTACCTTTTTAAATCACAACAACTTTATGGACCGTTCCTGTGTGTGGTACCATTGAGTACAATGACTGCCTGGCAAAGAGAGTTTCAACAGTGGGCACCTGATATAAATGTCGTTACATATATCGGCGACGTCATTAGCAGGGATATTGTAAGTTTTCGTTGATCATTGTCGCTGTAAATTTTGTTACTATTGAGGTGGAGCTTAGTATATTTATGTGCATTATTGTTTATGACTAATAATAAATTTATTATTTTTACAGCTCAGGCAATTTGAATGGAGTTTTGCAAGCTCAAAAAGACTGAAATTCAATGCAATTCTAACCACCTATGAGATTTTACTCAAAGATCGCCAGTTTTTAAGGTCCTTCAGTTGGGCTTGCTTGTTAGTAGATGAAGCACATAGATTAAAAAATGATGATTCTCTATTATACAAAGCTTTAAAAGAGTTTGAAACAAATCACCGGTTATTAGTTACGGGTACACCGCTGCAAAATTCTTTAAAGGAATTATGGGCATTATTACATTTTATTATGCCATACAAGTGAGTTATATGATATTTACATATTTTAATTTATAGTAGTTGCCGAATCATGTTTTTTATTTGTTATCTTTAAATTCACCTAAGTATATAAGACAAAATTGTTGGTTTCAGATTTGAATCATGGGAAGAATTTGAAAAAGATCATGAGGATGCTGCCACAAAGGGATATGAAAAATTGCACAAGCAGTTAGAGCCATTTATATTGAGAAGGCAGAAAAAAGATGTTGAGAAGTCATTGCCAGCAAAGGTTGAACAAATATTACGAGTGGAAATGACTTCAATTCAGAAACAATATTACAAATGGATCCTCACAAAGAATTACAGTGCTTTGCGCAAAGGCGTCAAAGGGTCTATTAATACTTTTATAAATATTGTGATAGAGCTAAAAAAATGTTGTAATCACGCCCTCCTAACTAAACCTGAAGATTTTGAGTCTCGCGCGTCACTGGCGACTACAGATGCTGTAGAGGTACGTTATTTTTTTGGCTCTGATGTCTTCATCAAATTGAAGCAGATAGAGGTAGCCGGACTCTGCAAGTCATGTCTCTTAATATCTGTATATATTGGATAAATATAATATTTGATTTTTTATAATTTTCTCCAGAAATTGCTGCGGGGCTCGGGAAAACTACTATTGTTAGACAAATTATTATGCAGGCTTAAAGAGACTGGTCACAGAGTGCTCATTTTCTCCCAAATGGTCAGAATGTTGGACATTTTGGCAGAGTATTTACAAAGAAGACATTTCCCTTTCCAACGCCTAGATGGCAGTATAAAAGGTGAATTAAGGAAACAAGCACTTGATCACTTTAATGCAGAAGGCTCACAAGATTTCTGCTTTTTACTGTCGACACGGGCTGGAGGCTTAGGTATAAACTTAGCCACTGCAGACACAGTCATTATTTTTGATTCTGATTGGAATCCGCAGAATGATCTTCAAGCTCAAGCACGTGCTCACCGTATTGGTCAGAAAAATCAGGTAAATTATATACCATTAATTCATTTAGATGGTAATCAAAAACATAAGAGTAAAATAATAAACATAAAATAAGTAATATTAATTTTTAAATTATATTACAAAATTGTTAGTAGTATTATTAGCATAATAAATCTCTAATAGTATTTTGATATACATTTTATAGGTTAATATTTATCGGTTAGTTACTGCTCGATCTGTAGAAGAGGACATTGTAGAAAGGGCCAAGAGGAAGATGGTTTTGGATCATCTTGTTATCCAAAGAATGGACACCACTGGTAGGACTGTACTTAACAAACGAGATGCATCTGCAACAACGGCAAATAATCCATTTAATAAAGAAGACTTGAATGCTATATTGAAATTCGGTGCTGAAGAGTTGTTTAAAGACGATGAAGAAAATGATGAGGATCCTGTCGTGAGTAACAGACATATATGTTATTTATATTATTATATTTTGTAATATTTTCAAGAGTTTTTGCACCGAAATATTCATTTAACTATTACTATGGGTTTCAGTGTGATATTGATGAAATTTTACAAAGAGCTGAGACTCGCGATGAAGGGCCTGCTATGGCAGGGGATGAGTTGCTTTCAGCATTTAAAGTAGCTAGTTTTGCGTTTGATGAAGAAAAAGCTGTAATGGAGGTAAAAAAGGAAAATTCAGAGGAAGAGAGTAAAGATTGGGTATGTACCTTTTTTTTATTACAGAGTAACAAATGAGCAAAGTTCACTTGATAGCAAGTGATTCCTATGGCCCATGACATCTAATTTATCCTTGACAAAGATTCATAATGTGGATGTGTTGTCACCCTTGACGACTGAGATGGAATGCCTAGTCACCAGTAATAAAGGTCTCCTGATCCCGACAATCACCAGATGAAACACAGCAGCATTATGCTTGTATTCAGCGAGGGCGTGTTCCTACCCTGGTCGAGCTGACCCATTAATTCCGTAGCTAGAAATAAACTGCAGTGTAGCCACCACCTGCCTACCACCACCACTGTTACTTGTAGCTATATATTTTTATCATTTTCCTGTAATCTTAATTTATTTAATATTAAAAATGTTCACTTTATAGGATGATATCATACCAGATAATGTTAGAAAAAATATTGAAGAACAAGAGAAAAATAAAGAAATGGAAGATTTATATTTACCTCCAAGAAGGAAGAATATGCAAGCAAATAATGCTGATGGTAATAAGTAAAATTAATAATTAATAAATTATAGATATAATTAATTTTCTCTACAATTATTAAGTAATGGTATTTTAACAACACACCATCAAAAGCGATATTTGGGGTAAGTTTTACATATATGCTACTTTGTCATGCTCAATGTCATCAGTGGTATATATACTATGCAAGTAGTGCCTCATTCAATATGCAAAACAACAGTGATATATTGTTATTTTTACGCTGATATGTAATGCTACTATTTTTTGTTATATTACCTTCATTATATAATTTTTGATTTTGTGTTTTTACTATAGGAGATGAGCGGAAATGTCGCGGTCGAGGTTCTGGTGAAGGGGCGGATGGAGAAGGAGACGTGGAAAGTGATGCTTCGGAAGCAGAAGCCAGCGACGACGATCGTCCACGTAAGAGAGGCCGCCCTCCAGCATCTCATAGAGAAAAACTTAAAGGCTTTACTGATCAAGAGGTATGGTATAAAATACTATGTAACAAATACTAATAATGTAACATTCTTATTCCAAAAGATCAGCTTATTTAAGTCCACCGCCTTTCCAACAATACCAGCACAACTGGCATTTTCTGATCATAAGTAGAGTAGCTTAGGATGTTTCACCATTAATTATATCTTATATTATTTTGGCATGTCTTTTTAAATAAAAACATTTCTTTCCATATTTTATTAACATTTGTATAATTTTGAGCAGATTAGAAGATTTGTAAAAAGCTTCAAGAAGTTCTCTGCACCATTGAAACATCTTGACAGTATAGCTTGTGATGCCGAACTACAAGAGAAGCCCTTAGCAGAGCTTAAAAAGCTTGGTGAGATACTACAGGAACGGTGTAGAGCAGTACTCAATGATACCACAACAATTACCAGTATGTTTGACATGTATTATTTGAAATAGTTTCTATTTTTTGGGTTTTAAATAATGTCCATGTACTAAAATTCTGTATTTGTAGATGAACAAAGTAATGGCCGAAAAAATACTAGGAAAACTTTTAAACTTGGGGGAGTACCTGTTAATGCCAAGACAATGGCTGCTTGCCAAGATGAGTTAGCACCTCTAGATGAATTCTTGCCAGAAACAAAAGAAGAAAGATTGAAATGGCAACTAGATTTCCGGTAGGCACATTCTGAATTCTGAATCTATGATTTAAATGGTTATACTATGTTTACACTTATTATGTCAATTATTTAAATTGAGTTCATATGCATATATGCATTTATATTAAATTAAAGCTTTTATTTTTTGCCTAGGACGAGGCCTGCAAATTTTGATGTAGATTGGGGAGTAGGAGATGATTCAAAGCTCCTTGCTGGAATATATCAGTATGGTATGGGGTCATGGGAGGCTATCAAAATGGATTCGTCCTTTGAAATTGGTGATAAAATTCTTACTAATGAAGACAAAAAGCCGCAAGCCAAACATTTACAGTCTAGGGCTGAATACTTGCTTAAATTAATAAAAAAGTTATTAGATCAGAAAAATGGGAAACAAAAGCAAAGGAAACCTAGAGTGAAAAGAGGAAACAAAGAACCTGTAACTAAAGATATTATTGATGAAGATGGTACTTCAGGTGATGAAAACAAGAAAAACAACAAGAATGTGAGAAGTGATAAAACAGAAAAGGTGTGTTTCTAATATTATTATTTTTTTGAATGAATCTAAGAGGTAATCATGCTCATAGTTCACCTGATGGTCAGTGAAAACTTCAACCCATAAACACATACATTCATTCATCTTCAACAAAGATTCAAGATGCACATGCATTTGTCACCCTTAAGTGCTGAAATACAGTTGCCTCACATCACAATAAAAAAAATCAAAACTGATTAATATTTAGAAACACTTGGTCCCATGTGGCCAACTTCAGTAATTGCTAATATTCCAGTTAACCACTTAAACTAAGCTGAGAATGCTTGTGCTAGGAAATCTTTCATGACTATAGTCGAATGGTGGATGGTGGATTCGAACCTTCGACCTTAAGATTCGCAGACCCTTAACCATTAGGTTATTAACGCTATGAATGCATGATCCTAATCCGATTGTGTTTCATATAAATGTTTATATTTTTATATGTACAGACAAAATCAAAATTGGAAGAAATTTCAACACATGATGAAACTTCAAATGACAGAAAGGAGAAAGATAAGAAACGCACTAAGAGGGAAGGTAAAGATCGAACTAAAGGCGACAAAGTAAAAAATCGCAAGAAGCCAGCAGGGCCAATGCATTTCACTGCCAATAATGAACCAAGAGCTTTAGAAGTTTTGGGTGATCTTGATCCATCAGTATTTGAAGAGGTATTGTGAATACTTATTATTTTACACTAAGTATTCATTCCAATGCATTTTTGTACAATGGTGTACATTGTAATTGTAATGTAATATAACTTGTTGCTTTGTATTATATGTTTATTGCTCATTATAAAATATATACAGGCTAAAAAATTTATCAATTTAAAAAAATCAATATTATAGTCAATTAAAGTAAAAGTCAATATTATAATGTTAATTGGGCCAAATTTTTGCAGTGTAAGGAGAAAATGCGGCCTGTTAAAAAAGCTCTTCGGGCACTGGATAATCCTGATCAGACTCTGACTGAATCTGAACAAGTTTCAAGAACAAGATCTTGTCTATCACAAATAGGAAACCAAATAGATATATGTTTAGAGGAATATCCAGATCCTGAAAAGAAGGTAGAATGGAGAAGTAATCTCTGGTATTTTGTATCAAAATTCACAAATTTTGATGCAAAACAACTATATAGATTATATAAATATGGTCTTAAGAAAACTGATGGGCCCAAACGTAAGGACAGGAAACATAAAGAAAATCTGAAGGTATGTAAATAAAACTTTAAATACATAATATATGAACTATTTGACGTTCTGTTATATATGAACAAAAATGTATAACAATGAATATTATTGTTGATTTTCAGGGTAGTAAAAATAACCTTAATTCAAATAACCACATAAATAAGTCATTTAAAAAGGAAGCCAAGCATGATGGTGCAAATGATAAGGCAGAAAAAAGGCCAAAGATTGATAGGGAGAAATCTGATAAAACGAATGAAAAAACTCCACATTCATCAGGAGTAAAGAGAAAATTAGAAGAAGGTGAATGTGATCCTGAACCGAATGAAAACAAACGACATGAAAGGTAACTTTGCATTTCATCCACATTTATTAACATGCATGTTCATAATCATTTCATCCTATTAACTTTCACTAACATTTCCGCATACGCTCACCATTTGCATCTTCCATACCAGACATAAAAACAAGGATCGCAAGCGTAGAGATAGCAGCCTGAAGGGGAACGATTTGATGTGCAGAGACCGTGGGAGATCGGAGCGCGAGAGGGATCGGGATCGGGATCGCGACCGCGACCGTGATCGAGATCGTGAGCGTGAACGAGATCGAGATCGCGACCGGGATCGGGAGAGGGAGCGGGATCGAGACCGGGAACGTTCTCGGACAAGACGTGATAGTGGGGGAATGGGCCCTGCGCGAGTGCGGCCCCCATATGCGCAGTCACATCCGCACCCAGAACACCAGTTGCACCCTGCATGGACACCTCCTGCATATCCCGGACCGCGTCAGTATCGTGGGGATCGGAACTCGCGACCACACGACAAGAGAAGGTAAGATTTATTCTCAATATTTATGGAACAAAAGATTAGAAACAAGTACTGTTAACTTGAGGGTTAGAGGACTGCAGCCAATGTAAATCTACATCTTACTTTGAATTAAAATGATTGTCACTATTAAGGATATAATGATTTGAGCAAAATCTTGGAAGTTGCATGTTACAGTACCACAAACGGAAGCACACAAAATTTGTGAAATGTAATTACTTTAATATAATCAGTATTAGGAGTAACCAGTAAAATCCATAAATTACATGAGAATTCTGTCGCCTCGGATACGTTGTTTCATTTATCATGGATCATTAGACTTATATACACTGCAGGGCAAAAGTTTAATGCCACTTTTTTTAAAGTAGGAAAATAAACTAAAACTCCAATAAAATATTAAATGTTGAATTAACCTGTTTAATCATTTAATAGAACATTGATTGACAAACAATATACTTTTAAAGAGTAAAGTAAGTAAGTAAGAAGAAATATTAACAGTCCATGCAAAAAAAGGCTATAGTTAGCTAAACTGATTTTTCATCAAAAAATCTTCCTTTACATGTTATGACTTTTTTCACAAGTCTCGGCATACGGGCAATCAATTTGTTAATGGTGTCTTGTGATACATTGTTCCAAATTTCGCATAAAGCATTCCAAATTTGTTCTCGGGAGGATGGACCACGATTACGGATGTACCTATCAAGCTCTCCCCACAAAATTTCAATGGAATTGAGATCCGGGCCCTGAGGAGGCCAAACCCATCTTTTTTAACACCCTTTGTGCCCCTTTCACTTATAAATATCCTCTACATAATTTTGAGGTATGCTTGGATCATTATCATGTTGGAAAATTAATCCGTATCCAATTAATCGCAATCCGGAGAAACTGCATTTTGTATTGTTCCTTTTTCAAAATTCCTTCAATTTTAATCAATCCACCTGTTCCTTGGCTAGAGAAGCAACCCCAGATCATAACTGAGCCATCACCATGCTTCTTTGTTGGGACTACACAATCTGACATCATCTTTTCTTGGGCACTGCGTCGAACGTAAATTCTACGTTTTGAACCGAATAGTTCAAACATCGATTCATCGATCCAAAGCACTTTTAAAGTCTTGTTCAGTCCAATCTCGATGGGCAAGAGCCCACTGCATCCGTTTTTCTTGTTTTGCGGCCTTAGCCAGAGGTTTTCGCGACACGGCAACGCGACCATACAACTTCGCATCTATCAGTCGCCGTTTTACTGTAGTCAATGATAAAGGTTTAACTCGGGTTTTGTTTACTTCAACGCGGATTTCTGGTGCTGTTAAGCGTCTATTTTGCTTGCTGGTAACAACAAGGAAATTATCTTCACTAGACGTGGTAGCACTCGGCCTTCCCGATTTTCCTTGACGATCTTGAAAACTGCCTGTCTCCCTGTATCGAATTATTGTGCCATGAATACAAGTCTTCGATAACTTGAGTTGTGAAGCAATCTCACGTTCGGATTTGCCTTCATTATGTAAACTTCATTGCTAATTTCTCGAGCTTTTCCCATTTTATGACGTCTTTACTGTAGAAACCACAAGTTTAGACTAATTGAGATTGTTTGTGAACAAACCCAAGTAAACTCGGGTAATAATAAGTCAGAAACACGTGTTTTCTGGAGCTAAATAATCCTTATTATTGACTAAAACTTAACAACAGAAAAGTAATTAGTAATGAGGACATTATAAAAATATTATTACGACTGTACCACCTGGCTCTAGCCCAACATTTGTGGGTGTTCGAAAACAATAGATGTTTATTGTCCAATAACTTGAAAGTAAACAATATAATGACCTTTAAATATTCGATACTAACAATAGAATATGCAGATGTGCATTTCTTATGAGATTTTATTACAATTGATGGATAATTATGTTGTTTATGTGAGGTCTTAAACTTTTGGCCGGCATGGTATAAGTATATAGAAAGACCTGTTTTCAATATATGCAACTGCTTCTTCACTAAAGAGACTATAAATATTAGTGGTTGGCTTTTTCAGTGTAACAGTTGATACTGAGCGTCGCTCTTTATCCACTCAGATAAAGATCTTAATTGCCACTGCCCTAGCAAATTATTGGTTATGATCCATCATATATATCTTAAATGTTTATTAACAATACCGATAAATTTATGTACCTGGTAAAAATCACACAACTTCTCTGCCGATAGGAAATTAGTTTTCTTCGTTATCAGTTATGATTCTTAAATGTTAGTTCATCGTCTATTTTGACTCTTAGATATTTTGTAACATTTGTTCTTCCAAGAGAATCAAAATTGCAGGATATATTATTACTAAAATATTTATAAATGTTGATATCGATTGGTGTTACCGGAGCAGAAGCAGCTGTTTTATGAAAGCATAGAAGTTTTCTTTTCTTTGCAGACACTGAGTTTTTATATGGAACTCAGCACTGCAAGCAATCTCAGTCCAAGTTTGTCATGGAATGAGATAGCAGTGTCTTCGGCAATACCAAACAAATACAGCCTTTCTAATGAGTATATCGTGTTTATCATTCATATATATCGTGAATAATATAGGTCCGAGCATAGTTCCCTACGGTACACCATTATGGATACCGATATGAGGAAAGATACCCTGATCTATTAAAAAAATTGTGCTAAGTATGTATAAGGTAGAAAATTCTGAGAACGTCTGAACTAAACCGACACCCTTTATGTCTTGACTATGTAATAATCATATATAATTATTCAGTTTATTGTTTTAAATATATTCAACTAATAACATTTATTAGAAGTTTCTTTTTTTTTTTTGACTAACCTCAATCTCGTCAATCAATTTTTTTTTTTTAGGATTTGACTTAACTCGGGATCTCTCCTAAATATTGTTGTAGCTTAAATACCTAATGTATAGTCCATTAATCATATAAATAACACTAATATTTCGAGTCTTTATTTAAATCCTAAAATTGGCCATACCATGATGTGCCATTTTATGTTATTCCCGAAATTCTGCCTGTTGGGCATATGATGGATGTGATGTGTGTGATGATGTGATGTGTAGATATAATATTTATATTAGTATTTGATACATTATGTTAAGCGTATATTTATTTGTTTTCGATTAACAGCAGGTTTGGTGGCTATGCGAGCATGGGCGGTCCATACAGCGGATACTATGAGGGCAGCACGATGCCTAGTGGCATGGGGTTCCCGCCAGTAAGGCCCTATCCTGATGACTGGCGAAGCTATCCCCAGCCCGAATATGCGTACGACGAGAGGGACTACGAACGAGAGGTCTATAGGAGGGACTATGACAGACGTGCTCCACCCACCTAGTTCATTGAACTCCACAGGGCTTACAGATGCCCTTTGTAAATACAAACTATAAATTATATTGTAAATAGATGTAGAGATCTCTTTCCGTGGACGCTGGTTAAACCGTAACTATTGTAAAGTGTAAGTGGCAAAATAGTGCTGTGGATTTTATCTATGTGATAAGCGAAGCGCATTGATTACAACTATGGACATTCATTAACTTATATATACGACTGTGTTTTGTAAGTGAGACTGTATAGTAAATTTATTTATTTACAGAGTCTGTCGATTAATTGTTAATGTACAGATTATAGACGATTACCATTAATTTTATATTGTTTCCAATTTCGTTGCCAATTTACCGGTTTAAAATAGTATTTTTTTGATTTGGTGTAATTTGATCGTATATTTATTTGTCGCCTCAACTTTAATGTTAGGTATTTAATTTGACAGGAATGCAGGTGATATACGTAGGTCATAGTAAATGTACAAAAATTAGTAAATGTTAGTAGACTTGCATATAACTAAAATCATGTGCAATTGAGATGAGAACATTGTGTGTATAGCTTAAAGGAAACGGGCACATAAAATTTGTCATTGCATTTTAGCAGTGAATAGGAAAGAGTGTTTGATTTGTACTGTTAATTTCTCAATATGTGCATTTCTGAGTCCTGGTAGGACTCACACAGTCCTATTTTTATACAACATGTAAAGTCTTATTCTCTATTACATGCGAATGAGTGTAAGAGTGGAAGCGTCTTGATGGTGTAAACCATGATAATAAACATATTATTAAAGTTGATTCAAGTGTATTTATTCTGTAAATCCTTTAAAAAAATAAATGTAAAATGTGAATTAAAATGTGTTGCAAAATCATCTTCTAAGTCTTTTGATGTCCTAGAAACACATTTTTGCTATTTAAGAACAATTAATAATTTTTTGAATCAAAATTCGGTGGTTAAAGTAAATAGTATACAGGGTATTAGGAGACGGCTTCCGAAAACGAAGACAGACGATAGTACTAATGACATCTTTTATGATGGGACGGAAAAAAAATCGATC
This sequence comes from Teinopalpus imperialis, assembly GCA_029286865.1. Taxonomy (NCBI): domain Eukaryota; kingdom Metazoa; phylum Arthropoda; class Insecta; order Lepidoptera; family Papilionidae; genus Teinopalpus; species Teinopalpus imperialis. The sequence continues at coordinate 6,797,763 of JAGSMU010000020.1, read as the reverse complement.
CTGATTAAGAAAAAATCATATTTTAAAACGTTTTTTTAGCATTATTTACGCTCCATCATGTGAGTACAGCTACATGAAACGAGTTTCATAAAAAATACATTACTTTACTAAAAAGAAAACCCGGGCTGCGGCCGCCGTTGATAGTACTTTGATCATTTCCGCGGTATCAGCGCCGCGTGCCCGGGCGTTCGTTAATCCGAGCATTAGCTGTTTTTGATTTTGTGTTTCATTGCTGTTTTTTTTTTAGTAAATAACGTATGTTTTATGAAACTTTCGTTTCATTTAGCTGTACTAACATGATGAAGCGTAAATAATGCTAATAAAACATAAAAATATGATTTTCTGTTAATCAGGATCGATTTTTTTCCGTCCCATCAAAGGTGTCATTAGTACTATCTGTCTTCGTTTTCGGAAACAGTCTCCTAATACACAGTATAAGTAGCATACTAAGTTAAAAAAAATTATATAACGAAGTTATTAACTAAAGAATAGTTCCCTATTAATGCCTAATATTCCCTAATTACAAACGCTCTGGTGACTTCTTAGGATTATTTTTTAATTTAAAATAAATCGTAACTGATATAGTTGTATAGCTTCTTTTTCTTGAAGCACTACTGGTCACTAGGGGTCAGCAGTAAGATTGCAAAATTTTCTTTTTCAGTTACTTTCACCATATTAATCTGCTCCCGGTTGTTGTGGAGCCTTCTTCCTTAGATCGATTTATTTTTTATTATCTTAAAAAAATCGCTTTTAGAACGATGTGTGAATGAGTTTAAAGTAAAGTGTTCCAATATATAGAACACACGAGTGAAAAACATCTCAAAGTACAAGAGTGGGGTATCCTAATCTTGTTACGTAAAACAAGTAAACGTCACAAATAATGTTATCGTCATATATAACACTAGTGATTATATATTGTTAACACGTGCTACTTGAGTGCTAGCTTCTGTTATCATACATACATACCATACATTTACGGAAATTTTGTAATGTTTAAAATGTATTCTGTCTTAGTATATGTATGTAACTTATTTTGGTATTATCACTTGGAATGAAATGGAATATAATCTCATAGTAAAGCCTTAAATTCTTCTATAAAAAGAAAAAAAATATTCATAAACAACATCGACTGTTGCGGCCGCGTCGCCCAAGTATAAAGTATATATTTAACGTATTTTTCTAAAAGTTACAAATAAATTTAACATAGGTATGTAACCCGGCTATGTAATTAAAAGAATACGATGTAATTTTTTCTGCCCTATTTGAGTCGAAACAGAAGGTTTACGGCCTTTTCGATAGTGAAACAAAAATAATGGCATTTCTTATCTCTTCCCTAGTTAAGCAAACATATTGGCGGATGTAGTACCGGTGACCGGGCTCGAAATATTCCGACGAATTTGGTCTCATCCGTCGTTTGTCTCGTTGGCATTATTTGAAGTAAAAGTTATATTACCATTTGAGTATTAAAGTGCATAACATTTTCTTAGATTTCAATGATATACCGTATCATTTCATTGAGCGTAATCACATATTTCACATCTCTTGCATCAGCAAAGAATAATCTACATTTTTAGGAAGATCATCGTTGGCGTTAAAATAGCTAAAGTACATTTTATATTAATATTCTCAAGTACATAATGGTAGTTGCGATATAAAATTGATTTATTGGAAACTTACGAAAAAAGCACTGATTGGCATTAAACAATACTCATTGTAAATATAAACTAACAATGAAAATGTAATATTTAATTTCTGGAGCTTCGATTTTCTTCCTGAAATATTCGATGTTGCGTACAGACAGTTTTTGAGCTGTAGAAATATTTTACTGCTTTCGTTTCGACTTAATGCCCTAATTAGTATGATCATTCTGCAATATACTTGGACGCAATAAGTAAAAATTATAAGGACGTTTACATAAGAAGTGAAACTGTGATAGCTTAGAACATATTCACAAGTAGAATTCCATACCATTATAGAATGGTCAAATATTTTCGAGATTCGGTGTGCGCGAAAAACTCGTCTCGTTTGAGGTCTACTTGTAATCGGTACCCTTAATGTATAAAAATGTAAGAGTTTATTATTACATTATATATTGAATGGCCAAGATGATACAAATACTTAAAGAAGACTTGTGAGCTTTCAAAAACAAAATGGTTTTTACTGAAAACTGGCATTTTTGACGTTTTGCTGCTATCGGTACGCAGTTTTGCTTGGTTTTCATTAACTAATTATTATTTTGTTAAAATGTGCATAATCTTTATTCGAGTAGTTTCTAAATAAAATATAATAATAAACGTTAGATTTATAATTGAAGGTTTCATTACTTAAATGTTAGAATTGAGTGGGTTAAAGTGAAAACTCGGCATTTCCAGAATGGCAGTTTCCGATTCAGAGAGTGCCGAGTTATCACATTATCCTCTTGGTGCCTTGTGCGCATGTTCGCGCTAACGTCATTCAGGCAAAAGGTACACAGCTTCACTCATCGAGGTCAGTCTATTGTTTGTAAAATGCGAGTGGTGAATTTATGTCGCCCGAGTAACTGGTGATATTCAATGATGCCGTAACAAGTGCTACTGTTCAGTTAGGTATTGCATCTCCTTAATAAATTCGGTAAGTCATTATTTTTCGTGTGATACGTTTTAAATTGGCACGGTAATTAGATTAAATTGAAATGCGTCACAGGTAGTATCGATTAGGTTTTCCTTTTTGTTTTCTGTTTGCATATATTCTATTCAGCAGACGCCTCGTTTTATCTTTACGATATACAAACGTGACTCGAGTTCATATAAAATTTTACGTCATATTATATTCTTGTGTGTTTGTAAATAAATAATTAAGAAATATTTTTAAGACAAATGTTATGAATCAGGTGATGCCCATCAGTTACGAATTTAATAATGTTCCGTTTTCACTAGGAACTCTATTTGTAACTCCCAGTGCAGTGCAGCAAGCATGTGCCTCCGTCTTTAGTCGGAACATGCTTAACACTCGAGTAATCCTTCTATCCGTATTGGTGGTGACTGCTTTTGGTTGCTACCTATTCCCCAACGGTAAGCATACATAACTTTATGTAATTAAAAAAAAATGCGTACATATTACAGCTATCGCGAATATTCATAGAAGGTTGTTGATATTGAAAAACATTTTAGAGAATATTTATATCAATATTATATTTAAACTATAGACTGAATAAACATAAAGAACATAAATTTGTGGGCTATATTAACTGGAATCAATTTTATAAATTTAAAATTTGAATTAATTAGCATTTCCAAATTTTTTGCAAAGTTTGAAAAGTGATTTTGATTGCTTTAATACCAAGTTGAGAAAAATTAAATTTTATAAATGTTAAAAGGCTTAATTTTATTTTGCATTAGACCCAAATTGAAGGTAGAAACTGGTTAGAGCATGAATGATTTTACGAAGCTAGGAAAGTATATCGTGGTGATAATATGGTGAATCTGTCTTGAGGGATGTTACGTATATTTTGATTCACCGTAGAGTATGAATGCAGGTGACGAAAGCTACAACAACTTTAAATGTGCTTGTTTGTCACCAATTGTAATTATAATAAATTTTCGTTATCATTATAACCTGCGTAGGTGTGAGGTTGTTAGAAACAGCTATTTATTTATTTGTAAGACATGCCAAACGTTTTATACATATAAATTTGCAAACAGAACGCATTTTTATCATCGGCCGTTCACTAAAAATAACACAAAAGGAACCAATTGGTGAATATTAATTTATATCACTAGTGATACTTAGATGTGTGTTTCCCTTTTTTTAACTTTTAGTTAATTGTAACTCAAAGCACTTGCTAAGGACATCGGAATATGTTATTATGTTTAAAGTTTATTTCTTTATTTATTAGGTATGCCAACAGCAAAACATATACAATAAAATACTTAAAATTAACATTTAACCTTAAACATTGCATATATGCTTGCCAATTACACACACAACTTTTATTAACAGCAAAACAAAAACTAAACAATTTTTAATTAAAATTTACAAAAATTTAAAACAGGTATGGCAATAATTATTAATAAACATAATTAACAACATCAAGAAAGTATACACTCACTTTATGTAAGATAAAAAATAATACACTAAAAAAAAAATGAATAGTAATAAAAACCTGCAGGCCAAATAAACAACGTTGATTAATATATATATGATGTTGCTACAACACAAACGTCGTCAATCATCATTATTTTATCTATGCCTTGTTGCCTTCCATTATAAATAATAAAAAAAAAAAATTTTAAATAACTTATTAAAAAAATAATAAAAAAACTATTTCTCTCATGGTCTACCTAATGTGTATGGATATTTTTTGTTTTTATATGATCCAAAGTAACGACCATGACCACACGTATCACAGAACTGACTCGCCTCTTGTTGCAGTCTAATGAAGTGTGAAATGACGTGCATGTTGTGGCAGACGTGGCAGATCCGTGTCGCGGGGTGTCGTGCGGCCCGGGCGAGTCGTGTCGCCCCACTGCTGACGGCCGCTCCTATCATTGCGAATGTCCCACTTCTTGCCCCAGCTACGGAGACCACGAGGGCTCTCGGCCTCTTTGCGCAAGCGATGCCCGCGACTATCCCGGTGAATGTGAGATGCGACGGGCTGCTTGCGAAACTAAAGCAAATATCACGTTTATGTATTACGGAAAATGTGGTGAGTGTCTATCAATTAGTTTTTTCTATTCTACCATACAATACCGTTCGAATGGATTCCAGCCATATCCAGTTTGTAGATGCTTCGTCTTACCAATTAAATTACTGGTCATTTTAATCAGTAGGGCGAAGCTATTAGAAACGGTATGGGACGAAAAGGTCAGATTTATCGGGGATGAACCGCGCTTTAAATATAGCTATAACAGCGGAATATCGCTGCTTAGAATACATATATTTCTTTACCAGTTAAGGAAGCATTGTGTCTATGGGTTTAGCTCAATTCACATCAACTGCTCATTGAGTATGGATGCATTTGTCTATGGGCTGTAGTGATCCTTTACGATCAGATTTTCTGTGTGATCGTTTATTATCCTTTTCCTAAAAATCCTTTTGTTAAAAATAACTTAAGAGATGTCTGGCCTAGACCATTGGGTAATTTGGTCTTCAAAATTAAATGCATATCAATAATTTGGATCTAGAGCCCGGGTGTATGTGCAGTTTTTCAGTTAAAAAATAGTTGTAGCAGGAAGTGAACGATTCGTCCATGAAAGCACCACGCATTTAGAATATAAACGTAAAATAGGCGGTAAAAAAAAAAAATTGTTTGGTGTGGACGAGTAAAGGAAACCGGAAGCTCGATTATAGGCATAGATATACAGTCCAATTTTGTTCTTTGTGATGAACACGTATATGGATTTTGACGTTTCTCGGTTCGATATATGAGATGGATTACTTACAATTACACAAGGTTATCGATTCAACAAAGATTCAATATGTTCCTCTGATTTCAAGTTCCAAGTTCCTCTGGTGTTGCGGTGGTCCATGGGTGTCGATGAGCACCTCGGTTTCTGCTACTCGTTTGCTCCCTTTTTCCCATAAAAAAAAAGATGCACTTGCGCTATCACCCACTCCTGAGGACAGAGACAGATTGATCCTATCACGAGTTACTGGGTCACCAGATCCCTACGCTCACTATACGTAACACAGCAAGGTTGTGTTGCTATCTCATGCTGCAGTGTGGCTCTGGCTCTAACTGTATAGGAAAAGGTGGGTAATGGTGGCGAAAATAGTTATTTTAACAATTATCTTCTATTTTCCAGATCCTTGTGCAGGCGTAACTTGCCCTGAACCCGAAGTGTGCCAGCTGGACGAACGCCGCTCGCCTTCGTGTCGGTGCGCTGAGCCGTGCTCCTTGGAGTTCTCACCGGTGTGCGCATCCGACGGGAAAACCTACTCCAACGAGTGCCAAATGCATCGCGAGTCGTGCCGTGCTAGGAAGCAGTTGAGGATTATATTCAAGGGACAGTGCAGTTCCGGTACGTCTATAATAGCTTGCCATAATATAGGCGTCACATCCGTTAACAAATTAAATAGGTTTTTTTTACCTTTTTCTAATTCTGGTTTTCACCGTGTTCCGTATATATTCTTAATATTAAAAGGCATACCATTTTTTTTATTACTTTGAGAGTATCAAACGAGCACACAGTTCACCTGATGGCAAGTGATTTCTGCAAGCCATGCCATCAACATTCATCCTTGACAAGGACCTTTGAGGACTGAGATTGAATGCATCGTCACCAGTAATAAAGGTCTGCGGATCCCTACACTCACCAGACGTAACACATCAGCATTGTGCTGCTATTTTACGCTGGTATTCTGTGAGGGTGTGAACCTACTGCAAACAGAAATCTGCAGATAGAAACAAACTGCAGTATAGTTTTGCCACTGATAAATTTTCCATTATCATACCATACCCACATACACCGCATACCTTCTGGTTAAAATCAGATGACAGCTGAGCAGGGTATATTATAGTGCCGTAGCATTTGTGCAAATACAGAAATACTCACTCGTTCCCTAGTCCGACGTAATGCAAGTGCATCAGAGGAAGGTTCAGATGTTTCAAGAACACCGTATATATATACAACACGTACAGACCCGAAAACCAATTCTTGAAGCAAAAAATTGTTCTTTAATCGGGAATCGAACCCAGAACTAGCGATGTCGCAGCCAGATATCTCATCCACTGCGCCACTTTTTATTTAAGGCAGTAAAACTTACAAAATTACATAAAATAATATTTATGTAAAATTAAACTAAAATATTCTATTCCTCTCCGGCTTACTCGCTAGTTTCGTTCTCACTGACTAAGTAAAACCATAGCGTGGGTATTATATTACACACGAGAGGTATCTCTTATTATATTTTAACTTTGTCAACAGTAGTGTTAAGACAGACTTTGCATAATAAAAATAAACATATAAACACCATCAGGTGTGAATTCGTGTTCGGAAGTGGAATGCCGACACGGCGCCGAGTGTCGTGCGGAGGAGGGTGGTGCGGTGTGCGCTTGTCCGCCAGCTTGCGAGCCCGTACTGCGGCCGGTGTGCGGGTCGGACGCACGCACACATCACAGCGAATGCGAACTACGTCGCGCTGCGTGTCTACTAGGCCGGGAGATCAAGCTGGTGCACACGGGAGTTTGTGGTAACACGCAGTGTTTTTTTATTAGATTAGGGTTCAGTTTTATTAGATTATGCCACCCTCATCGTGACAACATTCTCATAGTGACTACAAATTATACAGATAAATTACATTAAGTTAAATTTTATTATCGTAGGGGTACGTATTATTCACATATCTACGAGTTAATATTGCATCCTTGCAGACGCCGATACGGAAATTGCAAGAACGCTATTATATCCTCCGATTTCCTTAAAATGATAAGTAAAAGAAAGAAGTTTCTTCTCTCCGGTTCATTACACATTAGAGTTAATACATTCGCAGTCTAAAAGGTTTGAAACGTTCCGTATATTCGAGCCAGAACTATCTGTTCGTTTCGGACGTATGTTTCCTTATGATATTAGAGACGACAAACGAGCATAGAATTCCCCTGATAAGTGTTTAATTACTCATTCCACATTTATCCTCGATCAGGAATCATAATGCAGGTGCGTTGTCATCTCTAATGACTAACATGGAATCGTTATGGTATCGTTATTTCTCACAACTTGTCTTGTTTCTTTCAGCTAACGGAACAGAGTAGTGCTTAACCCAATTATTGCGTTCGCCATCAAATATATTCATAAAATATGTCTTTAATATAAAAAGATAAAAAAAAATACACACACACACTTCCTTAAAAGTTAATTAGCGTACGTGTGTTTTTATGTTGTCTGGGTGTATTCTCCTTTATGTATTTCAGGAATGGGACTTTCTGGTTTACATTCGTGTGTACGTCAATGCAGGTTCTAACGGCGTGTGCGCGGGGCGCGTGTGTCCGCACGGCGGCGAATGCGTCGCGGCAGAGGGACGCGGCCTGTGCCGCTGTCCGCGCTGCTCCAGCGAGTTCGCGCCCGTCTGCGGTTCTGACGGCATCTCCTACGGGAACCGTTGCACCCTCCAGTTAGAAGCCTGCCGACACCGCCGCGACGTTAAAGTGCTATATGACGGACCATGTAGTATGTACCGAATATTGATGATGTTTTTAAATTTGGGAGAAAATAAAATTCTTTCTGATGAGTGATCTTAGTTCTACAGCAGAACTTTTGGAATACGATACGCGGTGTGGAACACCGAGCGTAGGCCTCTCAATATCTCTCTGAGTGGCTTCGGACTTCCATAAACGGTCAGTAGTGACCACGTCTCAGTTCCCATCACTGGCAACACGCACTGATTAAAGACTTGTGTCTTTAAACATTGAGGGATATTCGACTACAACACCTGAGATGGATTCGTAGTCGATAGACCTCTGAGTCGAGAACATACCTAACTGGGCTATTTGTTCTAGGTTAATATATTCGGCAATAAACTTCGAGGGTAATGCTCCCGACTATCGGTATATCTATGATCTTCGTTTGGTCCATTTATATCCAAAGATCTGTTGTAGACACTATTGAGTATAATGCTAATGTCGTGTATATATTTGCTATAATATATTCTGCGCAGCTGGTATATCGCTGGGTAATAATTTAAAGATATCGCCGAGGTCGTAGTTCACCATGAGAATAACAACGGAGCAGAAGTTTGGCGTTTTACTGGTGCTTTTGTCTGTGCCTTTCATTAACAACACCTATTCAATTAAAAGGCTGATGGTGAATGATGATGGTGTGGATATTAATTATATTTTTTACGCTTTATAATAATTATACGTCAGTTAAAAATACAATCATCTCACCTATACAATTAAGTAAATAAACTTTTTAACATTTACCCTATGAATTTTAAAAAATCCCAGATGTCTGGCTCGGAAGTTAAATTCGTGACAACGTTTCCAAAAACAATATTAAATATTAGTGGGCGAGCCAATCGGGCGCGAGCACGCGGTGCTATGACTCATACCTCCGAGCGAGAAGATCGTGCGCAATCGGCTGTATTCGGTTACCGTCGGCCCCGGTAACGGAGGACGGGACAACTTTTTCGTGAATGCCTCCCAGGATAACCGATTTATAAGACGTTGTCACGTCAAAAACCTAACCTTTGGAGAGACAGAAACTGTCTTTCTTTTAATTTCCTAATATATAAAAATATCTACACCACTCACACACGCACGCACTCACATACCAGCAAATGTGTGAAGTGTAAGCCAGATTGACTCAGCGTTTTTACGTCTCCGCCCTTTTGTTTCTCAAATTATTATTATTATTATTATATTCGTTTTATTTATTACCTAAACTTTCCTCTATAATATTTTTCAACTATTTTATATGTTTATAAACAATATTAGCTATTGAAGGAGCGAGTCCTTCTGCGACAGCCATTTTGTTTTACTCAAACGAAGATTCAATACTCTGTCACTTTCTCACTCACATCTCAATCTCACATAGTGTGATGCAAAATATAGTAAATAAACGTTATAATTTTTAGTATGTTATGTTTTTATTTGTTCTAGACGGATGCGAAAATAAAAAATGTGATCATTACGCTGTATGTGAAAGCGACGGCGTGTCTGACGCGAGCTGTGTTTGCCCAAAACACTGCGAGGAGGGAACTGTATGTACAATATATTTTCTTTTTCATATGAATAAGAAAAAAGTTACGTACTAGCAAGTGGTTTATCTGATGGTAAGAGGTAACTGCGGTCAATAAAAACCTACATATACCCTCGACATATATTTATTTATTTAATCTTCAATTGTAAACACCTTATTTTCATTAAAAAAAAGGACTTAATGCCTTTTGGCATACTGTACTAGTCACCCCTTTTTTATTACATTAAGAATGACAAGCACTCACAACGAGCACACATCTCACCTGATGTTAAGTGATTCCTACGGTCCATGACATCTACATTCATCCTTGAAAAGGAATCATAATACAGATGCGTTGTCACCCTTGAGGATTGAGATGGAATGCCTCATCACCACGTAATAAAGGTCCCCGGATCCCTGCACTCACCAGACGAAAGACTGATATTCTGTGAGGGCGTGGTCCTATCCCGGTCGAGCTGATCCATTCGTTCTGCAGCTAAAAACTAACTGCAGTTTAGCTCTACCACTGCAATAAGACCCTTGAGATGGAGAAACATTTGACATGGTGCTAATAACAAAATAATCCTAAATATTAACAAATTATATAATTACTTACTTAATATACGTAGTAATAAATAAAATATATATAATACATAAATACATTAAACAGTAAATATCATAAATTATATAATTACATCCTTAATATACGTAGTAATATATAAAATACATATAATACATAAATACATTAAACAATAAATATTATAAATTATATAATAAATACTATAATTTCATTTTATAATTAATTACATTTACACAATTATTAATTACACTTTTATTGGTGCTCGTTTAATGTCATATATTCAAGATATACATGCGTTATCATCCTTGAGGACTGATATGGAATACCGCATAACCATTATAGGGTCTCCAATTCCATATCCTCACCAAGCTTGCTCTCTCCTTTTCTTAACGTATATTTAATATGTGAAAACAAATGTCAATATGTAAATGTGTAAATGATCACGAAGGAGATCTAATCGGTAAAATAAGTATCATTTTTTTAATGATTATCAGGGTGACAATCAATCACACAGTTTTACCACAAGATAAGTGACTAGAAAGACTGCTGCCAATAAACATGGCCTTTATCCGTCTTCAACTAAGACTTCGGACGCAAATAAGTTATAATCCCCGAGGGCTGAGATGGATTACCTTGCTATTGGTACTGATTGGGTCTATATTCAACATTCCATATGAAACAACAGCGTTACGCTGGAATTCTGTGGGAGCGTGTTCTTTCTCCGGTTAAGCTGACCAATTCAGGCGCGGCTTCGTCAGAATTTAGATTTAGAATTTAGTTCTGATATCGTTAACGAAAAAAGCTCAGCTCCCTTAACTTATAGAAGGTATTTTCGATACAATAAAACTTCGAGAAACGAAAATGATGACCTTAAATCCCTTTAGACGTTCTAGATTAGCCTATCATATGGATAAACATCGCATCCTTTTGTACTTTGTATTTATGTAATTACATCATTATTAATATTATATAATTATGATATTTATTATTTGTCTGTGTGTAATAACATTATTTTATTTAAAGGAAACTGAGGAAGTTTGTGGTAGCGACAATCAAACGCACAGTAGCGTGTGTGCATTGCGCGATGTTGCTTGTCGAGAAAAGAGACATCTTCATGTTCAACATATGGGTTCCTGTGGTGAGTATTAAAGTCTTTATATTCCATTAACGTAGAGGCTTAATTTATAGAAACGAATTATGTATATTTAACTCATAAATTTTCTCTATACTACTAACTTGTTTTTGGGTATCGTGGGGGAAATGTTTAAAAGATTTCCTGCATTCTGGGGGGATAGAAAAGTTTACGTGGTAGTTCCATCCGACTGAAACCTCTGTAGCCAGTGGAGAAATTTTTGAAAGGGTCCGAATGTTTGTCTTTGTCACTGCTTCCAAAATTTCTTCAGATTTCTATGGAAGGGGGTGACGAGGGAGCTTCTGAAGAACGCTTACAGCACTATAATATATTCTGCGCAGTTGATGGCGTCTGGTACCAATAATAAATTTATCAGTGGTATCTCTGCAGAATGAATGGGTCAGCTCGACCGGGGTAGGACCACGCCCTCACATTTTACGGGGGAATTCCAGCGTAAAATAGCAGCTTAACACTGCTGTGTTTCGTCTGGTGAGTGCAGGGATTCGGAGACTTATTACTGGTGACGAAGCATTCCATGTCAGTCCTCAGGGGTGACAACGCATCTGCATTATGATTTCTTGTCAAAGATGAATGTAGATGTCATGGGCCGCAGGAATCACTTACCATCAAGTAAACTGTTGGCTCGTTTGTTAATCTTAATTCTATAAAAAAAATATATCCCCGCGGACGTAATCAACAGGACATCATTGTATATTATTAGTATCTTCGTCAGAGTCGTGTGCAGAGGTGCAATGCCCTAGCGGCACATACTGTGCGCGCGGCGCATGCGCATGCAGCCGCTTGTGTGTCGGGGCTGCGACGGCGCCACTTTGTGCTGACAACGGCCACACATATGCACACGAATGCGCATTGCACAACGCTGCGTGTGAAGCACACGCACAAGGCGAAACCCCACCGCGCCTTGCCCACCACGGGGACTGTGTAGAGCAGGACAACAATACTACAGGTAACCGTCCAGTATGCAAAACTCACTGCACTGCACTGTTCGTATACGTTTAAAGGGCGTGAGGGGAAATTATCGGTAATTAAAAATTAGTGGTTCACAGTAGCCACAGACAAGTATATATTTTAGAAATTCATTACAATTGAGTAATACTGTTGATACAATATACTAATTGTAATGATCTAGTGAAGTTTTTAATGGTGATTAATATTTTGATATTTTTTGTCAACACAAATAAAATCATATCAATATGACAATACTAAATCGGCGCTCGTGCATTAAACATTTTACTGCTACGGCTACGTCGAGTCGTACGTCGGAGTCGTCTCGTTGAAGGCAGTCCATGTTCCACCCGACAACTTCGAAAACCGACAATAGATTTGACTATTGAACACCAAACAATGAAAAGTAAACACAATTGCAAAACCAAACATGTTTCCGAACTTAAGAAACAAAAATTGTTGAACCCGAAAAAGGTAAATTGTATTTATATTGTTTGAATGCAACAATTGTTTTGTTGGTATAGTTAGTCAACTAACATTAGTAAGTACTTAGATTTATTTGCATGGTTTTTTATCTACTAAATCATTGATATTTTACAGAACTCATACAATTGCTATAGTCGACGCATTATGAACTGAGGCTTCGGGTCACAAATCATATTTATATGTCTGCCTCGCTCGCACTTACAGGTCGTTTGGAGAGGGGTAGTGATGTGCATACGAATTGTAGAGGTGCATATCGATAACGGGATAGGTACGATTGATATGCTAAATTATGTTAAGTATTAATAGGAATAATTTTTCGCTCTCTGAAAATAAAAGTTTTAATTTGTAAGATAAAATGTTTGTTTCGACGTAATCATGGAGAAACTGTATAGATCGGAATGTGGCCGTTTTTATATTTTCAAGGGATGACGCTTCGACCCCGCGTGTGCAGGTAGCTAAGTATTGATAACGGGTTGCATCGCGTGCACATTCCTACCGTCAGTGACATTTATTACCCTTTATATTTACTCAGTTTAAAATGCGTCGACGCACAGAAGTGGAAGAATTATGTGAAGCAGTAATACCGGAAGGTAAACTAAAATCTAGATTCTGTTGATGTTGACGCTGTTAGCCTATGCGGCTCTTACAACTTCATCGGACACAGGTCTCACGGAACTGTCAGCTGGTTAGAAAGTTTGGTTCTCTTACTTACACTAAAGCGCTCATACACTGAACGTGTCGGTCTGCTCCGATCACGTTCCTATATGAATGCCACCTAAGTTGGAGTTTACGTCTTAGGGACATTTTACTCTTGGCGCAGATGAGCTGGTGAAGCTGCCTCACGACGAACGCGGCCTTATTCCTCGCATTTCTGATATGCGGGCTGAAACTGAGTTTTCGGTCGAAGGTGACCCCTAGGTATTTTACCGATTCTACAACGGAATTGATCGGTCGAAGACGGTATATTTTGCGAGTATAGTTTTATAAATAAAACCGTTAGGGCTTTAATAAAACTAAATTCTAATGTAGTTCTTGTAGGGCTTTATTGAAGCTATTATCCGAATATATTGAGTACGTTTAGTTATCAATATATAGGTACAAATTTTATAGTACCTAATCATTTTTATTTTGTTTTTTCTAAAGCTGAGTTATAACAATATCGATATGTAAATAAATACACAAAGCTATTGGGGTGCCTTTGGCAGTGCGGCATAGATCACGCGCTACCAGGGTAGTTACGGTTGAAAAGTAATGAACCTTCTTTACAATACGCGTCGTGTCAATGAGCCGCCACCATTTCAATAACTCTTGGTCCAACCGTCAATCAATAATCTCTTGAATTGTAACGCATCACTAAACTGATTATTACCGATTATTACTAATTTTGTATTTTGTAGAAACCCTAGTGCTAAAACACCAATGCTTGTGAGCTCCGACAAAAGAGTGGAGCCCTCAACTTACGACCGTAATAGCTTCGTAATCCCAAAATCCAAGTCCTAAGGACGAGAGACACATACAACCGTCTGCATATGTGACTCGTCTGATCCTGTTATCCTCCAAATAAATATTGTCAAATACCTATTTGCAGGAATTTTAAGGTGTTTCACGAAACTGATCACACTTTGCTATTATCATTACTAGAATTAATCTTTGTGTTCGAAGTTAAGTTTAAATTATTTGATAAGTTTAACATTGCGATGACGCCTTTTGTTTAAATATTACACAGCGCGACTATCGTTTCAGAATCCCAGAAGACGTGCTTTACTTTGCGAAACCGAAGTTTCTTTTTTTTTTCGGGCTGAAGGCCACTGTTAGAGGTCACCGGGTTGAGAGGTGACCGAGCGCTAATGGCACTCAGTCGAGACCTCTATTATATGTAACCAGCACAAGGGCTCCCGAGAAGGAGCCTCGGCTTGGACCGTTACCTTGTTTCGCGAGAGCGTCTGACTCGAGGGTGCCCGAGAGGGCCGAACCTCGGCTCGGTCAGTTGCTTCTGACAGAGGATTCTTTAAATTCGCTATGATTATTAGCTATCTGTACCACCACTTCGGAATGCGTGGGCGCTGGAGAAGAAGTGGCGCAAGAAACTCCAGCGACGCTTCTATCTGTATGGACTGGAGAGAACCGACCAGTGACATGGCGGTATCGCGAATATCCTTGTTTGTGACGACCTCGCCGTCGGCGGGGGCGATGTGAGGGTGCAATGTACGTGTGTTGTGTTTTATGAAGGGCTTGGGCCCTGGTGGTCACGTCGTCGCGGTCCTTCGGACGCGGGTGAATCTGTGATTCGCGATGGGATTGTAAGTGGCGGCACTTACAATCAAGGGGTTAGAGTGTGTGACGGCAGAGTCGAAATATCGGCGGGAAGCCTGCTTCAGGTACTGAGCTATGGTCGGCAGCTCAAGATCTATGTGTAGATTTTCATTACGCAGGAACCACGGTGCACCGGTGGCCTTTCGCATGAAACGATTTTGTATTACCTGAAGTCGGTGAATGTGACGCGGGGAAGCATGCGCAAAGACGAGGCTTGCGTATGTCATGATGGGTGAAACCGAAGCGTGGAACAAAATCAAAAAAAGGAAATAGGTTGCTGCATTTTTCTAAATAATTTATTTTTTAATTAACTTTAACGACAAAAGCTTGACGCTTTGTTGTTTTGTCATTTTAACGACTTATATTCATTAGCAGAAAAGCATATTCATTTTTTAATTTCCGATGCAAAACGTGTAAGAAATAAATGTCAACTCCTTACTCTTAACTAATTTGATGTTGATACTGCAGCGGTCAATGGAATCTCAATTTGAAAAGACTGATGGCTGCAACGGATACTCATATTTTTGGTGAACAATGTTGCCCAAATTTCAGAGCCAATTTTATAATGAATAGGAAAGTTATGGCAGATGCGGATGGTGCGCGGTGTAACGTTCTTCTCGAAATAACCGTAAATCAGTGACTGGAGTTGCCTGCCATCGTAAGACTGAAATTCGAAAAAGCAATTTTTTTAACGTCATAAATAAAAATTGTTTAATACGCACAAGACTAGAGAAACGTAATGTATAAGCTGAAGATCACACGTGTTACAAATTAATGTGAACGCGCGTCTAGCGCAATGGATTCCGAGATTATACATGTCAAGGTTTTATAAGAATCCATACAAGAACGAAAGTAGGAAAATAATGACTATCGGGCACTATTTCCTACTTTCATTATACGTTATTACTTTGTTGTCTAGTTTGTTCTACTGTTGTTCTCTATTGTTTGTTCAGGCGTTTTATGCAATGTAACCTATAATATAAAAAAAACTCCGGTTAAAAGATTGCAAACTGCTAGGCGAGAATTAGAAGGCGCGGGTACCTTGCACCTACGGCCCATCTGTTGTTTTGCTGCTTCCAAACAATGATGAACTCAAATTATCTTTTAAACCCTAGTTAATGCCCGCCAAAGGTCTTTTAGAAATGATGAAACGGAGTTTATTTTTTGAGGTATAACGCCATCTGTTGATGGTTATGGATGTTGAAAATTTCTTTCACCGCTTCATATACACTTACTGAAGTTAAAGTTTTCACTATATGGGCTTAGGTGGCGTTGTTTCAAATGTAATTGATTTAATAATTTTATGACAAATAATTAAAACCTTTTTTAATAATAAGGAGTAAATAGTCAAACTTTTGACATTATAATTCTGATTTCTCAAATAGAATATCGTTATCATTTTAAATGTATAAATTGTAAAGATCACGTTCTCATTGTTAACATTGTTTAATGTATAGATGTGGTCTATTATTGTCTCTAGATTAGGTTGTTTTTCCGAACTCCGAATGAAAAGAGCCAATAAAGTTCGGAACCAAACCGACAAATTGGTCCCAAACTTTATTCAGTTTCGAAATATTCTGATGTAAGCGTGGTCGTGCGTACGTCGTATCTTATTCAATTACACTAAAAATGCATTCAATACATACAAGTCTTAAAGCTTAAAATGTCCAGGCATAACGCCTGATGATATTCTGATGGCAAACAGTAACTTTGACACAGTCCCGTCCGCGCCGTACTGTAAGGGCTTAACCGCGGACCAACGTCACCGACGCGCACACACCAACATTACACAATCCATACACGTAATTTCAGACACGCCACACCGCTCTCTGGACCAACAGCAATACTCACACACAAAGAAAAAAAAATGTCCATCATTCGAACTCAATATATGAATGAATAAAGTTAGGATCTTTTGAAATATGGAAAAAAACATATGATTTTTCTATGAGATGTAACATCAGGATGAGATGAGTTTATCGCCATTACACCTATAGTTAAATAATAGCAAAAGTTTTTAGTATACTTACTTACTTAATCTACTTATTATATATGCGCTATACATATATATATATATATATATATGTATAGCGCATATATAATACTGCACTGGATTTGTCTCGTTAATTCTTCCCGGATATTGAGATAATTAAAATGATATCTTTCTAATAATACCCCTAATTATGTGCTATATATTTTATATTTCGTTCATGTTCATTTTTTTTTAATTTTAACCGCATACTCGAGACCCGTAAGTTAGCGCTACTTTAGAAAAGCCACACATAATTTGTCATCTGAAAGGTGGCCCCATAAGCCTTTATTAAATATCCCAAAATATCCCAAAACCTAAAATACACAGGTACAAATAGAACAACGAAAAGCGAACTGAGCAACGACATCCGAACGGGCGACGGAACGGCGGATAGTTCTAGCGAGGCGGTCAGTCAGGCGGTGTGCGCAAGAGTGCAGTGCGCCTACGAGGCGACGTGCGCGGTTGACACGCACGGCCAGCCGCGGTGTGCGTGCTTATTTGACTGCGCGGCTGCAGCTGCTGCTTCCTCCACGCCTGTTTGTGCATCCGACCTGAGACTGTATCCCACGTTGTGCCATATGAAGTTAGAGGCGTGTCGCCGGCAAGAAGATTTGAGACTCCGGCCGTTAGCTCTGTGCAGAGGTTTGGAGGTGTGTACTTTTAATTAGTGTTTGATTAGCTATAGTTATTTTATAGTGAGTGTACACAGTTAAACTAATGTTAAATGATTACTACTACTGCGCAATATTTTTTTTTAAAGAAGACAAATTTTAATATACTATTAACATAACTAAGATTAATGCTTATGCTAGGAGATAGTTCACGATAATAGTCAAACGGAGAACTCGAATCTACGACGTTAAGTTTCCAGAACGTACCCTAAACCTTAGGGCCGTTTAATATTATTCAAGAAAAAGGTCTATTGTGATATATTAATAATTTTGTCATTGAAATACAGGAAATGCCCTTGTGCTGGTTGCCCACTAATAGAGGTCTCGACTGAGCGCCATAAGTGCTCGGTCAGCTCTCAACCCGGTGAAACTGTAAAAGCCCTCGGGCTAACAGCGGCCGTCAGCCCAAACCGTTTAAAGGTATCTTTAGCGGTTGAATTTTTAACAGGGGTGGGAATAGAGTTCCAGAGTCGTATTGATCTTGAAATGGGAGAACATTGATAGATAAAAAGCTGATCGATTAAGAGAAAGTACTTCTAACTTGGACTCTCTTGAGGTATATCTACATTTGTTGTGGTAATAAAGATAACATAGTATCCTAAGCCAGCATCATAATAAATTAACATAGCAGCTGTAAGACGCCATTTTGTCAAAGATAATAAAAAAAAATGGAGGAATAAAATATAATTTTTTTTCGCATCCGGTTTATTAACTGCGTGTATTGTTCTTCCTAATTTATACCTTAATAGAAATATCCATTGACGAAAAGAACATATCTTTTCTTTAACGAAATCTTTAACTTATATACTGTATTGGCTAATTGTCTAGTTCCGTCCGTGCGGTGACGACGAACCATTGACGGATACCGATGGGCGGACTTTGGACTGCGGCGGCGGACCGCACCGCAAGGACTGCCCTACTGGGAGTTACTGCCATCACACTGCTAAAGCTGCAACATGTTGCAGAAAAGGTATTGATTGAAACTTCATTCGTGATTTCTTCGGCCCACGATACCCACTTTTGGCGTCCTCGGGATCATAATGAAGATAAGTCGTCACCCCTAAGGAGTAAGATTAAATGCATCGGTCAACAGTAATAACTTCGCTTCACAGTCCTCACCTGGTCGGGCCGTTAAATTCCTATAGCAATCTTATAGCTATTAGGTGGCGCTACTACGCCATTATTTTTTTATAAAATTCGAATCGAACATACAAAAGTTAAATCGCAGAAATTGTGATAAAGGGCGGTGGAAGATATATTTTATATTATATTTAAAAGCAGTTATCATTTGTAATTACTTATGTGCATTTATAGCCAATATTTATATTGTAGTTCATGCTTTGTTTTATTAAATGCAATTTTTAAATGTATCGATTATCTGCTAAACATCATATTACGCTAAGGACCTTCTTCCTCTAGCTTATTTACTTCAACAACTTGTAAGTTGCG
This sequence comes from Teinopalpus imperialis, assembly GCA_029286865.1. Classification (NCBI taxonomy): domain Eukaryota; kingdom Metazoa; phylum Arthropoda; class Insecta; order Lepidoptera; family Papilionidae; genus Teinopalpus; species Teinopalpus imperialis. The sequence continues at coordinate 6,778,481 of JAGSMU010000020.1, read as the reverse complement.
TGTCGTATGGAACGAATAACTTTTGCCAGATAAGGCATATTTCGAACGGTAAGTAAGTGGCTGAACATATAACATCGATATGGTTGCATATTCGAAGTTCGAAGATTGTTGTAAGACAAGTGTAATTTGATATGTTCCATCCATGATCCATGCACCGACGAAGCGACGATCGGCATCAGTTGACTGGTAAAATTTTGCGCCAGTAGTCTGCTATAGACAGAAAAAGTATATCAGATTCTTTTTTTTTGTTTTAAGCAATGTACAGTGAACCAGATCCAGAACCCGATTTATACGTTAACAAATTCGTGTACTTTTTCCAAAATTCTGTACTAACTGAATTGTCCAGAATTTTGAAAAAAGGTACACGGAAAAACGTTTACGCAGCGTACTTTATTCTGCAATTTGGAGTAACTGAAGGGTCCCCTAAAATCCGTGTCTTTACCAACCAGAAAACAATTGGCATTGTTTGAAGAGACCATAGAAGAAAACATTTTACTGTTTTACAACAGCGAGCAACGAAAACAAAATTGTATCAAATGATCAAAGCTTGTCATATGCCAGATTTTTATAACAGCCATGTTTGTTCTTACTGACATGCCAAGTAAAGACTGAATTAATTTAAACTGTGTGAATTTCATTAATAATCTTAAATTAGAATCTTGCAATTTTAACGTTAAGACTCTTAAGTTATATGGATGGTTTATTAATAATCATATTGTTTTATTACAAAGTGTTTACTTGTCTTGGTTTAATTTAGTAAGTTGATAGAATAGTAATATAGCTTATAAAAGTTCCGATTATATGTACGTAATTTTTTTTTGGCTAAAAATATTTTCGTAATTTTAAATCGATAATCGCTTGAGTATGCTAAAATAATTTAAACGTATAAATCAGTCAGTAAACAATAAACTAAATTGTCATATTATAATTGACGCTTACCTATTACTGTATTTATATCGCTACATGGATTTACTACCTGCAATAGTGCCTTTAATATTTAAAATCTGCTACAAGCGCCCATTAAAAGCTTAACGTGTAATCATGATTGTGTCCCGAGGCAAAATATTAACAATAAAAATTCAACACGATGCATTTTCATTGTAAAAATGCAGAATGGAAGTGTGCTACACTAAATATATTACACAACAATAAATTACATGTCAGCACTCCCAGCCTTGCATTTTGCTGGACAATTCCCGCACTCAACTTGACACATTTAAGAGTATAACTCATTTCCTTAACATTTAAATTCACACCTACAAAATTCCGACTCGGCAATTTTAAATTTGAATAAAAAGAGGTGTTATTTTGATATTTTGATTTATGTGTACTGTAATTTTAGCGAGAACAATTCTTAACATTCAACAACTTCTGTTATTTGCTTTTTCGATTTGCGCTTGCTGGAAAACGTCAACGGAATATTTAAGAAAAGTGATTTCAATGTAATAAATAAAATACTACATATTCGAAAATATGATTATATAGTTTTTTTTAATGTATTGAGGGTGACAACGATCACACAGTTGATCTAGCAGCCTATCCCATCACACTCTGTACATCATCATAATGCATTGTCAACCCGGAGGACTGGAAGGACGTCACCAGTAATATGAGTCTTGCTTGGCACGATATGTGAAAACGATATTGTAATTAATAATTTATAAAATGTATAGGATATATTTTATTATTTTAAGAAAAGAAAAGTATAGACATATACGTAAAAAGAAAGAAAACGTTTTAACCGTCAGTAAAAATAAATACCAAAAATGTACAAATATAAAATAGTATATATTTTATTATTTTAATAAAATAGGATATATTTTATTATTTTAAGAAAAGAAAAGTATAGACATATACGTAAAAAGAAAGAAAACGTTTTAACCGTCAGTAAAAATAAATACCAAAAATGTACAAATACGGAGGTGACTATAATAAGTTTTGAGATAAATAAACATTAAGCTGTAGGACATTATCATTCATATCACAACACATACAAAACTTCCACGCGTTCAAAATCGAACTAAAATTTGATCTTAATTTTTTTTGTTCATCACATTATATATCGAAGTTAAACTAGATGACGCCTATGAGAAATGCCAGGATGTTGTTCATGTGGTGTTCAAAGTGGTAGACCTACTCTGCAGTTTGTATCTAACTGCAGAATGAATGGATCAATTCGATCGGGGTAGGACCACGCCCTTACAGAATACCGGCGTGAAATAGCAGCATAACGCTGCTGTGTTTCGTCTAGTGAGTGGAGGGATCCGGAAACCTTGATTACTGGTGTCGAGGCATTCCATCTCAGTCCTCAAGGGTGACAACGCCTCTACATTATGATTCCTTGTCAAGGATGAATGTGGATGTCATCTTAATAATTGGTGCGGTTCTCAATAACTGTATAAGATTTATCTTCGGCTTAGGTAAGTATAACCATATCTCCTTTAATCGTTCTAAGCTTCAATGGCTTCCTATCCGTCGAAGGCGCAGGTCCATACTCAATTTAAACAAATCTAATTCACTTTCTTATCTTAAGACAAATTAAAATAAAGATGAAAAGAATTCTTGAGAATTTTGAAGACCTTGATGATTCATATCAGAGTACCTCGTCCTTTTAATCGTTTCAAGATTCGTGTGCCAGGGCACAACTCTGGTTTCTTTAATTCTACTTTTAGTGATCAGGCTATACAGCTTGGGATGCCCTGCCTAATGACATTAAGCGAGCAGGCACCTATTATTATTGATTTAAAAGGGAAATCATCTGAATCTTATTATTTATATCAATTTATTCATATTATCTATTTTTATTATATAGTACTAAATGTCTATATTATATTTTATTATACATAATATTTATGTATTTATTATGCAATTTATGATATTCATTGTTTAGTATATTTTATTTATTATTTTGTATATTAAGTAAGTTATACATATAACATACTTAATATACAAAATCATAAATAAAATATAATAATAAAATAATAAATAAAGAAAGGCGGACGTTATATATATATATATATGTATATATATATATATATATATATATATATATATATATATATAACGTCCGCCTTTCTTTATAAAGATATTTATAATTTAACTGACTAAATATAATAATAATATTATTATTTCATGGTTCGAATACAAACAAAGCTCTTTTTATTTAGTTGTGTAAACTTATATAGTCACCTACGTAATACCATAGTTGACGTGTGGCCTCTCAGACGCTTGTATAATTTTGGGAACATCAATTTGTTTTTTTCGTGCCATTTTTCTATAATTGCAGACAAATCGATCGCTGAGAAGAAATATTGCCAGGAGTCTTGGCATGGTTGCTGCGCGGACGGTACAACAGCGGCGAGGGGTCCGGGCGGGGCTGGCTGTCCATCACAGTGCGGTTGCCATCGCCTGGGCTCGGTGTCCGAACAGTGTGATGAAAGTGGACAATGCTCTTGCCGACCGGGCGTTGGTGGACAGAAGTGTGATCGTTGTGAGCCAGGTTACTGGGGTCTCCCGCGTATTGGAACCGGGCACACTGGATGTATACGTTAGTATTCCTTTTTCAAATTTTCGGTAAGTCTCATAGTAGCAGTCAAAGATATCGGGACCGAATTATTTCTGTAATATTGTGGTTGTATGTAATGAGGACACATATTTATTTCTTTCTTCGCACATATAGGTCACGAATCGCGGCATCGGCGTAAATTACGTATACACAAGTCGGTCGATCCTGTACAATCAGAAGTAGGACATATGCACATAATGCTTAAAATAATAAAATACATTGAGCTTAAATTTATATAATTGTGAAAACACAACATTCCTAAGGAAAAATCATTAGAATTAAGTAATCAATCACCTTAATCAACACCATTGCAGCTCATGGTAATGAAATCAATGAATTATTCCAAAATGTTTTTCTAAAATATTATTATTTGTAAATAATTACTTCATATATTTCACAAAACTAAATACAATGCTAATATGTTCAACGTATCACATGTGTTTTTAATTTAGTTTTAATATTTAGCATGCGGATGCTCCGCTTTCGGCTCAGTACGCGAGGACTGCGAACAGATGACAGGTCGATGTGTCTGTAAGGCTGGCATACAGGGACAGAAATGCACAGTCTGCTCAAACCACGAACATACCCTGGGACCTAATGGCTGCTTTGATCGTGAGTTTTAACATAATCATTCCATTTATATTCACTTTGCTCTAGTTATCCATTTGGTGGAATGCCATATTTTATACTGATCTCGTATACTTTAGCTGAATCGACGCAACTGCCGGCGACGAGCTGCGAGCAATTGACGTGTTACTTCGGGGCGTACTGCGTGGTACGGAGCGGGTTGGCGACTTGTGAATGCGGGGCCCCGAAATGTCCGGCTTCGGAGGGGCAAAACGTATGCGGCAGCGACGGCCGAAGCTACACATCTATCTGCCACCTGCGTTCTCACGCTTGTAGAACGCAATCGGACGTCGTGGTGCAAGCGTTCGGCGCTTGCGGGGATGCAACGCCCCACGTACGGCGAGGTAGTCGCTCCGCTGGTAGCCGCTCGATCTCCACTCATAAAGACATAATACCATCACCTAATTCCAGCATTCGCATAGTAGGGGACGCGCAACGTGCGAAGTATCCGAGTTCGAACTCATTACAGTACACCGACGCCTCCGTAGATACTAGCGATAGCGGTAAGCCTGACAGTCCCGAACCCGAGCTATCGTGCATTGATGTACTTCCGCCAGTTGGATATCGTTAGTAATGGAATGCTAGTTGAAGGTAGTCGCTGCACAATTTGTAGTTATAGAGGATTTCAACATTTTTCCAATAAAAAGTTATTAACAATCTTTATTATATCTATTGATTCATTCACAGATAAGATATATCATTCATATAGTCCAAAGTCAGTCAACGAAGATTACAGAGAGAGATGTCTGAAAAAGACAAGTAAGCCTCACCTTGCAACTTTTTACGATGATTTCGAAGAAGAACAATACATAACTAATGAGGTGCCGGATTATTATCCGTTATACGAGGAATATTACGATGGGCGCGAAAAAGATGCATATGTTGCGCCATTATTCGACGGGCGGGCGCATATGGTGGCGCGTACAAGGTTGCCAGCTAAAAGTTTCGATATATGGGCCGAGGTCTCAGCCGTTTGCGGCAAGGGAACGTTAATGAGCGCCTCAGGTGTGAGGGATTATTTATGGGTCGGTTTCATGGAAGACAAGGCGGTATTACGTTGGGACGCAGGCAACGGCCCTTTGGAATTGCGCTCTGGGAAGGTTAGAGTTGATGGGAGGTCTAAAATATCGGCAAGGAGATACAAGAAAGACGCACTGTTGAAACTGGGCTCGGTTGCAGCTAGAGGCTCGACACATGGACCTATGAGCTCGTTAGACATCGATCCGTATATTTATATCGGCCATGCACCGGATAACGTAACATTGTAAGTCATTTGATTAATTAATACATATCCTAGATTTTATAGCCTCCTTAAATTACTTAATTATATGCCGTATAAGCAATCATCTTTCGCATAGATTCGTAGGTCTGAGAGAATTTACGCAATAAAATTTGCTTAATAAAACATTTGCCGTGTTATATGTATAGGTAGATTATAACAAGAAAAATGAAAGAGAGAAGGAACTGATTTATTTATGACTTTAACGCAATAAGTAATATGAAATAAATTATAGGTATTTTATATCTGTGGTCATATATCAGACAATGATAAGTACATTTTTGCTCAGTATGTACTTATTAATATAGGTATAATCGCCAAAAGTTGAAATATAAAAGTTATCATATTTTGCATGTAGTTATCCTGATATGACCAAATGAAAGATAATTTTTTGGCGATTATACCTATATTAAAAAGTTAACTTTGATTATAAACACATAAAATGTCACCCATGTTCTGAAGTAATAAAAAGGCTTTAGAATTCCTTTAGCATCAAAACTAATGAAAATATCGATGAACATTAAATCAAATATATGTTCTATACATAATAAAATAATACGTAGACTTTTGTCTGTTTGTCCGCGTTTGTGGATGGTAATCTCTTCAATCGCTGAACCAATTTAGATGTGATTTTCGGTGCTGTGTGTGGGTTCACATTTTGTGTTTGTTACATTTAAATTTTAAAGTGCGTCTCGCGCGCTTCCATTGTACATTTTGCGAGTATAAAATCGCAGGTTATAAAACTTTGGTTATTAACTTCACCGACCAAAAATGTTCTTTTGTTCAGTATACAGAACTTATGAGAAGACGGATATAAAAACGTAATTATTTACAAAATATTTGAAATTAATGTTAAAGACTAAAAAATCGTGTACGGTTTTTGAAAATTTTAAAGGTATGAAACAATATGTATTGATTACAGAATTAAAGTATATAAGGCTATATTTATCTTACTGCTGACCATGGGGGCCCTCTTGTATCTATTTATGTCTAGTAAGTCTCTTCTATAGTTTTTGAACATGCAGTTTCCTCGTGTTTTTTTTTATGAAAAAGGGACTTTTAGCTAGTGGCTATTTACAAACGAGCACTCATTTCATCTGATGATGAATGAATTCCACAGGCCGTGACACTGTATTACTTAATGACTCCCCCTACCCATATTACCCCTACGTAATTACTTTATTACTCTTAAGATTATGGTGGAATCCCTCGTTACTTGTAATAAGATATGCAGTTACTTACATTTACCAGACGAAACACAGCAATTTAAAGCAACTATTTAATACTGGTATTCTGTGAAAGAATGTTCCTTGGCTCCATGCTACACATGCTACAGCCAGATTACAGCTTATAAATGCAATGTGGCTCTACTTTTACTTTTAACTCTAGATTTCAAGTGTTTTTTTTTTAAAAAAAACAATAGCAATGCTATTAAAATTACTAATATATCATTTAACCAGTCCAACTAAATGAATATGCATGTGCAAGTTTTTACCTGAATATCTAAAGGTAGGATTAGTTCAGTAATTGAACTATTTCGCAGGTTATCTGGGATGTACATTCATGGTTTCGTGGGTTGCGTACATCGTCTGCGAATCAGCGGACGCGACATCATCCCGCCCGCCCGAGGAATGCCCGTCAGCACACATGGAGTACGCCCTTGCACACCGCATAACCTCGCGCAAGTTGTTTGCCCTTAAATGAATGGTTCAAAAAGTTATAAATATCCAATCCATATCAAGTAAACCCTTTTTAAATCGATAATAGAATATTACAGTCTGTACATATTACAGTCTGTACTCATATATCAGTATATCATTATTAGTATTAATGTTAATCAGTGGTTTATCAAATTTGCTTAAATAAATTTGTAAATTATGATACTTTGAATACGAGGTCATGTCATAAGAGATTAAATACTAAAGAATGATAAAATTTGTTCTTTATTGCGCGTATCGATCTTTTCAAAGTATTCACCTTAGACACGTATATACAATTAAATCTCTAAACCACTCGAAAATACTAATGATAACTTTTATTTAGACACCTTAGACATCTTTGAAAGTTATAAGCAGCAAGGCAATCTACTTTGCTTTCAAATCGCTTGCCCTTTAATATTCCTTTAACCTTGTTATCGTGTTGCTTCGTAAATAGATAGCTACATTTCATTGGAGTTGTCTCAACTTCAAAGCATATATTGTTGATTGTCGCTTTATTTCAGGATCATAGTTGTAGAACCGTGTCCTCAACTGTATATCTTAAACATTACTATTTTCTCGGTGGCCCTTGTGCTGGTTACCCACTAAAAGCCCATACGCGCTCGGTCATCTTTCAACTCAGTGAAACTGTAAAAGCCCTCGAGCTAACTGCGGCCATCAGCCCAAAAAAAAAATCTTTCGTTTGTTGTTTGTGCGACACTAATCTCGAATAACGCTTACAGGGATAGCTGTGCATGAATGAGTTTACAATGCTGCTGATCCAATACCCAGTTTTAACTTAAGGTCTACATAGATATGTATTCCGTCAATTTCCACAAATATTTTTTTTTTTTGCTGAATATTTTCTATCTGTCTACTAGGGTGACCAGTCTTGGCCGCATCTACATAGCTTCTCTGCCCTCTTTTTAATTCAGCTAACTAATGAAAAATTGTTACTCGTGAACAAGACGGCTCGGTAAAAGTTGTGGTTAAAAGTTCTGAACGTTCTTGGAGCTATAATCCTTTTTTATAGTCATACTAAATCATAACGTGAAACTCACGTCAAGTCAGTTTCGTAGTTGCAAGAAAATTTCCACCATATTCTCTCGGAAAAAAAAAATCTGTTTAATATGTGGAAACTTCCATTTTTTTTTAAATTGAATTGAATTTATTAAATAACCAGCGTTTAAGCTGGTGTTACTATGGGTTGGGTTAACTTGAGTGTGTCAAACAAATGGTAAGTTTTTAGTTTTCTTTAGACATGACCCTCGTTAAGTATTTTATTTGTATAAGCTTTAAAAGAATATTTAAATTAAATTAAATTAAAGGATTTCAATTGTAATCCGAAAATGTTCGATAATCAATCATTTCAAGAAATATTATTATTGTAGTCGATCATCTTTTACTATTCAATTAAAATATTCCCAATTTAATATCTATAAATTTTTATTAGCATTAGATTATTATAATAATAATTATAAAATAATAATTATTATGTTAATTGATGACATTTTGAATTAAAACTTTCGATAGATATTTGGATCTCAGGAAATATAGAATTTCGTTTATTGATTGTTTGTTACTTTTATTTTACACGGTCATTAAAGGAACTGAATGACCATTTGACCTTTTTATAAGTATGTAAACTATGTTTTTCAACTCAGTTTTTTCCTTAATCCTAATTATATTTCATATTATAAGAACGTCATTTTTATTATAATTCATTATAGACCTTTATTCATGTATTCCCTCAAGGTTTTTGTTGACTGAGGCGAAATATTTTAGATTAATATTATTTTCCACCAACTGAAATGCCTAGTAAAATAAATAAAATACTAAAACAATTTTAAGTATCGAAATATTTGGAAAATGGTAAAAGTTGCAATCTAATATAACTTTTCAGAATATTAATTAATTCCCTATTGATTACTAAGTCTCATAAATACACTAGATGCTAGATTGAATACATCAGATTTATAATTAAAATTATGATTTGTTATTGGCATGATATTAATGTGTCATCACTAAAATAGTTAATTGCAAATTTCAATACTTATAACAAATTTTAAAATTTTCCATGAGTAAAAATGAATTTATGTTAATTTTTAATTTTAGTTAATTTATACTTTTCTCACACAGTGCTCTGTAGAAAAAGTTGAAATTACACTCATATTAATTCGTATGTCAAAAGTAAATTCTGACATTACTAAACGTTGTCCTTCATTCTAGTATCTTTATATATAAGTAAAAAAATGTTAAAAAATCTTGACCTTTAAGTCTCTCTTTTAATGCGTATAAATAGTTAAGTATAACCTGTGTTAATCTGCCCTCAAAGGATATTGAAAAATTACTCACATAATACTTTATGTACTCATAAACAGAATTAATTAAATAATGTATGTACTCACACTTCATACATCGCAAAGATGTCTTTAATTTTGACTTATTTAATTAGACTTTATTCCTTATTGATTTGTTCGATCGTTAACTTATTCAATTTGTGTAAACTTTATTTTATATTGCAACACCGTAGGTTATTTATATAATCTAACTAGTGTGACAAATTAGATAAAAACTATGTTAAGTTTAGGACCTGGAGATATCACTGTTCAAGATGTTTTCGTTAATGATATTAAATAAATAAATATTATGAATAAATGTCAAACTTTTCTCAATTGTTACGAGTTCTTTGTAAATGTTTTAACATATTATATGACAGCAAAGTAAAATACCTTCTTTCATTACCTTGAGTAATATAATGATAGACAAGATAAATTTCTAGTCATTCTTGTCAGTTTTCATGGCCGCTCCATTATATACTTATCTACATTTCTCTTCCCTCCTGCCTTTATAATCCTTCTTATCGCTGTCTACTTTATAAAAGCCACGGAATTATTCTGTTAGGCGAATGAAAGCAGGTCATAAAAAGTTTTGCCTCCTTATAAATGACAGACTAATAAATTTAAAATTCATTGAATCAAGCTGGGGCCTAGTTTTGTGAAATTAAATTTTGTGCCCGTAATTACTGTTTATATAATGTAACTTGACATTGTGTATCAAGAACTTGAGGAGCAAGCTCTTGTAAAAAAAAACTTAACTTGAAGCAAATTTATGAAATACCTGATTGGTTTTTAGATGTTGATGCGTTGTGACATTAATTTAAATCCAAAACTATAGTGAATGAATCTTGGTTCTTTTATCGGATTATATACTTAAATATCTTGTTTTATAACTTCGGGTATTAATGAGATATTATTAGCCTATTAGATTCGATTTCGACTTATTATCACTATATCACAACGTACCTGGGTTCTGCAGATCGGGGTTCGACTCACCCGAGTAAAAATGCAGAGAGAGCGTCTCTGTTTGCGTGAATGCTAACGGGACTATAATATATTGATAATAAAGAAAAATATATCGCCATGGTCCAATCGAACAAGACTACGGTTGAACTCATGATGGCTGAAGCTTAAATAACACACCCGGCTTGTATTAATGAGTTTCATTATCAGATTCTTATTTACGAATAACCATACTAACATTTATGCCCGGTGTACGGTGAACCTAAAGGTTCAAAATTGTTTTCCTATTCCATTTATATATATATATATAAATAAACATTTTTTTTTATATTTATATAAAATATTGCTCCTAAGTATTCAGTGCAAAGCAAGCATTTCGTTTACGGCTATTTTTACGTTTATTAAGAAAAAAGATCGGGCATGACGAAATGTGGGCGTTGTTGCGTATTAAACGCTTGCGTATTAGAGCTTAACAAATAGTCGCATACGTGTATCGTACCCTTGTAGAGGCGAAGCCATAAATTTTAGCACCGGATTTATAGCTGAAATCCCGTAAATGTCAATATTTCCTGGACGATCTCAATAAAGCTCATTGATATTGTGCAATGATGAGATTTGTTATAACGATCAGAATGTCTACTTTTATTTGCACGATAAACACATTAAGTATTAAAAAGATGTGCGTTAATGGTAATAGAAACTATTGTTTTTCATTTTTTTCGGGCTGATGGCCGCTTTTAGCCCGAGGCCTTTACAGTTTCACCGGGTTAAAAGGTGATCGAGCGCTTGGTTCTGGACAATGAATTATCTAAATTAATATCGCTATCATTATTAGCTATCTGTACCACCACTCCGGAATGCGTGGGAGCTGGAGAAAATAGAAACTAAGATTATCAAACGAGCTCACAGTTCACGTGTTTAAATTAAGATTGCATGGTTGTATGCTATTAACAGATGTACTATATATAAAAGATTGAAGTTGTTCAAGCTTTGTCACCCTTGAGATGACATGGAATGCCTCGACGTGAGATATTTGGTGTCCAGTCCTCCTATATTCGACATATAAAGCGTAGTGGTGTTATGCTTTCTCGGTCGAGCCGACCATCAAGGGGTCGGCTGCTGCCCATATCAAATATGCTTATAATTTTCAAATTAGGTTGACAAACAAGTTCAAATGGTTAGTGATTACTATGACTAGTAGACATTCATCTTTTCTTTTTACTACTCTATAGAGGAAAGTTAAAAAGATACCTACAGCAAAGCTCTATTAGATAAGTTACTTATCAAGGGAACATATCTGCAAAATACTTTAAAGGCGTAAAAACTTCATCCAGTTTCTTAGCGTTTCTTTTTAATTTAATATTGTACATAGCAAAAGTGAGATAAATTTTTAATTGGTTTCTGTTCAAAAAAAATTGTTTACGTTTTATTTTATGAAATAGCTTAGCTTGCGGCATCAAAATAAAACGTCTGTCATAATATTACTCAACAGTTTATGAATTTTCTATAGGTAACCGCCTCATGTAAAGGGCATCGTTAAGGTTTAATGACATTTCATCGTGTTCCAACACAAAGGGTAAGTCTTCCGACAGAATAGGCATGCTATCCGTTCGCGAACCGCGACCCATTATTTGCGGTTAAAGCAATTTATTACCACATACCAATATGTTATAATAATATGTTTTATTTTAATTATTTGCATTTTTGTGTAAAATAAAAATGGCGGTCAGGTAGTGAAGTAACAGTATATATATATTGGGTATAGGCCTCCACTATAGAGGGTGGGTGTATCGAACTCGAAACCGGCATTAGTTATTTAAAATCCATAAATTCGTCGATCCAAAAAATTCGTTACAGATAAACAATTTCATTAATTCATAAGAAGACAACATCAAAAGAAGACAGTCAATACAATTTATATATAGGCGATTGTTTAAATAAAATAATCACAATAACGTTAAATATTTCACATTAATTAAAAAAGAACATAGCTCGAAAAACTTCTACGACCGACATTTTTACGAGACATAATTTTTAATCACAAGATCTATGAGAAGCTTTAGGTAAAAACTTTAGAACAAAAAGATATTATAAAAAACCTTTGTCTATTTTATTACGTGAAAGTTATACGATAGAAAAGTCAGGTATAAAGTTAATACTTACTTAGAGAGAAGACATTAATTTCATCACAACAATTGCTTGCTCAACCGCCTGCCTCATACTAATATGGCTAAAAGCTTCCATTCATGTCTTACGTTACCTCGGGACGTCCTAATGTGAATTGTAAACGAAATTGAATAACGATGATTAAGAATACGAATGTGAAAGCGATTTTCGAGATTACGTTTACAAACTGAATTTCTGAATACAATTAGTTAATGGCGATATATTTAGAGTAGTAAAATTATGTAATTTATTACGATAGTATCAAACTGTGACGATCACATTGAGTAGGATTCTGAAGCCTGGGTTTTAAATTGTGGTTCATGGGTTCGATTCCCAGCCGAGGAATAATATTTATGCATCACAAATTGTTTTGGGTCTGCGTAACGTGTCTACTGAGTTTAAGATAGATAATCCTCCGATTTTATTTTCTATACTACATAGGACACACGTTGGACTAGGGAACGGCACGGGTGAGTGTTTCTGTATTTATTGCGTATTACGCGATTTACGTGATTTAGGCGTTATAATAGCATAGAGTGGGCAGTTGATATCATCTGTTAACAATCAGACAGACATTGCCATGTATCAGGAATTCACCATCAATAGTTTATACCGATAGTTTGCTGTAAGCGGAATTATTTATAAATCATTGATTCAAAATAAAATAAAATAGTTTTCTTTGAAGTAAAGGTACAAAAGGACACAGTTTAACTGGTCTGTATAGCCACCTTGATCAATAAAGATAAGACATGACAAAAGAATATATGGTATACATAATATATTAGGTGTTTACCTATGAAATTGCCGTTCTTCAGTATTGGCCATTTGGCCTGTTTACAAAGCCAGTCTTTTGTTTATTGATTAGCTTTATGTTTTCATTACGTTTGAAGATTTTTCGTCATAATGGATACTTTAAAATTCCGTGTAATTATGGAATATGAGTTCCGTCGTGGCATCAAAGCGGCACAAACGGCACGTAACATCAACAACGTTTACGGAGAGAACTTTACAAACGAACGCACAACCGTTATTGGTTTGCCCGGTTCCGTTCTGGAAATTTTGATTTGAAAAATTAACCTCGTGGTCGTCCGGACACATTGGTCAACAATGATGAATTGAAGGCGATTGTGGAAGCTATATGATACTCAATCTACAGCCAAGCTAGCAGCAGCTTTTGATGTTAACATCAAAACAATATTGGTCCATTTGCGACAAAATGGCAAGGTAAAAAAGCTAGATAGATGCGTGCCCCATGAACTTAACGATCGCCATCGCAACGTACGCGTTGAGACCTACCTCGCGATGCCCAACAGGCACAAAAATGAAAGAATTTTGAACCTTGTTGAAATGTTACGTGCGATGAAAAGTGGATTTTGTTGACAATCGAAAGCGCTTAGCAAGTTGGTTAGATCCTGGTTCAGCACCAAAGCAATGCCCTAAACGAAAAATGACCTCTAGAAAGTTGATGGTCACTGTTTGGTGGTGTAGATGGTATCATCACATTTTTTTACCAAATGGCATGAGCATTACTGCAGATGTGTACTGTGAAGAACTGAAGACAATGATGGAGAAGCTCACACATCTGCAACCAGCTTTGGTTAATCGGTCGTCCCCGCTGCTCCCACAAGACAACGCGCAAAAGCGCCCATACTGCACAACAGACAGTCTCCAAGCTGCAAGAGTTGGGATTGGAAGCTCTCCCTCATCCACCGTACTCACCAGACCTTGTCCACCGACTATTACTTTTTCCAAAATTTGGACAACTTTTTAGCGGGAATAAAATTCAATTCCCGAGAGGCAGTACAAAATGCCTTTGAAGAGTTCGTTGCTTCCCGTCCAGCTGATATTTACAAGAAGGGCATCAATAAACTACCACTGCGTTGGCAAAGATACATCGATTACATGGGTCATTACTTTGGATAACAGATATAAAAAAATACTTTAACTTATTTCATACAAAACGGCAATTTCATAGGTAACCTTTTATAATATATAATAACTAGGCACCGATTACAATAATTTACATCAGCGTTGCTTTTTAGCAGCATTTATAGCAAATATATATCGTCTGCGAGGACCACCTCCGTACGTACCTGCTATTGGTTCTGCGGGTTGTCTCTCTCACTCTTCTCTCCATCAATATGCAAAAGATATCAGTATAATTCTGTTATTTTTAAAGCGATTAATGGGACGACAATGAAAGATATTACGATATATGCAAAAAGGTTTAGCCTTTGCTGCTTACGAAAATTATCTAATGAATCAGTTGTAGTGCAATACAAAGCTTTGTGTAATAGCTTAATACTTTTAATAGTCCACGCTATGCTATTAATATTACAAATATTCCCGTTAACCACTCCAACTGAGCTGTTTGAGCTAGGAGACAATAGTCGAACGGCAGATTCAAGCCGTTGACGTTAACTTTCAGAACCCTTAAACATTATTGGCGCTTAAATGTTTCATTATATGCATAACAATGTTTTTTATAACTAACGGTCACAATAAAGGCTCACTGTCAAGACAACTTAACGAGTGATTTTGTATGTTCTGCAGAACCTGAAAAAACGTCAACTTATTATTACAAGTCAATACGGATACTTCATTTCTCTCAATATTCCTCCGTAAATTACCTACTAGACTATACATCGTTTAGTGGTTATATTTTTATTGAAACTGTCTTGTGCTTGACTATTGGCTTACTTTATGATAAGTGGCGTTCTAAACCTAGATATAGATATAGAGTAAAAGTATTAGGTAAAAAATCCCGAAAAAGTCTGTTCTCTCTGTTCTTAACACCCAAGTTATATTCGTAGGGAAATACGCAGACAAACTATCCCAATCCCTTCTTGTAGGCATTAGGAAGGATGATTAAAATAGATTTGTTCTTATACAAGTAATATCAACTAACTTGAGAT
Source organism: Teinopalpus imperialis (assembly GCA_029286865.1). Taxonomy (NCBI): domain Eukaryota; kingdom Metazoa; phylum Arthropoda; class Insecta; order Lepidoptera; family Papilionidae; genus Teinopalpus; species Teinopalpus imperialis. Next base: position 6,762,930 of record JAGSMU010000020.1, on the reverse strand, counting down.
GAACGGAGATTAAGGAAGTGAATTAAATTTTGTAATACTATTAAAATAGTTACCGGTAAAATAGTAAAGGTAAGCATTTATCATATAACCACACGAAATGAATGAAATATAAAGTCATATTTCAAACCATAAGACCTTATATCTATAGCGCGATTTCTTCTAGGTAACGTTGGGATTAGGTAAACGTGTTTCGGGAAATGAAGGAAGAGGTGGACGAATACAAAGGGAAAAAAAAATATCCAAGCCACACAAAGTGCAGATACATTTATAGATATATATATACAATCAGATTTAGCATTAACAACATAATATATTTAGAGAAAATTGAAGGTCGTGGTCTAAGGGCATGTAATATCTAACCAGTATTACCATATCTTTCTTTGCGAATACTCATTAATATTACTTTTACGCATTTTATTAGACATATTTTTTGTTGCCTTCACTGTAATATTAATGAAAAGTGTCTGTCGGTTTAAGAAAACAAAAAAGACGCGGATAGAATAAACGATGCTTGAGAGCAGAAGTTTTTAAGTCCTATTAATAAGACAGTTCTGTCACGATGAAAAATGAGGCGCTACTTTCCATTTATGTATTCGTAACACGTAGCGCCTCAGTACTTAGTACGAATAGCTAAAGTGTACGGGGTGGAAATAAACAATTTAGATTAGTATAACGTTGTATTAATAATGATAATCGGCTACGTAACATAAACCGGAATTTTATGTTGTGCTAACTATGGAAGCTTTAAAAACAGCTGGTACGAGGGCGATAATGCGTTGTTTATTCCATAACATTTTCATAGAGCGACTAGTACGCTACATTGTTAGAATTTTCAAACGGGTTAATATCAAAAGGGGCTGAGGAATGTTTAATTACCGTTGTGACGTCCTCGGTAGGGAGGCAGTTGACGCCAGCACAGCCTGTTCTCCCTCTGGCTTCACGCATGCCTGTCTTTCGTTATACCTACATTATGTGTTTCATTACAAATTTTCGCTAAGCTGCGGGTAACACGATTTAATTGGATCGCCGTTCAGATCGGGGTATGTTTGGGGTTATTTTATCTGTTGCTAGAATTGGAAGTAAGTGCAGTTGTATACGATTATTAAAACTGATTTGGCAAGCTTAATTCTTTGTTAGAAATTATTAATCTTTTATTAGGGCGTGATTTGCTTAGTTACTAATGCGAAGGATTTACTTGGACACGGAAAAAAGAAATTAAAAAGAAATTAAGAAATCTTTTTACCCCTTCGTAATCATAATGCTAGCACGGAGGAGACTCACTCTCCTCCGTTTATTTGACTAAGTTAAAGTTCATATAGATCAGCAGTGCAGAGAGATAAAATTTATACATTAATTAAAAAATTATTAAATTGTTTATGTTCATACTGAAAGTCAAACACAAAGTACGTGGTTAAACAGACGCACAGAGTACAGATTATCGCTAAAGATTTATTGTATTATGTATATAATATGTATTACAAATAGATTACATTAAAGTTCATAATAACAAAATATATATAAAGACTTTAAAATAAACTAAAACGCTCGCAGCTGACGGTACAGAACAATATTCGAACTTAAAAAAATATTTATAACGGAATTTCGACCACTAGTATATAAAATATTCATTATATATACAATAACTAAAGGCATATAAATTTTATTTTCCCTATGACTATCACCCGGCTAAGCGGTCTGCGTATTGATTTATGGGTTATGGCTGTGAGGTTCGAATCCCAGACGTATAAAATAATTGTATAATACTAACGATTTGCTTTGGGTTTTCTTAGTGTGAATTTTCTTAAATTTGCTATTATATCCGATACTTCCTATTCTCCTATCGTATAATCGTAACAGATGAGAATGAGATGTGACGTGTTTTCTCTAGAAGTAATATTGAATTTGATTAATTTGAAGTGTCAATAGCCCAATTGTTTAGGGTACGGTCTGCGAAATTAAAGTCGTTGGTTCTCGTGAACCATCTCGTAGTTCAAGCATTTTCAGCTTAGTTGGAGTGGTTAACCGGAATATTAGTAATGTTAATAGTAAAGATGAAATATGTGTATATATATATATATATTGTATATATATAATGGATAACTTCTGGCCATAAACATTGTACAACATCAAATACATCAATAAGAAGACTATAAATTATTTAACAATACTTTTTATGCATTTCTAAATGAGTCTGCAGAACGCAACAAGCTGCGGTATCGCAGGCAATCATTCATAGAGCCGCAATGCAAGCGATCTCATAGATTTCACTCTTGGCGAGGAATTAGCGCGAAAGCCACGACAATTATTTACGACGTTTCCACCGCGGAATTAAAGCGCAGCACTACCGCCGCCTCTTATGTTTATTCACGGGTTATTATTCGCGAGCGGAGAGGATTATTCGAAAACGTAAACGTAGGTGCGATCGTATATCATGCGGCCGCAGTCGCTGGCAGCTGCGAAAGTAATTGCTGCAAATGTGTCGGAAATTATCCCAGGACAGGCTTAAAGAGTCGGGTAAGCTCGTTTTGAATGCACACATGGAATGTATTATGTAATTTTTGATCTATTTCCGAGAAAGCTTAAAATTACTATATCATGATGACATGACAAAGGTGCAAACAGTACAGCTAATCTTATTTTCCTCCTGCGGCCCATGATACCCACATTCATTCTCGGTAAAAAGTTAAGATCTACAGCAAGATATGTAGTAAATCCCTGAGAACTAAAATGTAATGTTTTGTAACCAGTAATAGGATCATCAGTTTTATTTAACTTATTAGATGCAACACGTCAGTGCTAAGTTATTATTTTAAACTCTGTGAAAGTGTGGCTGCAGCTAGTTTCTTGCTCCGACGGGGTACTGCAGTTAAAAAGTTGTCTTCTTCACTTAATGTTAGCATATAAATATTGGAAAGTAGCTGTATAAAGGTTGTGAGCATTAACAAAACATAAGCTGTTAAATCTTTCGAAATGAGTCATTCCAGGAAACATTTCAGGAATGATCGAGTGCCAAATAGCGAACATTAAATCTGTATAACGTAGTTTACGTTTATGTTTCGCACGTAATCCCCTCGTCGTGTAAAATACGGGCTGTCGGTAAATATTAAACTGAGCTATAATTTCGCTTCTGTCAGTGTCGTTAATATCGTCCAGAGAATTTCATAATTATTGTAATACGTCTAGACCAATGTCGTAATTATATAACTCTTATTTAATTACGGAATTCTCCAATTAAATATAAGTTTTCTTACGTAACGTTTTAGAGTAAAAGCAAAATTTTCATTACACATTACATTTTATATTTTATATAGATAGTCATACTGTACCCAATTATACCCGACACTTTCAGACTATTCAGTAACGGACTAAGTCTTCACGTTACCTGTTTTTAATAGCGACTTAACGATGCAGTATTTCGTATGGAAATTGAATAAAACCGATGACCCCATTAACGCTAACTAGAAATTCTATCTAGTCGTCCTAATGATAATACTCTCAGGGGTGACAAGACACACACCAAGGTCATAAGACAATCTTGATTAATGTTGATAGATGCAGGTGTTTATGCTGACTGCAACAATCATGAACCAAGAGGTGGATTATTTGCTCGGTTGCTTCGTAGTTTCTTAAACAAAAAAATACAAAACATTACTTTTATCTTATTAGTTAGCAAGATGCTACAAATCGCATTAAATCACAAATAACGCTTCCCCTCCGATATTTATTTTGCAGCAAAAACACTGGCAAGCCGCGTCCGAAAGGCAAGAAACAAATTGATTTTTGATGTCATCTCCTACGTAACGTTCATAATTCTCCGCCACTCTGCCGCATCATTTACACGCAAAAAACTAATTTTATCAGTTAACTTTAATAACTTGGGTATATGTAAAAGTATCCTTCACTGAGCGGTCATTATGCATGATAAATTGAATTAATAATTTCTCCCCTTACCGACGTTAAAGGAATCTCTTTTGTTCCATTTTCAATACCGTGGGTAATGTAATTATACCACATTTGGGGTTGAAAATTATAAAGTTACTTTTTACAAAGTAACTGATTAACTTTCATATGCTCGGAAAGAAAGATTGTATAACATACGGTTCCTGTTTTAAAACATAACTTACACGAACACGTAGTTGGTTAAGTGAACATATATTTTAACGTTTAAACTTAAGATACGTGTTCTATATGATATTCGACAGCGTGAACATGTTGTTAACATACGTTTTCTATAGTGACGTTAAAGAAGGGTTATACATTAGTTTGTTTCGAGTACAACAAATCAAGATAATGTCCACGATAAACGTCGCATCCAATCACCAGGTGTCCTGTTACGAGGTGTACGGTGTTATTTACGCGGGGCCAATCAGTATGGAAATATGTGGGGTAGGTGAACGATCTGGATTGAGTGGGTGAGAGGCAGTACGCCGCGACAGCCTCCGGCGCGGTCTGCGCCCGTGCGCACGTTCCTATCTAACGAACTATTGTGCTTTTGTTAATCCATCCCTCATCTTCCGTGATCAAGCGCATAATATCATAGCTGCTACAGCCGATTGAAGTACGTGTTAGTGTCAGTGTGACTCGCCAAAAATTACCGACATGTATCTACAGATACTAATTTTTTTAACACTCTTCAACATTTTTAACACGGACTTGTATGTGGATTATTTGAATGCACCTCGGCACCAAAGGTCTGTTTGCAATAATGTTAATCACAATAGGGTGTTACTGAAACGTGTAACTCTATTATCGAAATACATATTCATTGGTAAAATTAATGGCGTGAAGTCGAATGGTAGTAGTATCAGGGTTTATAAAGTCAACATCCGTCGTGTCTTAAAGGGTGACTTGAATGACTTAGGTGTTATAATTCGTTTTGGGACCGACAAGTCGACCCGCTTCTCGGATGCTACTGTTTTAGTACAGAACACACTAGAGAAGAAGTGTCCGATTCTACGTGTTCGCACTTACGCCATTTTTCTTACCGAAAAGAAGCACGAGCAAAGAACTTTGCAGTTGAGTTTAGTGGTCGAACCAGTGCTGCTGAGTTTGAGAAACATCGGAATAATCGAAGCAGCAATAAAAGGTATTTGTGCATAGTTATTTTTTTTAATAGTCAATAGTAATTTGATAAAATATTTACATGTTTTAATTAAAGTGTATTTATGGCGAAGAAAAGTGATGTAAACTATTATAAATATAACATATTCTACGTCTATTGATATCAGTCGTAGAATACAGTGAATTTTTGTCTCTATCTTTCATGGCTATATCAAATTTTCACGTGAACGTTGCCCAAATGTGTCATTGGTACACTGAGTATGACGTATGAAAGGGGGCAAATTTACACTTTTTGTAAGTGCAGTTCCAATTCACGTCACGGCTGCGTGGTGGGCAAGTCACCCTAACTGTCATTACAATTAAAAACTATCATAGGTTTTAAGAACTTACAAATAATTATTACAACTGATATGTCGGAAACTATCTCAGTCTTACTTTATTATTTTTTCGATTACAAGTGAAAGTTTACTCACAAATACATTTATGGAACGTGCCTTATAAACAAGTTAATTAATATAAATTAATTTTACGTATATTTAAATTGGAGAGAGTTCAGAGCGAATAAACACGATGCCGGCAATTAGTATAAGGGCGGGGCGACCGGGGGCACTTCGCGGCTGGATTGAGTCGAACTTATTGTGCTTGTCCGAGGAGATTCTTTAATGACTTTTCAATATTTCGACTTCATGACGCTCTAATGCGCCCCGTCAGAATTTTAGTAGACATGCAATAATAATTTGCCCCCGGCGTTGGAACCCATTACCCGGTCGTTGTACTGTAAGTGAAATACTAGAGTATGATTTATTTCTGCTATAACACTGAAATTGACTGTTTGCTGATAAGATTTTGAGAGTTCGGTTATGAAGTGGCAAATAATAATACAATCATATCTTTATACTTTTTAAATCTTCTTACAGAACAGTATATGTTGTTACTGCTACGAGATAGATAGATACGAATCTTAGAAGGGAGTAATACTTACGTGAAGAAAAAAGGGAAAGAATCACATAAGTACGTGTAGTCTTATCTGCGAATACGAATGCTTCTATTTCCTAACCTCGAATTTACTAGTGTAGACAAATTGCTCTAAAAAGGTTGCATATTACACACGTTTCTCATAGATTTACCTTGTATTTTGTACTTATTTCTATTTTATATCATTGTGTAATAAAAGTTATTTCTCTACTTTTACTTATGATATCAAATAATAATTATATTCTGTAAATTCGAATGTTTTAGTTATAATGTTTTTTTACACACGATTTCACAGAATGTTTCACGATAAATGAAATATAGTGTTTTGCACAAGGGCAGGCGAGTAATAACTAATAAGTCTCTGGGGAATTACTCTCAATATTCCGGCTGGTTTGTGTGCCACTTGTTTAGTTTGAAAGGCTATAATTCTTTTGTTCCGATATTTGCATTAGTTACAATTATATATATAAAATAATACCTATAAATGTTTCATAACGGTTTACGGGCTTAGGTACGAGTGGTAAATTAACTGCTTCTTTTTTAATCTAATGGCAACTATTATTGGTGTAACATGGACGTAACCTAAAATGGTCGTTTTTTGTTTTAATAATATTGATGTGACTAACCTGTAAAAGGTGAACCTGTTGTTAACACGTGACTCCTGCAGCTGATGAAACCTACATTCCTCATCGATAAGAAATTATAATGCAGACGCGTTATCCACGTGAAGAGTAACAATACCTCGTCATCAGTATAATATATAAGTATCAATATCAGTATATATTAGTATCAGTATCAGTATATATTATCAGTATAATATATATAACATAATATGATCTCCGGTTTCGCTTTGGCGTTGTATCTAGTGAGCTGCGCTAGATACAATGCCATAGCGCTAAGGTACTATTTTATACAATCAAGATCAAGCCAACTTATTCGTCCTAGTTTAAAGCTGCGGCGTGACTCTACTCAGATTATTATCTTATACAGAACTTTTCATGGAATATGACGGGTACCAACTTAATGTAGGTCTACGATTGCGATGCAGATGCTGCGCTAGTACCTAATAGATTTTTTCGGTTAGATTAGAATGGAAGGGTGTGCTGACAACGATGATGAAGATGTGTCTAATGTGAGTTTCTGAGTTTAAGCTCTAAATCTCAATTTAATTACGACGTACCACAAAAACTAAATCAATTAAATAAATAAAATAAATTTTAAAATATCTGTAACATAAATCTCAAACAACGCTGACAGTTATGATTTTTAAATACATTATTTTTGTAAAGCAGGAAAACTGAAAAATATGTTTAATGGAGGCGTTATCATAGTAATCAAGACACAAACCGACCCATTTTTCGGATTGGACTCTGCTGGGGCAGGGATCGACCCCATTTTAAGAGCTGTCAAGTACCTCACTGCTTTTAACGAGTCCTGTGATCTATTGACGGTATCAAAGTCTACCAGTCTATATAAAGAGGCCCTCAGTAATAAGAGCGTATTAGTTTAGTATCGCTTGTTAAAGCTATCATTCCGTCTAAGATAAATGTTATTTGAAATAAAAATTTAATTATTTAATTTAAAACAATTTTAAGATAAAAGTTAATTTTAAAGTTATTTCAAAAGTTTTATATGTATATTCAACATATATATACAAAACTTTAAGAACCAAAAGAACAGTAAATATATATTGGCGGAAATTTTGAAACAGTGTTCTATAAAATACATGAAGTGTCCTTGTTGTAGAGTAGTACTACTCCACGTCTCGTCTTTTAAAAACCTTAAAATGGAATTATTGACGCATTCATTTTACATCCTGGATTTTGCACGCTTTGATTCTTTTTGCATCCAAAGATTAAGGATTAACTTGAGTAGTACACGGTTCGTGATATCAGGCCCGGTGGCAACTGAAGAAACGTCTAAAGAAGACCTGTTTTGAAATGGTTATATTTAATATTAAAAAATTCCTATATTACATATATGGGCATTTTTTTAATTATTTGGTAAGTATTCATCAATCAGATGTTTCATAGCAAGACACCGAACTCAACGAGCGTACTTCATTAAACTTGCGTTCGTACCGTATTCGTTTCGCGGGCTAATTGGTTTCCACTCATTACTTCTAATAGACTCAAACTGGGTCGTGTTTACTTGCCTTTCTATTTCAGTTTTATTATTATGCTTATAAAAATAGTTAATAATTAATTTGACAGTGGTACAGTGTAGCGCACTGCAGTTTGTTCCAGGATAATGTTGCTGTGTTTCGTCTGGTGAGTGCAGCAGTCCGGAGTCCTTTATAACTGGTGACGAGGCATTCCATCTCAGTCCTCCAGGGTGAAGGGTGTCAAGGAAGAATGTAGATGGCCGCCAGAATCTACCATTCGGTGAACTGTGTGCTCTTTTGTTATTCTGGATGTAATAAAAAAAAAGAAAAGAAATAAACATTGATAGAAAGCTACTAACAATTTTATGTGTACCTTATAAATTTGTTTCACGAGAACTTTTAATTAAATTTGTAGTAGTATTGTTTTGAGAGTATAATAAGGTTGGTTATCAGAATTTCCCTCGAGTTCGGTAATTTTTTTTTACAGTACTGTAATTAATTGCTATAAACTAAATGCTAAAAACGGTAAATTAATTTACACAATGTTTTGTGAATTTATTTATAGTTTTGATTTGAAAAGGACATAATTTTATGTATCATAAATATATTACTTGCGTTTATAAAAAAAAAATATTTACGAAAAAGGCTAAACGTGTTAACAAATACTTGGTGTCAAAATCCTTAAATTATTAAAATGAAATTGTAAGTGGTTATTAATATATCCTAATAATTTTGAATACAAAATTATATATATTATATTATAAATAAGGCTCTCAGGTTCGTTCAGAAATAATGCCACAAATCTACACATTCTTGGTAGAGATTCGCCTCGCCGTTAGTGGGGGATTTTCACAAAACATTCGCGCACGTCGCCGCCGCAAACCATCGTTGACATATTTGCTGAGTTGCTGCCTGCAGGCAACTGTGTTATATTATTTCGAAAATTGAAATATTACTGCGATTACAACTATGAAAGCGTATGTTTTTTTTCATGTATTAGTATTTCTTGGTTTTCATTAGTTTTGTGTGTGTAGAAATAGCGATGCAAAAATTTACATCAATTCTCTTTGCACAAAAAATAATAATTATTATTTGTGAAATTCATAACATATTATGTTTCCGTACTCGATATTGAGATGTTGATTGGAACTCTAAACTTTGATTTGATCTGTATACTTTTTCATTTATTCCAGAAAAACACACACAAGGAATAAATTATAAATAAACGTAAACATTGCTCTCCAAGGCTATTGACGTTTGGAATTTGCCTCAACGTTCACGTTCGTGAAAATATAAATGCAATATAGCTGTAACCTATGACATCTAGTTATTACCCTTTATTACTTTGTCTTTATTGTTTTGAGGATGAAACGCGCTCACCTCATGGTCCACCTGATGGTTAGTGCTTCCTGCGGTCTGTGACATCATCCTCGACGAGGAATCATATTGCAGATACGTTGTCATTCCTAAGGACTAGATGCAATGCCTCGTCAGCAGTAATAATGGAATTTTTATACGTTTGATTTTTCGTAGTTTTATGTATTTTTGTAGTTTTATGGAGTGCTGTTGTAAGATGTAAATAAAAACTTTTAATATCATCATTTACTTTGGTGTGTGTTGATTTTTCAGGTTTGTTTTATCTACTACAAAAAAATCTAACTAAAATTTTTCTTCCTATCTAATTTACTTCAACGTTGGTTATTATATCATTTTCATTATAACATCCTTCGCCGTATCTTTGTATTATGCGCTGGCACAATTTCACGTAACTGTTTATGGGCCTCGTTCATACACGTATTATGAGGTGTCATTTTAAGGATTTTTGCCACTGAAATTATTGTGGGAAATTTAAGTCTTAATTTCTGTAATGCCAGTGTAAAAATATAATATTTTTAAGTAGGTAAATTTTACGCTTTACACGTGTTTTTGTTTTCGCTGATGAGCCTATTGCTAATTATTGAGTAAGATATGAAGCTATATGATTACAGTTGACACTCAGGACTTGCCTTAAGTCAGACCCCGTAGCTTAAGAGGATGGATCGATTGTCGCTTGTTGTCCTGACACGTTTGTGGAAAACATACCAATGTGCTGTTTACATTTGAAAACATTTTTTCGATCGCAGAGCGCTGCAAGAAGAAAAATGACAAAGTAAGTAAAGTATTCTGTGTAAAGGGTGTGTTCTCAAGGAGTTTCGCAACTTCACTTTTGTGAAAAAGGAGAAAAAAATTCGGTCAAGGTTTGAAGGTGTTTTGAAGCTTCTCAGTGGTACACTTTTCAAATATGTACCATGGACTTTCTAGCAAAACTTTTCAAAAAACAAAACAAGACACTAAATATTAAAAATTGCCTCGAGAGCAATAGACTTAATAAGAGCTACATTTTATGAAATTATATATTTAATCAATCAATAGTATGTACCATTATTATCTATTTACTTTCGCCATTTTGTAGGTAGGCTTCCAATGCTGAAAAATTGTTGGGAGCGAGAATTAATAAAATCGTTTCAAGCGGATTCGGAATTTCGACTGCCTTATCGGAATTCAATTTGTTTAATTGCAAGAAATTGCCCAAATTCCGAAAAAAGTGGTAATGCGTTGGAGCAAGATCCGGGGAGCATGGTGGGTGTCGGAGTCTTTCCAATCACAGCTCCTCTGATTGAGCGCTCGTCTGTTCGAAACTATGGGGTCTAGCGTTGTCATAAAGTGGGCTTGAGCAATTGACCAATCTCGGTGGTTTACCGGCTAGCTTTTCCATCATGGTTAGCAATTGTTGACAATACAGACAATTTTTCTGTGTATTTTATGTATATTTTTTTTAAATCCACTTGCTATGCAAATGCTATGTCGATGATTTTAAACAGTTTTATTATTAGCAAATTTGAAACTGTCACATCTAAGATGTTGTACTAGCAATTTTAAATTTTCTCGTTTCATGTCTCCGGAAAGTTCGCTCATGTTTTAAAGTTCCGGTTACCTGTACGCCGCTCGAGTAGATATTAATTTTATGAAAAACCCAAACTAAGCATTAAACTTTTTTGTTACCAAATGTGAAAAATTACCTTCCAGTCAGTTTTTTTATACTATCTAATATTTTATACCTTAACGAGAATAAAAACGTTTTCCTTATAAAATATAGTCATAATTATAGAGTTTTTATGGAAGTTAAGAGCGACGAACGAGTACACAGTGCACCTGATGATTCATTCTTGTAAAATAACTAGAAAAAGAATCTAAAAAAAGAAACTGATAGAATTTCCGGGTGCAAATAAATGCTTATATTTATATGTAGATTGGGAACTGCATTTGTATTTCATATTCATGGGGAATAAAGTGTACTACGTGTAAGTTCACTCTTTGTACTTTATTCATATTACAAGAAATAAAATGTTTAAGGAAATTTAAAAATAAAAACAAGCATGTAATACTGTAGAAATTAGTTTGTTCGTTCTCTTGTTTTTAAAAAATGATACCTCTTAATGCCGAAGTAAATACAATAGAAGTCCATAAAAAGATATTTATTTAATTTTCTGCATATTAATTTTCTTTAGCTTTGAAAAAATACTTCCGGTATATTACACAATGAAAAAATATTTTTATTTCAATGAAAGCGTTACCGGTCGACTAAAGCTCCATTTACGTTTATGACGCAATCATGAAGAATAAACTCTGCAGTTCTGACAAAGACTTATTTGCCGAGTTATAAAAATGCTTTTCGAGGAAATTTTATGTTTATTTCTGCCTTATATTTCACACGTCGTCGTAGCTAAGATTATAAGAAAACATAAAGTTTGACGGCTCAATGTTTTATTTCAGCTCGGTCTGCCCAACTGCGTCCCAGCGACGAGAAATGCGTTCCAGGTTAAATTTTAACGACATTTCCAGAAATACAGCTTGTAGTTTTGGTCTGTATTTCATCTGATATTTAACGTCCAATAGAAGCTGATTATTAGGGTAAATTCCAAACAGGTTGTTCGTCCAGTGAATAACATTGTATTGAATATTAAAAGCAAGTATAATACATAACTGCTTAGTTTATTTCAACAAGACATCTATAATGTGAATTCTATTTTATGATAATATTTACTAATATTTATTAAAAACGATTCATTCTGGATATTTTTACCTTTTGATTGATTCTCCGAAACGCATCTGAAGTCGGAATATCTGAAGTTGGACTAAAATCCAATACAAGATATTGTATTCATATAGAATGTAAATATTTGCTACATGTCTTTATTGATAAATAATAAAAGTGTCGTCTGATATTAAGTATATTTCTTTTTACTTCACTAATATTTAATGTTTAAATATTATTGAAGTAGTTACAGACCGATTGTAGTAGTTAGAATTTAATTTAAAGTTAAAGCATAGATGATAAAGCGAGATGCGCTTAAAGTTTGCTAGCACTGGATTAGAGCAAATAATCTGTTACCGTGTTCAGCGTGTTTACAGCAGAAAGCTACGGCATCGTCACGTAACACATCTGTCACGTAATCACTCTGCAACCGACCCAAACGGAATTGAAACATTATTAAAATGACTGAATATTATTTACTTAAATATAATTATATAGTTTATAAATAATATAATGTGAGTAAATCTCAAAGTAGTAAATGGAAAAGTTTCCTTTTGGCTTCTAATTGTAGCGGACTCGTAGAGAATGGAAATCGTAGAATAAGCTAGCCACTTTTCTCTCATAGCATTTTGCAAAATCACTGCAGGTACGTGAGGGAATATTATTAATAGAGTTATAGAGAGGAGTTAATACGTAAGCATTTAATCCGATTAGGGAAAGTGGTGATCAGTGAGTCCCTACGTGTTAAGAATAATACTTTTGGCTTTCTGTTATATCTTGCACAGTTATAATTTTAGTAGCCAAAGTAAGATTTGGCCGTAGTCGAAGTCGACCTAAGGATATTTTTAAATATAATTACAGTAGTAAAAACCAATACAGTTCACTAAAAGCCAATAAAGTTGTGGCTTCCGCCGACAGGCGCACGATACTTAATAGGCACTTGCTTATAGATAAGAGTCATGCGGCAGCTAGTTTCCCACCGCAATATGAGTGCGTTGACTCGACTTTGGAAAGCACACCAAAGTGAAATAGCAGTATAAGTATATCGTTTATCAAAGTGCCAAATGTCTAATACGTGGGACTCGATCGGATTTGAGTCCAGACAAATAGCATTTGTCACCAAAAAAAATTAACTCTTACTTTATACAGACTACAACAGAAATAACGATGTTCATGATGAAAATAATAATGGTTACCTATCATAGAATTTCATCTATAAACAAGTTGCCGCGTAGCTCTACCATTGGTAAAACTAATAAATTCATTATATTCTTGGGAACTAACACATTAATAATATACTTAGTTTTACGTTAATGTGAAATTTCTTAGTCAGTTAGGTCAGTTTTGAAGTTGCAACTATCTTATATGTGTATACTGAATATAACATTTTCTAATTTCATATTACCTAAAAGGTTTTCAAAGTTTTGGAGTTCTTCAAATTGTTACTTAAAAGCATCGTTTTATATAAACAATTTTTGTTAATAGTAATCTTTTGCAAAGATCAGATCGCGGTCCATTTATTTTCTTTAAATTATTCAATCAAATTTATAGGGTTTTTGTGAAACCTATTATTCGAATTGTCTCCCCTACCAAATAAATCAGTTAAAAATTGCATTGAACATTTTAATTTGTGTCAGTGTCAGGAGTCTTTTTGTTCAGAACTCTTTATCAAATATAAAAATCTTTTATGTAGGTGTCGAAGACAGTAACAGATTAGAATTTTAGTAATTTTGGTTTATGGATTCTTATTATATTAATTGTTGTACAATCGAAACCTGAAAGAAGTTGTACCGCGTGTCGATATCCACATGAATGAAGAATGGAGAAAGTATTTCCATATTCTTACACTCGAACATCGAAATGTTAAATCAAGAGCTGTGCTCTATTGGTTAGCTCAATATTCGGAAAAAACAGTGTACACACAGGTTTGGTAGGTATTCGGATAAGGACGGATGGCTAAAATAATAACTTGATCTACGAATTGTCATATAATAACATATTTTACAGTTTGTTTCAACCTACAACACCGAACAAGATTTAGTACTATAGATAAAGTTATTTATGGATAAGGATGTTTGAAATCACATGAATAACCGTACCGCATCCCTTTGTTTTTTTTAGTGTCAGGGATTGCTGTCTGATAGGCGTGCGTAAGAATTTTGAAGTTTAAAAAAGGAGTGGAAATAAATGTAGAAATCTTGATCTGTAAGTGTCATCAGAGTACTACATCGAGATACGTAGTTAATTACAATAATATCTTGATAAACATGTCTTCCAAAAGTTAACCATAGATTTACTCTTTGCTTAACTTATGGAATGATGACTCATGTTTGATATCACTTCATATAAAGTTCAGTACTGTTAAAATAATGTAACATAAGGTATTGTTAAATGCGAAACAAATAACAGTTAAACGCTTATTATAAAACAACCTCTACAGGGTTCCAGCGTGAAATAGCAGCGTCTGGTGAGTGTAGAAATCTGGAGACCTTTATTACTGATGATGATAATGAAGAAGCATTCCATCTCAGTCCTCAAGAGTGACAACGCATCTGTATTATGATTCCTTGTCAAGGATGAATGTAGATGTCATGGCCCGCAGGAATAACTTGCCAGGTGAACGTGTGAACGTTTGTTACTCTCAAGGTAATGAAAAAAATGCAATCCAAAAAAGGTAACATCAATAAATTCCATCATTCAATTTCACTTCACTACCTTATACAAGGGTTAAACACTTGTCTTTGTATATGTTCTCTCGGTTTATGACACTTGCGGAATTTCTAGAGAGATTGGTAATAAAACTGACTTTGCGAGATTAATAAACGTATAAAGCGGGTAGTAATTTAGTCCGGTGTCCTTGATACTACAGCACTAGAAACAGTTATTTTGTTTTTTACGTAACTGTAGATACTATTTTGTTTTTAAATAGATCATCAAAAATATTCGGTTTCATAATTTTAATTTGACTATAACATAGTCACATCACGATATCTTATTAAAGGGCTCATCAAATACGACGCATATTCAAACGAAATTCACGCGAAAAGCGTACATGTTAATTTTAAACAAATCTAAAATATTTAGTTTAATTAAAATGACATACATAAATATAACATATAATATATGTGTATTAAAGTAATCCATATATTATATTTATGAATACGATACTCAATTTCCGTTTAAGATATACTATGTACCTGCACCACCTCACACCTATGACCTACTAAACTTTCGTTACGTGTTTCTTTGTCAAATAATATACGTAAAATTTTAGGATCGTAACCATTATCTTACATATATTTTATCTAAAAAACAAAATAATTGCCGAGACAAGGAAAGTATGCATTATCTTCAAATTTAATAAATTAAGTAGAAGTTATCTTATTTATACTCCTATGTATCAATTAAATGGTGTAATAACATAGCTGTATACAACTAATTCTTGCTTAGAACTAAAGTTCCTTTGTTCTAACTTACCTAATACATTTTGTGTGGGTCGCGAAATCACTACTATTTATAGACAAGAACGAATAAATATTATAGCATGTCTAAATAATAACTTTATTGCGCTTTGACTGCGATATTCGGTGATCGGTTGCGGAGTATTTGGATACTAAGTCTCTAGTCCTGCGTTGGATTCTAACCCGAGGCCGGTAGATATTTTTCATAAAATTTCGTAAACCATTCTTTGAGCAATGTAGTACAAATGACTGTAATTCTTAAAATGTTTCTTTTTGACTCTTTTTTAATGTCATGAATAAGTGTTTATTTTGTGATTGCCTCTGACCATTGTCACTAATCTTTTTATTTTAGATATACGCTTTACTGCAAATTTTGGATATTTTTCAATGAATGTAGGTGGCTCAGAATCGGGCTTCGTGGCATAGACTGCCGGATGAGGTCTATGTTAAGCAGTGGACAATGAATAAGCTATGATAATAATTATGCTATTTCGAATGCCGAAATGGCCACGACATATTTATTAGACTTAAATGAAATTTACTTGTGACGCTGGTAAAAGTGGTAAGTTTACCGTCTAAACTTTACAGATCGTTAAAGTTGATGATCAAGTTCGTTTCACTTTAGTAAAACGTCAAACTTTTGATCCCTTGCGAAAACAACATCAGCTAAAACTCTTTTCTGAAACGTAAGCACCGGCTGAGACGGGAGACAAAGATTTGATAGCCACAAAACTTTTTTAATAAGATCGAAATTGACTGGCTTTTATAAGCGAAATCACCCTGAGGAGAGTTTAAATGAAATCGTAAAACATCTGCGCCCAATAATGTGGTAATAATTGAGTTGTCTCCGTTTTAAATCCTCGTAACTATAGGAGAGAGGATTCAGTGAACGTATCGAGTATAAATCGGTGTGCTATAATTGTTTATGTGGGATTAATCGTTCGGCCCTATTCGATTCGCCGATGGCGCACTACGCGGCTCTTTTCTCGTATATCACGAGTCTGACGTGCGATTCAATTAAAGCAGCAACTGACAGAGGCCGGTCAAATGAATAAAATTTCATAAAACACTGTTATTGTACGTTGTTATATCTGGTTGTGCGTTGTGGTTTGCATGGTATTTATGTTCTTGGCTGCCCCATTTTATATTCTTTATTGGTGTAATGAGATATTCTTTATACTGTTGTAGAATATTCTTATTTTGGTAATTATTTTTAATCTTTTTATATTAATTATATGTTTATTTGCTGCCGTAGCACAGTGTCTGAGTGCATTACACTCACGAGTAACGAACTGAGTTAGATACCTGGTGCCGGTGTCAATGAAATATTACTTTAACTTTAAGTTTTGTTTTAATGTTCGGTGGTAACAGTAGTATCCTTTAGATAATGTTGTTTGTAAACTTTCATGTCTAAGAAGTTAATACAAATAGGAACCGCGTGGTCGACTTCGGCCCCATACCCTCTCTAGAGAGGAGTCTTATGAGGACCAGTGTAATCTATACATAGGCTTACTTTACGTTTTTATATTTTATACGTTTATTTTCCTATCTGTATTTAAGATTCATTATATGGCGAAAAAATAATATATTCTTTTATATAAGGCAAGGAAAATGACTGAGGTTTATAACTGGAAAAATACTTTTCTTAAACTTGGATAAATATTCTTTTCGCTGTTCCTGGATTAAAGCACAATTGTGCAGTAAAACAGTAATTTTGGCAAATAAGCACGGTCGTATTATTATTTCTCCACGTACGTACTGAAATGAAGTATCCGCTTTGGTTATATATAAAACATTGTCTGAATAAAAGTTTTGTACCTATGAATTTGCTCAACGTCGATAGAGCAAGGAGCTAATAAGATTTCAATTAATTGTCCCAGCATGACAGCGGGTTAGTGAGCGACGTCTCACCCGGAGGGTACGGGTATGTTGAATCTGGTACAGATAATAAAGTGGACCGCATTAACGACGAGCTCGTAGCCAAGTTATAGGGCGATTCGATTAGCCCGATACAAAGTTTACTGAACATGTTTACGGCAACTGAGCAACTTGTGTGTTTAGTTGAATCACGATTACATAGGTAACTATGTAAACAGTTTGAATCGTTTTCATCTCAAAACAGGACTGATTGACTGTTGTGTTTGCGTAGATCGTTTGTGGGTTTATTGACGGTTTGCATGTGTATACAAATAAATGTATAGCTCTAGTCTCTTTCTGATTGTTTCTATTTTGAAATGGTTATAGCTTAATGTAGTTTGTATACGCATTCATTTTATTGTCATAACCATTAATGTAATTGCTTATGAAATTACGGAGCTGACCTTTCACGTCCACCTACAATACATTGATTTAGCTCCTTGTTTAGTCAACAGTTATGTTTATATGATTTTAAATTTGATAATAATTTGAGTTACTACATCGATGACTTCTTAACTACATGATTATTCATTACAAAATATAAAATAATACCTAAATATTTTCTGTTGTGTTTCTCAAGGCATGTTTTCTCCCATTTCTGCCTCTTCTTCTTTTTTTACAATCTGCCAACAGCTACATCTACGCTGCAGCTAATTTCCAAGTTACAGGTTATCCGTCCAAGTGTAAATAGGTCGGGCCGACCGTAGAATGGCCACCCCCTAGCGTGAAATAGCGTAACGTTGCTTTTTTAAATGTCTAGAGTCATTCCCTCTCAATTTTCAAGGGTGACAAACGCATGTGAATGAATAAATTGTTTATTGGCTTCATTATCACATACCATCAGATGAACTTTATGCTCATAAGATAGACGAAAAATGGTTGCTGAATTTCAGTACTTCAATTCAAGGTATAGATTAAACAGCCATATCGTCACCTGATACTATAGTAAGGTAGCCTTCACATGGCTAGTCCCTCCTAGTTCTAGTGAAGATTAATAAATTTGGACGAAGTTGATAATTTTCTTTCAGTACGTGCCACCATTTCATTTTATTGACGACTATAAAGAAATAATGGCGCCCATATCTCTTACTCGATCTTGATGTTTATATAAAGATTCAGAAAATTAATGCCTATATCCTTAAATATTTATTTTTGTAGTTTTAATGTCGTACCTGTGTAGAGGTGACATGGCATCTAAATCGTGATTCTTTATCGAGGTTCGATGAAGTTGTTTAGAGCCCTAAAAATCAAGTACGATTAGAAGAACTGAGTGGTCATCTGACACCTTTCTCGACTTTGACTGCTTTAAAGCGAATTTTGTTAAATACGACAGATTTTTACTTCCAAATAATGTTTATAAAACTCTTTGTATTATTTCCAAATTCAAAAGAAACATTCTAATATAACAAGAAAGTGGAATATGTTTATATTTCCCTAAGTTTTTAAGTTTAAAAACGTTTGATATGACCAACGCTTGGATTTATTGCCAGAGCACAAAATAGCTGTATAACTCTGCGATGTTGCATATGGTGATTGTAGGGGACCAGGGACCCAATAATTGATAAAGATGTTGGAAACAACTACTAGTACTCGTTAAGTATTACTGTTCTCAGTCCTCCAAGGTGACGACGACGATGCATGAGCACCTTTAATGTTTGTTGAGTATGTAGGTTATGGGACGCAGGAATCACTTACAAATCGAATGACAAACGCTCAAAACATGAGCAAAGCGTTTGCTTTGCTTGTTTATCATCCATAGTTATATAAAAAAGTATTCATAAAATAGAAAAACACCAACATATTTGAAAACGGTTAAACATGCTAACTTCTTAGAAAACATTGCCCAGTACCCAAACACGGTGGTGTCATTTGAAATTAATATGTTGTCTTGGTACAATGTTCGCGTTAGCGTAGTCCTAAAACAACATTTGCACGTTATTACATGCGTTAAGAAACATTGATGTCAGCTTACTGCGACAGGGGTTATCGCACGTGGCGCGATTTTTGATACGTTTGCAATTTCTCAACTAACTATATATAGCAACAATTCATTGATTTTATGGTTTTACACTCCACGAACTTCATTATAATTTGCTACCATTATTAGTTTTATTGTCATTTGGTTTTTAGTTATGATGCTGTTTTTACTTCGTGATTATATAGTAAATATAATCACGAAGTAAAAAAAGATAAAGGTTAATATTGTAAGGAAACCTGACAAAGACGAAATCAAATCAAAAAAGGAAAAATTTTTTCGTAGACGTGTTTTATTTTGAACCAAGATTTATTAGTCTGCATATAATAAGTAGCAACGGAATCTAGGTTAATTTACTTTTTACTTACTTTCGTTTTTTTTTATTGATTTCATTCGTAGTAACAAACGAGCACACTGTTCACCTGATGGTAAGTCATTTCTGCCGCCCTTGATATACATTCATCTTTGACAAGGAATCATAATGCAGATGCGTTGTTATCTCTGAGAATCGAGATGGAATGCCTCGTCCGCAGTAATAAAGGTCTCCGGATCCCTACACTTACCAGATGAAACACAGCAACATTATGCTGCTATTTTAAGCCGGTATTCTGTATTCTGTGAAGAGGACCACGCCCTACCCCGGTCAAATAGGTCAGCCATTAATTCTGCTGCTAGAAGCAAAATATAGTGTGGCTCTACCACGTTTGGTTGGACTTATGTATTTACCTTGTATCTGCATCGCGTAAATTAATTTTTTAATCGCCTTATTGATTATGTTATATAGTCATATGACCTAAATTTTTGTTTCGATTTGAGACTCGATTTTCTCGGTTAGAGTACCAAGATACAAACAGCGTTTGGTGCAAATTTGCGTATTATATATTGTTGCTTGTAAGTTTTTCAATTCATTTTATATGTTATTATAATATATATCAAATAAACAATAACAAAACCTACAACCAACAATATATAATACGCAAATTTGCACCAAACGCTGTATTTTATGCATGGGATAATACCCAATAAAGCCGACCCATTTATGCTGCAGCTAGAAACTAGCTGTAGCGTGGCTCTACCACTGTTAAACGGTATATGTTGAATTGATGTTTCTAGGTTAGTAATACAACAAAGGATAGGATTCCTTTGTTGTATTACTAACCTACATACATCAATTCTGAATTATGAAACATTAATAATTATATACTTATATAATTATATTATTATTTACGAATTAGAAACCCTCAAGAAAAGAACGTACACCTTTCTTAAAGGCCGGCAGCTCATCTGCGACTCTTCTGGTGTTGCAGATTTTCATCGGCGTAGGTTAAGCACTTACCATCTGGTCAGCTGTTTGCTCGATTGCCACCTATTCTATATAAACAAAAAAAATATAGTAATTATATACATATGTATGTATATTATTCATTAGAGATGTTATAGACAATAATGCTATTTTATACGGAGATTTTAATGTAATTAGAGAAGGAAATTCGCATATATCGCGTAGTATATACAGAAATAACAGAATTTCAAAGAGTGTGTGTGGGGTTCAAGAAGAAACTTGTGCTTCTCTTATTTTGATTTGAATTAAATTTACAAACGAGACAGATTTTCATATAGGTTCATAATTAAATATTTCGTAAAAATACACCCGATTTACTACGAAAACGTATGCACAAAAAAATCATGTGAGAAGGTAGATATGTTAATAAATTGTTATACAAATACTATAAATAGAAAGCCATAATAATTAACCAGGGTTAATTATTATGAAGTTCATAATAAATTATCAGTTATCATAATAAATAAACAGGGTTAATTATTATGAAGTTATTGTAATTTGTGAAGAATATTTTTGTAATAATGATCAGTGTTACTGTAAGATCAAAGAGTTAATTAAACGTCGCAATAAGCGACGGTGGTCTCGCTGCATTAGTTTCGCGCCTTAATAATTTAGTTAGGCGAGTATCGCACGAACGCATAAATTGAAAGCTGCTTCTGTTATGGCCTTCATTAAAACCTTTACGATTCCGTTGCGGGCTCCCGTTACTCCGTCTTCAACCACGCCTGCTCGATTATTATAATTAATTAAATTTTATACTCTCAGAACATTGTGCACTTAGATTGGGTTCTTTGAGAACGTCTAATCGATTCGTTTGTAACTACAGTCTATGAATTCACTTCAAGCGTTTAATGCGATATAGGTTAAATCCTATAATTACTTGGCTTTAGTTGTGCATAATAGGCTAATATATATATACTCTACACTTCTAGATGACTGTGTATTTCCGGCACCTACCTTCTGTGTCGGGGGTCTTAGGTTCGTTTTTGGCTTGAAATTGTTGGATGGTCTAGGTGTATTATGTCTAACCCTGCATTACTACGGGCTAGGGAAATGAACGACAAACGACCCAGAGTTTGTACGAATGCTTACATCTACTGTAATTGATGCTATATAAGATATCGCCGTGGTGTACCTGGAGGACATCGTACTTGCAGTATGAATTAAGTATGAAACATTTGATTTGCATAATAACAGAATACATAGAACGTTTGTCTATTGAGTAATTGTAGTTTATTTTTACCTAAAAATATTTTGATCCTTTTTAATTTTTCAATTAAGCACCAATAGCTTAACGGTTTAGGGTACGGTCAGCGAAACTTAAGGTCCGAATCCACCATCAGAATCGTGTCGTAAACCATCTCCTAGCAAGCAACATCACAAGTATCTTCAGCCTAGTTGGAGTGGTTAACTGGAATATTAGTGATGTTAATAGCATTGTTAATATTTAAAAAAGAAAAGTTTTTTGATGCGTGAGTTTTAATTGATGCAGTTCACATATTTCAATACCTTAGAGGCCATGAGTCACACGCGACGACTTTATTTTATATAATAAGAACTCGAAGTATCTTAAACGACGCAGTTAAGATTACAGCGGGAGAGTGGTCGTAATGACACGGACGACAAGTCATTTGCGCCGCAAGGCCGTCGATGAGTTCTCTTCTATTAAGCGTTCTATTAACTTCTTTTTTATAAGTGCCCATTTTACTGTTGATATTCCCAGTTCTTAAATGCTTGTTCAATCTGTCGCTGTTCTGAGTGCGTGATGTTATAAAAGCGCTGTAAGTTTATTAATGTACTTAGAATGGTAGAGTATTTTTATTATTAGATGTGATATGATTATTTATTTAGCCTATGTGGGGCAAGTTGTATATTAATAAAAATTGTAGTTTTAGATAGTGGACTCGATAATCAAACACGCAGTTCCGAGAATCAATAATTTGTAATGCACTAATCTTGTTTCTCTTCTGGGGATAAGATTCATAACTCGTGGCGTAATGGCCGGATTCTGTCATTTGGTGACGCTAATGACGTATTAGCTGCGGTCATCTGCAGTCGATTTAAAATTGGAAGGAAAATTAGCAGTACATTTCATAAAATAAATAAAAATGATTGTACAAAAGATTGTGTAAAAGAGATATATATTGTTATAAATATATTGTTATACTAATTTTCCTTCCAATTTTAAATCGTCTGCAGATGACCGCAGCGAATACGTCATGAACGTCACCAAATGACAGAATCCGGCCGTTACGCCACGAGTTATGAATCTTATCCCCAGCAGAGAAACAAGATTAGTGCATTACAAATTATTGATCCGCGGATCTGCGTGTTCTATATATACGTTCCGTTTCCATGACACTCCATGTGAACTTTCTATTGGACATGATATCGGACTGGAGAAGAGGCGAACGAGTGAGCGTCTCTATGTTTGTGCGAATTATTCCTTTGCCGATTGCAATACAATATATTATGATTATATGATATCTGGTAATAATCTGAGGATTAGGCCGTGGTTACATACTTATTCATCGAAATAAAAATATTAGGAAGACATTGTCACTCCTTTGCTATT
Organism: Teinopalpus imperialis; assembly: GCA_029286865.1. NCBI lineage: Eukaryota > Metazoa > Arthropoda > Insecta > Lepidoptera > Papilionidae > Teinopalpus > Teinopalpus imperialis. The sequence goes on along the minus strand of JAGSMU010000020.1, from coordinate 6,739,445 downwards.
CAAATATACTCATAAAACAGTTCATTATTATTGCAATGACTTAAAAAAGATCACAAATGTACCGCTGGCTAATTAAGGTTCCTCTTTACATTTTCAAACACCAAAATGCAGGCATATATGCAAATTTAATATGAATATAAGCACTTATCGCGTTTATTTATGCCCGCAAATATGTATATTCGGGATAACGTGTGCGGCGTTATAACGTTCGTATAGTTTAAAGTTAAATATTGACGTAATTTTTTTCAATAATCTCAGTAAAATCTAGGTTAATGTACTGTTATATAAATATCTTTATATAAACTTAATTGCGTAGGAAATATGGTATTCACTTTGCAACGTGATTGATTTTGTAAAAGTACAGTTTCGTATTATTGGAAAATTTGTGAGCTGCGACCGTTCCTTTGTTTCATTAAATAACTGAAATACCGCGAAAATTCATACAAATATATAATACATTAAATGAAATACCAATTTTAAATTTAAATTATTTTTACGTGACGTTTTTACGTGTGTGTTGTTTTACTTTTTAATTTATTTTCTTCGGTATTATGTGGATCGTATTCTAACAAAGAGTTCGTTTCACTCCCTTTCTAGAAGTAATCATAGCAATCATACTCGATAAACAAATTTAATTTTAACTGAAAATAGGAAATATTCTAATTAAGATTGATATTGTGCTTAAGGCTGAGTATGTAAGATTTAGTTGAAAAAAGAGTATGCAGCTCGTCATGGCTATTGTAATGTCTTAGTTTTATGGGGCCAGTAAACGAGCGGCTATTGTGTTGTAGCTATCGATTTAACTGGCGACGCAATATCGTAGGACAAAACGACTACGAAAGTTGATTACGCTTTGAATTTGTAGCAATAGTGCACTTAGTCTACACGAAATAGGAGCAATAACTTCAGTGTGGAGACATTTTTAGGATTTAAACGGCTTAAATTCTCTTGTGCAATTGTGAAACGAAATACGCCACTCTATACAATTTATTGTGACGATGTAATATGATATATTGTTAACGCTCATAACATGGTCGTGTGCCGAAGTTTTTTTTTTTTATTATATTGTAAGTACAAACGAGCACACAGTTTATCCGATGGCGATGAAGAAATAATAATGCAGATGCGTTGTTACCCTTGAGAACTGAGATGGAATGCCTCGTCACGAGTAATAAAGGTCTCCGGCTCCCTACACTCACCAGACGAAACACAACAGCATCATGCTACTATTTTATGCTGGTATTCTGTGAGGGAGTGGTCCTACTCCATTCGAATACCTCTACCATTCTAAAATATCATTGTTTTTCTCGATAACACAGATTTTAATAAGGAAGAGTAACTTACGACAATAAATACGACATTATTATCTTTTTTAATGTAATAAAAGAGAATTATCTGGCGTATTAAATTATATTAAATATGAATTTAAATAGTAGAAGAAATTCGAAATTCGTCAAGTATATTTTTAACTTATTAAGTTTTTTTTTATTAACTTTTTATTGAATAATTAATTAATAAGAGCAGTGCTTTAAGTGGATACTTAAAGTACTACTTTTTTAATTCCAGAAAAATTATGCAAAACACCAGTGGAATTACGTGTTCTTATTTAATACAAGTGAAATGGATGATCGTTTGTCTCGTTTCGTACTAGCACTGAATAAATTTAGGTGATACAAGCCTATTGACATTGTCGGCACGCTGCGGCTGCCGTCGCCGTCTCGGTTGGAACATGCAAATGAAGACATGATGCCGACATCGGGATGTTTATGCTCCGCAGACAAGGAGGCCCAGATGTTAACACTAGTGACGCGTTATCGCCCTCGCCACCGTCTTAAACACGTTACACGTAACACCGAACACTTGATGACTATCTACATAAATTTGCGGTTATTTGTTAGCCTCATAACTGTGTAATTTGTGGCCACAACGTGCGCTAAGTGCTATCCATTTTAATGTTGTTTTCCTGTAATTTTATCACGGCCGTAATTTTGAGGAACATTTTTGACGACTTTACGAAATTACTTAAGTTGCGCCGGCTTTTCACAGTTAATGCTGTGTTTTCGGTTATTTCGTTACTTTAAACGTCAATTTGTGGAAAGGAAGCAATTGTAGTTAAATTCGCTGTACCGCCGACCCACATTGCTTGATAGGTTTGAAAATTGTTTTTTTTAAGCTGACGAATCTTTTATTAATGGCAACGTCACAGATATCATCATATCACAGATGACAACGAAGTAGATGCGGTCTCGAAGTTGTAGATTAAATTTAGGATATTGCAAAATTAAAATTACCGATTACACACACACATTACGACAGGCACGCTCAACCCGTGCGTTCGATTTAAATTTTCTAAAAGGGAACAAACTGCGTTTGATCCCTGGTTCCAGTAAAAGTGTTAATTGTGTTAGGGGTAACAAACGAGCATACAGTTCACATGATGGACGACTCCATCCAGCTCATCTAAGTGAAGACTCTTGCAGAAGCTCTTGTAATATAAGTTAATACTGTTATTTTACACTGAGGGCTTGGACCTTCCTAGGTCAAGCGATCCCTTTCATGTTGCAGCTAGAAACTAGCTGCTGTGTGGCTCTACCATATGCTAATTTACCACGTCTTCGGTGGCGAAATAAATCATCATGAGGAAATCTGTATTAGAATTAAAGAACAATATTAATTAACAATTAACATTACAAAGACATTTATAGTCCATAAATCCGCCGTGGATTGTTTATATTGAGTTTGTTACTTTATATTCTTCTTAAGAGGGTATAATTAAGTTAATATAATTAATCAAGGTAGACCCAGAACTAGTTGAGAGAAAGTAGAAGAACAAATACTAAACTATGCATTAGCACAGAATTTTTGAGTTCTGTTCCTGTGGAAAAAAAATATCATTGTCATAATTATTCACCGCCTCAAAACTTATCTTGTTATCTTTCGGTTTTTCTAGTTTCGGTAACTTTCTGAATTTATTATATATTAACCTTAGTATATTAACAGTAATTTAAGTAAGTTACAAATTTGTCAACATGACTGTGGAAGGAATAATTTAAGTTTTTACTTTAGTTAGAACATAGCTAGTAACAAGTCTGTATTAAGATGGAGCATTTGTTTATTACCACACTTATCCCATCCTTTATCAGTATAATACATGAACATGTCGCTACACGTCGCACGAACTCAGGCTGTTTAATCGTGTAGATAATTAAGGCAGCTGAAGCGTGATGCCCACGCGCACCATTACGCGGGGCCTACGTTCTAGCAGCCAGCCCCTTTTTGCCATCCATTCGCTGTAAAATAAGTGACAGCGGCGAGTAATTTATCTCATTGATCCCTTTGCATATATCTCAGTCAATATGCGCAGCACCTCCATGCAGGTCTCGTTGAAACGGATTTAGGAGGATTTCACACCGGGCAACAGAATAAGGGGACGTAGAAAAGTTTATGCTAAATTACTTATAAATTTCCTCTTTTAATATTTTTTGTTTGAAAATCGCTCTTGAGGAGAATATCGCTGAGATTTGTATAAAACCCTTTATAGATATATTAATCCACGTACCAGAAACTATTTTTAATTATACAACACCTCAAGGCCTCATTACGAATACGCTCCATAATTATATGGTATGTATCATTCAATGTATTTATTACATTCAGAGCAGTTCGGTCAGTTAGATTTTTTTAATATGTATGCAAATTTATTTAAGCAGTTGGACTGGCAGTCGCAGTGTAGGATGACCCCCAACTCGATGGAGCTATGATCTTTGCAAGTTTGCGGGAAGTTAATGGATGCAAGTGGTGCTCTCGTTCGGCCGATGCGACATGCTGCTTGAGCGAGGCAGAGGGCCACCCAATGAGCTATAGCGGGTGCTTCATAGGGCCAAACCTCGGAGGCCTTGAAAGGACGAACTAGCGATCCATCTAGTTAATTACAAACATCGATGTTATGCTAGTGCAAGATAGGTAACACTATTTACACAAGATTTACCCGTATTCCATGGTGTATCTCACCGCCCGTATGGTCATCACTGTTTCCGACAACAGGTGATGACCATCCGAAGTTAGGTCTGCATATCTAACCTTGAATTGTAATTAGGTATCACCCATTCTTCACACTGGATTTCTCTGATGCTTATAATCTTCAGTGGCAAAACAAATTGCACACAAACAAAATGCTGTAAAGCGTAGCACTTCATAGTAAGTAAATAATCCTAATAATCTAGCTCGCGAATCCCGGATCCGCACCCACCGAGTTCGATGAAGCTGTTAGAGCCGCGTATGCTTTTAAAGGTGGTAGAGCTATGCTACAATTTGTTTCAGCTGCAGAATGAACAGGTCAGCTCCACCGGGGTAGGACCATACCCTCACAGAATACCAGCGTAAAATAGCAGCATAATGCTGCTGTATTTCGTCTGATGAGTGAAGGGATCCGGAGACCTTTATTACTGGTGACGAGGCATTCCATCTCAGTCTTCAAGAGTGGCAACGCATCTGCATTATGATTCCTTTTCTATGTAGATGTAGGGCCGCAGCAATCACTTATCATCAGGTAAAGTGTGTGCTCGTTTGTTGCTCTCAATGTAATAAAAAAAACAGCACCAATATCAACAGAATATAGCAACATGCAGGTGGTTCACGATCGTGTGATGTGGTAATCAATGGGAGAGCCCTGTAAAGTGGTTCGCGTATTTTATCTCCTACTCTGTGGCAAAGGATAGCAGTGTAAGAAAACTGGCATGTCTGTGAAATAAATATAAAAGAATTGCAATTGCAGACATCTCGTATGATCTCACAAGATGTATTTCCTCGGTAATATGACGTTAATAGGCTGTTGCTTTTGTTTAACATACTAACACAGTAGATTCATGCAGCAGTCATAAATAAGCTGTGATGCTCTTCTTAACGATTTAGATCACGCCCGATGTCTTGTGATTATTACCAGATGACTCTTAGATCACTTTGATCTCTTAGACCCTTATTAGTGACGAGGCGTTACATTTCAGTCCTCAGGGGTGACAAAGCATCTACATTATGATAACTAATAGAGGATGAATGCGGATGTCACAGGCCGCAGGTAACATTTATTATAACACTATTAAATTAACTATTCGGTACTCGTTAGTACCGCACAATTATACAAAAAAAATCTAGAGATATATTAGTGTTTAAAGCATTTGCAAAAATAGAGAGGCATAAGATCAGACGAAATTCCGATACAGTGTCAGGTACACGGAATATAGATACAATAGACACTGACCTGAAAACTTGGTACACAAATATTGTTCCTTGACCGGAAAAAGAATTCAGGACCTAGGACGCGACAGCTAGGTACTCTAACACTTTACTTTCCTGTACTAATAACGAACTTAAAATCATTAAAGAATTAAAATAAGTTAATGCTAAACTCAATTACCTGCATATGCTTACACTAATTAATGGCATAGCATTTTGAAATTTTACATAACTTAATATCTGCTTTCTTAACATCTTTCAACATTTTCCACAAATACTCCTACCAACATTTTCTCACATAAATAAGTTTTAGATCGTACCTAATGGAATCGTCAATGTGTAATGTGTTATAAAGCAAATGAAGTTTGCATGTAAGCTCACCAAGTTTGTTTAACTTAAACGCTATTAAAAGAACATCAAGTAAGTCGAAGTGGTGCTCGGCAAGAGGCCCCTACTACGCAAATACACTGCGTAAAGTTAATTAACATGAAGCTTTTACTAGGGGGGGCTTTTACGTTTAGTTATTGCCGTAACTTGACTTATTGTAGTCTTTATTATACAAAACATCTACCGTATAATTTGTGCGCAAATTAGAGCAGTATTTTTTTTAAATCTGCCTTTAATTGCTTTGCGTTCTTTTTTCGTTTTGCCGTTTTACATTTTCGCTATGCCTTATACGTACGCCTTATACTCTTTAGGAAAGAAATATTTGGTAAGGACCCTATACGGTCTTACATCTTTACATAGGATGTAAGTTTGCATTAGTTTTTTCTAATTGCAAAGATAAATCAACGCTATTAACGTTCGAAGATTCCTTGATAGAATCAGTGATTAGTCAAGACATGGCCCTACTTAACTGTAATTTTCAAAAGGATCTACTTTTTTTTTAATACAGCTTATCTTAGCTTACCCTATCCAAAAATATACCGTATTTCTCAATATAATTTAGACAGCGGTTATCTGAGGAATTAAAAAAAATTAATCACTCGGTAACTTTTGTGATCATAGCATGGTACTAAGTACACCTGAAGGTTTTGTTAAATGTCACGGATGTTTGATGAAATTTAATATAAAGATTTTGTCATGTTTATTTTAATTCCGGACGTTTTCATCACTACCTAGAGCTCATAGAACCCGCGACACAGTAGTCATATATAACTCCGCGTATATTAATGATATTTATCATCAACAAGTTATTAAGGTAATTAATTAATTCCCATTACAGCTCTCAAACTACTAAGCACTCTCTAGATATTAAATTAGTAACCAAGAACTTCTTTGCGACTGTATAAGGCTTCATTTTAAGTAATCAAAGAAACTGTTGTTATAGGGCATAAAGTAATCAGAGTACGAATCGTTTAATTGTGAAGCTCCGGGAACTAAAAACGAGTAAAAGATATTTCGTATTTTAATGTTTTCATTCAATTTACTAACATCATGTTAGAAATAATTTACCTTTTTAATTATTTTCAATGGTAATGTTATTTTAAATTGAAGAAAAAAGTACAATTTGTTTTTGTAGTGTTGTGTACTTGAACTTGTGTTGGGTGAACGAGTATAATACAGTTCATTTATATGAGACAACAATTATTATAAATATAAAATTTATGTTTATTGAAAAGGAATACATACAGCATAAAATTCTTTGTGTTCTTCTCAAAATTTTCATTGCAAGTTTTTATATTGATCTTTTGATATTTTATTACAATAACCATCTTAAATATTCCAGATCAATGACGGAGAGTATTATCTATTACCAGTTAAATTTGATTTCGTTAGTTAATAACATACAGGATAATGTTGCCAGAGTAAAAAAAACTGTCACGAGGTTTCGATTAACGACGTAAGCCTCAACTTAAGAGAGGCGTATTTTTACCAGAGGTCTTTTTATTTAAAAGATCTAAGAACTCTTACCTATTTAGGACTTCGCTGAAATTCAGTACTGCAATGTTATTTACCTTCGCTGCGGGTTATGCGGAGGCTGGGTAAAGCTTGACATAACATCCTTCTCTCAGACATTAAAGCCTCGCAGCAATATGTATTAACTACAAATTAGTAGTTAACTATAAGTATTTTTTTCATTTCTCTTCACTATATATTAAATATGTGTTTTGCATTATTCTGAAAGTTGTTTATTTAATGCCAAAGTAATTGTTATATTTTTATGTAATATAAATGTATACGTCTATTTTAAAAAATAGGTATACACGATTAATACTTTTAAAACGGTTATATTTTTATGTAATATAAATGTATACGTCTATTTTAAAAATAGGTATACACGATTAATACTTTTAAAACGGTTATATTTTTAACCTATATAGAAGAATAATAAGTATTTTTTCATTTCTCTTCACTATATATTAAATATGTGTTTTGCATTATTCTGAAAGTTGTTTATTTAATGCCAAAGTAATTGTTATATTTTTATGTAATATAAATGTATAATATGTCTATGTTAAAAAATAGGTATACACGATTAATACTTTTAAAACGGTTATATTTTTTAACCTATATAGAAGAATAATAAGTATTTTTTTTATGAGCGTTATAAAAGCTACAGTGTAACAATTTCCTTGCCGTAGCGCGTAAATGGGTCAGCTCGACCAGTGTAAAGACCACGCTCGCACGAAATACCTACTCCAGCATTAGACGAAACAAGGACATAATTATTACAGACGAAACGAGATTTTCCATTTAAATTGTGTTATTTTTAAGTCCCAAACAAGTGATCTATTTGAAAATTTTCGCAAGACTAACGGCTTATTTCGCAATCGATCGAAATCAACAGAGAGTTTTGAACAATTTGAACATTGATAGAGAAATTTGAAGAATGATAGACCTAGATCCTGGCTGCAGTATAGTACGAGAGGGCTCGATAGATGAATTAGTAAAATGTATTTTTCGTATGGTAAGTTTACGAAACATGGTTTCTATTTACTAAATGATCCATATCTGAGAATTAAAATGTACACATTACGTATGCGACATTACATTATTTATCCTTTCAGCACCAACTCCTCTTTCTTTCTTCGGAACGGTTATTTATTAACGTATTAAAAAGTACAAAAAAAATTTAAACTGTTTAGTTGTTTATGGCTCACAATAAATCCTTTCTCGTCACCTGCAGGCCTTCGCAGGATATGTTAAGGAAATATTTCTCTACTAACACCTGAAAAAATGGTACAAGAATTAACAAAGGTGAACTGACTGACGGTCATATTTCTACTATTACACGTTGATGATGATGATGTCTTCCTGATCAAATTACCGACCACGGGGATATCTTTCTGGTTACATGACATGAATTACGCAAAACTCGTCATTCTATTGCCTAATTCGATGTACACGGACACGTCACATTTTGTTTCTTTTGGCATTTAAGATTACAGAACTATTCTGGTTTGGTTTATGGTTCGTGTTGGCATATTTTATTGATGTGGGAGGTCTATATTCAGCATTCGAATAAAGGTGGGCTGAGATAATAATGTTGGTGATCTATGTAATAGGATAAAGAGAATGTTATGCAAATATTGGTTGTAATTTACATATAGTATATCGTGGTTGCTAGAAGGAGGTGGTGCAGATTTGTTGATGATGGTATGACTGCATTATCAAATCGTGAAATATTGAATAAGTATTTATGCCTACAACAGTATATATATCAAGGATTTGTAATAATTATTTTAAAAAATAGGTATACACGATTAATACTTTTAAAACGGTTATATTTTTAACCTATATAGAAGAATAATAAGTATTTTTTCATTTCTCTTCACTATATATTAAATATGTGTTTTGCATTATTCTGAAAGTTGTTTATTTAATGCCAAAGTAATTGTTATATTTTTATGTAATATAAATGTATACGTCTATTTTAAAAAATAGGTATACACGATTAATACTTTTAAAACGGTTATATTTTTAACCTATATAGAAGAATAATAAGTATTTTTTCATTTCTCTTCACTATATATTAAATATGTGTTTTGCATTATTCTGAAAGTTGTTTATTTAATGCCAAAGTAATTGTTATATTTTTATGTAATATAAATGTATACGTCTATTTTAAAAAATAGGTATACACGATTAATACTTTTAAAACGGTTATATTTTTTAACCTATATAGAAGAATAATAAGTATTTTTTTTATGAGCGTTATAAAAGCTACAGTGTAACAATTTCCTTGCCGTAGCGCGTAAATGGGTCAGCTCGACCAGTGTAGAGACCACGCTCGCACGAAATACCTACTCCAGCATTAGACGAAACAAGGACATAATTATTAGAGACGAAACGAGATTTTCCATTTAAATTGTGTTATTTTTAAGTCCCAAACAAGTGATCTATTTGAAAATTTTCGTAAGACTAACGGCTTATTTCGCAATCGATCGAAATCAACAGAGAGTTTTGAACAATTTGAACATTGATAGAGAAATTTGAAGAATGATAGACCTAGATCCTGGCTGCACTGGTAGTACGAGAGGGCTCGACAGATGAATTAGTAAAATGTATTTTTCGTATGGTAAGTTTACGAAACATGGTTTCTATTTACTAAATGATCCATATCTGAGAATTAAAATGTACACATTACGTATGCGACATTACATTGTTTATCCTTTCAGCACCAACTCCTCTTTCTTTCTTCGGAACGGTTATTTATTAACGTATTAAAAAGTACAAAAAAAATTTAAACTGTTTAGTTGTTTATGGCTCACAATAAATCCTTTCTCGTCACCTGCAGGCCTTCGCAGGATATGTTAATGAAATATTTCTCTACTAACACCTGAAAAAATGGTACAAGAATTAACAAAGGTGAACTGACTGACGGTCATATTTCTACTATTACACGTTGATGATGATGATGTCTTCCTGATCAAATTACCGACCACGGGGATATCTTTCTGGTTACATGACATGAATTACGCAAAACTCGTCATTCTATTGCCTAATTCGATGTACACGGACACGTCACATTTTGTTTCTTTTGGCATTTAAGATTACAGAACTATTCTGGTTTGGTTTATGGTTCGTGTTGGCATATTTTATTGATGTGGGAGGTCTATATTCAGCATTCGAATAAAGGTGGGCTGAGATAATAATGTTGGTGATCTATGTAATAGGATAAAGAGAATGTTATGCAAATATTGGTTGTAATTTACATTTAGTATATCGTGGTTGCTAGAAGGAGGTGGTGCAGATTTGTTGATGATGGTATGACTGCATTATCAAATCGTGAAATATTGAATAAGTATTTATGCCTACAACAGTATATATATCAAGGATTTGTAATAATTATTTTAAAAATTGTGTTATTTTTAAGTCCCAAACAAGTGATCTATTTGAAAATTTTCGTAAGACTAACGGCTTATTTCGCAATCGATCGAAATCAACAGAGAGTTTTGAACAATTTGAACATTGATAGAGAAATTTGAAGAATGATAGACCTAGATCCTGGCTGCACTGGTAGTACGAGAGGGCTCGACAGATGAATTAGTAAAATGTATTTTTCGTATGGTAAGTTTACGAAACATGGTTTCTATTTACTAAATGATCCATATCTGAGAATTAAAATGTACACATTACGTATGCGACATTACATTATTTATCCTTTCAGCACCAACTCCTCTTTCTTTCTTCGGAACGGTTATTTATTAACGTATTAAAAAGTACAAAAAAAATTTAAACTGTTTAGTTGTTTATGGCTCACAATAAATCCTTTCTCGTCACCTGCAGGCCTTCGCAGGATATGTTAAGGAAATATTTCTCTACTAACACCTGAAAAAATGGTACAAGAATTAACAAAGGTGAACTGACTGACGGTCATATTTCTACTATTACACGTTGATGATGATGATGTCTTCCTGATCAAATTACCGACCACGGGGATATCTTTCTGGTTACATGACATGAATTACGCAAAACTCGTCATCCTATTGCCTAATTCGATGTACACGGACACGTCACATTTTGTTTCTTTTGGCATTTAAGATTACAGAACTATTCTGGTTTGGTTTATGGTTCGTGTTGGCATATTTTATTGATGTGGGAGGTCTATATTCAGCATTCGAATAAAGGTGGGCTGAGATAATAATGTTGGTGATCTATGTAATAGGATAAAGAGAATGTTATGCAAATATTGGTTGTAATTTACATATAGTATATCGTGGTTGCTAGAAGGAGGTGGTGCAGATTTTTTGATGATGGTATGACTGCATTATCAAATCGTGAAATATTGAATAAGTATTTATGCCTACAACAGTATGTATATCAAGGATTTGTAATAATTATTTTAAAAATTGTGTAATACTGTTGATACTTATGGCTTCTGCAGATTTACCTTAATATATTTGCGACCAGAGGGTCCTCATGTAGGAAGCACCGAGGACGAAGATAAACAGAAGTCGCTATCTCCAACACCGCTGCACTCCAAGCTTTGGCGTCAAGAAATGATAACGTTATGGAGGTTGAAACGTTGGCTTCGATGGCTATCGATTTTAAATATGATAAAAAATATGGGTTATAAGTATAAAAATAAAAGCTGCTGGACGCGATTGTTTACAATGTTTAGACAGAGTGTGGACATATCATCTGCCATCAAAAGCAGCGTACCTTTACTGAAATTCGAACCATGCCGAAGTAAAAAACAACAGTGAAACTCAATTTCTGTCCCAGTCCATCGAAGAAACTTCAACAAAAGCATCACATTTCTTCGTTTTATTTGGAATATACAAACCTTTGACCTTAATACTGTATATTGGAAAATAAACAAAAAATTGCCGCGAACATTCTCAAGACAACGGCTTTAATAATCATCGTAACATTTCTCCTGAATTGTATCATTTTGTACATTTAAAAAAATATTTATATCTAAGAAGCTTCTAACAAATACGGATATTTAGCGACACAAATTTAAATAAACGAAATTTCAAAGCTAAAAGTGTAAAAGTAAATCCTAATCGGAATACTTTTAGCAACAGGGCAGCGTCCTTAGTGCAGTTACTGGCACTGCTATTATTTCTTCTATAATGAAAAATGTTGCAACCCTCTCCCCTATATTTGTTTATCATACGATAATGGCTGATTAAATGTTGTCGATTTTAAACTTATTCCTTGATGACTGATATTGAATAAAATTATTATTTTAATCTGGATAAAATGATTGTTTTTGGTAATGTATCAAAAGCTTAACGTGAATTAAAAAATAATATGCAGTATTTGCACAACGATCGTGCGTTCCACACGTATGGTTGACCACATAGCATGCCTTTGTTTTAGTATTGATTTTTGGAATTTATTTTTGTATAATGCATTGTAACAAATATTTAATAATTTAAATATGTATCAGGCTTAGTGATATTATAGTAGATCAAAGGGTACAGTAATGCGTTTAGTTTACGTACGAGTACATAGAGAGGCTTTTACCTTGATGGTGTAATCAGCTTATGCGTCGTGATATTTCATTGTAGGCTTGTTTGTGGAGTGAATCTCGGTTGACTACTAATTAATGGAACCTATATTTGGCTGTGAGGGAACACACTACGTATGGATTCGCTTCACGCTCCCCCTCCAATATAGACGGTGCGATCGAGCCTGTGCTCCTTTAAGGCTATTATGTTCTCAAAAGAGCTGTCTGTGATTTCTGAGCGTCGCTCCCTAACTAATCCGAATTTAAATTACTGATTCAATTGAATTATACTTAATATACATAAAGACATGCAGTGAGGCAAATTATTCGTGATCTTTTTATACATTTTGAAATGTTATAATGAACTCTGATTAAAATCAGTACGGTTAACGGGAATAGAATAATACCATTTAAAATAACAATAGTTTTGCGCAAATAAACAATCCGAGTTCAATCATCACCACTACATTTTTAAATTTATTAAAAGCTGTTTAACGCGTACTCGAGGGTTAATAAAGAAGATTTCAATAACAAGTTCTCACACTTTCTACAGTACTAACTAAAATAATAAAATAGAATTAGAGTAAATAGTGATGAAAGAGGGAAGGTTATTATTTACGGAGATAGATCATGTTTAATGCACATTGAAAGTTTCAAATTATAATTTGAACCTTTCAATGTATACAGGTATATGTTTCCATTTTAGTAGATGTTTATTGTACTTGGTATTGTACGTTTGTAGTACGTACTGGCAAGATTTTGTTGGATTATAACTTGTAATATGTAGAACTAATGTCTAACAATTGGTGAAATATACAATGAATTAAAATTTGTACATTTCTTAACATTAAATAATTATCTTAAGCTTATAACGTGATGAGGCTGAGCCGTACAGAAAACATCGAGTGCTATAAATAACAATCCAAGAAATGGAAACTCATTACTACAAGCCAACTGAAATTTAAAGCTAAGGCCTTAACACTTATACATATACACATGATATATTGGTTTCATGAGTCTGTCTTATCAATAATCCGTCCGATCAACAAACTAAATTTCATATTTATTAAATAGGTGGAAACAGAGCAATTATGTGGCGAGTGGTGCCGTAAAATCATAAAAAAGTTTAATGGACTGTCCGTGGTCGGCTGTCTATAATATCGTATCAGGTGAGGAAACCTGGTTGCTTTGGATCAGAAAGATAAGTCAATTGGCAGAATGAGTCTTTCCTTTTGAAAACTTACCGATGAAAGTCAAGAAAAGTCTGAGCACCGGCAAGAAAATGGTTACATATGTTTTCGGCTAATCAGGACATTACATAGCAGTGTCGCTCGAAAATCAAAGGAATGTGACTGCAGATTTTTTTGTAAACAATTTCTTGCCCGAGTGTTCGTGAAAATGTTCGTGAAAAGCGTCCTCCCAACAATGTCGGCCTTCACAACGATAACGCGTCAGTATATTCCGCTAAGATAACGAATGTGTATCTGAGGGCCTCAAATGTGGACCTAATGACGTATCCGCCATGCAACCTAGACCTTGTATTCATTTATTTCCAAAAATTAATGATAAGGTAAGAGGTTTAGGATTTACATGTCCAGTAGCGGCGGAGATTGCGTTCCACGAAGCCATTGACGGGTTCCCTACTGAGATGCTTCTGAATGCTTCACTCAATGGTTCCAACGAATGCAAAAATTATGTAAATAGTGATGGCATATATTTCGGAAAACAATAAACGTATCATAAATATAATATCTGGTCTTATTTATCAAACTGGATTTTCAATATAACTTAAGTAATATTATAGTATCCATATCAACAATATTAACATGCTTCTTCTCAATAACAGAAGTCATAAGAGAGCGGCTCATTACTCACGCAGATTCGATCCGAAACGGCGGAGTTAAGTTAGTGCCCAATCCAGTGAGAGCCTTCAAGTCACCCGTAAAGCGATAGCCCTCATCTATAACTAAGATAAATTGTTCTAAGAATTCTCCTTAGCACATATTTTCTCAAGAAAAAATGCTAAAGCTGCTAAAATATACATTAATATCACTTGGAAAGTGTGCACCTCTGTTATTATATATAATTTAGAAACTTTATTCAATATATGAGTAATTATTATTTACTACTTATAACTGGAAAAGAAGAGTAGAATAGAATAGTAATTACTGTACTTATAATAAAATTAATAAAATTCTCTAAAGCAATAAATAAAAATCCCTATACCTACTTCCTAAAAGTAAGTGCAAATTAAAATGGTTAGCATTGTTACAAAAATTGAATTACGGTGCAAATCAAAAAAAGTATTATACATATATGGAAATGTACAATAATAACTTTTGAACAATCGAAACAAAATCCTAATACCCAACTGCCGTTATTAATACACAAAACAATCAACAACAATAACTCATAACCATACTTACGGCATACTGTAAGTTTATGGGTTTTGATAAATAAGACGAGATATTATATTTAAGATACATTTATTGTTTTCGAAGTATGTGCCCAAACTATTTACATATTTTTGTATTCGTTGTTCCATTGTGTGAAGCAGTGGATTCTTGGAGCTCATTCACTATTGCTTCCGAGCTTGTAAATCGTAAACCTCTTTTCTTATTTTTACTTATTGGAAATAAAAAGAAATCGAAAGGTGCGAGGCTGTATGGCGGGTGCGTACTGATGATGCACCCGCCATACAGCCTGGACATCTTACGGTTTTTTTTTATTTCCAAAAAATAACAGGCCTTAAAATACGCATTTATTATCTTAGCGGAATATGAGCACGCGCAGTCGTAGTGTAGATATTTATTTATTTATTTAGGCATGGAAGACTTACAGCTTAAATTTAACAAGAGTAGCATTAATATAGTAATTATATAGCCAATAACAAGTTATCACTTATAGATACAGATTAACAAATTCATCAGAAATGTGAGCAAACAAACCATGAAACAATTCACACAGTTAAAAATATAGGCATTTTAAAACGATAAACACACATATATATATATATATATATATATATATATATATATATATATGTACTTATTCCTTGACAAAACTGCATTATTTAAAGAACTCCGAGCTCAAACATCTCCTTACTGAGGATACACTAGTTGAAAATAGATCCAGATTGTGCTGCTCACAAAGCTCATTTAAATGTCTACTCGCGCGCACCAAATAGGTGTTCTGCCTACAGTTAGTTGAGGCATACGGTACGCTTATTAGAGGATTGTACCGACGGGACCCACTGGGTACATTGAAAGAGATCTTAGCAAGTAACTCAGAGCAATCAATATCATATTTGAGTATTTTAAAAAATAATAAAAAATCAGCAAATTTGCGACGATGAACTAATGTTAATAAATGAATTTTTGCAAAGTGGTATATAATCCATAGAATGCTATTGAACTCTCTGAAGAAAGCAAAGGAACTTAATAAAACGTTTCTGAATATTTTCTAGTACTACTGCAGTAGTAGTAGTAGTATTGCTGCACGGACGCGTTTTTTTATCGCTCAGGGCTAGCAATTATTTACGTACCAATCTGTAGTTACTGTCTTTTGGATTTCAAGTGACACTGTAATATAATGTCCTGATTTGTCAAAAAAAGAAGCCTCCATTTTCTTACCGGTGCTCAGACTTTTCTTAACTGTCGTTGACAAGTCTTCAAAAGGAAAGACCCATTCTACCGACTAGCTTATCTTTCCGGTTCAAAAGTTTCGAAGGCTTTATCTTTCAGGTTTCGTCACCTATCACGATATTATAGACCGCCAATGACTGGTCCTCTATTATGCTTTTTATCATTTTACGGTCTTCCGGTAAATCATGCGGTATCCTTTGAGTGCAAAGCTTTGAAACCTTCAGATGCACATGCAAAAAGTTTGTACTTGGCTCATTCCAATGCCTTATACAGTACGAATTTGCTAACAAGTAAATTTTTGTCAGTTTTCAGTTGTCAGGTCTTTATCACTAAATGCCATCAATTGGCCTCTGGGTCTCTGGAAATCTTGTTGACTTAATCCACAACGAAAATCGTAAAAATCATTAAGCGAAAATTTTATCGACTTAAATTCATTGAAATAGCGATACACAGTTTTCTAATGGGCGCCACAATGAAAAAACAAATGACAGTCTAAAAATTTAAAGTAATATGTCCCTAGAGTTTCCGATTGACCAGGCAACTGGTGGCGTCCGTCAGAGTCTAGCTCCGCATACCTAACCTCGGACGGTCAGTACACATCACCATCCATTCTCCAATCTGGAGAATCTTCCGATAGCTAGGGAACTGGCAACTTAGGTGGCAGTATCAGATAGGAACATGATCAGAAAAGACCGACACGCTCAGTGTATCAGCGCTTTTCGTAAGTAAGAAATCCAAACTCTATAACCAGCTCACGGACCTCTAAGTTCCGTGAGCCTTGTGTCCGATGAAGCTGTAAGAGCCGCATAGGCTAACAGCATCAACATTAACAGAATCTAGGATATCAGTCTCTCACAAAGGAATATTCTATATTGTATAATACTGTTTTATTAATTTTGTGTACTTTTTTAAAAAGAAATAAATAAATTATTATTATTGTAATATAACGTTCTAGAAACGTAATAACAGTTTAATTGAATGCCATAATTCGTATATTTATTACGTATATAACTGTCCGCTTTTTACTAAAACTGATGATAATATTTTAAATTAATTTATTAACTTATTTTACGATTATTTTACTCGATTCTTCTAGATTTTTCATTGATAGCGAGGGTTCTTATTACATTTTGCAAATTGAACTTTAAAAGAAAGGGGCTAAAATTATTGCTCAATAAATAATCGAAAAATATAGTTCAGTTAAAATGTGTATATGTGGTGAATTGAGTAAAATTAAAATCAATACTTTGTAGAATGCAACATGGAGATAAAATTCATTGCAAAATCAACCGATTGAAATAAATAGATCCGAGCAGATTCTCCAATCCTAAGTCAGTTAACGCTATCCATCTATTACCGCCTACATGAGTAGGATAATCATTATCTGGGAAAGGAATGTGATCTCGCCGTAGGTGCCGTCCGCCGGGATGACTTGATATCTACAATCAGCATCGCGTACTGTGTGGGCATCCCAAACGCTAACCCATGATTATTGCATGCAAAACAATTCCTTAACTCCGCATTGGTCATAAATTAAGTCAATAGCTATTTATGCAGTTAACTTGATTTATTCCATTGATCCACAGTTCATCCGCTCTTTCAATCAGATTCTCTGTAATTATGTGTTTACCGGCGTCATATTCCACAAAGCGAAACGTTTCAGTAATTAGTTGATAATTTCAATCACGGGAGATTCAGAAAGCCACATTTTGAGCATTAACTCCGTATTATATGTTGTTACGCGTATTTAAAGCGTTGCGGGATTATTTTAATTGCATTCGATCTGCTTGTCAACGGGCAATGCTTTGCATACTTCGTTCTTCGGAATGAGATTAATGTTGCTGTAGGAATTGGAGCGTGAAATTGGTATAAAAAATATCTTATATGTGTGATAGTCTTGTGTGTGGATTTAAAAGTTTCGATCGGCAATGAATAAATATTACGAAGCTGAAATTATAGTATTGTATTTCTTCTGATCGGTCGGTAATAGGCATAAATATTGATATCAGGAATCTTTCGGTGGCGGGCACATTGTCTGAACACCTGCCCGTCGCGCAACATTGCTGTGAGCAATACCTGCAGGCAACCCCGCATAAATATCCATGATGTTTCAATTTATATTCATGATATTAGTAAGTCAGACGGAATGTGCGTCACATTTGATTTCCTTTATTGGTTAAATAAATATGAAACGATGTAAATGGTGATCTATCTTTTGTTTAGATAAAATTTCACTATTTTGTTGTTTATGAACAAAACAAAATATAAATTGGTTGATTTTTGTTTTTGTCGTGCATCGTTAATTGTTTAAAGATTATTTAGGATTGTTGATTGTTGTGTGCCCATCGTGGTGTGGTAATTTGAGTGTCTTTTGAGTTGTCCTCAGTTGGATTCACAGCAAAGGAACATTATTTGTACAACACAAATTGTTGGTTTTTGAGATGGGTGTACGTATACTCCGTTTCTCCAATAACCTTTCCTTTTTTATTGCACAACTACGCTGCAGATAGTTTGCTGAATCATTAATTGATAGGCTTGAAGGATCACACACTCACAGAAAACCAGCGTGAAATAGCAATCTAACGCACGTTACGTGTGTTGAGTTTTGGGAACCGGTGACCCAATTATTGCTTACGAGGCATTTCAACTCAGTTTTCAGATGTAACAACGCATGTGCTCCTCGAATCTTTGTTATAGACGTATGTAAGAGTATATGGGCTGAAGCCATCATAAGTAATGCTAGTAAGCCAGCAGCTGAAATTGTCACCGTTTTTTGATTAATAAAAAAACATGCATTACAACGGACTAGGGAACTACGATTGAGTGCCTGTGTGTTAACGAAAATGCCACCATAATAGCTCTTGTGCAGTTGATGTCATATACACACACAAACATTACACTTCACCGCACTCACCGGCGAGTGCGACGTTGTCTTTCCTAGCGGCCGACACAATTTTCAGTTCGTGTCCTGGCTGCTCCAAAATCGACCTGTCACCCCCCCTCCACCCTCTTTCGATAGCGACCCGCAATCGACCTCGAACCGCAATCGCCCCATAGCTGTAGTCGTCGACGTTATTCGTTTAGTAGTCGGAGCTCAGCAGTGGTGTAGCCGCTCTTCGTGGCATCGACGCCGTTGTCAACCTACTTAGAGGGCCCCCGCTCGCGAGTCTTTTCCGTTAAAGCTGTAGAGTGTGTCAAAAGACCATCAGCATCACACAATGCAAAATAAAAAAAAGATGCTATATGATAACAAAAAATAATCGTCGTGGCCGATATTCATTATCATTGCTAGTTTTGGATTAAAATCCAATAATCGTATTCTTCCATTACGATATTTCAGCTCTCAACTTATAATGGGTTAACATTTTTCACATTTTAAGAAAATAATATTACGCTTAGTCCATTGTATCCAATGTACGACGATAAGCACGCTGCCAGCAGTCACGTTTTGGTCCTAATAAGCCCAAGGTGATAGGTTTAAAAGTCGTGAACATTTGCTTTTTTACCTTTTTTCAATTCAGATTGGGTTCTACTGCAGAAGAAAGGTAAGCACTATAAATAAATATGGCCTATTACGCCACAGATACAACGTCTAGCAGAAGGTCCGGTAACCCCAATTTTACCATCTCAGAAAGATCAATGCATCTGCCCTAATTCATTCTATTTGTATATTTTCATATACAACACACAAACGTAGCTTATTATTTGATGGAAGAAGTTGAAATTTTAATTTCGTTTGTTTCTGTATAAACAATTTGAGTAATAATTACACTTTTATTTTTATTTTTTATATATTTATAGTTTTTATATATCATTATATATTTATTTATTAGCACTTAATTGAGTATTAAGATTGTTAGTAACATATAATAAAATTTTCAAATTTTAGTTTTAATAGCAGGAGAGTCACTCCGACAAAGAAGGAGCACGCCCTCAAAGAATAACTACAATATCCGAATAACACTAACGTGTTAGATATTTAATCATATATTTATATTTCTTCAATTGTAAACATCTTATTTTATAAAAATTCGTATAATCGGCGGACTTTTGGCATTCTCTACCAGTCAACCCTTGAGATGGAGAAACATTGATTGTAGATTCCAACATAATCCTAAATCATAACAAATTATATGTAACATACATAATATACATAATAATAAAAAGTATATATATAACATACATACACATATATAATATAGATCTTAAATATATAATAAGAATAGATAATATAAATAAATGGATATATATAACAAATTCAGATGATTTTCCTTGTGTAATACTCACGAATCAATCATTTAAAATTATTTTTATTAGGGCCTTGTTTTATGTCATGAGGCATATTGTGACTACACTCACAATATTCATACATTTCCGGATTTTTCCGGATTCCGGATTCGGTGACCCAACAGGCAACGTATTACATCTCAGCCCTCAGCGATGACGTATGTGCATCTTGAATATTTATAGAGGATGGATGTAAAATGTCATGGGCCGTCATCACTTGCCATCAGGTAAACTGTGTGTTAGTTATATATAGTATATTATAAAAATAAAATGTTGCACCACAATTTTCCTTTATAATTTTTTCCTGTTATAAAATATATACAATAGTCTTAAAGAATTTAAGTTAAAACATTTGTGTTGTAAGTAGTTAGCCAAAGACCGTATTAAATTAAGCAGTAGTTAGTAAACAAATTTTACAGTTTGTACATTTTCTTTTATATTTCTCTTAAAAGGAGGATTTTGTTAATTTAAACGTTTTTCTGTATTTGCTCAGATTGTTTGCAGAGTAAAGGGCTTCCGTTTCCCGGACATTTTTTATTTAATTTATACCTGACGCTTCTTAATGTTCCTATTGTTTGGTTTTTTTTGTTACAGTTTAGTATAATTTCACATTATAAAATCTGTTTACAGTCCGGCTTAATATCGTAAAATTAGGTTTCCTTTTTATGTCCCCATATCTAATTTTATATCCATGTAAGCAACACTACTTGCAAATCTTAATAAAATGAATATTAATATTATTACCTTTTGTTATTTGAAATTAATTTCTCCAAAGTAACGTTTGATTCTGTTAAGTATTGGCACCGAGTTTAATTAAGTTGGTGTTCACTTCAACTCCAGCATCTCTTGAACTTTATACTTGCTTTTATCTGAACGTAAAATGATACTCAATTGAAAATTAAAAGTCGGTGAGACCTTCAATACCAAATAAAACGTGGGCAATGCCTGCGGGATGTCTATAAAATATTGAGGTGTGAAACTAAATAATTGATGTGGCGAATTGTCCGGAAATTCTCTGTCCGTTACTTGTCAGGTCAGCTACTGTGGCTAGACTTTGAAATGACGCGTCTAAATTCGGTCTGCTCTGTCTGTGTTGAATATTTTCATATTGTTTTATGTCGTAGAGTCACGCTGCATTACATTTCCAACTGACCAGTAGTAGACTGTATAAAAATATATTGATTATACTACATTTGAAAGAGGAGGAGTGGACGCATGGAAAATAGAGTGGTGGCTCTTAAGCGCTGCGATTACGCGCCAGATTACGCCTAGATTCATAAACATTTGCAATATTTCAAAATTATTTTGAGGGATTATCGTGCTATTAAACCATTAAGTGAATATTTGAGCTTCGAATACAATAAAAGGAGCAGTCACATTGTTAGAGCACCAGCTTTATCAAAGCAGTACGGGTGCAAATCGAACTTAATTCCATCCGAAACAAATAAGTTAGCTCTTCGGTTGGGAAAATTATCGTAAAACAGTGTTTTAAAAGATTACTTATCATCAGGTGAGCAGCACAAAAAAAAAGCTACGATCGTCGACTGGCCTCTAAGGTTGGGGTAAATTTATTAAAAATCAGGACAATTTGAACACATTTAATAAAATTTTAATGTATTTTTTTTTGTATTTAACTTTAATGTATATGAAAACAAAGGTAATTAAATTTATGACTAGGTATTAAAAATGTATATATGTATTATCAAAAGCGAGTCTATCGCCTAACACCGTCAGTTGTCTATCACGATCGATATTTTATACGTCTTGCAGAAATGGAACCTCCGTGGGGTCAATTCGACCCTCAGCTTATAAGCTATTAAAACTTTCGTAATATTGAATTAACAATCAAATTAAACAATTTATATAATGCAAATAATAAAAATAATTAAGAATTAGAACAATTTAGGAATCAAGATGGTTATCATCCCTGGTATTAGTAATTAAGGTCTTCGCTATCTTTCACTCACTACATAAAACACAGCAGTGACCTCCCAAGTGTAGCCGATCGATTCATTCTACGGCCTATTTCTAGACAAGGATTTTTATTTCAGAAACGCTAACTATGTAAATTTGATATAAATTAAATTTAAATATATAAAGAAATAAACTCTAAAAATGTGTGGCTGCTTTTAAAAGAACCTTAAGAGGGATTTATGAGAATGCTATACTCGCAGTTCAAACGAATATAGGGGTACTATCGTCCGGCGCGCCGACACCTTTGTGCTCTAAAGAGTTTCTGGTCTGTTGAACCGTGATTTGTTCAAGACTAATGATGTCGCCATTTTCAGCTCGAAACGCTCTTTGATGTATCTGGACAGTAGACCTATTGGAGCGATATCGAATTTGGGATACAGGTTTTGTCAAACTTTTTGTATGAAGTACACATAAGGACTTTAAAAATAATGCTTACAGCGCTTTGTTTTTTTTTGTATGTGAGTATTGCTGTTGGTCCAGAGACCTTTACAGCTTTATCTAATTAGTCTCGCGAGCGGGAGGCCCGCTGAGTAGGGAAGCTGGCACGGAGACTGCTGGTGCACCACCGCTGCACTCCGACCCCTGTGGACGGAGAACGTCGACGACAACAGAGGGGGGTGATAATACGACCCTAGGGCCCCTCATAAGGAGGTACGAAACCTCGACTCGGATCGCTATCTAAAGGGCTTGATTATAAAGTGCTATTGATATTACTAACATTCCGGTTAACCACTCCGACTAACCTTAAAATACTTGTACTAGAAAATGGTTCACGAAAATAGTCAAAGTATCGCAGACCAAACCCTCAAAATTACACTATTGACGCTTCATATATTTATAACTTTTGTAAAAAATAATATAGCATACATACAATAATGTTGGCATCACTTCTAACGGTAGTGGATTTAAATACTTTTGGTTATTAGCGAGTTTCTAATATATTAAAAAAAAATCCTAATATCAGCCTGGTGATAACCAGCCCATTGTTCAAGATAGACCTTCCCCGCAGATTGCGTCGAAGCACAATTCTGAGCTACCTGCATCCATTGCCGCCAACTCACAAAGGTTGACAATCTGCTAGGGTTCTATATTGCGTTTAACAAGACGAGGTTGCCACTGGAGGGCCTTTTACCCATTGGCTATTATATTATATTGGTTCTAATGGTTAAGTTGTCTACTCATTGCTGCTTTAGTTTACTAATCCTTTGAGATATTTAGGGCACTTTAGTTACCATTTGCCCTAGGTATATAGGTATATAGTCATCACCATTGAGCGTACTGTGCTCATCAACGTCCGGTATTCGGGTAAGATGGAAATTAGATATCATCTTAGTACTCCTTAGTTCATCATTTTGTTAGTTTCTCTTAAGACCCCGTTGGGAGACACTACTGAGGTCAATGAGCAAAGAGTTATGGTCCCTCAGTGAATTCACCGTTATGACTATATTTTCCAGTTACACAACATAGTTTAAAAATATCATTCAGTGGTGAAGAATTTGACCTTTTCTAACAAATTCTGCATATTCTGGATTGGTTTTTTACTGTTGGATTTATGTTTACGTATCAAAAATAGTACTGATATTTTGTCTGATTTATTTCACACTGTTATATTTTAATTTTTTTACATTACATACAGTGTCTGATGTAATGTATGTATGTTAAAGATGTGCCCTCCGTCTAACCGGTTGGGGTCGATGTAGACTGATCATATTTTTATGATATGATGTGATGATATGATTACCGAATGATTGAAGAATGAATAGCCTAATAGTTATTAGTCAATTGTTAGTACTGTCTGTAAAACCTTATGTTGTGAGTTCGTGTTTACCATTCGACTATCGTCGTAATCCATCTCCTAGAATAGAAAGCATTTCAAGCTTAGTTGGAGTATATGTTGGATAGATTTAGAATAGAATAGAATAGAATAAACATTTATTCGACACAATAGAACATAACAAAACAAGCACAAAAATGTAAAACAAAACAGGACAATAACAAAAGAAATAAAAATTAACAAACATGAAAAAAAAATCCTAGTGCCGAAAAGGGGTTGGCTCAGTATATGCTGTGCTACAAACATGTAACACAGCGCTGATTTTCAGTCAAAAAATTCTAAATAACCCATCGAAAGGCAGACGCTGTTCGGTTGTGTGTAAATATAGATATGGATAAATATGTTGTTATGTTATATTATATTATATACACTTATATTTATATTTATATTATATATATTAATATACTTTTTTATTATATTATTATACTTAAAATTTTATTACATATAAACATATTAGAATACAAAAATAAACTTATATATTTAAAGTAAAGCAGCTAAAATTTAATTTCTTTAAAAAAGAAATGAAAATGACTTAATAACGGTCATTTAAAAAATAAAAATTAAGTTACTAAAGAAAAAACTTTTTTTATAATAGACACATTGCATTAAATTAATAATAAAATCCGGTTGGCATTTTCCTAAAAATATCATCTCTCATTAATGAGAAATTATATAGTTAAAAGGAAATGGGAATTTTATATATCAAGATTTGTAGACCTTTATTTTTATTATCGAATGCAAAGTTAAATTCAGAATAAGAACTGGCGGGTGCTATTTTTTAATGCGGTTGAAAGGTGTGGGCTATGGCGTGAAAGCGCTTTACTTGTGTTCTGCTTTCGTTCACTCGATTCAGGAGTACGGGCTTTGCCAGCAACGCATAAATCGAAAGCGGCTTACAAAGGTGACTGTTTCAGCTTTTATTTGAAATGGAAACGTACGTATTATGTATCGTTCACGATACGCAATAATCACAGATTTATGCTGAAATTTGTAGCCGTGTGCGGAAAGCATACATTAAACGTTCGTTTATTTTTTTACCTTGTTTCGTTACATTCTTCTTTTTGATTGATGTAGGCATTAATGTTTTTTTTTTTTGAAATATTCATAATTTAATCAATATGTTGTGACTATTGCGTTCTAAAAATACTTCAAAAGATCCTAAACACAATATATTTAGATAAAGTCTTACGTCTTTTATCCCAATAGAGATAGACAGAGATAGCAAGCGCTATCCATATTTCACCTTTTAATTTATAAGGTCTGAAACGTGACAGCTACTTTACACCGCACCCCGCGCATAAATTATAGCGAGCGATTTTTCTTTTGTACTTAAGAATCCCGTTAAGCTATCACCACCGATTCAAATACAAACTAATAGTATTAGCGATTATTATTGAGATTATTATCTGCTGAAAGCTTATGATTATTATGATAATTATATTATCAAGTAAAATGTTAGTGTGGGGTCGTTAAAGAACAAGAACTTGATGGCTGGTAATGCGGTTGTAATTGATAACATGTACATGTTGCCTAAAAGCAACTTGCTAAACAAATTCAGTATGAAATAAACAGATACAGGAGTTTGAAACTAATTAATACGACGTTTCGAACGAACACGAATCACATAGATAAAAAATATATAAATATGCAAAATAAACAGTTTGTTATATTTTTAATTCAATTATGAGGTAAAATACGAGTGATCATTAAATATATATCTTATCGCATTATTAATCGCATTTAAGACTTTCCGGATACTTATATTTATTGCGAGTCGATAAGCCCACCCCTTAGCTCGAATTAATTTAAGTTCACTTTAGTATGGCGGGGAAACTGACAATGTCTTTTTACGATAATTGCAGTTGAAAATGCTTATTAACTGATGATAAGCTACTGGTTATCCCCTTTATTCAGTAAGGAATATTTTAAACAAGGAAGCCTTCTTAATAAAGTCACTGTTAGCGGCAATTTGCATTTTCGATCTTGTTGAACGGCGTCGGTGTCAAAGTTAAATGTTATTTTATTATAAGAATATTAAGGAAGATAGTCCCTTGGTAGTTTTTTTATTCCAGTTAAGACCTTGTATTTGTATCAGATAGTCTATTAAATGAGTTAGTCTACTATAACAAGGGTGTGTTGGAGTTTACTGAGGGGGGCGGGTTTAATGAGCGGCTTGTTGTAGTTTGACAGAGTGATTTAAACAGAGCGTGATAGTTTCACTAAATCGGGATTATTCGGGCGTGCGCCTGAAACGTGAATTATTGCTGGAAGTATGCCGTCTTGTTCTTAAGCCCTAAATTGATTCTGCAATATTAAGTAAACATTGATATCATCGAGCACCAATATTTTACAATATCTTATATCTAACATCTATGATATCAGTATCAACAGTCATATGTTATTGATTAATAAGATATGACTATTGAGCAACGCGCTAAACAATACGCCGAAAACAAAATATAGATAAATTGATTCCGTAATTTATTTCTTCATAAAAGAAAGGCCACATCAATTACTCTCATAATATTTATTTTACCCTCAATATACAACAGTTTATTTCAATTTACTCCGACTTCTAAAGATAATTTAAATACGATTTTGGTCTGGTATACAAGCAATTGGCACTGTCAAATAACAATCAATCGATGAATTCTTATTACAATAAGCAAAACAAACGGAATGTATAAATCTTTTATTCGAAATCATTCCGAGACCTGAGGTTACTGAATACTAATATATTCCTTTTCGTACTGAATAAAAAGTAGGGCGCAATCTCTGATACAATAGCATGGTTTTTTTATTAGTCAAACTGTTAAGTAAATACAGAAGGTAGGCAATATACTTTGTTGTTTTGTATAGACGCTGGCAAAAAAGTCTGGTTTTAGATTTAAATCGAGCTAATAATGCTCGGCTTTATAGAATTAAGCTCTGAATTTGCTTTCAGTCTGAATTCTTATTCAGGTATAAAAAGTATACAAAGACAACTTTAAGCGAATAAATGAACGTTTATTGTATATAAATAAATGTGTAAGTACATAAGTGCTTATTTTGATTTTCAGAAGAATAAATTGAAAAATTATATTTATTATTTATTACAAATTATTGTGATTGAATTACGTTTTACACTAAAATACTGACATTAGTCGACTTTTGTTTAATTAAATTCAATAGATGTTCTAATAAAATTAGATTTATTTACATAACACACCGAGTGTTCTGTACCTTTTTATTAAAGATGTGGTCAATGCCTCCTGATAGCTGATAGCGGGCGAAATATTGTTCTTAAGTTGACCGCTTCAAGACCCGCAGGTGTTTTAATCACCAAGACATCTGGACTAGTGATAAAATGATAAAGATAAACGAAACGACTTTTTCACAGTACTGCACTTAGATATATTGTACTGTGAAAATTTGTGTGTTATGGTTGATAAAATGTGTTTGTTTATATAAGTTCTTCATACTAAAAAATTAAATTGTATCTCTATTGTTATCTTTAAAGATATAATGTCTATTATCATGATATCAACACACTAATAATAAAATTTAAAGCAACAACATTGACAATAGAACTAGTGGAATTCTAAACTCTCGAAAATAAATTTCGGATACTTTATAGAAAATAGTGCTCATAATACTTCGTTTTGCAGAACGCAATATAGGGTAGGGTACAGCCACGGATCTTGTACGCTCATAAAAGAACATCTTTTTTTTACGTTCAATAGAGAATCAATGAAAGAGAAATGCAAAACTATGTTTAAACAAATAACGACACGCTATGCAATGGGATGACCAGCACGATGATTCAAACGCGGAATGAGCCCACTCTCGCGCGTCGTCACTAGCTACCAAATAGACTCAAAAATTAAATTTCGTGCAAGTAATTTATAGCACTCAATATTGTTCAATATGTATTTGTTGTTTGTAATTGTTGATTCAAATATGTATTGAAAACATTCAGGTGGTCTTTCGAAATCCTCAATTCAACAGTTTACCACTCAAAATGGTATATCAGTATTTGTTAGTTTTCAGTAGTCTATCGCATATATAAAAACATGATTAGTTAAACAACCATTTTAGTCCGTAAAACAAAACAAAACAAAACAGACGCTATTGTGACAAGGGTAAAATAAAAAATATCGTCCAACCGTTCTTTATCCCTACTAATGTGACTTTGAAGTGGAACACTATTGTGAAGTAGACGATATAAATCATATGAAAAATTATTTATTATTAAATTCAGTACAATATCTTCCTATGTTCCATAAATTAATGATATTATGTTCTGATTATATAAATAATTAAATAATAATAATGAAATATTATAATAAATCACGGTACATTAAATACCTTCCTGAATCTATACAAGATTTCGCTATTAGTGTTTTAGTTTGAAATGGCGTCGATAACATTCCCGTTTTGTGCCCCAACGTTTCTATATCAACTTAGGTATGCTGCAATTACGCCTTAAAGATTTGTTGGCAGCACTACTGTGGTGGTTTAAGTCAAAGTAAGTCAACGAGCAAATGCAAACTTAAAATTTGTTCATAATCTTACAATGAACAAGTAATAATAGGTAAAATGTACAGCTGTGAGAAGTTTAGTAAATCGAAAAAATTTTAAAGTCAATATTAAGTCTAAAGACTGAATTTATTGAAATCTGTGCTTACGATTTTTTAATTTGAACTAAAAAAGAAATAATTGATGAAGTACTTACATTATGCTGTTTTGTTAAATAACACTATCGTATTTTACGTAAATAATACTAAAGTTAAATAACTGATAGTGTTACGTATATGTTCTAGAAAGACATAATTGTTTGATTGGAAGAACATATAAGTAAATAGCGGTAAGAACAAATAAATAAGCTTACGTGTAATAGACGCCTAAAGTAAGTATACAGTATAAGTAAGTAGTAATGAATCAGTTATACTATTACTTCAAGGAATAATTTTAAAAATGTTGAAGGAAATAAAAGATAATCGCTTGCGCTTGTTTCTTGATCGAGAGTCGAGGTAAGCGGTGTTCACGGCGCCACATCCAGTTCGCCCACGCATCGTACGCATCGCGGGCTTTCACAAGCACCGTACCCACTACACAGGCACTCACTATCGCGGCTTATGCACGTCGCCGTCTACCGACACGTTCCTTCAACGATTTATTTGCCATCGTTCGTTTCTTTGTTTCACCCAGCGACCTGTCGCGGTGCTTATTAATATTTTTTAATTCCTTCTCAGCCAGTTACTATTCCTTTCGATAGTTTCTGTTATCGGAATTCGACTTATAAGCTGCTGTATTGATTAAAATACTATAAATTGCGATTTACGCTCGATGGTTATTTATATCTGATTATTACTTTTGATAATAATAAGTACTGACTATTATTTTGAAGGTGCATTTCCATAATTTTATTTTATACTATATTTTATTTTATCTAAATTGTGCAAGGTTTGTGATAATATATGTAATATATAATATTATTGTAGTTATTATTAAGATATTCTTTAAGTAGGGTAGAGGTGAAAAAGCAGGAGGACAATCTAGCATTGTAACTACCAGCGAGATATAGAAAGACTTATGACTAGTAGGGCAAATTGTATATGTGCTATTACGATGGGCTCCCTTATTTCACACGGGAGGTTACGCGTGACAGCCTTCAGTCAGCGCCGGCAAGCTGCGCGTGCGCACGCGTTTGACATCACACACTTTGTACGCTCTATTCGGGAACTACGTTTGTTTACTAACATGATCGCGACGCCCGAGCGTGAGAATAAGCACTACGCCGGGTTTACACTCTGCGGTACTGAATAAAATTGTCATAATTTCATGATTACTAAAGCGACATATCAACAAATTAAATATTCAATTTGATGACTTTCTGTTAGTGAGATGTCAACGTTTCGCCCCGGTAATAAGCTGTCATCGCCGTTTTATAAGCTTCTGAGGATATAAATTATTTGCATAATGTGACACACACATTTGTATCAGCCACATTTAATCGTGTCCGACCAGCGATTTAGCGACATGAAGCTTTCAATGGTTATTGTTTGTATTATCGCTCTGGCGATCGTCGTGGCAGGCGAAATCCGGATCCACGGTAAAGTAAGAAAAAGGCACACCACTCACAGGAGGCATCGAGCAGTTTTACCGCCTTGCAACTTTAATGATACCATTATCGAAGACGAGTGGACTTTGATGGAAGCGATAGGGCACTCTAAGTTTATTTTTACTGCGAAAGTTTTAAGTGTTAAGAAGCTTAAATTGGGGGATGGAAGCCACGGAAAAAAGTCAAATCTATATAGATTGCATTTACGACGGGTATTAAAGGGCAATTTGGATGAGTTTAGAACATTTGTAAAATTTGACGGGTCTTCGGATGACACACTGGATAGTTCAACCTTGTCGGTGGAGAGACCAAGAGCGCAAGAAACTTGCGCACCCTCGCCTCGCCCTCGGCTTTCTGCGATTTTCTTAAGTGATGGCGCATTTGTTGAACCTAAGAAGGAGTCTATGCCTCGGTTACGTTTGTTGACAGATCCTATTCCACTTACACTATACCACTTGGATAGAATCAACGCTGCTGTTAAAGGTAAGTTAAACAATTTCTTTTAAATATTTTGTATGATGTGTGGTAGTTGCTGAAGGGCACTACGGATGTTGTAAGAGACAACTAGAGAGAAAATACGGTGATTCTAGGTGCAAATGTCTTAACGCATGTTTTTTTTTCATTATTTTTTATGCATCTAGAATTTATAATAAAACAGAAATAATTTTACCTCTTACAATCTATAAGTTAAGACATCTATCACACTAGTAACTTTGATTTGATAAATGTCAAGGGCTCAAAATATTAAGGCCTTGCAATTTCCTAACATTTAACAAGGTCATAATCAAATCATCTGGATCCTTCAAGCTTAGTGTAAATTAAAAGAATGGGTGTGTGTTATGCCCATAGTGCACACCGCAAAGGCATTGAGATGTGGTTTTGATCGACATCTCGACAACTGTTCGTTAACTTAATGGAGCGAATGCGCTCCATGCGTTTGTTCCCGCCCGACGCCGACGCTATGTGTCTGCAGATCAATCATGGTGGAGGCGTTTAAGTGAAGTCTGCTTTATATTCTATTTAGTAATTCTAAGGAATTATTTTAAATATAATTCTGTATTAAACTGCTTCTTATTGTTTTATTGTGTGATGAATCTTTTAGCGTTATATGCTTATATCTTTTCGCCCTTTAAGGGGCCTCCCCCCTTTTTAAGGGCTACTTTTCACCTGAGTTTTTACACTAATATACTAGCAATGTAATAGTTTATTGGCACATAAGATTCAAAAAACTTAATCTTATTAATACAAACTACAATAATGTCTGTATGTTTTAGTCAAGCTAATAAACATTAACCACGTTATCTACCTATATAGGCCATTTATAAATCTGCGTAATAACTCAAACTATATCAATTTTACACATCATTTTCAAATCTCTATCGCTAATATTTAATCGAATTCCTGTAACTTGCTTACGGCCGCAAAAGCAATTCCTACCTAAAATTCCGAGAAGATCCAATTTAATCTTCCGACGTAAGATCAATATCGTCTCTACAACGTTTACTATCAGATACATAAAGTCTTTGTGTAGGGGCATCTTAGTCCTTACTGTCCACTTTATTTCCACAACCAAACCGCCCGCCGCAAGCAAGTTTCTCGCGGCTGCTGTATCTTATGCACGATGTAATCCGTCAGCGTCACTAATATGGCTTACTTCGTAAAATATTTACAGCGTGTCATAATTTTTAATTGCATTTTTTTTCGATACACTGTAATTTATTTTCGGATATGCAGGTGGGAGATTTATGCTTTTACCGTACGTGTTATTTGACCTATATTATAATATTCGTTGTTCTTTATTGGTGAAGAAACTTTCGGGTCTTCTTTATATGTCAAGTTTATTTAAATTTTACCATTAATTTTAATGTTATGAAACATATGTTTATTTACAATATTAACTTAAGAATGCGAAATAGAAGATTAAAGATGATAATTCTCTATCGTAATCATAACTTTCTCAAGAGTAGACTGCCTGATACAGTACTCTCCTGAGTTGAATGGAATTTTGCCGTGCTTTGCATTCTATAATCAGGATTAATGATACTTTCATTAATTATTGGAAGCAAGATTTTTCTGGCATTTAATTATATGCTGCATAGATGCCTATAACCAAAGCAAAGAGAATGGGGTAGATCAATCAGGAAGAGGATCAGGTAGAGGAAAGATAAAGCAGCCACCGGCGCAATAAGGTTTTTAAATGTTTATGCAGTTAATAGTACAAAAATTAAAATTAAAGTAAAAAGAATTACACATTATTGAAATAGAGATATAGTTTCACCATAGTTAGAACAAAGACAAAACATAACTTTAACTGTTTTTTTTGTTACGAAATGTATATCAAATATTTCATGATTTATTTACTTAATTTTATTTTTGTGGTGTACAATAAAATAATAATAATAATAAATCGTAGGGTAGTGACGACCCCATCGTCCTTCTCGTTTGGTTGGGCTTAATATATAGATTTTATTGTATTGTATATATTTCATTCATAAAATTTTTATTTTGTTTATTTATTTATTTTTATTCAACAACCAGGCGGTGATAGAAAAAACCATCCACGAATAATAATAATGTATATAAAATAGAAACAGTACGAAGAAAATATAACCAATTTTATTTATTCATTTGCGCCGTTCGTGAGAATATTTTGAGATAATCTCAACAATTGCAGATGCGTGCCATTTAATCAGCTTAATAAGCATTAAAGGATAGTAAATAAACCCACGTGAGATAAAGATACAAAAAAAGGTTTTGAAATTAATTTCCATCTTCAACACCCTTTTGTTTTGGTTTGCAACCTCAATAGTTGATATCGTCTGGACTTTTCAAGTTTTGTATCTCAAAGTAAAATCGTAGAGGGCAACGTATTATGGACAGAGTAATGACTGGATTTATTCGTAACGATAGGGTTACCCCACACATGAACTGTATTGGTGCTACTATCGATTAATTACCGATTGACATATCGATAAAATGACGATGCTCTCAATATACCATACGTTTAAGGAACAGTCTTAGGTATATAGTTTTTATTGCATTGTACAAAACAAATTAATTCCCACATTCATATGACGTATGTTTAATCCGGATACTGCATTAAGTTTTTATTACTTGGTTTACGTTATTGATCGTAATAAATCCTATACATATTTAAAATCGACTCTTAAAATTCCTCTAACATCTACCGATTAGATTTATGCGTTCGATAAGATTACTTATACCTACTCCGTTTCTCTGGTTCGACGTGATAGAATATATAATAAACTAGTGCCTATGAAAAATGCTATAAAATAATAAAGTGCGACGTTGAAGATTCGTCAGAAACGAGCGCCACGACTCGCCCGCCCACACTCGTACCACTTTCCAAATTCCTTGTGTAAGCTGCAATCACCTACGTAGACGTCATGCGACAATCGCGGATCTTATTTATTAATCAGTAATAATTGTTTCTTCATATTTAGATTTATATCCTGATCATTATTATATGTGCGGGCTTGAAAATTTTAAAATATTTTTACAGTGTTTATTATATACATAAGCTATATATATATATATATTTATATATATATATATATATATAGTCCACTAATTAAGACTACACTTTCAGTGAGTCTGTATATTAGTTTTGGCGTATTAACATTATAATACGATCCCTTAGAATAACATTGGCGCAAATTTACTGACAATTTTAAAATATTTTTTTTTCATTTTAAGGGTAAAAGCTTAGCTGTTTTATACCAATTAGTTTCCGTTCTTCGGATTCTTAAGTCAAAAAATTGTACTACGGTCTCAATCCCTTGCCATGTTTAATATTTAACAATCGAAAACAAAATGTGGCTAACCCCTGGCTATCAACCAAGAATGGAATAAGGAATGTAAAGGATGTTTTATATATCTTTTTATTTGAATTATAGTTAATATGATTTACTCCTATTATATTATTTATATTATATTAACGCTCTAGTCCAATGCAAAGTAGTGTCGTTGATGCGGAGCAGTATACACAACGCGCCTAAATCCGAAAACCAATAATTTGATAGTTAAAAAATGTAAAATATATTGATAAATAAATACAGATAAATAAAATGTACGATATATAACTCTAATAAGTCAATGAATATTTCATGTAGTAATAGTTTCGAATTATATTAACGGCCAAGTCAAATTGTTTCCACAAAAGATTTTCAGAGCCAACCACACGTGTAGTACCATGTTGATAAAATTTTCACAGTGAATTTCTCGGTAACGGACTTTCAAACTTGGTTAGAACTTGAGACGTAACGGAAGGTATTCCAACTGAGTTATGTTGACTGTTTGATGAGACTGATATTGTAACGTACGCTATGTGCCCTAAATACAAGCTGAAGGCAAATCAATGATAACATGTGTACTTAGACGTTCAAATATTAAAATCTTCGCTATTGCTTGGTTTTTAACGTTGAGAGTATCAAACCAGCATACAGTTCACCTGATGGTAAGTGATTGCTGCGGCAAATGACATCTACATAAATCCTTGATAAAGGATCATAATGCAGATACGTTGTCACCCTTGAGGACTGAGATGGAATTCCTCATAGCCCTCACAGTATACCAATTTTTACCCAAGTACAGGTAACGAGGCAATTCATGTTAGTATTCGGGTTGAAAACGTGTGTACGTCTTGAATCTTTGTTGGGGATAGACGGTAGATATCGTGACCGCAGTCATCACTTACATTAGATTTTACTTCCTCGTTTGTCAATCGTAATATAATAAAAGCAATATATTTAGAAAATTATGTTTATAGTTTGCCGAAATGTCTTTCGTCTTTAATGTCTTTCGAAAAGTAACAACTTAACAATTTATTTCTGTAAATTTTATGGATAGCTTAAAATTTATCACTGATTTAACATTTATGTAATATATTCATTGAAGCTCGTCAAATTATAATATTTTTCCACATGACATGAAGATATAGGTCAGCAAAAGCATACAACGGAACGTTTTGCCGATAAGCGTTCTAACATGAATATTCAGAGTAAGGCGTAGGGTCTCGTTCGCCAATAACTGTTAACTTGCGCCATATTGAGCCGACGGGTATTATCTACCCCTGCGGTTATCCTGCTCCTCACTGACCCATCAAAGCATCGATTGTATAAGCGTCTCGCCTCAGCTTCGGTAACAGTCAGTTTTGGTTTATTTCCGATTTAGATTTACCGTTCTCTAGTAGCTATCGTTTTTCGTTGACTCTGAAATCGCTTTAGAAAACAGTGTTTTAAAACTACAATAAAATGATATTCGATTTGTAATAAATGCTGAATATTATAATTGTAAAATATGGGTATATTGCATTTATATATCTTATTATTCTTGTGAGAAGTTTGCTACCATAAAATGTTAAGAGATATTGGTGCGAGCAACTTAATTAGGCAATTGCTTGACAGCAGTCGATAGATTAACCTAACATACGGCCAAGTTTGTTTACTTCGATGAAGGTTGCATAGAATTGCGAGGCCCCAGTATAAGCGTGAGGCTGCGATAGCGCACGCGTCTCGGTGGCGCCAACT
This sequence comes from Teinopalpus imperialis, assembly GCA_029286865.1. Classification (NCBI taxonomy): domain Eukaryota; kingdom Metazoa; phylum Arthropoda; class Insecta; order Lepidoptera; family Papilionidae; genus Teinopalpus; species Teinopalpus imperialis. The sequence continues at coordinate 6,703,417 of JAGSMU010000020.1, read as the reverse complement.
CGGACTTGCGCAAGATTGTGTTCACAGAGCGTTCTCCCGTCGAAAGCTTTGTTTAAATATGCCTTTTATTTTCATACTTTCTATGAACGTATATAATCTAACGGAACCGAAATGGAGCTAAGGTTGCTGTGGTTATTTCTTTTCTGTATCACAAGCATATATCCGAAAATCCTTATAGAGAACGCGGCAAAAAAGCGAGATACGTTCTACCGCAAGAAAAACACAAATGGCTCCAAATGTGTTTTAAATGAGACGATAACTAATGACTACGAGATCCTGTCGTCAGCCGTGTCTGAATCGAAATATATTTTCACAGCTAGAGTTCTGAAAGTGAGGAAGATAAAGCGAGGTAAAAAACCTAAAGTTAAAATGTTCATGACTTACAAACTGTATCTGCGATTGCTTATAAAGGGTGACGTGGAAGAGTTGAAAAATTACGTATTTCCAGTAGACAAACGTACTTTGAACGGTGCAATTGTGTTTGTTGATTGGCTTCAAACGAATAAGTGTGCTTACAAACTTTATAGACACTCTTCGGGGATATTTTTAAGCGACGGTTTTTACGGAGGTCTTAATAATGAGAAGCAGCCGCGGCTACGACTATTGAACGAGCCACTTCCACTGTCACTTTACGATCTGGATAGAGTGAATGCGGCATTGAAAGGTAAATGTTTACCGTCATATAAGTCGGTTCGTGTAGCGGCTTACATGTACTATAAAAGTTATGTTTATATTACTTATATGCTATTATTGTAAAAGCCAGATGACATATATTTTTATGACTAGCATATTTATGTATACGTCAGATATAAATAAAAAATGTTATGATTTATTATAATTATTTTAATCATTTAAACTAATAATAACTTTAGAAGTGGACTATATATAATTCATTTTACATTTAACTCAGGTGGCATTTCTCGTACTCGTAGTTGTCAAGTCGATAGATAAAAGATCACATTTTTGAAATCTGTGGAGTAGGCTGATAAATTGACTTTCTACGGAGTTCAGTACTTCTATAATTTTAATAAAAATGAATATCTCTATATAAGGGGTTGATCGGGTATTTTATATTAAGTAATAATAATAAAAATTAACTATATGTCATTTTTTAAAATAATGCAATAATACAGTTATTACTTTAATGGTGTGCGTAATTCAGGTGTAACTCAATTATAGTTTTATTATATTACTAAGCGATTTGGTCCATTCAGGATTAACGTCATTTTGATTAATATAAAATGAACGGAACTCCAAACCATAAAAATAAACAAAAGCTTTTGACATACAGCTTTAAAAGTATTGGCAGGTAGAGTGCTTTTATCGGATTATGGAGGATTTTTACTCAGAAACTAAATATAAATGATGCTAAGGGTAAACACATTTTTGGACGGTTTGATTTTTTTTTAATATAAAGTTTTTTTTCGTAATTTTATACAAGCCATTGTATAATATATTAATAAACTTAAATAAGGGACACTGTACAGATTTGTGCGAAGATTAAACTTATTTACACATTGCAATTTGTTGTTATAATTATATAATAATTTATTTTATTATATTATTAAGACTGTATAAAAGTGCAATTTAAAGACATTTTAATGTGCAAAAAAGATCAAAGTATAACCTTAAATCACCCTTAGTGATCGTCATGAGCCTTGACAGGTAATTAGTGATTGTGTTTTCTTTAGGACACGCGCACGAAAGCGCACATTTTTTATTTCGCCAGTTTATACTGACGAGATAAAAACTTGTACATTTTATGCGATGCGTTCTATAGAAATAGGCAAACATTGATTGTGTCTAACTTTGTATTTCAATCCTACCTGAATTTCAGGAAATAGAAGTACGATATGCAGCTGATTATGCTCTATATACTATTATATATATATATATATATATATATATATATATATATATGTTGCTATTAAGAAAAGAGGAGCACAATTTTTATGGGAAAATAACTATAAATGCGTTGCGTTATAAATAGCCCATAACTGCCCCATTATCGCCACTGAATCTTTACGCTAGAGTAATAATAAAAAAATATAATTCGAATACATGTTAAGTCCACTAATCCACAGTGGAGCTGCGTGGTGGCACTAACACCCACTCTTAAGCCCAGCATTGCGATTCAGGCAGCCAGACAGAAATTGTTCTGTGGTACGGCAATGTTCATAACAAATATGTAATTTTTACTTTTTACTTAACTTTTATTTTTGCATTGTGACTAATATGGAAATAGCTTATATTATATTAGCTATAAAATATAAAATAATTATAGCTTAAAGTAGCAAAGTAAATTCTGCAATTTACTTTGCCACTTTCATTGTTGAAAGTGGCAAAAGAATATTTGTGTTCTTCATATACATTTTTAAATGAAAACACACACATTTGACATTAATTTATCACATCAATGTTTTTGTAACAATTTAATTTTATTGAGCCTCTTTGTGTTTTTGGCATAAAATAAAATATATAAATAATTTGTTTGCGTATCTATTAGCGTACAATATCATTTACGCGATATAATGTTCACAATTTCTACATATAATTATATATATTTCCTACATACAATACTAATTAGACATTAGCGTTGGTTAAAAGGCTAGAAATGTCTGCGTAAAATTATATCTATAGTTTGCTGGCAGATTGCTTGGACATCATCTCACGTAATTTTCGTCTTATAATTTTACCGCTTCCAGTTTTAGGTATCTCTTTCACGAATATCACACCACCTCGTAACCTTTTCCACGGTGACACCTGCATGTGAACACAGCACTTTATTAGTCCTGCGGCTGGGTTGAGCTCGAGTGCTCCACAGCTAGTCTTTAGCATAGAAAATTGTAGTGTTATTTTCTCAGCCCCTGAGAAAATAACGTTTACATTTTCTCAGCTTAGAAACACCCGAAGAGGATTTTTTTTGAGTATTGCATAATTTAGGAGCTTTTTAGTTTCACATCTCTTGAATATAAAACCTTTATAGATTTTTTAATTTTTAAAGTATTATATATTATAACTTGATTCGTGATCTTGAACTGCAAGTTTAAACTGGCTGTAGTGTAAGCCACTATATTTCTTACAAAACTCCAACATAAGGTTGCAGCATATCATGAATATATTTTGAATGATGAAGTCAAAAATTTAAAGGAATTCCATTTTATTTTAACTCTACTTTGTTTCAATATCAAATAAAGATGTCTATAGGTTGCACTAATCACTTAGTACCAGGTGAACTACGTTCATGGTTGTTTCACTGCTTACATTTAAAAATCAAAAAAAAATATAGTACTAACCTTCTTATTGACGTAATCTATGATCTCAGTCTCCGAAACATTAGTGTTTGGTTGTCTTACAATAAAAGCCATTGGCAGTTCTCCAGCAAGAATATCTGGTCTTCCTGAGACTCCAACATCTTTAACATTTGGGTGTTGTAATAATAAGTCTTCTAGTTCGGAAGGCGGAACCTAGGAAAAATATGGTCTTCATTTAAAATACTGATGTTCTTAAATATTATTACGAATAATAATCATCACATTTTAAAACACTAAACATGGTAATTTCATTAGGAAATGTGATGAAAAATTCAAATTATTATTTTTCAGTTGTAATATTATTTCTAACGGTCATTTAACTAACAGATTAGTAAAAGTACTTATTTTGTCCTTACAACTTCTATTTCAACCCTAGATAATATAAATATGTATAATATTTAATTTCTTTGGTAGACGTGAGACTTTTATATATTTATATAATTTAAAGACCATAAATTAAAATTTTCGTAAACGAACTAACAGATTAGTTTAGATAATAAAATTTAACATCATTGTTGTACATCAGAAGTTAACTTATTTCCGTTAATACAAGATTTCGAGACTAGAAATTATAATTTTTTAATAATATTTTATGACGATTATCAAAGAAAACTTTGATTATGGCGTTTTAACACAGTAATTTTTTCAAAAACTTTTTGTTAGTTTTATAAGGTTGCTAATGAATAACTAAAATAAGGCAAATGAATTTCTATACATATTTATATGTGGGGACATTCCTAGACCTCAGAACTAACAATTTATGCAACACTAATACACCACAACTATTAGCCTGGGATTCAAACCCAACCGAGTCGTGTCCAGTAGCCATCTAATCTGACGACTAGTCCACATTACTATCATTAATAATTGTCTTAGGAATATTGTAAGTGAAACGAAATTACTTTTAATAATTAAATTAGTAGTTTAGTGATTTATGAAATAAACTAATGAATTGTTCTCCACATTTTATACTGACTTGCCAAGCTTTGTACTTTATAATTTCCTTCATTCTATCGACTATGAAAAAGAAACCATCTGCGTCGTAGTATGCAATGTCTCCAGTTTTATAAAAGCCGTCTTCATCAAAATCGTCTTTAGAATCTTTTCCAATATAGCCATCAAACAGAACTAGTCCTTTCACACAAACTTCTCCGGTCTGACCGGGACCCAATATTTTACGAGTTTCGACATCAACTATCTGAAAGTAATAATAGAGAATAAAAATACATTCTTGTCATATGAAAGTAATCATTTTGTATTCGTTTTGATATCGCGATATTTGGAAAATATAAATGAAAAAGAAAAGGAATTTATTTTCTTAATGAACTATCAAATGTTTGATATACTACGTTGCATACATACGTTTTCACTTCAGCTAAAAAAATTATTAAAATATCCATATAAAATTTTTGCAAACAAGTATATTGCATCATTCTTTAAATTTGCAAATTATTGTTTATAATCAAAAAACATATGATAGCTAATTTTTTTTATGAAGTTAGGTAGTTGACGTAATCTGAACATGAATGACAGTAGATTAACGGTAATCGCCACCCGCAGGCGGATTCATGATCCCGTGATTAGATACAGTATCTACCAAATACCTCGTATCAATGACGTTGCCCTTCGCCGGTGGAAAATTCAAGTCTAATGTTTGTAATTGAACACTAAAGCAAGCAATATTGTTGATTTCAGTTTTAATTTCGCTAACAGCGATAGAGCTACCTATATTTATTCATCGTACCCTATAAGTTATAAGTATACGATGAATGAGTCCTCACAATTGGACAAGGACCACGCCCTTACAGAATATTAAGGTGAAATACCATCATAACGCTGGTGCATTTCTTATAATGAGTGTAGTGATCCGAGATTAAAGTTTTTAGGTCAAGAGGGGCTCCATCTTAGTCCTCAGGGACAATTATGACAACGTATGTGCATTTGAATCATTGTTGATGGGGATATAGTAGATGTTATAGCATCACTTACCATTGGATGATTTGTGTGCTCGTCTGTCAACCTAATATGAAAAAAAAAAAATCAATATTCATACCTTAATTATGTTTCCGGATACAATTTTACCAACACTTCCTTCCTTATTTTCATCTTCCATGGTTGCGGTTAATGCACCTGTGGTCTCTGTCATTCCGTACCCTTGCAATACGTGTTTTATGTTTGGAAATCTATACAAAAATATTAAAGAAAATATATCAAAAAATAGCTACTCAAGTGAATTAAAAACAAAATTACTCACTTGTTCTGCAGCTCACTAATGATAGATAGATTTAAAGGAGCTCCGCCAGAGTAAACCGTTTCTACCGAACTGAGGTCGTATTTCTTTGTGATGGACGATTTGCATAGAATAACAATTATTGGTGGAACTAATGTTAAGATGCCTATCTAAAATAATAAGCATTTTTTTTTATTTAAAAGTACTAAATGAAACTAATTAATTTGTTAATGTGCTTCTTACCTTATATGTTTGTATTGCGTTAAGATATAGATTTTCTTCGAATTTTGGAAGAAATGCAACAGTTCTTCCAAAAACAATTTCATGTAATGTACAAATAAGACCCATTGTACTTGACCAAGGAGATACAAATAATGTAATAAGATTTCGGGATGATGGCCTGAAAAAAATATTGATTCATAACAGATTTCTTTAATCAGTAAAAATTTCCAGTATTGATATACGATGAGATATTATGAGAGTTATGGTAGGTATTTTGTTGAATGTTCCTGTTTGCAATCGCTGATGCCTGATGTGATATATTGCATTACATCCACTTAAAGTATTAAACAATGTTTCAAAAAGATTATTTTTTATAAAACACAATTAAAACAAATTTTTTTTTGTACCTTTTTTAAAAAGATATAAATATGTAAATAAAAGTTATGCGACAGATCGTTTTAATGAACATTATCTAAAACTGGATTTGGAAATACTTACACAGGTTGCTGTGCAGCTAAAATTAAATTTTTATGAGTTATTTTTGCTCCTTTAGCAGGACCTGTTGTACCCGATGAATAAAGGATTAAGGCTGTTGCAACTAATAAAAAACAAATTTGCTTTTTTATTATCACATTTAGAAAAAAAAATCAAACTATTTTCGGAAATAAGGAAGCCTTACCATTTAACGTGTCGTGTGTGTATGTATTTATATTTATGTCCCTTCGCCATATATCTTCAAAACTGATTACGTCTGAATTTGAAGATATATTTCCAAATACAAAAAAAATATCGATCATTTTTAGGCTTTTCATTGTTTTGTAATATTTTTCATATGTATCAATGGATAGAAATACATACTTTGGCTTAGATATATTCAGTGCATGTATCAATTCATCTGAAAAGTAGCACAAAATGTATACAATGAAATAAATCTTGTCAGTAATTTTAATAACAGATCATTTAAATTATTGCTCTGCTATCTTCTACTCATCATTACAAACTCATACGATTGTATTTTTGTTCAGTATATTCGAGATATTATTATGAACAATGTAATTGAACAGTTTTATTACACTTATTATGGACTGCAACGGCCGTGACTGGTTATTTATTATTATTTTGTTTTTCAATTTCACTAGATATTTCGTCGCATTTATAGCTAGCGATGCATGCTCTGTTGTTCAAAATACAATGCAAATTCTAGATTTTCAATTCTAGTTTTCTAGTGCAAGGCATGTTGAGTGAAGGCATATAAAGATGGGGTCATGTTTAGTGAAACAGGTATATCTTTAAAAAGAAATGAAGAATGTTTTGCCTTTTAATAAGTGTTTTTTAATTTGTTATACATATCAAGTGCAAAATAAATTTTTAATTAAAAAAAATATATTTTTAAAAGTCTATGTAGATTAAAGTTGTGACTTAATAAATTACAATTAGTAATAAATAATAATATAATTTTAATGGATCTAATCCTAATTTAATCCTTACTACGGAAAAATAGTGACTCGCTAGTATGCTATCCATATTGTATAAGCACAATTATAAATGGCTACCAAATCATCCTTTTATGTCGGACTGAGAGAACAAGAAAAATGTTAAATGTGTTAGTTGCCATAAAGTCATAAAAGTAATCTTATGCATTATACAAATTGAAAGCCAATATAATTTGCAATATAATTTCGTTTAAAAGAGTGATTGTCCAATTCCTTGTCGATGTTAGCTTCAGACTGACCTTACTCACATTTTACTATTGATTTAAAAGAGACTCAAAGATGCCTGTGAACACTAATTGAACAAAGAATACTTCGAATTTGAGTACTTGTCTAGATCCTATGTCATAATGGGCGTCATGTAGCTTTATATGCTTGTGATACTGTGTTCACCTTGCATGGGAAAAAGGCATCCGTGTTTTATATTATATGATCTTTTCGTATGTAGAATTAAGAGAATATGAGAAATACGATACCTTTGCTATAGGCGCTATTAATGCATGCTAATATAGCTCCTAAAGAAAAAACAGCAAGAGAGGAAATTAAATACTCAATTGTATTTTCACTGCATAGGGCCACTACGTCATTTTGCTTTACTCCTATTTGTTTCAGATATGATGCAGTATTTACAATCTGCTGGACCATTTCTCCATAAGTGATTTTCTTTTGTGTAGCTGCATTGATCTAAATCGTAAGAAAATTAAGTATTTAGAGTTTCATTTTGTACAAATAATTGAAAGAGTCCATTCATCTCGAGACGACCTTTCAAAGTTAAATCTTCGTTGAATTGCTCCATTCAACCCGGGATTAATCCCGTTTTTATTTCGATACGTTTAAAGTTAAGTCCGCTTGTAAATTGTGATTACAGAATGAGAATGTTTTCTTACTTTGATGTTTATTTTTGCATCATTCAGTCATTATATCACGACTTTGTGTTTTGATTGTATGTCGAAGTTGTCCTTTTATCAATAAACTACTTCAATATAAGAAAGTAACATTCTATATTTTAATCCCATTGTTGGGCGTTCCTCAATCATACAGAAGTTGGTAGAGCATAATCCACCACGCAGCTCAACTCGTGTTTTTTTTTTTATAAAGAATGCCAGTGCTATTAACAATACAAACATTCCTGTTCATCACTCCAACTAAGCTTAAATGAACAAGCATTACTAAGAGATTCTTAACGACTATAGTTGAATGGCGTATCCGAACTTACAACCTTTAGTTTCGCAGACCGTACCATTAGTCTTTTGACGCTTCTCTTCTCTAGGCAATGTCCTCGAAATATTTTTTTATTTATTCATTAGACTTGCAGGTTTCCTTCATCGACGAACACGTGGTAAAAGATAAATTAAAATTGTAATTAACAATTTCATTGGTAACGGTATTAAGGATCGAACTCAGTTTGCTCGCGTACCGTGAACTAAAAGCGAGCGATAAGACACTGAAATACCACGGCCTTTGAAGAAACGACGAACAATATAATAATGTTACATTAGCGCAATTATCGGTACTATTTGACTTCGCCGTGATCGTTACCAAATCCTTTTCAAAAGGATTATCAAGACTGCATTCTTATTAAATAAATAAAAGCATTTGTCTAGTACTGCATTAACTACCAGCTCCCGTCCTTTGCCAAAGCTGTAGTTCGTTGCGCGGTCAGCAGGTTATATTCCCACTCGAAACTAATAGTAGTGAATCACATCGGGTCCCTGTGTATTTGGAGAAGTCCCTTTATAATGAATCGGTGAAAAAGTTATTTCATTATTTATAAGTAAAAAGTTGTAGTTAAATATCTATGGTTGTACCGTTCTTCTGACTTTGATACCTGGATTAACTCGCAATATGGTGATACTGTGTGTAAGGTGGGATTGGAATGGCATCATTCATTATGAGCTTTTACCGCCGGGAAAAACCATCGATTCAAATCTTTATTGTCAAAAGTTACTGAGACTCAATCAAGAAATAGAGATAAAACGGTCGGAATCGATCAACAGAAAGGGTATCATATTTATCACGATAACGCCAGACCACTCACACAATTAGCCACTCAGCAAATAATGAGAGTAGCTTGGTAGGGAAATGTTAATGCATCCACAATATAACCCTGATTTTAAACCCTCAGTTTTTAACCTGTTTCGGTCTCTTCAGAATTTTTCGGTAATATTAGGTTAACGTCAAGAGAGGAATGTCAAACTACTTGTCGCAGGATTTTTGATTAGAAGTCCCAAAAGTTCTACAGCAATGAGGTTACGTCACTTCCTACAAAATGGCAACAAGTTATCGAACAAAATGGCATGTACATATTATAATCAAATTTAAATTAACGATGATAAAAAATATCTCGAATTTGTATATAAAATACGAAAAACCTTATCCCCTACTCATTATGTCACTGACATTACACTTTATCTTTCTTCGATATTATCGCATTATGAATTATGGAAGTCAAGGATGAGTGAGTATGTGTGTATGTGGACACAATATTATCAACAGCTAAAAGATGTCACCGTAGTTCGTACATGACTAAGTAAACATAAAAGTAAGTTTTTATTAACAACGATGATGAGATCAGGTTTTAGTCGAAACTCAGTCTATGGGTTTCCTAAATAAAATAGCAATAAAAATCAATTTTTCAAGAGAATCAGCAGCAGTGAATATATCTATAAACCCTGAGCTAATTAATTATTAAATAATTAAGGAATAATTGTTTCAAAACAAAGTATAATTGTTTGATATAAAGATAAAAACCATAATAAAATAGTACGATTGACACAGAATTTTTTAAAAAATGGTAGTAGCGGTTGCTCATATATCAAACTTAATATTGTTGTTATTTAGTTTTTTAATGCAGAGATACTTTGGAAATATCATATTTCGACAATTCTTTTTCGAGTCGATAGGTGACTAAACAAACATATACCTATATTATAAAAAAAATGATATTCTGGTTAATGATATCTATCCCATTACATTTTCAAAAATATCAACAATTCACGGACAAAGATAAGTTCCAATTTTAGAAAAATAGATTTTAGTGTATAAATTTAAGAAGACATTATATAGAGAAGACATTTGGACCATAGTAGATTGTACTTTATTTTTAATTTTCATTAACTGTATAACTAGATTTTACTTCCAAAGTAGTCTCATATAAATTTATTGAATATCTGAATCACACGTATTCGTAACTGGCTAAATTTTTGTTGACTTCATACGAGCACATATTTCGATTTTTACGGAGATGTTTGAATGCTTGAGATTGTATTATATATTACTTGTATGGAGAATTCGAGCAAATTTGTTCATAAAATTAAAGTAAATTAATACCGAAAAATAAAACAAATTTAAATCGCGCCACATAATCAGGTGGACACCTACCGCACTATGCGGTTGATTTAGCCACTAAACTTATCCACAAGAGCAAACAGTAGAAAAAAGAGGTCTTATAGAGAGTATATTTCTTCATAATTTTCTTTTTCACCGAAATAATATTTTTAACGAGGGCTTATTACAAATTAGTATAAATTAGTCCTCGTTTCAACAATTGAACTTAGTTTTAGCGTATTAGCAAATTAAGGTCTATATAAATTACTTCCGACAAGTACATAAAGAATAAAATAAACATACCAAAGCAATGTTGTCCTTAAACTGTACAATGTTATCTAGAACGTATCTGCCATAATTCTGATGAGTAGGCAGGGAAAGATTTTGATCACCGTAAATTATATCGCTCATTTTGGTGTGACTTTAGTGGCAAGCACGAGTATACTAAACATTTTTATCTAGTCCACGAATGTGATAATTTTAATCGGGTCTATCATCACATTGAAAAACAATTGTGTTCATTTTGATAGGCGTCAAATTATTTAAGCTGATAACAAAAAAAAATGGGCGCGGAACAAGTAGTTTTCAATAAAAATATTTTTTATTCATTTTTTAATTTCTTTTTGTTTAAAATAATACTGTTTTTACGTTATATTTTTATTTTTTTAGAAAGGTTTACTCACCTATAAATAAATATAAATGAAAAAATATATTAAAACATTTAGGACACTTATTTAAGGATATTTTTTATCAAAATCTAGTTACATGTTTTATAAAAGTAACAAAAAATCTAAAGTTCACTTGATAGTAACTGCTCGCTGCGAAGCTAACCCAATCTAATTTTCCGTTATATAATAATAAAATATAATGTACAGATGCGTTAACACGTTCGAATGCGGTTCAGAAAGGTTCATTTATAGGTGATAATTTATGAAATGAAAAGAAAAATGCTTTATATATTGACATATAGTGAGCGTTTTTAATTTCAGAATTAGGGACACGGAGTGAAAAAAAAACCAACATTACTTTTCCTTTTCAATATATTCACTCAAAACACAAATACATATTTCAAACTATTTTAGCTTGTATATGCCTTCATAAAAAATGTTTTGTGCTTTTCCGAAAAATACGCAGAAATTGCGTCCTTAACTTCTTCATCGGTAGTTTTTCATTTTTGAAAACAGATAATAATCTCTGTGAGCCAGGTCTGCACGATAAAGTGATAGTGATTCACAATATCGAGCGACCTCATGCAGGGCAGCAAGCGCAACACGACTCTTATGAACGGAAGCATTGCAGTAATGTTAGTTTTAAAGTTGTAGAGTTACCTTGCTTCTAGCTGCAGAATGTAGATACGAGACGTGGGTCAGATCGACGAGGTAGGACCACGCTCTCACGGAATACCAGCGTAAAATAGCAGCATAACGATGCCATGTCTTGTGAGTGTAGGGATCCAGAGATCTTTATTACTGTGTGTGGTGACGAGGCATTCCATCTCAGTCACCAAGGGTAACAACGCATCTGCATTAAGATTCCTTATTAAGGATGAATTTAGATATTTTGGACGCAGGAACCACTAGCCATTAGGTGAACTGTGTGGTCGTTTGTTGCTCTCAATGTAATAAATAAAAGAAGAAGCAGGACACTCGTTTCCGTCAGTTTTCCCTTCTTATTTCCTTAATGACTATATAATAACTTCCTTTAACTACTCGAGAATTGTTGCATAGTATTCTCAAGTTAGAGAAACACCTTTGAATGCTATTCTTGCTTGGACTCGGGTTTATAATGACGAACCCCCGTTTTATCTTCAGTAACCATTTGACCCAATACACCATCCGTGTCTTCATTACAAAGGTCCAAAAACGAACGGGAAAATTCAACATGCTGTTGTTTTTGGAGCGGCGTCAGCATTCTCAACAGCCATCTCGCGCTGACCTCAGTCATGCCATGAATAATTTTTAAAATTAGCGGGTACTGTGATACATTTCTCCTTGAGTCGAACATTTATATAAATTATACACTTTTCCAAGAATTTATGGAATGGTCACTTCGATTGGCCGTGGGTCGTGTTCAAGAGATTGTCTCCATAAACCGATGACATCTTCCATTGTGGTTTGAACAAACTTTGCTTTGTAAAGAACTTGATTAAGACGCGATACTCGTTTTTTTCCTCATTTCGCACTCTTTTCCTGATTGAGTTGCTTGGTCATTGATGATTCAAACAAAAACAAAAATTCTAAGATGAATGTTAAAACTTCATAATTATACTAATTATGAGTTGCTAACGAAATATGTTATCGTCCCATCCAACGCCACCATTCCACGTACTTCTAAACGAACTGATTTTGACATTTTCCTTATAAAAAATAAGTAAAACATAGTAAAATTATAATAAGATATAATTTTATCTGCAGGCCAAAAGCTTAGGACCACCTTAATTAAAGTAGGAAAATAAAGTAAAACTCCAATAAATGGTTAATTAACCTGTCTATTCATCTAACAGAACATTGATTGATAAACAATATACTTTAAAAGAAATATTAACAGTTCATGCAAAAAATAACTATAGTTAGCTAAACTGATTTTTCATCAAAAAATATATATATATATTGTTCCATATTTCCCACAAAAGTTCAATGGGATTGAGATCCGGGCTCTAAGGAGGCTAAAACATGTTTTTATCACCCCTTGAGCCTCTTTCTCTTTTTAATATCCTCTAAATAATTTTGAACTATGCTTTGGATCATTATCTTGTTGGAAAATGAATCCATCACCAATTAATCGCAACCCGGAAGAAACATTTTGTTTGACATTTTGTTCTAAAATGTTTTTGTATTGTTCCTTTTTCATAATTCCTTCAATTTTAATCAAATCATCAGTTCTTTGGCTAGAGAAGCAACCCCAGATCATAATTGAGCCACCACCATGCTTGATTGTTGGGACTACATAATCTGACATCATCTTTTCTTGGGCACTGCGTCGAACATAAATTCTACGTTTTGAACCGAATAGTTCAAACCTGGATTCATCGGTCCAGAGAATTTTTTAAAATCTTCTTCATTGCAATCTCGATGGGCAAGAGCCCACTGCATCCGTTTTTTCTTGTTTTGCGACCATAGCAAAGGTTTTCGAACGGCAACGCGACCATACAACTTCGCATCTCTCAGTCGCCGTTTTACTGTAGTCAATGATAATGATTTAACTCGGGTTTTGTTTACTTCAACGCGGATATCTGGTGCTGTTAAGCATCTATTTCTATGGAATTATCTTCACTAGACGTGGTAGCTCTCTGCCTTCCCGAGCGTGAACGATCTTGAAAACTGCCTGTCTCTCTGTATCGAGTTATGCATGAAGCATGAATACAAGTATTCGATAATTTCAGTTGTGAAGCAATCTCACGTTCGGATTTGCCTTTATTATGTAAAACAACGTTGGCAGAACGCACTTGACTGCTAATTTCTCGAGCTTTTCCCGTTTTATGACGTCTTCACTGTAGAAACTACAAGTTTAGACTAATTGAGATTATTAGTCAACAAATCCAAGTAAACTCGGGTAATAATAAGTCAGAAACACGTGTTTTCAGAAGCTAAATAATCCTTATTATTGACCAATACGCAAAAAAAGCAAAGTAATTAGTAATGATTACATTATAAAAATATTATTACAACTCTACCACCTGGCTCTAGCGCAGCGTTTGTCGCTGTTTGAAAACAATAGATGTTTATTGTCCAATAAATTGAAAGTAAACAAATGACTTCTTTAAATATTCGATACTAATAGAATATGTAGATGTGTATTTCTTTCATTAATCATATGGGATTTTATTACAATTGATGGATAATTATGTTGTTTATGTGCGGTCTTAAACTTTTGGCCGGCAGGGTAAATATATATATATATATATATATATATATATATATATATATATGTACCATGTCTATGTACCGTAAGCCATCACAGACAACAAGCACTGTTAAAAGATTTTTGTGTTAAGACATTGAGGGACGTTGGATAAGTTCTGTTACAGTTTCCTGAACGCCGCCCACCCGCTGGATCCATCGATTGACCTCTGCGTCAAAGTTGGACTTATCTAACCTGACTATTTGTGCGCTAGGTGTAACATAGATATTAGATATTATCTTCGTGTTGTCTATGTTTATCTCAAGACATACCCGTTAGGAGATATTATTGAGGTAGCGCTTAAGTACCGCAGCAATTCTGCCAAGATGAGTATGTTGTCGCAAATCAAAGGTGGGTGATGTTTTTGCCATTGACAACAGCTTGAATGCATCTTTCAATGCAGCAGTGAAGAGTCTTGGGGATATGACATCACCATGTCATAAACTTTTCTGTAATTGGATAGATTTCGTATTGCTGGACTGTACTCAGACAGACACCGTAACTTTATTGTACAAACACTTCAAACTTCAACGGAATGAAAGGCTTTATCATAGTCCACATGCGCTAGGCGTAGAGACTTACTCCTCAGTCTTCTGTATAATTTTCCGAATACTGTGACCATACACATGCTATATGGTACTATAGCCTTTTCGGAAGCAGGCTTGTTCGAGAGGCTGGAAATCGTGATTTCAATTTATTATAATTTTTCTTGTATATAATATTTACTATCGCGTATTTTAGAAATTGTATGTTATAGAGATTATTATATATATTATGTGAATAAAAATAACAAACATAACAATTAAACTTTTTTTACGAAACAATAAAAGTGATTATCGTGATGCCGTAATGACAGCGAGCGTTACTTTATTTTTAGTATTAGTAATAGTAATTACTTAAGTAGTAACAGGTTAGTAGTTAGAATTCAATAATTTATCTGTTAATAATATATTTTTATTAGTTAGTTAGTTACAGTAGTTTAATAGTTCAGTGTTTCTTACCGTTAGTTTATAATAAATCCTTACTATCCAGTAAACAACTTTCAGCTACATGTAAGCACTTGTACTTGTGTTTTGAAACGTTTTAAATGACAAATGTCACGATTTACTTGGCATTCATTTCTATTAGTTGATATTTACTCTATCCAAGGCATAAGTAGATTATATAGTTGTAATTCGGAAGTACTTTATACCTTATATTTAAATACTTGCTTTATTTATTGTTTTACCTTGTAAAATAATCTGCATAAACCTATGTATGATTGGTAGCAAAAATATTCACAAATTAATTAAATAATCGTAAATTTTATTTTACTAAAGTATTCAATTAAAACAATCAAGATAAATAACGGACGGCAGAAATTACCATATACTCCTATATGTCTTTGCTTTGTTTACATCCTCCTGAACCATGGTATTATTTGACAACGACAGTGGAATAATATAGTGTCGTTATCCACGCATGGCAATACCAATTCCTTAATTCTATGTTATCAAAGTGATAAGGTCAGTTACGTCAATATATAATTTGAATATTGTTTTACTTCGTTACTCACCATACGTGGGCGTGACCATGATATTCCGATAATACAGAAATATAAATAATAGCTAATAAAAAATGTGGCTATTTTTTATACATATCGATTTTAGACCAATTAATTATCATATATAAAAGAAATTGAATACCATAATGTTACTATATTTCTATTGAATTTATCTCTCTACAACTCTTCGCTAGCAAAATCTAATATAAAAAGTTATTAAAAAGGTTTCGTAATCATCTGTGTTACAGAGGTACTCATTCGTTCCCTTTCTTTGAGATTTTTATATCTAGGAAAAATAATCTCTAATGCCTTATATTAAAATCAATTCAAATAATCGCTCAATTCAAAAATTCAACATTTGAACATGAAACCTTAAGTATTGTTTTTATAATGCTGATGCTTCCATCGACTGTCCTGCATTCCCTGTTTTACCTTGTCGTAAAACAAGCCAAAAAATTTGTAACAGTATGCTTTTGTCCCACTGACTGACTTGCGAGCGGCTTTGCTGATGATGTCTGGATCATAACCTACATTCTAATCTACTACTAAATACATAAAGGGACCAATAACTTTGGTAAATAGGGTTTCTAGGAGTTCTACCGAGAATACAGTGGAGCCGTAGTATGTCATTGGTGTATAGCATATAGCATGTAGAGAACGGAACCTAAAGCTAAAAAATGCTTCGCAACCAGTTGATGCAGTAATGAAAAGTAAAGTATTGCTAATGTTAAACAGTTAGATTTTACAGCTTCATCGAATTAAAAGACGTCCGAACGCTTAGGTTGCTGAGCGGAAATTTTCACATTCCGTTGTGAGTGATTAACTCATAAGTTTCCAAGAAGATGAAATTGTTACTGTGCGAACAAATTACCATACTGCTATGTTATGATATGTTTGTTATTACGAACGTTTTTATTCTGTAGTCGTGGACTTTAGGGGTAAAGTATAAATACGACTTAAAAGAAGTTAATTTACATTCAGACAAGGTGCTGGTGTAAAATAGCTCTGATATGAATAGTTCAGCTAGATTAGAGAAGGACAAAGAACGTTAGAGTTAAATAACAGTATATGACTGCTGAGCGTCGTGCGAAAACCAAAGAAGCATGTTTTAGAGACGGTATCGGATGGTATCGAATAGTTCGCCATGTTGATTCATTACAGATGGGCAGATGATTGTACTTAAGGTACATGTCATCCAATAGTACAATATCTATTACGTAGTACTAAGGTTAAAGTAAAAACAATATTAACAATATCGCGAACACTTTTAGTACCTTTTTGTATAATTTGTAGAGTTTAACCTGAAAAAGAATATAAAAATGTATTCGGAAGTGCTGTAGCTGAAATTTAAATGGAAACAACGTACGGACAATAGCCGCTATGCAGATATGTTTTATTTGAATTTGCAGCCACGTCAGGTGTAACGACCGCGTGTTTGTGAGCGACATTTGTTCCTCTTCACGTTATGGATGCTGTTTTTTCATTGGTATTATGATTATTTTATATGTATGTCGTATGTCGTACTGTTCTATCCTGTCTATTATACTGAATGGGCGTCTAAGATGTAATTCGCTCCCAACCGTGTAACTACTATTTACAAATTTGTAAGATTACATTTAAATATGATAAATATTCCCTGGTTGATTTCGATAATAGCGATATTATATTGCTACCAATTCATGCTAACTGCGTAAAATATATTATAATTAAATATTTGTGCAATGTCAGACTTCCTTGCCTTCCCTAATCTGATATGACATATACTATACGCTATTATAACGGACATCGGTGTGGATGCATTATGACCGACAATGGATATGTATGTAACGTGACCCTAAAACTTATAATTAATTTCCTATATTTTTTAAATCTCGTTTAGGGTATCGAAGTCGGAATCTGTGTCGCAGTAGTCTTCTGCCAAGTATACTGCCCACTAGGCTACGTTCTCACAATATGAATACGAC
Organism: Teinopalpus imperialis; assembly: GCA_029286865.1. Classification (NCBI taxonomy): domain Eukaryota; kingdom Metazoa; phylum Arthropoda; class Insecta; order Lepidoptera; family Papilionidae; genus Teinopalpus; species Teinopalpus imperialis. The sequence continues at coordinate 6,685,427 of JAGSMU010000020.1, read as the reverse complement.
GTTATTATTTTAACGATGTAAATTTTAAAACAAAGATAACAATATAAAAATTACGATTGATGATAAACGATTTACAAAACAAAACAATGATCATGTTTTATTTTGTAATTTATATTATAGAAAAAATAATATCTTTTATTCACAATAATTCGAAATAATCAATAGGGTAAAACTCTTACGGTGATATGATTATCATAAAATGTCAATTATGACAATGAAACTTCAATAATTTGCAATATTGATGATTTCATTTTGCAAGTTCAATGCAAGCCGGGGTAAAATGTGTGTGTAATATTCTTTAGTTTTTCTTAGCGTGAGTATCGTGTACACAGGCTTTTGCGTCGGTTGTAGTACGTTAACTTGCTGTTGTACTCAGAAGTAGGTAAACGTAATTTGTTGAAAGGGCTGTGTGTTTAAGACCGGATCGCCCACGCGCTATTCCGATGGCGCTCGGAGCCTCTTCTCACGGCAATGTGACTCACTCATACCCCATAATAATTCATTTTATTAGTAATATCGATAAGCGACTAACTTATGTAACAGTCGGTAACGGTGGTGGTACTAATGCAAAACAATTGCTGTTGAACATTATGTTTTCTTAATACGAATATTTAGAAGTAAAATAAAATAAATATACTTGGAAATTACCATCATAAATGTGCGGCGATTTATATTGTTACAACAAATCTCAAGTAATGAAGGCACACTGTAACTAAAAATTTGCTATGGAATACCACGAGGCCACCTTGTTGGGGAAGACCTAAGCTCACATAGAATACTTACTTGAAATAGCACGATAGTTTTAACCTGAGTAACGGGCCATTCGATCTGAGTTCTTAAGAGTGATAATGCATCTACATCTTTATTCATTGATTCTCCTGATCCTATGACCTCAAATCACTGTCTTGTCATTAATCTGTCTCGTTAAACACCTTTACTTCCGTTGAAAAATTCTAGATTTTAATATTGTTTGCACAAATTGGTTGAACAATCAGTATTGTAAATTAACTATAATAAACGTCAATTATTAGCTCTTAAATTAAACCTCAAATAAAAATGGCCAATAAAAGATAGTACATTTAAAGTAAATGTTTCTTTATATCGTACAGAAACGCTTATTTTAATTTTCTTAATTTCCCTTAACAAATTTATCGTAGTGTTAAGTTAAAAAACAAAAACTAATTTACTAACGAGATCGATCATTTGACAACGTTGACAAAAAGTTTCTATTCGATCCATTATAGTCCTTTAAATATTGACTCGAGTGGTTTCCGTTTCGCCTTTAATATCAGACCGTTAGTACTGACCCACGTTTTCTCAATAAAAAGACCCCCTATTGCGATGGGACAATTCATGGTAACAACACAATACCGGTTACCTTATTCGGGTTTAACGTCCTTATTCATTAATCTAGCCGATTACTGTGTAGTGGTTGCATCGTAAAATAATCGTAAGTAACCGTCTGAAGCAAGCAGATGCCCGTTGACGTGATAAAATTCGAATCGCGTTGTGAAATCTACACGTGTGAGGATAAATTATAATAACAATAAGCTTTCCATAGGTCATCATTGTAGCTATAAACGCCAGATATTATGTTTTATAGCAAATGCAATAAATGTTTGAAAGACATATTACAGATATAATTTTTGAAAATAAATTTATTATTTACAGCGTAATATAATATCGGTGGTAAATAAAATTGTCTAATATCTTAATATTTATAACTTGATTTTTATTTAATATCTAGAAATATTAAATAATATTTTCTCTCTTATTTTGTTTCACAAGTGATGTAAAATAGGAATTCCTATTAATACTATAAATATTTTAAAAACACGAGTGGGTTTGGAAATCTTTAATTGTTTGTTATAACCACAATATAACATAATCAAAATCGGAGCCAGTTTATGTGTATTTGGCAGCGTGTTTAATACGTTAAGCTTCTATGATATCGTGATACAAGCTAACAATGGCATCGATTCGATTTGGATCATCTAGATAGTGTAGTAATAATATATGGAAGCTTAAACAGATCCATTATACTCGAGCTTTACACAAAGATTTTAGTGATACAGCCCACGAACTAAGTCTGTGTATTGTCTCAATTCACAATGGATTTAAAATATGTAATCCACAATACCTCCTATTTTACCATCTCTTGGTATTAAATTCCTTTTTTTCAGTCTTCCTACTCCTGTCATCTTACAAAGAATTTAATTAAAACTTTTTATAACAGTACGGGAATGGATTATTTAGATAAATTGTCTGTTCACGGTATTAATACAATAAAGTTAGTGTTTATTTTATATCTGTGGAGTCCACAAAGATTTCATTATTATAATAAAATAAGAAAATTTTGGGATTTTATTAATGTAATAAAAGTTTGTTAAGAACTCGAAACAAAAATAGTTTTGTTTAAGTGGTACTTTAATGTTAGCGTCTTCTTATAATTAAATGACTATTATAATAAAAGGATTTTATATTACACTATTTTAATTAAAATACTCGTAGAACAAATAAGCGAACGTCTGAGTAATTAATGGGAAATTTCGTTGGTATTTAACAAAATAGTAGTTAATTAATTTTACTAAAACATACTTGCTGTTTAATACCTGAAACTATGAGAAATAAGAGTTTACCTTAAATTGTTCACCATAATATCAGCCCAGCGCTAGTCCAATGCAGAACAGAGTTGTCGCCTGCAGAATGCCAGAGAGTACGATCCATAGCCACCTGGATCCATCGACTGCTCGCAGAATTGCATTAGTTGTCACTTCGTCTAGTGGATGGGGGTGTAAACCTGCGCTACGATGGCCAATATGATGCCGCCATCCCCATCGATTAGCGATTCTACGAGTTACATGGTCGGTCCATTGCCAATTCAGCTGATCCTTTGAACTATGTCGGTTAGCTTAGTTCTTCTGCGGACTTCCACGTTTTTACTTGATCACGCAGAGAAATACCGACCATAGCCCCCGCCATAGCTTGCTGAGTGACTTTCATTTTCCTCATATGGTCGACAGTGAAGGATCTCATCTCTGATCCGTAGGTCATCACCGATTATCTTTTATCTTAAAACGTTATTTCAAAAGACGTATTTAAATTATTTATATAATATAAATGTTTATATGATTTTCCATTCATACACTCCATTACGGATATAACCATATTAAGAAAGGCTATTATGTGTCTACACAATGTTACTTATTAGGCGAATGTTTGACTCCATTAGTGGTTATACTGTTGTGACAATTATTATAGTATTTGAGCGTGTTCTTAAGTGGAAAACCACTTACTAATAACGCCATGTCCGGAACATCGTTGGGCAGCGGCTACCAAACATCGTAATTACTTAGTTTCACAGTCGGTGAGCTTACAAAGTTTCAATCGATCCTCTTAGTGTCAATAGTGATGTTTGAAATTAGAGGCTTATTTAAGACGTGCAAGTAATAAGCGGAAGTGAGGTGATTATTGCTTTACATTTTATATAACTTATAATCCAAATTCTAAAGCAATAATTACTTCGTTTCAGTTTGAACTTATTCAAGACATATTTTATTTTATTGTAGCGTAATATTTTTTTTTCCATTTGTGAGTTTATAATAGGCGATATTAGAAAATGGCATTTCCAATATATTTAACATAATACCCATATCTAATTACCATTATATAGTCTACTCCAAAATATTCCTAATAATTTGCAAAAGTATCTAACTGGCGAGATATAGTACATTGATTACATGCCAAAAATGGTGATTACGATGTTTCCAGCTTGATAAAGGTCCTGCAGTGAATTACGGTATGCTGACAAAATACTATATATAAATATATATATATGTATATATATATATATATATATAAATATATATATAAATATATATATATATATAAATATATATATATATATAAATATATATATATATATAGATATAAAAATATAGTATATCGTGCTTTTAAATAAATGTTGTCTTTCTGGTATGCTTCTAGCCTCGAAATAAAAAGTACTAAATTTGGTTTTATGGTCATAATTTTTTTTTACATGATGACTTGTAAGTTATATTTATATGAGGATATCCAGATAAATAAAAATTATATAATATAAGTCGGCAATATATATACATATATATATATAAGTACATTAGACTGTTGCCCTTTTTAAATTATTAAAGTTTAAGAACTTAGTGATTGTATATATTTATTCTCTCGTCTGGACCCCGGCAATAGTTTTCTATATGTGGCATACATAGAAAATAATGACATCATTAGCGACCGACGGTACGGGTTTTGTCGAAACCGGTCAACTGGCGATCTTCTAGTGCACGCCACTCATCACTTTCATGAGGCTCTCGAGATAAACGGTGAAGTACTAGCTGTCTCACTTGATGTTTCGAAGGCATTTGACAGGGTCTGGCACGATAGCCTTATTAGCAAGCTTCCAGCGTATAGCATCTATCCTGGCTTGATCACCTGGACAGCTCCCTTCCTGAAGGAGCAGTCTCTGCGAGTAGTCATAGATGGCTGCTCGCCTGAGACAATAGCGATAAACGCTGGAGTTCCTTAGGGGTCTGTTCTCTCCCAATCTGTTTCTGCTGCATATTAATGACCTGCTGAAACCCGGTATCTTTGGGTATGCACACGACAGCACAGTTGTAGAGAGTTACCAGTTAGGTGCTAATGCCACCAAGTATCATCAAGTACAGTCCCAAAGAAGAGCCATGGTAGAGCGAGTGAGTCTCTTATTACAGGAGGTTTCCGGTTGGGGCGACGCCAATCTTGTGAGATTCAATGTACACCAAAACACAGGCGTGTCTTTTTGCAGCCATAAGGAGCCAGTGCACCTTGGCACCTTTCAAGATCTATCTGTGGCACTCACTGATCACCATGGACGATTCATCGAGTCCAAGGCGAAGATAGCTGCTAAAAAAACTTGGGATCCTGCTCAAAGGGCAGCGGTATTTCACTGCAGGGCTGCTTTTAACGCTCTGTTAAGCTCAAGTCCGGTCGTGTGTAGAATACTGTTGTCACATTTGGGCAGGCTAAATGCTATGTCGTAGCTTTGGGCTCGCTGGAAAGGCGGGCTAAGAGACTAATTGGTGACGTAGCTGAAACCAATCTGCTCAGTCTTGAGCACAGGCGTAAGGTGGCCTTTCAGTGTTTTACAGAATGCATTTTGGAGAGTGAGCTCAGGAATTACATGATCTAATTCCCCCATCTCCGTTCGACCATAATAAAGTTCGTTCGAAACAGTTTGCCCGCGTCTGTCTTTCCCTCCGATTACAATGTGGGTATTTTCAACAGTAGAGTGAATAGGCATTTACTGAGCCAGTGCGCCTTAACATCAGGTGGGATCATGGTCAAGCACTTGCTTAGAAAGTTAAAAAATAAAATTTCCCAGTTCAATTAATTTAATAATAAAATAAAATAAAATGTCGACGCGTCCTGTTTGTACTTAATATTTAATAGAGGGTACTGCCTCTATTATCTTAAAAAATTATTACAACTTAACAAACTGTTTAGATTGTTATAATATTAGATTTTTGTCAAATACCTACTTTTAACATTATATTCAAATATGTTGTCGTGTGCAAAAAGCATATTTACACATTTTCTTCATCCTTACACTATTAGGATTTCCCAGGAGTTCGCAGGTCGTATATAATAAACCTGCGTTTACTTAGAGCTCTTAGTGTCAAATCGTGGGCGGGTGTGAGCGTGAGAAATAAATAGCTAGTGTCGCGTTCACGCCTCCTTTCGTCATGATGAGGAATAGAAAATGTGTCTAATGGAGAACGGTTGGCCTTAATTATTGCTTTTAAGCAATCATAATTTATTACTCATCATGTTTGTGATGAAACCATTTCGCTGGTAATATAGATTAAAATATTTATTTATACGTAAATAGTTAATTTCAAATTGTGTCGTTAAATAAAAAAAGTAGCTAATAGCGTCCTAATGCTTGCCATTTGAAAATTTTTAGATATAGAAATAGGTATATGATTGTCATTCCATAACATATAACATGTCGATCTTCTCAAAGTGTTTAAAAACTATCACATACCATTCAGAGTTAACTATCTATGATCCTCTTGCTTACTATGGTAGTAGTAATGTAGTGGAAATGTATTTTGCAGAAAAATGGTTCAGCCATTTGTTTTCGTGCTTCGTGCACGGCGACTATTTATTAATCTCGGCTCTTCCTCAAAGCACCGTACCATCAAATGCCGTTTTGTTTTAGGATCAGAGGTGATGTGTCCTGGCAGTATATCATAATCATTTTTTTTATTGGCACTGGCAAATTTTTGTATCATAAACAGCACAAAGTAACACCAATCGGCTAATCCAATATCTAATTTCCCTTAAAGCTCTATATTACATTTATAGAACTTATTCGTGGGTTTTTAAGAATAATTTTTTCCACAGCTTGAATATTTTCTTGAGCTCTGTTGGTGGCCGACCAGTCTTCGTCTCATCTACAAAGGTTATCTGTTTTTTTTTTAATTCAGTAAATCAGTAAAAAAACTGTTTCTCGTGAAAATGCAGACTAAAACTTTCTAATGTTTTAACATTCTTACGTTTTAACCCCTCATAATAAATTATGACACGAAAACCACGTTGAGTGAGCTCCATTGTTGCGAGCAAATTACCGCCAGGTTCTTTCGGAAAAAATACTTTACAAAGAAAATAATTCAATTTAATGAGTCCCATTTTCAAATTTATTAGCAAATAACAATTCCTTTACGATGATAGTAAGGAATATCTAATTTATTCTGGTTTGATTCACTTAGTCTAACTATAGGAGGCGGTGGACGCCACATGTGGTTTTATATTTTTTTTTTAAGTGTTTATTATATACATGTACATGTGTTTCATTTACTACTCTATTTTAAAAAAAGTTAGGACATACATGTATAAATAGGTTTTTCTGGCAGAACAAGGTTTGTAGCATAATAAACTACTCAAAGCAAAATAGGGCCCACCATGTTTTATAAATGAATTTTACAGATTCTTTTTATTTTATCAGTTTTTATGATTAGGAATGAATAAGTTAAGGTTTTTGAAAGTAGGTGAACATTAACAAGAGTAAGTTTTGCCAATTTTATGGAATTTAGTCAAAATTTACAGAAATTACTGATTTAAGTAAAGTTTGATTTTGATTTTTATTATTGACTAAATCAATGAGTTTGATGGTGCTTAATAGCGAGTAGGTCCTCCTCTGTTCCGTATGCACTCTCTGAATCTATCTGGGATACTTTCAATCATGTGAGTGATGTTTTCCTCGGGTATTCGCTCCCAACACAATTTTAGGGCGTTTATGAGCTCTTGTCGATTATTCACATTACTGAAGTTTGATTTGAGGCTTCTTTTCAATTGGTCCCATAAATGTTAATTGGGGTTAAGACCGAGACTCATAGCCGGCCACGGTAAAACCGTAATATTGGTTTCAGAGAGAGCTCTCTGGGTTGTTCGCGCTGTATGTGGGCGAGCATTGTCTTGCATAAAGACAAAGTTTTCACCCACTCTTTGTGAAAATGGGATGATATGGGGCCGAATTATTCGATCACATCCATATGACACCGAGAACCAGGCATAATGATTACAAGTAACACCGTAAACAAGTCAAAATGAAAAAAGTAACGTGCGATTGTAACATTCACAATGTGACTGAGGGTACAAGTGACTGAGAATTTGAGTAATAAACGTTTTTTGGAGTACTTCTCTTTTTTTGTTTCTTCACCATTGAATTCCTGACTTGAAACATTGATAACGTTAGATAAACATGTCAACAATACTTCGAAATGTTTAACTTCAGTATTTACTTCTCAACCGTTTTTTTGAGACGAAATTCGAGATTAACTTACGAGTGGGCCTTATTTTGTTTATATTATATATATATTAGTAACTACAGACCATATTTTTGCTTTTTTGTTTTCAATCAACAATAATTTAACACATTTATTTGAAAGAAGTATGCAGAAGTAGAATATTTATATATTATAATCATGAGTAAGGTGTTACATAACAAGTAATATTAGATCTCCACATCCAACTGTGGCATGCAATTTTGTAAAAATAAGAAAAGTATTATAGTTACGTTAAAGTGAGTTAAATCATATTATAAATATAAAATAACTAACTTTAACGTATTAATAAAATAAGAAAAAGATAATTTTAAGAATAAAATTGTATAAATATCTTAGTACATTCAAAATTCATTACTTTAAATGTACTCGGATCTCACAGATAATTCCAAATAGTTTAGGTATTAACGTTTTGAGCTTTTTTATATTAAGGTTAAAAAACGAGTGCACAGTTCACCTGATAGTTAATAATTGATAAAAACAAGAAATTCAAATGTATTGTAATCATAAATAACTAAAATGTGTCATTAAGAAATATTGTCTGTTGTTTTCTTTCAAGTAGCGTTATACTATTTAAGGCTGGTATTCTATAAGGCCGAGGCTGGTATTCAAACTCTAAAAATAACCTACAATTTATATTTATAATACTTTCCTAGATTATTCCTGCTTCTTACGTCCATTTCGTAGTTCGCAAAATATTTAGAAATTTAAAAAAAAAAGTAATGAAGACTCATTAAAACTTCGGTTGGGCGATCTTTCGTTGCCTAAAATATTTAAGCAAGAGGATACGGTGGTGCTTTAAAGATCATTGGGCTTGGGGCTTAATTCTAGTTAAATTCTTGTAATGGCATAATTATTGCACGTAATAATGTAATATTGCAAACTTTTAAAAGTCAAGTCTATGAAAGAAAAATATTAACAAATTCTAAATTCATGTAATGGCATAATTATCCCGGGCTTTATATAAATATTAAACTTGCTACTTCTTACACGTTAGGTCGATGAAGGAAAATGATTAACAAATTATATAACTACTAATTGCCTATGATACTTACGAGATACTTATTGAGACGGTGCTGTATATTGTTATTAGTGGTGCGCTAACATTTATACGTTTAGGAAATTTGTAGAGTCAACGATTATTAAAATAATTTAAAAAGGTTCAAAAATTTGCTGTCTTTAGTTAGTCTAGCCACTACATCCATATGCTACGATTCTCACACAATTTTTATGTAATTCAAATATATAAACTAACGATAGAGAAATTAATAGAAGCCCATTTACAAGAATAAAATATTTTTTCCTTTTGGAATCATTACTAACATTTAATAATACAACTACATAAATTGTATTAAATAAAAAAAATGAAAATCTACATCTCGCTAAGTTCAACTTAACAGAAATTGTTCGTATTCCAAATTGGTCAATAGACAGTAGGCGATAAAGACGCGAGAAACATCTTTGTTTAGTTTACCCCGGTGCTAACCGATTCGAGCTCACAAAATTTAACATCATGTTAAAAAAATGAGAATATTAGCAGGAAAATAACGCATTAAGCATTGATGTTACTGAAACAGTGACGATTCATTAGTGAGCGGCAGTTAGGTAATGGTTTGCGGTTGTAGTCATCACGAGTCTGGCGAATTAAATCGCTGCACCTCACAAATACGCATAAACATTTTCACTAGGATTTAAAAACAAAACGTAGGTACAATGTTTAAAGAAGGCTTTTTATGTATGTATGTTCTATATTGCATATACTACTCGTAATACTACTCCACTACAAGGTCTAGTTCTTTTCAACATGAGCCTCGTTATCCCTGATTTATAGAATAAGTCTAAAGTGTCAGCGTGACGCGAGAGGGTATCTTTTAAATATTTCGCCAAGACTTTCTAACGTAATGCTCGACTACAGTTAAACTGAAAATCTTCCTGAACTGATGAACTGACATGTTCCTTGCACATCAAATACCTATCTATCACCTACATGATAGCTCCCACCTCACCCAGTGACTAAATTTCTCTTCTCCGCAAGATAAACTGGACAAGATTAATGTGCCTAACGTGCAAAACGTTTAAACCCATTTCCAACTTAAATCCGACGAGTCAGTTCCATATATTAGAGGCAGCGAGAACGTTCCTGGCACAAATTTTGATCATTAACATTAACCAAATTAGTTGGCTTTAAACCGCCCCAAATTCAGATCATTTTATGAACGAATTGAATAAATTACATCCACATGTAAATCTCTATGTGCAAACATAAGCCGTTACATAGAAATTGTGGCAATTCGCGGATTTAACATTAATCAAGTGTTTTGTAAGCGGTTTCACATAGCAGCGCTATATTTTTCAATTTGTTACTTTATTTTTAATCTTAAATTTGCTTCTCTGTTTCTACAGTGGATTGGTATATACAGCCTGGAGGGTATTTTTGTTGTTGTAGTGATATATTCAGCGACAGTTTAACAACCTGTCACAACCAATATAGTTTATCGCTGAGGTCTCTTATTATAGTCAACTGTGGCGTTAAGATTATAGAGTTCTGATACACCTTCAACAAAGTCATCAAACATTGTCCAAACTTAAAATCTATATTGTAATACATGGCATAATTTTATAAAACATAATAAAAGTTTTTGAAGTAAAAATACAGTTTATAGTTTATTATATTTTTCGTTTGTTAAATATTTGCTGTGCTTAGAGCCGTCATAATTCTTTGTGGGCATAATTACAAAGCTCTCTATTTCATGGTTCTGTGATCACTAAACCAATTTAAACTGAATTTTACGGGTGAGCTACTTCCATAATATAAATCGTGTTTATATCCGATGAACATTTTGACAATAACGTAGCAATTCAATAATAAGTAAATCGTAAGTTCGCATAACTATGATAAAAGATAAGACAAATAAAATGATAAAAGTAGAAAATACTTTTCTTAAATATTTACGCCACAACAAATGATTGCTTTTTCTATTAAAGACTGTAATTAATCCATGCACTGAGAAATGCGATTCGCTGTTTTTTTTGAAATACGCTTAGTTTTACTGGTTGCGAGCACTTCCTCCGTTCATTCTTTTAAACGGCTCTATCCGGGAGAACAATTATGTCAATCAATCTGTGGTAGAGAAGCTTACTGTATGCTGGTTGATACATTTTATTTCAAAGAATTATCGTTTAGATTGTATTACTGTGTATACTGTAACACTATAAACAGTCGATAAAAGCAAACTCAAAATGCAATATTGTCCGTCTCTAATTGACTGTAGTGCGTATGGTTTGGTTCGACAGAAGACCACCTGGATGGAGGGTTATGCATTCATAGAATACCTGCATAAAGTTGCAGTTAAAGCGCTGCTATTTCATTTGCTGAGTGAAAGGAACTGGGACCTAATTGCTGGTTACGAGGCAGCCCTGTATGTATGTAGGTATCACAGAGTAAAGCGATCGCTTACCATGAGGTGAACAGTGAGCTCGTTTGACACCCCCTCATTTTAATGAAAAACTACAAACTATACTATCTATATGTCTATACACACACACACATATATATATATATATATATATATATATATATATATCTATCTTGACCCTTAAACTATTGTGGTAAAATCGATCGTTAAAAAACTATTTATCCCGTAACACAATAACGTAATATACTTTTTTCATTTCAAACTTTAAACATAAATCCTGTTTTAATTAAAATATATGGTATTCTCTATCTTGTTTTGCTTTTCTTTTATTACTTACAAATGAAATTTACTGGATGATAATCGCTGGATGAAGAAAAACAGGTAAGGTTTTATTATTATATAATTCTATAGTTGTAAGCAGAGCGTAACCAACAGTCGATGTCGTACAATTTACCGAGGGCTCGAAGACCACGCGATTCAAGTCGAATGAAACGAGAAATTACGACCCGCGCTGTTATGCCGTTGTGAAACAGTTGTATTCTATTTTTCATGCCATTTTAGTGCCGTCACAATGCCGGACCTCTACGTCGCGATAATAAAACCAATATCGTAGGTGGTCTCGCACCGTGCGGCAAATATGCCCACATTTTTTGAGCTCTATAAAATTTTACTATTGAAATCGAACAAGTCAGTATCAACCTAAGTTTTATTATGCTTCCGATGTAACGTGAAATTATTACCCACATTACTTTTCTCACTTGTTTTCAATAGACAATAAAAGGGATATATGTGACCCATTCATTGTGCAGCTAGAAACAAACTGCAGTGTACCTCTACCACTGTTAAACTATTTACATGTGAAGTTTGAGATTTGATTAATGTATCAAAATCGAATGATGTGCTTCCCTGACGTAGTGGATAGTTACAATTATATATTGGGAACAAAATGTGAACGAAAGCTTTAGTGGGGATAATTGAAATAATTATATAAGACATATATGTAATACACTATGATGAAAAGATTTTTTTTTAAAAAATACATTATGAAATAAGTTCTATAAAAATTAAGTTTTCGTAATGATGTTCGCGGTATTCAAGGGAAAGCTATTTATAAGACCACAGTTCTTTATGGTCCATTCTCGTTTACCGCTTATCATGCACTGTTGCCTCGTATTCATGTTTCTCTGATGTTTTACTCATATATGCATGTTTATTATATTTTTAGCTCATTGTATTTTAGTTGCAAACGAACCGTTACTATATTGCATTTGTTAAACGTGATTCTTCTTGTGCTCAATCAAAATAATAAAAGGATTAAACAAAGAAAATGTGAAATAAATTAACACTAATTGTGTATAGAGTAACATCTGACGATATCATTTGTATTACTTTTATATTGCTTACCACTGTTCAAAGAATCATTGAATGTCAGCTAAACATTGAATTTTTTATCAACTAATTGGCCAATTTATCGATCATTGTCCAGACGGCGTGGCGACAATTTAAATGTCACGGTTTGTTGGCATCCATTTAGCAAAACATTTTATATTCGTTTTTGCTGATCGCAATTATTTAGGCTGTATTCCACTTTTTAGTGTTATTGCATATAGATCTATCTATTGTGTATAATAGAGTAATAACCTTCTTATTTATATATCAAATAAGATGAATAAAAATATATCTACATCTTACTACGGAAGTTTCAAAATCAATAACAATAATAATATACGTGGTAGAGTCACGTCACAGTTATAAACTAGCTACAACAGTAAAAGGTGGGCACGGACTAGGCACAAGCACTATAGAATACCAGTGTAAAATAATAGTTTCGGTTAGGTTTGTTTTGTATGGTGAAAAAAAAGAAAAAGAAACCAGTGATCTTATCATTCGAGAAGAAGCATTCCATCTCAACCCTCTAGGCTAACAACGCATCTTCTTTATAAATTATTATCAAGGATGAATATGGGTCATTGGTCGCCGGTATCACCATCAGATGATCGCTTCCAAACTTACAAAGTGCAAGTTCAGCTTTACATGGAACACTGTTCTCTTCGAGCCAGGGCACTCCAGTACAAGCGGTTAATGGAAGGACCATTTGACGGCATTCAACGAAGACCACATCCAACCGTTTATGACAAGGTATTTTCTTATCAGCTTGATTCATTGTATTTTCAAAGAGACGTTGTATCTCTATATATTTTTTACCGTATGGGAGTGTACTGAGACGTTGTTCGGATTAATTCCTCTGGGTTTAAGCATCGTACACCGCGACAAAATCCAACATTTTATCATCACCATTTCGGTGGTTGGCTTTCCATCTCTGTGGATTTTACACAAAAAAATTGTCACGCACTACTTCTTAAAGGCTGGTAACACACTTACTGACTCCTTTGGTGTAGCAGATGTTTCTAGGCCGCTGTGATCACTTAGTATCAGGTTTAATTTCTTGATTGCCACCTATTCTATAAAAAATAACCGTAAGGAGAACTGTGTCCTCTTATCTCACCTCTAATATCATCAAAAAAAATTGTCAGACCTATATTTCATAAAATTAAGTGTTGTTATTTTTTTCGACGTCTAGCATTTGACTTGATAATTATTTTAAAATTACAATCATGTTTTAAATCCATTTGTTCATAATCCAAATTTATTTTTAAAGCCGTTATCAAAATGTCCTTAACAAAAATCCTCCCTTCCAGCTTCTAAAATATTGATAGTAAATATAATAATTTGATATTGTCAACAAAAATAACCTTTCAATTAAATAAAATATAAAATTCTTTATTTTAATAATAAGCTATTTCTTTCGTACATTTTAATATTTGCAATTGCAGTAAAGGTTTCTTATACGTGTGAAATATATTTAAAAATAAAAGAAGTAAAAATTGATTTTTATTCTAACTTAAGAGACCTGAAGAGGTCTCTTAAGTTCAATTCTCAAGATCAATTTTTACTAATATAAAATATATAAATAAGTCAAGTTCACAGTTAAACTAAATACACGACGGAGGTTAAGTAGTCCGCTGTCTATTTCACTTTGAACGTTTCCCCAAGCTCCTTTATAAACATTGGCCGACACTTGTACCTAAGATATTATATTAAAGATGGTAACCCAGCAGTTTTACGTATATTAAACAAAAAACAAAATCCATCAAAAAGACTCTAGAACATGAAACAGAATCGCATTTCATGTATTTCAGTATTAAGAGCGAAGTTTTCATGTTCTAGATACTGTTGCCAAAAAAACAGTTTGCTTGTTCGGGAGTTTCGTGGCGTCGGTGAGTGCTTTCAAGCGGCACTTGCCAGACGGCCGGTTCAATGCGCACTCGTCGTACCAATAGTTTTCACTGCTGACGAGATTGCTTAGGTTGTCGCTGCTGATTGAATTCACCCGTACGACCGACGCGCCGCGGGCGCGCCTGACCCGGGAAATTAACCTAACCACATAAATGCCGATATATGTCAAGCCTTCGTACGGACTAATGAGAGTTATCTTTATCGTGCGTTGTTTTCAGCTAATATTTAGTTTAATTATAGCCTTTTCCTAAATGCTTTTATTGTATACTTAATTCTACTATACTTAATGACTTTCTTTAGTTTCTGATCTGTTATTTTATCTTATTCTTAACTTAATAGCATAATACTGAGGTTCACTAGAAAACCGCGTTACAGCTAGTTTCAAGCTGTACCATAAATGGCACGATCGCTGGCTCGCCCGGGAAGGACCACAGAGGACGCCTTCACAGATTATCAGCGTAAAATAGCAGCATAACGCTGTTGTGGATGTGGAAAGTCTAGGTTACCCAATGACGGATAACGAGGCATTCTATCTCAGTCCTCAGGGTTAGTATGCAAGATTGGAAATGATTTAATTGGTTACGTTAAACTGTGACACGGTGATATGTTATAATGTCTCATTATGATTTCTTATATTTACACGAATATTATATATTAAATACAACCATTCAGATTTTATGGCATTTAGTTTAACTATTTAATTCTCAACTTTTCGAACTTTATTTTTGGAAATACGACCCAAACATAGCACAGCAATACCTTAAAACACTGAGTTCTTTCTTAGTAGGTTACTACTATTATTATTACCTAATGTTACTTTATATAAGTTGACTGTAGCCTGTGATAATTATGATATCTTGTATGATATATTAAATTAAAGGTGATTAATAAATAAATAAAATCTGTAAAATAAGTTTCATACTTATTAAAAGTATCGTTTTTACGCACGAATATATCTACGTTTACTATTACTTGACATCTACGGAGTAGGAGCTAATAGCTTTCTACTTTTGTTGTAAAAATTACGGTGTTCAGTGTCACCAGTTCTACCCAATCTGCCGTAAGTTTTCTTCCAAAACAGACAACAATGGTTGTGAAAATATTGTGTGTTTACGATACGATATATGTATATAGCCAAAGAAGTATTCGAAATAGGGTCAAGAGGTCGCTACGAGTGTGAAACGAATTAACGCCGCGTGAATTGTGCTCATCGCCGTACAAACCGAATTAGGAAAGCGTCTAAATGTATTACTGAGCATTACACGTTGTACCGTAATGGTGCAGGATAACGTAAGTAAACTGAGGTCGCTAAAAGCATTTTAAGAGGTAAAAGTTTCGTGGAATCGTGTGTTAATATATTTATTGTTAATGTGAGTACCATTTAGAAAAGTTTTAATAGGAGTTAAGAGATATTCGTTTGTTGTCCTAACTTGTCCATTTTTACTTGACCAAAATACAAATTTATTTGCTAAGATTCGCTTAGAGGTAATCAAATTGAAAACAATATTGTGACAAAATTAAAAATCATCACAAAAGAGTGTTTTGTGTTTAATAGTGATAGTTTGTTATCTTATACCGCCTATACATTACCATAACTCTACAAATATTTTTTTATTTTAATGGAAATCATCTTAAAGGAAGTGTTATTATATAATCAAATTGACCGCCGCGTGATGTAGTGGTTAGAGTACCTGGCTGCTGCGATTTATATCACAAATTATTGGGTTTTGGGTCCTTGTCCCTTGTACGTGAAACTGCAACTGAATCTTTCTCCAATCTTATTATATATACATCGAACTATTAGTGATTGCCTCTGTTTGCGCAAATGCTTACGGCACTACAAAATATATTGCGCAGTCAATATTATCTGGCATTAACCAGAAGATGTCGCCGTAGTCGAATATGAATCGGCGATCATCATCATTTAAACAATAATTTTCACGTCTTTAGATCCCAATGAGACTACCGTTTTCTTGGAGCTTTTTGCATCCCGCGGCCTTGCGCAAGTGGACATCTGGCAAGGTGAGCTTATGACGGGAAAGTGCGTACAAATTTTAGATTGTGTGTGTGTTTTTTATACCAATAGAATTTGAAACCGTTGGACCATTACTATCATAGACCATCACTTAAGTTAGTACGGCTTTGTTATTATAAATTATTTTTCAATCGGCATTAATATCTATCTACGTGTAATAAATATTATAGAGAAGATATTTAAACTATTCCTTGCATACATATTGTGATTTAACAATGCAATGTCATAGCTTTATATAATTAAGGTGGTTTACTCACGTTAAATTATAAACCTGCCATAATGAATTATGTATGAAATTCATAGAGCTAAATTAGATCCTCTGAGAGACGTGAGAATGGACCAGCAGAATGGACCTTTGTGTATATGAATGGTCTTTCGTTCGGTGCACGCGTGCGTCAGATGTACAAATTGAAACAGACTCCGGAGACAAATCGCTCTGTGTCACGTTCCCGCACGAAGAAACTTTTGGGGTCAATTCTGAATCATAAAATAATTACGAAAGGCGCCCTTAACGAGTCTGGGGATGTACTACGAAAGTTTACATATGGAATGAATGTTTAAATAGAACACGTCTCGTTTCTGTACACATTTGCGAGAGTAAACAGTTGTACGCAATTACTCACCTATTTGCATATACCCACGTAGGAAGATTAATGGTTCTAATATTTCGTTAGGGCTAAATTCCGTCCTTAGCTAAAGTTATCTAAAATGCTTACGATTGTAACGAATATAATGTTTACGCGGAAACATCATTTATTTATAGTGATGAATTATTTTAGAAAACCTCATAGTCGTAGAGTTGAAAACAAAGCACATTTGTCATATTATAGTTTGATATTCAGACTATAAGGTAGGTAAGGTATTTGTAAGTTACAAATGAAACAAAATTCATATGCATGCTCAGTGAATATTTCCGTTGTATTTCCTGTGTATGTTTTCAAGAGCATGAAAATATGTTTATCCTTAAAAATAGTGATACAGTTCTATATTAATGTTAAAGTATGTTGAAATATATGTATAGACAAAAGTTTTATTTTATAATTTATTTAATTGAGTTTGTTTAGTACGCGATTAACATGCATTCATAAATTTATAATTATTTATAGTGTTTTTATAGAATCTCTGAAATCGGTTATAAAATGCCTCACTACCAGTAACCCTGAATAATAATAATAATTATTATTATAATATATGTACAAGCCGGAACAGACAAAAACACAAAATATAAGGACCTGCCTTTGCGGTTGGAACTCCGGGACGGGCAGCTCCGTGCTTAAATGCAGAAGGCGGTGCTCCTCGACACCGCTCGTACAGTCCGTAGCTTTCTCTCCCTTTCGCCCTAACTCTCGACCGTTTGGACTAACCTGTTGAGGGATTACCGTCTAGTTGGTCTTTATATATGTATTATATTGTATTGTATATATTTGTTTTATTATATGTAAAAATAAATTAATAAAATACTTTATGTATATTATTTATTTATATTTTTGACCACCCAGGCGGAGATAGAAAAAAAATTATCCTATTAATAATAATCCTTATTTGTAACATGACATAAGCACAAGTTTGTAATAACTCCGAAGCTTGTGCTAGTGTAAACTGAATCTCCAGATTTTTACACTTACTAAATGAAATAGCCACTGCTGTATGCCGCTATTTCAGGCTGGTATTCTATGAGGGGCTGGCCGGATTCTGGTCGAAACGATCGTATTTATAGCCTGCAGTCATGATATACTATTAGTTTTACTCAGCTTCAAGGGTAGCAACACATATGTATGCATTATGATTCCTTGTTAAGGATGAAGGTAGATGTCATGGGCCGCAGGAATCACTTGCCATCAGGTGAACTGTGTGCCCGTTTGTTACTCTCAATGAATAAAGAAGATTTCAATAATAAAATATAATAATTATAACATATTTTATTCTTTTCGGGTTTACCTACACTGTTTTTGACAGGCACGTGACGTAGTGTCGCCAACTCTGGAGGTTCGATTCCCGGTTCGATTCGGTTGAGGAGCAAAATTTGTGATGGCAGATGCATTATACGGTTGTGGTCTTACTTGGTGAGTCCTTCAGCGGGCCTAGCCTAGGGTATCCCTGTCTAAAGTTAAACTATATGTATATATTTAATTACCCGTTTTAATGTTAAGCTTTAGTCAAACGAAGCACGCGTATAAGGTTTAGCCGTTCACCAAGTTGATAGGGCATGCGGCCCGATAATGCGCTTAACTCGGCAGGGCGAGATGTAGCGCATAAATCATTGCTAAGTGAGATCGGACCCGATGTGTGAACTCGTAAATCACACGTGTAAACGAAACGTACAGACTTCAGTATACCCATGAAGTGATTTTAATAAATTGTTATATTTTCTCGTGACTAATTCGTTTATTGAGAGCAATAAACGAATTAGTCACGAGAATGTTTACTGAAACTTAATCCAGTTCTCCTAGTTTACTTGCCAGTCAATAATCCATAGTCAGACATTGTCTGTTATTTTTTTATAAGGAAAAGCTAATTAACACCCGGCTGCCCTGGGAGGACATCCTTATTATCTTAGAATCCTGTCAACTCAAGAGTCATGATTCTTGCTATCAGTTCTGGCGAGGGAACTTTGATTACCCGTTCGGAATGCAACCACAACCCCTCCATCGATTAGCTAGGGTAGACTATCTTGGGAGCATGTATAATGTGCGTGTGCGCTATTCCACGACATTCGTGATAATGTCACTATGACACGACAACACTTTACACCTTCACAAACAGAGCCCTCGCTCCGATTGTCTGCGACCCTATTTATGGTAGGGCAATACCTCACACCGCTCACCACTAGCAGCTATGCAACTTATTGTTATTTAATAACTGTGAAATCAAGTAATGGAATGACTGATAATAAGGAATCCATAGTTACCAGGGGTGAAAGCCCAACTTGGTTCGTATCGATCTTTCCCTAATTTGTGGCATTAATGAAACCACCACCATATAGTAACATCTTATTGCAAATGATTTACGTTACAATAAATAACCATAAATTTATGCATCTCGGTAAAAGGGTATTTATCTAAAGATATATATATATATATATACATTCTTTACATTTTGTAGTGCTAAATATCGTTAACAAAACATTTTTTTATGAAGTGTTATAGTAACCACTGAGAGGCCTCACTGGATTTCTAAACTTATCTATTATACGTTGGTATTTTGTGAGGGAGTGGTATTTTCCTGGTCAAGTCACTTGTCATAATAGACCAATATTGGCCAGTTAATTTCTGGAACCTCCAAAGGTTTGGAGAAAGTCTACATAGATATTCAATACTCTACGCCGTAAGAAATAGACGATTTGACGTGAGAATTTATACAAAAGATGCTAAAATATATTGCTTTATGCGTTTGATTTCTGAATCGTTTCAATTTTCAACCACATGGAACGCATAGGAGCCCACATTGGATGGTTCACAGGAAATTGTAATAAAATGCCACAGTACATTTAACATTCCCACATTGAACTAAAACGGAGCAATGCGCAACGTGTTCGAAACCGCAGTGAAGCACTATTCAAAGTAAATCTTGTGTATTGTGCCAGCAAGTATATCCAACAAAAAATCGAAAAATTTACGCTCTGGAGGTTTCTTATAATTTAAAATATGTATGTATTTAATGATAATCCTGATGGCCTTGTGGTAAGTGTGTCGCCGGTTCTGGGTTTGATTCCCAAACGAGAAACAATCTTAATTGTTCACAAATTGCTGGTTTTCCGGTATATTAATTTTATCAATATTTAGATATATTATGCTTATTGTTTAGATGAAGATACAATATAATTTTGCACATAATTTAAATATTAAATTAGAAAGTGATAAAATGGAAACGCCGCTATAAACTATTTACTTTCGGAATATACGAATAATGTATTCAGCTGTTGTTAGTATCTCATTCGTATATCTTACGACTCTATCTCTAGCAGACGTCAAAGCGTATTCCGTGAGACTTTGTAATAAATAACGTGCAAGTATTACCTCGCGCACGTGACTGACTACAGAACACTGCTGCAACATTCGCTATACAGCGGCTAATTAATTGGGTGAAGGGACCATGAGGAGGCTAGAATACATATTGTCACGCGAACTGTCTTATTTTTTCTAGAAGGGTGGCAAAGTGGTGGTGAGTTGGATAGTCTCAGTTTTTTTTAAATGTGTTTTTTTAAAGATTATATATATATATATATATCATGGCAATAGTAACATTAATAAATCAAATAATAACGTTACAGTTTATTCAGATAACCATATACATACTCGTAGCATCGGATTTTGAGTTAAAGGGTCTGGGGGTGCCTATGAATTTAAAATTTTAAAAGCGGAAAACATTTAAAAATGTAGGTATAAAGACACCAAACATTAGATTACTGCAAGAATAAGGTTCGTACTTAATCCAAGCAAAATCTCTTTTTAACACCTCGGATCCCCTTTGAAAATTCGTAAAAAATTGTACAAATCGTACATAAAATAAGACAGAAAACAAAAAAACTAATAGTAAAAGTAATCAGTAAAATAAGCAAAAATAAAATTAGACAAAATGATACAAAAGACATTGGGACAGACTAGGACGTGAAATACAAAGGGGTTTTTAATATTTGTAAAAAACAAAGGAATAGATTAAGGGTGAACCCTTATACACAATTAACTCAGTCAAATTACTGTTCTTTCATACCAAATATCTTAGCCCTGGCAAAGAAAACTAGAGTAAGATAGAAATAATATAATAAATAAATAAAATTAGAGATCAGGAAAGTAAGAGAAAATATACATAATCACATGGATAATTATTATTGTGTTATGTTATTATTTATGTTATATCTTATTACATTCAATATTTCCGATAGTTGGAATATTTGATTTAATAATAATTTACTACATCAAGCGAAAGCCTTGTCGTGGACTACAAATTGAAGGTTCAATATTAACTGTTCCTGGTACCGGATACGGGGTTGTAAGTAATTGAACGTTCTATACTAATTGAGTTAGTTAGCTGTAATAACAGTGTATCGGTATTTGCGCCAACATCATTAGCTTAATGATCAGCTTGTAGTTATGGTTTGGAAGTTGACTTGTATTAATTATATATCAAATAATATAGACGTCAATACGATTTTGTCACTAATAACTAGTTTGAATATCCAACAGAGTTTCGGCAAATGTAAAATTAAAACTAATTTCCTTGACCTACTTTCTTGTAAAAAGTAATTTAAAAATATAGTATTTTCGTTTTATTTTCTTTTGTTTTGTTTTTTTTTTTCACTTTTATTCTGAAGAGAGCGTAGAACGTTTGGACGTTCTTGGTACTCGAATCGGAAGGAAAAGAAAGTTAGTAAATAATTGAAGCAATTATTTACTTATTTCGAGAGGTATAATAGATGCAAGGTCTATTTTCGGTAGAACAATAAAAGTAGGGCGCAGCACTAAAACTTAACAATTGAACCACGGCAGCACTTCTCCGCCGGTTTGTAATAGTCTCCAACCAAGCCGAGATTAAAAATTGACTAAGCCAGACAGACTGCAATGCGCGTGTACACACAATTTGCATACATTATCATTTGCCTCATTGGTTAGATTATATTCATACCTGGACGAACAAAGCACACAGGGAATGTCTTTAAACATTTTGTTTCCGAAAAATGGAGATTACGTACGGCTTTGAGCCGTCGGTTAATATTTAAATATTTTGTAGCGGTAACAGCATTACAAATTCGAAAGGTATTTATTTCATTAATAACGCTTAAGCTAAGGACTGCGGTTCTGATTGTGTTCGTTATATGTTTATTTTTATTAATTTAACTTGATCGTATCTTGTTCTTGATATATTTTATTTATTACTTGACAAACTGTTTAAATCTTATTTCATGATGGGATAAAGCGAAATAAGTTCTTTACGAGCTTGTTCCTGATTTCGAGTATAGGCGCCATCTATATATCAGTCAGCGTTTAGTGTTCAATTGTACGGGGCTCAGTTGCGAGCAGTGGTTTACGGCCAGGGGTTGCCGAGTACTTCGATAATAAATTACACGTATATCATATCGATATATCTTCTGATGACGGTCTTATTTTATTAGGATTTTACTTTCAATATTTTAGTGTTAGGGTTGAAGCGTTACGTGTAGAATATATTTTACTTCTGCTTCGGGAATACATAAATAGGGAGGATATAAATTTTTTATGTCTTGTTTCTATTTAAGACGCTACGTTGCCTGAATAGACTTTTCTATAAAATGTTAAAAGTTTTATAATATCAAGGGCGACACACGAACTCACATATCTATTCATCTTCTGCAGATTCAAGATGCGCATGTATTGTCTCCCCTAAGGACTGAGATGGAATGCCTCGTTATCTTTAATTGGTTCCCCTAATCTCTGGACTCCCATACGAAACATATAAACGTTATCTTGCCATTTCACAAAGCTATTCGTGTTGCAGCTAGACCAGCTAGATACAACTAAAAACTAGGTCTCCCCAGTAGATTGCCACGTAGCACGAACCTGAAACACCTACGTTCATGGACTCCCCGTGACTTATGAGAAAGATTTTTGATTTTCTTGCTATTCGTACTATCGTATATAAAAGTGGGTAGACATCCCACTAGATAGCTTTAGCCTTTAATGAATACTAAGTTTAATAAATTGTAAATGCATTTTGTCTACTAGAACCAATAAAAAGAAAACATAAACAAACTTTTTGATTACGCTTAAGCTTATTTTTAACCGAATGAAATACTATTTAAAATCGGTTGTTTCTCATGTGGGGCTCTCGCCACGTGACCCGAGGGTTTCCAGAGATACAGTAACTAGTAGTGGGGCGTTCCATCTCAGACCACAGTACGTGCACACATCAGCACACCACGTGCATCTTAAATCTTTGTTCGGAATGGATGTAGATGTTTATGGGCTGCAGTAATCACTTACATAAAGTAAACCGTGCGCTTTGTAAGTTTACGAGACAAATATCCAAAAATTTCGCATCGTAAACATAGAAGTTACGTACAGGAGTATAAAGAGACTGATGAAAGTAGAATAACATATAACATATGGTTAGTAAGGCTTGAGGTAAACCTATATGACAATAATTTAACGTGGAAATAAGCTTTTTATTGGAGAAGGTTGTATACGATACATGAATTCAAACAGAGTGAAAAATATGGGTGTGTAGAAATGTATAACATTTTGGTTTATTTCGAAAGAAATTAATAAATATGATCTGGCAAGGTTAATTGTACTCGTGTACAACATAGCAATATGCTTTTAAAAAAATGTGACGACATAAATTTTCGTTTCACGATTATTTTAGGAATAATAATTTGTTAAATCTAAAATATAATCTATCCTATCTAACTACCTACTCTACCTCTCTACTATTAATATGTTTTACTTACATTTCCATTTTCTGTGCATGGACCTAATTTAGGTTTTATAAGATGCTTTAATCAATCAAATTTACGTGAGTTACTAATTTTAACTTTTGCATTATCATTGTTAACAATGATTTACAAGTTAAACGTTGATTCGGTTAAAGGCGTTGAGAGTTACGAGCGACGGGTGATGGACAGCTTGACAGATGTTTTTTAAGTTAATGGAGGAGCGAGTATATTTTCATTAATTATAACGAATGTATCCGAAGCGGGAAACTAACCGAAACAGGACACTCTTCTCGGTCAATTTATTTATTTACCAACTTAAAATTTTTAAAACAAGAAGATAAAATCAATGTTGTTGTTTTTAAGCGATAAATAGTGGTTAGGACATTAAATTTAAAGTGATGATTATAATACAAATGGATATTTTAATCCATTTGTATTATAATAATCAATTTCTATTATCATATAAGCGGTGCGAGAGGCTATACAAGAAGGTGAGTCAATATACCTTCTAAGAGTGGTTGCTCTTATCAGTGGATTTTCAACAATTTGTGAAAATTCCTGAGTGGACTATAAGAGTGGTTAAGAAGAAAAAGAAAAACTTGTCTAATGCTATACTCAGTGCCAAACGAATAGTCAATCCACCTGATGGTGATATCTGCGGCATGCGGCGTGTTGGCCACTTTCATCCAAGATACGGTATCATAATGACGCAACTGTATGCACACCTGGAATTAATACCTCTGTACATTAAAAAGGACTAAATTAGCCTCGAAATAGAAAAAATGCCTTGTCAGCAGTCTTAAGGTCTCCGGTTTCTTCATTTCACCAGAGGAAATACAGTAGCAGTAAACTTTCATTTTACGGTGTTTTACCAAAAACGAGGTACTGGTGGAGCTGACCTATTCGTGCTACTAGTTCATAAAGTTCATAACGTCATCACAACTTATGCGTATAATTATGTGGCCAATATTATGAAAGCACTCACTTAAGGACATCTTTATTTGCCAAATACAATTGTCACTTTATAACGATTCAATATATTAATATTTTTAAACATTACCAGTAAGTCACAGGATACGACTAAAACCAATGCACGTCCGAGTATTGTAACAATGTTTGGTTTAATTATATGATTAGTTTCACATTTTTAGTACGTACTCTCAATCTTCCTTTTTTCGTACAAATATTGATTTTTGGGTAAAACTTTGTAATGAGTACGGTTAAGAGACAAACATAACCAAAGATTTTAAATTATTATAGGAATATTCATTATTTTTTAACTCGAACTTCAAGATTGCGTCTCTATAAACTACTTTCCTAAAACTATTTATTTGACGTGAATAAATAAATATAAACAGAATCAGCCTTGCCAATATGTTGGGTGGCGTAGGTAATAGGGATTTTACACGTGTTCAGGGGGCGATAGAATAAAACTTGACGCCCTGATGTCTCTCCGGGCTCCGACATCCGGCCCCAGCATCCGGAGCGGTAAATTGTATTCGATTGACGATTGTATTTGCATACGGTTTATATCTATTTGTCAAATAAAAAGCAATTCAAAAGTTCCATTTTGCTTAAATATGTTATCTACTTTTGTCCGGTTAATAAGAAAGGGTTCAACGTAAAATTATGTTATATCTTAGTACTACAATGGAATGAAAGTTAGTTAGGAAAATCCCTATATGTACATATTTATCACTTTGACATGAGCGACGTTAGGTCTCACCTATCACGTACAGGTCTTAAAAAGCTCAATTTGAAACGCTCTTTATTGTCTTACCCAATTGAGATGCGAGAGTGATCGTGAGAGCTGTAACCTCATTTTTATGTAAAAAATTAAAAAGTTAAAAAATAACTCTTCTTTAACATTAATGTAATATTTTAATGGCTTAATGTTTTTTTTCCTTATATTTATGCCGATACTATACATTGAACAGAATAAATTGTACGGATAACGTTTATTTTAATTATTTAATACACGAGTAGACTGATGTGTTACGGCCTGTTGTTACAGTTATGCCAAGCTACCGTCAGCTTATAAATATTATTTTATTAGCCTATCAATGCAAACAGTTTTGAGTTTTTAGTTTGGAATTTTATTAATCACTCGATTCTAAGCCAAATTAATTTTTCGATTTTTTACACTATGAAAAAGCATCTACAAGTAATCAATAGAATTTAAAAGGCAAAGGCAAAGAAAGTAACGAAAAATAAAGTACAGTAAAGATTTATGGCTAAACTTTAATATTATGTATGTTTACGTATATTATACAACATACGTAAACTAATAATCGGAAAGCCATTATTTTCCCGCGCACGTAATAGACCTTTATTGTGGCTAATTTTATACCGCAAAAAGCAGCGGCTCTGTTTAATTATGGACACCATTAGTTCCATTTGTCGTCTTTTACGACAGTCGGTAAGAAGGGCTTTGGGGTGTTTAATCCGGATTTACGGTACGCATTATAATAACTAAAGTACTGTTTCAATAATAACGAAACGCCCGATGGCAAGTAGGCCATACCACTTGTTTGTACAATTCTGTTATATGAATATTCATTCGCATCACGACCCTCACATTGAATACTACGTTATATTATTTTACCTATGTACACATAAGCACAGGCTTATTGTAAGTGTATTTAATTAATTCAATGGGATGCTTATAATCATTTCTTTTATTATGTTTTTATCTTTGACGTGTGTTCATTATCAATATAGGTCAATAATAAACCTGACCTTAAGGCCTTACTTTAATGTAATTTGTTAACCGTGGCAAAAATATAAAATATGTGTAAATACGAATTCATGTATGTTATCGTCTCTCATCAGAGGAGATAAAGACCAGAAGAAGAGTGCTAGTTCCAATGCTTTCATTCTCATTATTTTGATGGATAGCAATCCACTTCTACCCTTTGTACTTAGTTTTCTGCCACATGTGACCACTGTAAGTTGTCATCAACGATATTCACGTCACCAGTATTTCAAGGGTAATAGCTTTGTCTTGTATAAAACACTATCTAGCTAAGTAATCATCAATATAATTTTATTATTGCTTATATCTTTAAATTTATCAGAAAAGTTTATATATAATTTTAATTTGATATCTTAAAACACTTTATATACGTATTTGTTTGGAAGATGGTTTCCCTAAAGGATATTTACTATGTTAACGTTATTTAGAAGATCCCTGGAAATCAGATCTTCAATCTTAATTACAAGCATCAATGTGTACACTCTGATCACACGAGACCATTATCAGGCTTCTTTGTATTGTGGTATTAAACTATTGTATAAATAATTCTGGTTGTAGGAAGTGAATAAAAAAAAGTAAATTGTAAAGCCTAGTTAATATTTTAAATTATTAAATATAATATTAACAAGGCTTTAATTAATAGTACTTTGAGATATTTATACAGTCTAAACATATAATAATTGGAGAGATTGAGATTCTTTGATGAACAGATATTTAGTTACTTTTTAATTTTATGTCCATTATTTTATTATGATCACGGAGAGATCAATAGGATATTATTAACTTTGCAATATTGCAATATGCTTATAAGTAATAAAATAAAACTATTTTCATTTTGATATCCGCTAAACAGTACAGAAATCGCAATGGGTACTATGCATCGCAATTCACTATAAAATACAATGCAGTTTCACTAATATGTGATATGTTATTTACAAAACTCGTACTTGTTATTTGACTTCAGCTGAAAAGTTAATTCTACACAAAACAAAACATTCTCTAATTACTGTGATATTAAAGGGTGCAAGAGTTGAAGGAAATACGTAGATTGCAATAGTTTAGTTTACACCAGCAATACCGGCTGCGATGCAGCAACCAGGATGCTTGTTATTAACATAAATTCCTAGTTCTACTAGCCGTTGTAGTTCTTATATCTTGTACTATAGCACAGTGTGAATACAAAGTAGGATGTTTCCAATCCAATATTCTTTAATTCAAGAATTCTTCCTACTTTTATTGATTATTTTCAATATATATTATAGATATGTATAATATAGAATCGTTAATAGCCTTATTGGGGTACGGTCTGTGAAACTTAAGGTCGTAAGTTCGAATCCACCATTCGACCATCTCCTAGCACAAGCATTTTCAGCTTAATTGTACTGGTTAACCGGAATATTAGTAATGATAATAGCATTGCTAATATTCTTGTAAAAAAAATGTATATTGTTTTGGGAGTTTAAAGTTTATGATATTTCGTTACATATTTCGTTTTGAAGTGTAAATAGAGCAGCATATTGAATATCAAAGTAGTCCCTTCATTGTCATCTCAGTCCGTTCTTGAACATAGGCAATTCATCAAGATCATGAACGTTCATATACTTCCCTAAAACTTAAGTTGTCGCTGTAACTTGTGGGGGATGTCCCTCATAGCTTTTGCTAATAACTTATGAATCTCTTTTCCACCGGTTTTCGGTCCTACAAACTACGTCCTACACTATGTTGCTTAGACACTTACGTCAAAGCTTAATGAAAATAGGAAATGCAGGTGCCGGTCTACGAGCCACTTGACATCTAATACTGTATTCGTACACATCAATCCGTTTCCTTTACATGTAAAATAACAGCGTTTTTCCCTTGTGTTCGTAGAGCGTATTCATTTACCGGTTCAGCTAAGTTTATTTATGTGTTACATCGATATAGAAGCAGTAGAGCTCTCACGCTAACGTAAAACTTTAATACAAACTACAAAGAGCAAAAGGAATAATGTTTGTGGAGACTAAACTATTCTGTTATTTTTAAAATCAGCGCCCGTGGGAAGCGGAAATTGAAAATGGAAGTTTTGTTTTCTTCGCGCAATATGTATATTCGATTTTGTGAAATATGAAGATAAGGGTGAAAGTTTTGCAAAAGTGTTACAGGAAATCAGAAATTGGAACGAGTAAAATACGGCCTTGTGGTTGCTTATAAGAAAAGTTCAGATCCGTTTTGCTTGAACGTGCCCGGCCTGTTGTTTTTAAATACGATAAATAACCATTACGCGAAATACTATATTTGGTAAAATCAAAATATTTATTTATCGAAGCATTATTCTATATATACATAAGAAGCATAATTAACTTCATATATACTTCTTAGGCTAGGTATTAGTTGTTTTATAAATAAAGACAATGTCCGTTCACCAATCTCTTTTCCTTACCTCACTAATGAAATAAAGCAACGGATGCAGTATTAGGGTTACATTGCATTTGCAATATTTTTATCCGAAAATAAATAATTTGTTGATTAATTAAGAAGGTATTTTTTTTTTGATATGTGCTTTACCTTGTATTACTTCTATGCAAAATATTTGACTTTTTTTTTAAACTTTCAAACCAAGTGCTTGATCACGATCCCACCCGATGTTAAGCGGAAATGCAGTCCTGGATGGTAAGGCGCACTAGCTCAGTAAATGCCTATTCACTCTACTCTTGTAAACACCCACATTATAATCGGAGGGAAAGACAGACGCGGGCAAACTATTCCAGTCCTGTGCTGTACGAATAATGAAAGACGAAGCAAAGCGCTTCGTTCGGGTTTGAGGGATGTTCACAACAAAAGGATGAAATCCAGCAGTGCGTCGTGAGGTCCGATGGTTGAACGGGGATGGGGGAATTAGATCATGTAATTCCTGAGCAAACTCTCTAAAATGCATTCTGTAAAACACTGAAAGGATAGACTATGGGTTAAGGAAAACAAAATAACAAATACTAAACGAGATTTATGAAAATTACTACAAGTAACGAGGCGCTAGATTGTATTCGCTAGCCTAAAATGTTAATATTAGCGTTTAGTCTCTGTACGTGGAAACAGTATATTTTTCTAGTAAACTGTAACGTAAGATTTGTTACGGAGTTAACTTACGTCACAAAAGATAAATCAAGTTTATGTGACATCTTCTGCCAGAGGAGAATTTATGCGGTTGTGTAAGTGTTCGCTCTAATGTATTCCGTTAGTAAAACAGAAATTATTTTACAATGTAACAATTTCAAGAGTTCTACAATATGGTGCAAAGCCTTCGAATTACTTTCTAAATAATAAAATTAGGTGACAATAAATAGCAATAATTACGTAATAAATTATTAATACCCATTTTTAAGTATCCTACTGTATTCTCCATATTTCGTGAAAAATGTTTTATTGCCGTCGCATGTTTATCGAGGGGTAATAAACATAAATACTAAGAAGAGAAAAATCTTTTCCTTCAGAAAGGGCGAACCCTCTAATGATATGGACAGATATACAGAAAGATGAAAAAGCATTAGTTGAACAAATTTGTCGTGAAATAAAAGGGTACAGTGCTTACCATTGTTCCGAAAATGTTTCGGTAAACATTTTATATACGCCCAGGAAGTTATATTTAGCCTTATACGTCGTAAGGCGCGTTAACAACTCAATATACTTTTATCCTTCATTGTTCTCACGCCGACGCAAACGTGACTTGATTTAAATAAAATTCCCTCCGAATTTAAACACAAAGAACAATAATTAGGTTCGATAATAAGGAGGCTGCATTTATCGTGCCGGTTGACTTACAATGTAAATGGTTATGATAATGTATTGAGTTTAACATAAATGGGGCAAAATTTGCGGAGTCATGGTACGAGTTAGCATTCGAGCGGAGTGGTTTCTGAGCTACGAAACCGGTGCACTGTCGTTCCGTGATGCAGCAAATAATTGTACGCAGCGTTTAAGTATGCAGTTGTTATGTGGAGTGATACATGGGGAGGCTTTCCTGCGCTACTTTTATTATGTAAATTGTATGTGATGCTTTGATATCGCGTTATATATGGATTAATAATACAAAATCAATGTATTTCCTAACTTCATATTTTTATGTCGTGGATGCAGCATGGATAGGCTGGCTTGACAATGTCCTCTCAAGAAACTAGAGTGGAATAGTAGAATTCGCTGCAATTTCGATGAAATTGATGGTATGAACTGGTAAAGAGACATTCAATCTCAGTTCTGAGGGGTGACAACGCATATAAATCTTGGCTTCTGTGTATATCTGGATGTTTATTGGCCCCACTTATCACCTACTATCAGGTGAACTGTCACCCTTAGTATCATAAAAAAGTATCGCTTTTAGATCTAGCGCTCTTACGGTTGTTGTAGTTGGCGTGTGCCAATGATTTTAATGCCCTTTTTTATTAATATTATTACGTTAAGAGTAACCAACGAGCACACATCTCATCTGATGGTAAGTGACTCCTACAGCCCATGACCTCTACATTCATCCTTGACAAGGAATCATAATGCATATACGTTGTCACCCTTGAGGACTGAGATGGAATGCCTCATCATCAGTAATAAAGATCTCCGGAACCCTACACTCACCAGACGAAAGAGCAGCATTAGACTGCTAGTTTTCGCTCGTTTCCTGTGAGGGCGTGGTCCCACCTCGGTCGAGATGACCCATTCATTCTGCAGCTTGAATTTGCAGCGTTGCTCTACCCACTGCCATACTATGCGTATTTACATACCAGAATAAATCAATGCTGTATCTATCTTGTTATTATATGTTTAAGGTTATATTTAAAATTTATTTTTAAAAGTATAATATTAAAATGTTCTATAATAATAATATAGTTTGTAGGTGTGGATGCGGCTTTACTGTGTTAATAAATTCGAATACTCATTAAAAAGTTCGAATCAAACCTTAAAATATCTTTACCATACCTTTAGTAGGCCTTGGCCCCGGGGTTCAATGTTTATCTATACATTATCCGATTTGAGCGTTTGAAAATTTCTGTAATTAAAAGGCGCCTAAGCCTCAGATGTCGTAGTTAATATTCAATAAATTGATATTAAATGTAATGAGTGAAAGGTTAGAGGAAATTTATGTAATATACTTTTAATTAATAGACAACATTATATTTATTTAAACGACAACTATCATAATCGGTTATATTATGGTATGCTTTCATAGATTAACTTTTAGCGTATAATCGTACTTAAGTACTGGACCTTAAGATGTCGGAAAATATAGCCTACTACTTATTTTCTTAAGTAAACTGTAAAAGTTAGTAGACATTATTAGGTTTTATGTGTTGTAGGCGATATGCTGACGTTCTGTTGCTATAATTCAATAAAGTGCATTTGTTGATCTTTTATATGTTATATACATAAGATTAATTTGTTTACGTTCTACATATACGGAAAAATAATTTACATGAATGTACTGGTATGTGTACCTCTATATTGATCGTATTTTTTTTTCGGGCTATCAATTTGAATGTTTGAAAGTAGACGGTTGAGTGTAGTTCGAATAACGGCGCAACCGTAGCGCAAAGAAAACCAATAGCCGAGTTTCACGCCACTGGTTTATTGAAAAGCTCCATACACGCTTGCTTTTACTTCTTTTTTATTTCACTTTTCAGTCAAGTTACCACTGAGCATGCTATATTTAATGTGCTGTGTGTACACTTATAAAGCGCTATGAAGGGAATATTAAGTGTTCTCTGGAACTCCTTATGTTTTTATGGGCGTAAGGATGACAAATAGCGCTCAACTTATCCAATAGAAAGTGACCCATAGATAATTATATCAATCGGCAGTATTCACTAACGATGTTCTAAAGTGCTGATGGGTTTTACAATTAAGACCCTAAGACAGGGAAATGCGGTACTTATAATTGGATCTTTGATTCTTTTTACATACTATTCGAAACTGCAGCATTAAGCTTTTATTTTAAAGAAAAACTCTTTATTTTGTTGGAGTATGGGGTTACTGAGTTCCGCCTTTTGTGTTAGTTCTAGCTAGTAATTGTTCTCAGCATAAAATAGCCATTTCAATGGTGATTACTTTGAATAAAGTTCAATGTAGTTAAAGCTTTGTTATTACTATAAATATATAATAAATTCGCAAGGGTATTAGTTTGCGTATTATTTTGTTTCCGTAGTTTGTAATCAAATTCTCGAACTTAATATATTCGAAGCGACGTGTGACCGCTTTGCTTAGAGATCAGCTAATATGCTACCCTTGTCACGCCAGATATTTGAAATTGCTGGATAATATAACAAGCAGAGGATTACGTAAGCCTCTTATCAACATCTTCACTATAAAAAGGGACTATGTCATAAACCGTTTCCTAAAAATAATTATAATGACAACTTATGTTTGGTATTAGGAAACAACCTCTTGTTGGAATGTTATCTAACTTTTACATACATCTTTGTAAGTATTAAATATGACACGTAATTAACCTATTGCAGCAAATCATTACTAACCTAAGACCTAAACTGTAAACCTAAAATTAATTCAATCCTACGATTGGAACTCCGAAGCCACTGAATCCAACTGAATCAAATCTGAATCCAACTCAAATAGGATATGTGGCAGACGCAACTCTAACCTTTAATTGATCCTTCTTAATAAATAAATAAAATAATCTATTTATACTTGCTTTGTTTGCCAATATAAAATTATATATATCCATATTTACCATAAAAGGACAATCTTTTTAATACGGCATGTGGCATGTAGACAAAGATGTAATAAAACGTTTGTGCAAAGTAGGTGATACAAATAGCTTTGTATAATACATGAAAATATAAACAGTTGTTTCATTTAAATTTCAAAACTTTACAAGATAGTGGCGATGTTGATCTCGTGGCCGATTTTAACTACAACAATATTTGATATAACGTACTAGATTTTAACTGTTAAGCAATTGTTAAGATAAATGATTATTTATCGAAAAAAATGTATAAGGCCCTAGGTGTGTTGCTTGTGCGTATATTCCGTACTTCATTCGATAACCGAACTCAAGACCAACTAGGTATCAGTAAGTTATTCTTATGATTATAAATACCCCAAGTGGCCCTCAGGTTATGGGGAACACCAATAAACGAACCGGTTACGTTGTGTATGAATAAAATAAATAAAATGCTAGCAAATTTGGATAATCATGGAAATATTTGCGTTAGTGAATTTATATCTAAAATTTGAACTCCCGAAAAGTATGCTCCGAACTATCACTGAATGATACTAATTTAATTTACATTTATTATTTATTATAATTAAACTCTTGCTATCGTGAGTCAACTATTATTTCTAAAGACTAATTTTTTTGAAAATGATGGCCAATTACAACTGTTCGTCGTGGTATTAAAATGCGTTTATGGTATATAAATATGTAGTTCGTAGAGACATTGTTTCTCCCACTATTGTTGTGCAATAGTCGTTATACTCTATATCAGCCTAGAGCACAACGCCGCCCACGGGACTGTTCTTTATGGAGTCACCCACAAACTTTCGTGCGCGGGCCTCCATTTTGCGTGGTATTACTACGTTATAAGAATGCATAGGAATTCGTTATTAAAAAAACTGTAGTTGACATGATATATGTCTCAATCTTTGTGTATAAACGAGGTTAACACACTTTACTCAGAAAAAAGACATTTGTATAATAACACAAAGGTTTGCGGTTTTATTTATACAAATTGAAGTTTTTTATGTATGTTTTTTTTAACATTAAAAGTGACAAACAAGCGTTCAGATCACTTGATAATATAATAAGTGATAATATGATAAGTGATAGTCGATGTACATGACATCTACGTCCATCATCAACAAATATCCAAGATGCGTTTATTGTCACCTCTGAGTCGGAAATGAAACACCACGTAAACCCATCATACGAAACACAGCCCCTTTATATTACTATTCTGTTTTCACGGTCAACCCGTTGTTTTTGCAATAAGAAACTAGCTGCAGTGTCGCCCTACCACTGTTGCATGTAAAGGAATTATTTAGATAAATTTCTAGACGAGACAATAGTTATGTAAATTGTATGAGATTTTATTATTTGTTACACTATAAGCATCTTTAATATTTCTGAGCAGGTTAAGTTTTTTATCTCCGTACCCGATGCCGAAGCCGTACTGGTGTAATTTATTAGAAAAAACAAATAATATTTGAGTGAAAGAGTGCACTGTACAGTACAGTATTTAATGATAGTAAAATAATATTATTATTTACCAAATTTACCAAAAAAAATCAAAGATACATGATTATAATCATAAATATTACAATATTGTAGAAGTTTTGGACCGACCACTGTCATTGATTTCATAGCACTAAAACTGATGATTCATAGGAGGTATTTCCGGTGTTGTTTTTATTTGACTTGTCCTCTGAGTAGTCCTGGTACGCCCAGTCAAACGACGTCAGTGACAGTAAGATCTATCTGTTTGGATTACGTGACTTCGTGACCGTGTTCTGCTTAAGTTATTTGTTTTTTGTTATCTCAAAATCCTTAAGGTCTTGGAACCACTATTGTTTCTTAATACGATCCTTCGATGGCGCGTCCGAGAAAGATAATGATAAAATTATTGGTAGCGTGACAATGTGTTCTATAATGCTAAGTTATTTTTTTAAGCTCTTCTCTTGCTTGGGTCGCACGATTTGTTACGTTCTTATTAAAAAGCATTTAACTAATTTGAAATAATACTAAAACTGTTTGGTTTTGATTTAGATAAGTATACAGAAAGTTAAATCTCTAGCAAGACATAAAAATTTTGTATGTTTTTGTTTTTATATAATATTTGTATTGGAATGACAAGCTATAATTTTGCATAACAAGTTGTAGATCCTAATTGTAAGTGAGGTCAAATTGTGCAAAAAATATTCAAACTGTAGGCGGAGTTACAATGTCATTCGCGTTCCATTTTATATTATTATAGTTTTATTGTAGTCGATAAAGAATCATATATACATATCTCGACATGTACACTTGAGCATAAATGCCATGGACGTATATGAAGC
Source organism: Teinopalpus imperialis (assembly GCA_029286865.1). Taxonomy (NCBI): domain Eukaryota; kingdom Metazoa; phylum Arthropoda; class Insecta; order Lepidoptera; family Papilionidae; genus Teinopalpus; species Teinopalpus imperialis. The sequence goes on along the minus strand of JAGSMU010000020.1, from coordinate 6,649,627 downwards.
TACGTGTGGGTACTTAAGGGGCAAAAAGGGGATCAAGGGTCTTTAAATGGCTTAAAGTATTTTCTATGTTTTTCTTTCATGTATATTCTTAACAAAATCTTTGATGTATGTGTAATAAGGGATTTTCATCATCGTATTTTTTTATTTCTTTATGTACATATATTGCATTAACTTAACATATGTCATAGACTAAATAATACATATAATAGCATAAAGAAACCTTAACAAAAATGTGTACATACGAATTTATTGAGAAGCAACTGCTTCGAAACTCTCCTAGTTGCTTTGAACTTTGCTCTGCAGTTAAAGATGATCCGGAAACAACAATATTATACGTATATAAAAGTTTCGGAACTTTATGTTTAGTAAGTTTTACTTCAGGAATATACGAGTCAGCAGACATTATGTTTAATAGGATTAGATCGCTTTTGTTCTGAGAAACCGTTAAGTCTTCGTGTAATGGAATTAAACTCTATATCAGCGTAACTTTAAACAATGCTTTGTAAAGTATTAGATAATAAAAAGTGTCTTCAACTATTATAACAATTTTATTTTCAATATTAACGTCTTTATTGTTCAATAAATGGGTCCGTATTCAAAAACAGAATTATTACTGTGTACCTGTTGAATAACTCAACTTTACAAATGACGGTCTATGGGCAATAAATTTACTTTAATGTCTATTAATGCTGTTTATTGGTTTCTAGCTTAAAAGTTTACAACAATGTAGGTAAGAAATGACTTCTTCCAATTGTTAAGGAGTGGCACGTATACTAAGAGTATAAAGGTTAGATACTAAGATTCCCCGCACGTTCGCCTGGTGTCGCCGCATCATAACAGGGAGTGGATTCTGTAGGAGGCATGTTGTAGATGAGGTAGTTTTGATGTCATATCATATCAAAAACGATACGGTAACTAACGTTACAAAAGCTATAATATTAGATAAATAGCTCTTTACTATTTATTAGTTCCCTTTTTTAACGTTTTTTTTAAAATTTAATATCCAAAAAAATAATTTGTAACTTATAGATAGCATAATACATAGAACAGTAGTGCTGGCATATTTTCGTATAGAGAATAAATATTGCTAAAAGAAGCGACGGTAAAATCAAATACGAGATCATCTATAATTATGTGCTTTTTTCTCTTTGCTTTCCCTATTTAATGTTTGCACGAGAGATGTACGTAAATATTTTTCTGAGCGGCGTTTACTGATGTTGCGAAGAGATGGCAATATCGCCGACAGACGTAATGAGGAAGGCTGGTTATAAGCCTTGGCCATTTTGAGGGTGCGTGCACATACGCGTTTGGTATACGTATTGATTCTTACATAGAGTTGGAAATTGAATATCAATTGGTAATGTAGGTTTTATTATAAAGTTTGTGAGTTCGTCTCCGACGCCGCGGGGCTCGGTATAACGAGCGCCCTTGCGTTGACGAGGCGCCTCGCCGCCAATCGCGACAAACTGCTTTCGAGCCACTTTTAAAAATTACTCATTTCTTAAATTTAAACCTTAATCAAAATGTGTCGTGTGGATTCGATTCGAACGTTTTTCTTTCGCCTTCAATAAGTAGAACGCATACACCAAATGTTTTACATTTAGGACAATGCAACAGCATAAAAAAATCATGACTATTACAAATCGTGAAGAGGGATTTCAAAGTTCCGACCGACCTTTTTACTAGTAAATAACACATTTGCCATCCATCTTTCTATCCACCATGACATAGTGACCCACAATGATAACAACCATACAAATCAAGTTAAATAAAATTAATAACAAATAAGATTCATAATAAAACTAATTGCAACTACTATGTCTACCTTGGTGTGCAACTTGTAATTAAACTGACGATGTCTCCCCGCGTAATAATTAATTAGACTATAACTGAACACTGCTATAACTGTACGGAACAAGTGAGGAATGAGCTTGAGACGAATAAGCAACATACAACTTTAGATTAGAAAGCAAGGACCATAATAAATGTTTTACAGCCCGAAGTTGCCGAAGATGGATGGCTAGTGTATATAGCGCTGCGGTATTTTAGCTAGCACGTGTTCGTTGTAAATTTTAAATAACAACATGGTCTTGTTTTTATTATATGGTACGTTTAAATATATTGATGTCTCAGCATTAGTTTGTAAAGAATTCACTACTGGTCTTTGGCCTTTCCTCGTTTGGATGATTGTTCACGTTTGCCAATTTTGGCAGTTGGTTTGCCAGTCCAGCACCATAGGCATAATATGTATACCATATACGGGATCAGCAAGTGTGCATCTAATAGGTAAATTTTGATAACCAACAACCACAAAATTAGTACTAAGAGGAACTGCTGCGGGGAGCGAACTCAGACCTGGTAAAAATAAAAGTGCCAGTTTTCAAATTTTAATGCTAATTTACTACAAAGATCGTAAGAAAATGTCTGAGAAGTATTCTTAGTACTCAGACATCACCATTGACAATTAGCACTGAAGCTCATATTTCAACACCATCCATCATTCACTCGCAAGAGAATGACTGTACTTAGTACTAGAACGTAAATAAGGCGTTACTTTTTACTTTATGTGTAAGATGAGGGTAATTTCTCTTGATGCCTATCATACTCATAGAAAGAGAAGGGATTTTATATCAGCAGAGTTTTAGTTTTACAAACGACCAAACAGTTCATCTGGCGATCCGTTATTCCTGAGGCCTAAATAAGCTTAGTATGAAGACAAAGTAATGGGAGGTGTATAGTACTTAGAATTCTGTAAATAGTTACAATGAAATTATAGAAAAGAATACAATAAAAACGTTAAAAAAGAGTAAGGGTACAATATTTTTACCTTAAAAATGTCAATTGAAATAAATACATTTTTAACATTTACTTCTTCACGTGACCATAAATTTATTCGTGGTAAAGTTTTTGGATCGAAATGTACTGACTTTGTATCCCAGTTGTAGCCAAATTTTAATTATGTACAATTACGCCTGGATCAATGTAATATATTTTGAATATCGAGTTCTAACCACAATTTCAGGATTAAAATTTTTATACGGGATATACAAGTTCGTCATCGAATACATTGAATACTCCATTTTCTGAGCTGAAAATAATATTACTATTAGCTAAAATCAAACCTTGGATCATTCTCCAGGTTATTATATCAACGTGGCAAGAAAAAAAACTATAGGGAAGGAAGGAAAAAAGGCTATAGAGATAACCTGCAAATTCTCACAATTTTAATGCGATTGATAAGAAGGTTTATACGTACCATACATAACAAGGGACAGTTAATATACATCCTGATTTAAAACCAATATATCCTGTGTATTGTCTAAATATAAGCTTCAACTGGCAATCAAATCAAACAACTTGATTAGCTATATTAGTTTACTAGAGTTAAATGTAAAGTGTGTGGTTTTGCGGTTTTATCCCGTAGTAGGCTGACATATTGTAGGTATGATCATATGATCATAAAAATCATTTACTTTACATAGATTATCTTTGTAAACATCGAATTGATGTTAAGATTATGGAAGTAAAAATTAACTGTAAAAAGGGTTGTGACAGAAATGGCAGCACAACACGACAGTGCAAAAATAAATGCGACATTTATCCGTTACGTTAAACAATTCATACCTCGGATGTCAGATTAATCTAAAGCCCCGCGCACATCGTTGATTGTGCGAATAATAATCCGACGGAGCGGGGACGTTCGTATAGTTCAAGAGAGCTTCAAAGCCGAGCGTAAAGGAACAAAGCCTCCAATTACCCAAGCGGGCACGCCGTGGGCTTTTAGTGAATAATGAGCCGCTTATTCCAGCGGATGACGGCTTCACTAGAATTGTTCTCGAGTGGGCTGAGCGGACCACCCGAATGGGTCGCGTTTCTTCGCGCCACGTCGCAGCGACTGCGACACGCCACGGGCGGCTCTCTGCGGTCACTGTGTCAACATAATTTTGTCCGCCTTTGCTTTTTCCCTCACTTTGACATTTCGCTCAAAACGGACGCGGTCACCGCACAAGCGCCTTTTCACAAGCGCTCTTACGTTATTCCCTTTGGTAAATAATAATAGCATTTTTCAAAGCTGTTGCACGGTTTATTGTCATATTTTTAGTTACCATTAAAGATGTTATTTCCATCTATTAATGTCGTTATGCAAATAATAAAACTAATCAGCTCAAAATGCTTTAAACAGCTTGGTTTAAACCTAATCGAATAATCGATGGCTAATGCAGACCTACAATTCTCGCATGCGACGTGCAGTTAGGTCGAGGCTGCATTACAAAGGGTAATGTTACATTTTCTATTACAACGTTATTTGCGTAACTTTTACTGTGATAATGCAAAAACCTTTATAATTTTTTTTAAATAGTAATTGCTCCTACCAAATTTTACCAAGGGTTTAAAATCTACTTAACTTAAACTTACCTTATATTTTTAAGGAACTAACTTAACAACATTGAAACAGAAATATTTCAACACATATTATAAAAGAAATGCCTTTGTGTGCAGCAAAAGACCGAATGAGTAATAATAACAAGAGCAGAAGTGTTTATTTGTCTCCAGCAAATCGTTTATTCCGGGGAAACGCCGACGCTGAATGCTTGAGAAATTGCTCGAGTACGGGCGTTTCAAACAAGAAGTATATTTTAAAAAGCATTCTTGATTTCGTTTGTTACATTTATCGACATGCCTTTGCGCAAAATCTATGGTCTCCTAAATTGTTCGTGTCCAGTTTACAATGCCGTTTTCAGGTTGTAAATGTTCATAAACATCTTTTTATTCTTATTTTATATTGTTTGTTACTAATAAAAACGTAGGTAGGAATGAAGGGGAGCAAAATAAACCTATTCTGTTTACATTGCATAGATTTTGTAGGAATAAGAATGTTTTTGTTTATTTAAGATAAGCAAGATTTACAATTTTCATATGAGTACGACTAATAATTGGGTTAACAGTTTTGTTGCATGGTGGTCCATAATATTTTATATCTCTAGCTTTTATAGTTGCAGGGAACAACAAATGTAATGATTTAACTTCATCACTTTTACTGCGAGTACTGTAGTTTTGCTATTTAGTAAATTTCCAACATTTGATTATATAAATGACCTCATTTACTTTTCAAACTATAACGATCTGTAATGCACACAGCCTTGTATAAAACCAATATCTGACGCACGCCGGCATATCCTACAAAGGTGGTGATTATGAATAACTTCTGAAATACTGAGAAGCAAATTTAAAGTAGTACAGTAAATTACGACTGAACCTTAGGCCTCAGGGGTGAGAACGCATGTACATTATAATTCCTTTAGAAGAGGAAGGAAAAATGTCATTTACATTATTCCTACCTGTTCAAACGGCTTTTCATTATAGGCTGCAGGAATCATTTACCATGATCTAAAGTATACACTCGATATGTGCTAATTCTTTAGTAATAATAGTGGCAAATCGATCCTAATATCATAGAAAAGGAATAAAGAAGTGCACAATTATTAATGTATGCAAACAGCTTTCTTTAACTCTGAAAGACATTTTTACAACTTAAAAATTGAGAGAAAAAATAATTTCTGTGACTACCTGAAAGGTTATATGAAAATTACAAGCAGCGTTAATCTATATTAATAGCAGTTTTATTGTATTATTAAGTTATTGTTGTAACCATCCGATCAAGGCAACATTGTCCGAATATTCACTATTTGATATATATATATATAAATTTTGAATATGACTATGTGATGTTACGAAGATTGGGATGGAGTGTTAGAGGTAAAATGGCAGTCATATCCAATGTTTCTTTAGACCTATATTTATGTTAGAAAGCTTAACTCTTATTCTGACTCTTCTGAAAAGTTAGACTTATATATAAAAAACTGATTCAATATGATTCATATCCATTGCCACCCCTGGAGCACAAAGATGGAATGCCTCGTTACCTATAATTGGGCCCCGAATCCCTACACGAGATACAGGAGCGATTTTACATTAGATAAGATTTATTAGGCTGCAATTTTACCCTGATAATCTGTAAGAGGGTCCTTCCCCGGTTGATCTGATCCAGGCGTAGCTTTTAACTAACTATGGTGTAGTTCTATGTTACAATTCAGTTAGTATTTGCGCAAACAGATGCAGTTCCAAAGACACATGACACATACATTCAAAACACCCAGACCCGAAAACATGTGACTAAGTGCCTAACTCTTTATTTCTTATTTGTTGTTTTCTTAACACGCTACACGCTGTGGAAAGAGTTGGGAACGCGTATTCTTATGGCGCCATTACGCTGAACGATAACGAACATGTTACTGGAGGCGAGGCATTCCATATTAGTTATCAGGGGTAAAAACACATGCACACCTTGAGTCTTTGTTGAGGATGGATATAGGTGTTGGAATGTGACCTTTCTTACCATCGCAAGTGAACTGTGTTCTGGTGTGTGTCCTAGTAAATAAAAAAAGACCAAGAGTAATATGGAAATGGCACTTACTTTGCAAAGACGATTAGACCCTGGGGGAAATGTAAACTTCATTAACATGAAAACTGCTTAAAATGTTAAACAAGTGACTGCTAATCAACAAAATTATTATTTTGAAATTAAAAAGTTAATATTACATAAAATATAAAATTCGATTAAATTGAAACGTAGTACAATGTTTTTATTTTTCCTATTATATTCATAATTTTCAAGTCGATGGATATCATAATTCTTCTCCCTCTTTCTGTAGTATGTTGTACCTGCAATGTTAAACTGCAATTAGTGCCCCTTGCAATCGAGCCTCATAAAAAACACTAATTACAACAGGGTGCTACTATGAACATACCTCAGAGCACCTACAGAAAAAAAAACTTATACTGCCATTGTTATCATGACGTGAAATCAATAAATACCATAATTCATTGTAGTATTTGTGAAACAATTTTTTCAGTCTATTACTTAAATATCCTCAATGTCACTACATAGCTTAAAACAACGTTCCAAAAGTTTTTATTAAATTGTGGTCGGGTTTTTTCTAATCGATAGACTAATTCTCGAAATACTTCGATTTTCGAATATATAAGTTATATGTGTTGTGGATATTATGCTGTCTGGAATAGAAGTCTTAGTACGTTGTTTACGTTGCACGTAAGTTGTTTATGGTTAGGTTTTTCTGTTGTTTCACAATATGTTCGGTTTCTGGGTTTACCTTATGTATGTTCCGTGTACTTGACACTGCATATGAACCTTCATCTGATTCAATTGCGTTTTGATCGACTAGTTAGTGCTTCTGTTAGTCTGTTCTCGTGTTTACTTAAGGTATATCTTGCTCGGTTAATGTAATCTGGTAGTAGGTAAAAGCTATATCTTTTCAAGTCAGCAGAACATCAAACTAAAAGATCATTGCTTATCGAACTGCTGAATCTACTGAACTGAACTTGTAATAACATTTAATCAAATTAAGTAATACTCGATAAATTACATAATTTATGAACATATCATTAATTAAATGTAGTACATTCCTATGCAATAAACTTAAGAGACCTATTAAATGCACATTCATGTTGAGCATTTCGCAGCGCGTGTGACATTTATTTTATTCTTTCCAATAAAAAATTTAGATAAATGTCATTAGTAATAGATCGTATATGAAAATAAATTAAGCACCGAGTTTTATTATTCGCAGAGTTTCTAATCGCATTTAAGTAAGATATATATAGGAAGATCTTCATTAAAATCAAAGTTTGTGTTCGCATTTTATGTAGGTAGGCTGAACGTGGGTAGACGTATAGGAATGTATGATAATGTGCCTATGTATAATGCACTACGTATGTAGAGCTGTCCCGGAGTGCTATCGCGCGGGCGACGTAGACATACGCAATTTGTGGACCATTTCTCTCGCATGTCGCACAACACTTCTGCGGATTGGTACGAAAGATTATTATGGATACACATCATTTATTCATATTAAGCATGTTATACTATATAAATAATCATCATCAATCATTAGTGTGGGAATTAGTTATATGTGAAACCTTACCTTTTTAGTAGAATTTGAAATTGATATACAAACTTTAAAATGGATTGACTTAGCTTTATAAATAACTATTGAAAAGTATTATAAAGTGAAACATTTTTTCCCATAGCACCGATTCAACTACTTTGTCCATTTGTGTATAAAATAACCATTGATGCGGCTGTACATTGTATTCGGGTAGCGCTGCAGACGCGGGATGCAATTTGTCCGATAGTTCTCTTGTGTGTCCATGGAACAAAGCTTCGAATGGAGCTGACGTGGAACTATCGATAACTATGCGAAATTAGAGCTTTTGTCCTCTGACTATTTATCGTAATAGTTTCGAATTTAAAACATATATACAACAATATTGAATGCGATTATGGTGTTATTAAAATCGTATGATTCTAAAATGTTACAATCAGTAGTATGGTAATATATAAATATAAATATTCTATTATAAGATACCAATATTTTAACACAAACCGAAGATATTAATCTAGCGGGAAGGTGTGGGTATTCCATTTTTAAAGCGATGGTAATTTTCACAAAATACGTTTAACACGCGGCGCGAAATATTTATACATTCGGATGAATTCGAAAAAACTGTGTGTTACACTGCATCACTGTTTGAAGATTGCTTGCTTAGTGTTTACACTATACAGTGTTTATGATTTATTCTAATACATTGCTTTATTATTTTATGCTCATTTTTCTTTTTCAAACAGTTCTGTGAATGAAATTCGTATATGTTTAGTCATTTATGGCAAATAATCATTTTAAATTAAATCAAATATATTTGATTTATCTTTTATTTTTATCAAATACAGGTTCTAATATTTTAAAAATGGCTGTCTAAGTTAAATAAAATATTAACTATACATTTTGTTGTTATATTAAACCACTCAGTAATAAAACTAAGTAATGTGTGCGTGTGAAATTATATTTGAAATTTCTGACCTCATGTGTAACGCATAGCTCGTAATTTCAAAACTTCTGGTCTTATTACATTGGAGGGTCTTCTCTTGATATAGAGTTATATGAGTCTCTATATGCGACGATATGTTCTCATATACTCGGGAGAATTTACAGCTTAATTAAGAAATTCTTGTTTTAGTTTCATTTATTGCAGGTTTGTTACTTATTGTCTTGAAGGTTAACGATCGAAGTTCTGTTACTTCATAATCACACCAATTAATAAAATGTGGGCATAAAATAAGCAATTATAAAACAAGGTTATTTTTTTGTGAAACTTAAATGCATGTGTATTTAAACAGGGATCCTATCTAAAGGGATTTGAAGGAAATACCGTTTCAATAACTGATACATACCCATACGGACTTTATTTGCGCTTCTTATGGTAGGAAGTAGGAGACAGGAAAGCTTTTCACAGCTTAAGCGCGCTTGTTTATTGGATTGAAATTTCTGGAAGAAAACTGAAGTTTGTTTGCGTTCCATTCGATCGCGCGTGTTCTCGGCCAAGTGGAGCGTTCCGCGACCACAAAATGCAATTATCGACCGATGTCTACCGCAGCTATGCCTGGATTCTATTTTAATGCAACGGCCGACTATGAGCTAGCCCATCCAGTCCAAGTTCTGTGGATGAGCAGCTGAAAAAGAATATTCAATTTATGAATTATGTTTTTGTTATAACACCTTTCTGCATGATGGTGTTGTCCTTATCGATTTCGCGTATGGTGATTTACTCTCAGCTTTATCACATGAGAAGAACTGCACAGAATATATAATAGTACCGAAAGAAATAGCGCAAGCATAGAGATCGAATCGACCAGAAGATCATCATCATCAATAATCGATAGACGCCTAGGGGCACAGTGGCGTGGTAGCTCTGAGCGGGCTCGTGTTACATAAGCATCCTAAGTTCCATTCCCGGTGACGGCACCAGTGAGATGGCAGAGAGGCACCAACAAATTAATAAAAAGCATGTAAAATACGTAAAACATGCGATGAGTGATTCAACGTATACTGTTGTACGTCATCGTGACCATCTCTACAGAGAATCCTCCCTTTAGATAGCGATCCGAGTCGAGGTTTCGTACCTCACTATGGCCCTCGGATAGGATTATCGCCCCCCTCTGTTGTCGTCGACGTTCTTTGTCCACAGGGGTCGGAGCGCAGCGGTGGTGCAGCAGCGGTCTTCGTGCTTCGCTTCGCAGCATCATCGTTGTCTCCTTACTCAGCGGGCCTCCCGCTCGCGAGTCTATTTAGATAAAGCTGTAGAGGTCACTGGACCAACAGCAATACTCATACACATAAAAATAAAAAAATTAAAAAAATCTACAGAGAAAGCCTAAGAGAAAAATGAACATGAATATAGTTAGTAATTTTACATTTTATGATAATTATTTATGTATTCTATTATGAATATAATCTGAGATAAATGATAGAATAAAATAATTACTTTGTACTTATAAATTTTTTAAAAACTTCATTGTTAAAAACATAAAAACCTCGAATGAAAATATTTATTCAAATGTATGGCTTGTGTGACTGACGCAAATGTTTGAAAAATCCAAAAGTAATTACATAACGGAAACGATTTTTTATGTGCAACTTTTTGTCGGTATATAAATTGAGTCAGTTTTAATGGGTTTTCTTCTTCCCTCCTCCTTTGTTTCTAGATTATGTAACAAAGTCAGACACTGTTTAAATTCAACTTGCGTTAATCAGCCAAGTTGGAAAGTTTAATCTGTCTGGGATAAAGTGATATGTACTTTCAAGTGAATTATAGCTTCATTCTCGTTATCGAGGTAAGGAATTTCGGAATCAGCTGTCAAGGGGCGTGCTCGTGTGTGAGTGTCTGAGTTGTGTCGTTCACGCATGTGTGGGTGACATTTGCATTTAGGTGTTTGAGATCTTCTGTTTACTTTTACTTAAGCATTGTAGTATGGTTAAAATTAAAACAATGCGAACAAAATATAGAGAAAATGTTTTGACCTTCCCTAAAAAAGGAATAAGCTTTGGAATAAATAAATCCTCAATTGATACAAAGCTACATACAGAATGTGGAAACCTTTTTTTATATTAAATCATGACTTGTAGTATTATGATTTGTTGATATTAAACTCATAATGTTAAATGTAACCTTCATGTTTATTCCTACTTGAGTTTCATAAAATAGTGAATGGCTGGTGAAAATACTCAAGAGATTCTGTACATATACCAATAATAATATACTATATTTTTACCGTATAATTCCTTATAACCATATAATTTTATGGAATGAAGAACTTTCAAAGTATCACCTGCATTTTTTTGGTCATACTATAAAAGTCAGTAAAGGTAACACAAATTTTATTGACCCTAAATTCTCTTGTAATGAAATTTGAGACAATTTCCATACATATTAAAACTACTTTTAGTCATGATACAATTAGAAGATTTCATAGTCATCATATCAGCCCATAACTAGTCCACTGCTGAACATAGGCATTTATGGGGAAACAAAACACATAGTACGATTCTGAGCCACCTGCATTCTAGTAGACTTGTATTCGTCGACAATCCATCTAGTGGAAGGTAGATTGCGACTGCTATGGCCAATACGAGGTTACCTCCTTTCTTCTCCATCGGTTATAGTTTCACGAGCCATATGGCTAACTCACTACTTCAGCTTACTGATCCTTTGAGCTATGGTTACTTTAATTCTGCAGATATTTTAATTTTTTATTTGATCATTCGGAGACACACCGATCATAGCCATTTCCATGGCTTGCTGGGTGAGTTTGAGGTTCCTTACACGGCTAGCAGTGAAGGACCACGTCTGTGATCTTTAGGTCATCACTACCACTGCACTGGTTAAAGTCTTTTGTCTTTAAGTATTGAGGTATTCGACGAGAAGATGTGCTGCAGTTTCTCAAAAGTGGCAACGTTAAAGAAACTGCAGCATATCTTTACCGTATCGGCTCACCTATCCGAGTAGAATCCGTCGATTGTTCTTTGGGCTCAAGTTGGACTAATGTTGTTAGGTTGGCAATATTCAAAATAAAGTCAATAAAATGATACTGTTACAACTGCTTCAACATATTTAATATTATATAAATATTAATATCAAATTTAACATATTCTAGCTGTATATTAATTTCATATGAATTTTGGCAGAGGAATATAAAATGTAGATACGATTCAAAAATTTGGCACTTAGGCTAGTACTTGTCTTTGAATACGATTTAATAAAGGAAATCTTTAGAAATCTTATATAATTACACAAACATTTATTAAAGAGTTTTAATCGACTTTTTATATGAACCTTATAATACCTAAGTTGCTTTGCTGTGCGTTTGTACCACGGACTACGGTATTGAACTACTTGCCCGCCTACACCCATGCTCGACACATGCTACAAGATACGTATACACTGAGTCGCACTGGTTAGTTTAGCTACTTTGTCACTCCACGGTGTAGGCTCCTGATAGTAATCTCAAATACATGTAAAAGATCTCACGTCGATTTTCACAGAGGACTTGTGCTTTTGACGCGTATTTATGCGAAATCTCGATATGATACTATATGTAAACTTATACATATCGCCGGTTGGTGTTGTTTTTGTTGAATGTTTCGTCAAAGTGTTTTTAATGTCTGACGGCCGCTTAGTGCAACGGTTACAGTAAATGGCTGCTACGTTTGTGTAACACATTATTTGTTTACAGATTATGGTGTTTTGCGTGTACGTCCCGTGTCCCTGACACTATATTTGACCTTTCCACTGATCTTATAGCACAATCATTACATCGAAAAGGAACAACGTATTAGGCTTAACTAGCTCACGGACACCGGATCCGCGAGCCCTGAAATAGATGAAGGAATGTAAGATCCGCTAACTAGCGGACTTACATTCCTACTAACTACTTACTAGCATCAACCAATCCAGATGTATGAGTTCCTCTGTTTGCGAAAAAGCTTACTGTATTATAACATATCTGTTATAATACAGTATATATTATAATATAGTAGTATCCTAGGCCGACCACGAGGAAATCGTTGACCCACACACATTTCGTTTCCTTAATTTTTTTTGTTACTAAGATATATTAACACAACATTTCTATTCATACAAAGCAGGATCACGGGAAAGAAATATTATTTAATGGCAACTTCGGATTGGCAGACGCAGTGTGAAACACCCCCTATATGGACCGACGTCCTATGGAGGTTTGCGGGAAGTCGATGAATGCAGGCGACTCAAAATCCAATACATTGAAACAAGGCGTGTGCCTGACGTTGAAACCTGTACATCGTCTTTATGTATTAAGATCAGAAATTAAATTATTATATACAGATAAAATTCACGCTGTTTTGTTTATTTTAAGTACTTTTTGTTTGCTACCCAGAACACGTTCAATGGAGACAAATTGCTTTCCTTGCATTCGCAATGTGTTTTACATTGGTAATGGCTGAACTATAAATTTGTATGGAACTCGCCGTCTCTATTCATTTCATTTACAGTTTCAAATATAGCTTTTATATTAATTTATTTTTTTCAAAATAGAATCAATGTTTTTTTTAAGAATCTTAAATTTTAAATAGGTTGAGTGATACATTAAAGTGTTCAGAATGTCGTTCTATTCTCTGTGTTATCACAGAAGATAAATAAACAAAAATGCAAAGTTAAAACAAATAGATCCTTAAGAGAAATGAAATAATGAATCTGTGTTTGAAAATTTGCGCTAGCACTTATCCTGTTAAGTGTTTACACGGAGGCTGTGAGGAGCTTGAAGATTAACATAACAAAAACGGACTGCAAGTTACAGAGGGCACGATAAAGCCTGCAGTTGAGATCGGTACGGCAGACAGCGCGCGCGCACTCTCATACTTCACACATACAATATCTTACGATAAACAACTTCGTTTTTTACACGTCGTTCAACCTTGTAAAAAATGTTGATTTTTGTTAATAACTAATAATTATGTTTACAAAAGTGCACCTAAATATACGCTTTAAGAAATAACAACATGAAAATATCAAAAGTATTTTCACCTTTAGTGGTTCTGTTAATTTTAACCCCAATACACGGCGAGTTTTTAATTAAAGAAAAAGTAAGAAAAAGAAATACTGTGATAAAAATAAATAACTACGTTGCACCGCCGTGTTACTATAATAACTCTTTATTTAAAAATGTCGACTCTTTGAGACGCATTGTGACGGCATCTAAATACATTTTTACTGGAAAAATTTCTAGTGTGCATAATAAAAAACGTGGAGGGAAAAATACAAGGAATTTATTCAAAGTGTTCATAAGGCGTGTGTTAAAAGGTGATATTGATAAGTTGAGTGATTTCTTAAATTTTGAAACGAGGACGAGTAATTCTTCAAATCGAGCCTTTATTTACGCTGAAGGAAGGTACTGGAAAAAATGCGGTAGTACCATGCAAGGGTGGGCCGCTTTACTGTTCAGCAGTAACAGTTTTGTAACGCCGTTGAAACTACTGATAGATCCTGTGCCATCCTCACTTGATCGAGTACGTCGAGTCAAAAGACTGATAAACGGTATAAGATTCTTAATATTTGTAATAACTAATTATTATTATTTAATTGAAAAATTGACTGAATTTTAACTGACGGGAATAGAAAAAATATATTTTTCATGCAATATTTTTTTGTTTTCATTAAAATAGTTACATTTTGAAACATGAAATTACGTAGCAAATATTTTTTTTTGTACCACTAGCCTCATAATGTTAAGGTTATTAAAAGGTGCATAAAATTTTGCCCTCTTTCGATACGCAGCGTTTAATTATATACACGCAAATCTACATGTAGTTATATAATTTAGCTATTTCATTACATAGTATATTTTAGCTACATTTCCGTTGGAATTCGTTAAGTAAATGGATCGCATTTTATTACAAACATTTAACATTTTGATGGGATCAAGCCAGTATAATACAGAGTAATCAAAAAACAATAAATAACAATAATTTTTAAAAGCGTTTGTACATTTAAATATTACCTCTCAACTTGGTAGGCGAGATTGAAGCGGGTGGTGTGAATAATTTCCATGTGATTTTACGATGATGTACCGGCGGCGTTGTATCTCAAAGATGATTATCGGGTGTGAATTGTTGGGGCCAAACATGGACAGCAGTTGTAAAATCGGGAATCTAGGAAACGTTTATTTATGGAGGAGACAAATTCATGGATTTATGAAATAGTCAATACAGACTAATATTAGATTTTTTTAGGATAGTGGATAAATCAGCATCTTAGCGCTCACTTTTCAGATTACGCAAGCTAACCGATCGATCCCCGGTGCCGGCAACAATGAAATAAAAAAAAGAACATTTCGAAGATATGTGAAGTCCGCGTGGTGGATTATGCTCTAACACCCTCGATAGGGAGGACGTCTATAGTCAACAGTTGGATTTATATATATAGGCCATTACTGCCCCTGCTTTACCTAAATGAATAGTTTTGTATAACTGGATTAAAAATTATCTTTTTATATATTTTTTATGTAATAATATGATATATTTTACCAGCTCACGGACCCTCAGTTCCGTGAGTCCTGTGTCCGATGAAGCTGTATGAGTGTTATAGTCTCAGATATAAAAAAGTTATTTGACTGTACTTTAATCTCTTAATTTTATATATGCAAGGATCACTATGTAATAAAGTAAATTCAAACTAAAAAAGTTATGGCAAAGGCGTGGTGTAAAAATTTATACATTTTTGGATATAACACATCCAGAATGTCGTATTTCATGTATCGTGGTTACAACTAAATTATGAATACAAAGTTCCACTCCTTAGTCGAATGTATTCGTAGAAGCGACTCGTGGGCGGAGGCGCACCGTGAGAAAATAAATCCCGAAATTGTGTTGTTGAGTTTTTACCTTAAAAGGAAATATACTGGATAATAGCCTTAAAATTTGTTTACCAAAGGAAATAATTAGGACATTCCTACTTTATTCAGCTTTTATATTGTAGTATATTTAATAATTACCCCTATGTTCCTTTTTAAATTCCATGACACCTGTGACACATAAATGTCACATCTGAAATCACAAATAGATTCCTTAGTCCTGATCATTAATTAGCAAGATTCTTACCGAATTATCGATTATTTTTCAGCTTGTTTAAATCGATTTACAGACTCATAGAATATGTCATTCTTTCTTTCTAATTATTAAGAAGTGAAGATATGAACGATCGTAGATGTATCTTGCTACAAAACTACGTTTTTATGTAATAGTAGTACATATTCCAACTCCAGACAGCCTGGCAGTCCTTTTTTAAATATATAATCTAAATATTAAAAAAATACTTTTAATCAAATGAAAGAATACATTAAAAACACTATCAGGCGTTAAGATTTTACTAATGTTAAGTAAAACAAGATGGCAACCAGATCATTGGTGATAAACCTTTAACAAGATTTATTGTAATGAAGACAACGCCGGCGGGAGATAAAAACAAACGGTCACCCTCCGGAACAAGGATCTGATCCTGCGGGATGTGTCGGGACGTTAGGGGCCGATCAAGTTTATCGGGACCACCGACGACGCGGGAGGACTACGCGCGACAAATTTATTGACACTCTTTCAATTAAAGCTATTGTTGCTCTGAACAGACGCAGCGGTCACAACAGAATAAAACACGATAACTCGCAGCGTGCATCTGTAATGCGTCCCGATATCGCTCGCCGCCCGCTCCGTACGCCGTAAAAGGAGATTTATTAAAACTATTTGGGAACTGATTCGATCGAGACCGAACGATTTGACATTTAGATAAGAGGTAAAATTTATTTTTCCCTTGGTTACGTCGCTCCGTCGGAGTGACAATGGAATAAAAAGGTTATAAAACGCGACGGTTGCGACCGCTCGCCCACGTCCCACGGGTGTTGTGGAACCTTCATACGCGAAGGTACGTATTGGCTCGGGGACTAGCCGCGGCCTGGCAGATAAAATGCGACTATTGCGTTATTACGAGCCGCCGATACTCGCAAGCACGTGTAAATATCTATATGAGAACACGAGAGATAAGCTGACGAGCGTGGGTGTAGAGAAAATGCATGGCGCCGATGCAGCCTCGGGCGTTCTCACTGTTACTAGTCCGCTTTACATTTTTTTTTACAGAGCAAAATTCACTTTGTAAATTCCAATAGATCTGTGATGTAAACCTGATATTAATTTTGAAATGTTAATAACCATATAAGGGCATAAATAATTTTCATAAGTAATAACATATAGGACATTTATAATGTGATAAATATATTGACGTAAGTAATTTTTTAAATAACATTTATTACTTAATGTAATACATAAGAAAAACTAAGAATATGAACGTTAAAATGAAAAGGATAACACGACATTCCGTTTATATGTTATGAGCTATGCGTCAGGGTTGCCAAATTTAGATATTTCTTTTGGAAAATTTATGACGACATATACAAAACAATCATGACAGTATATGGCACATGACTAAATCACTAAACAAGTTTAAACGAATTAAAATCTAGCGTCCGACAAAAAATTAAACAATTTAGGTAAAGTCAATGTATTTTTTGTTATTCGTGCCTTAATGAAAGATCTAAAAGAATATAAATTGTCTTCATATTGTAAAACTTTTAAGTTTTACTTTATTAACAAACAAGCACTAACATCATTCCTTTAAGATATAAGCGTAGATAAAAAATAACTTGACAATTTTTACAAATTTTAATGTATTAATTTCGATAGAGGTAGCATAATGTAGCGTACTAGTTAACAATAGGAAATTTAAATGGACTAATGATAATTACAAACGTTACTTAGAGCTCTCTTTGTTACTTCGCGGCAAAGTCTATATGTTGCCTTTTTTATATTTTTTAAGACATTTGACAAGTGTATTTTACTTTAAATCAGAATTTAATAAAAAACCTATTTCTATTTTCATTTTATTTACTTTCATGCTGTCAACTAAACTAGTATTTAGTATTGGAAAATGGTTTCCATTTCTAAAGGTAAAATAGCAAATAATCGTTTTGTATAGCCAATAACCATTTTTTCGATACGAGGTGCGAACTTGTAAAAATTCAAAGCCGCCTCTCGAGTCCGGTAAGCCGAATGCCATTCTAATTTCCATATTTCCTTTGTACCGAACCAGTTTTCATAAAATTTAACAGCAGCATTCTCCACGTGTCCTGTAAGCACCCAAGATGCTACTTTATGTCGGTCCACAAGATCAAGTTAGGGTTATGGCTATAATTCAGTTTTATGAAACCCCTTTCAGGTAACAAAGTGTATATTCTGAAAATTCTCACATAACCAACATAACCTTAGTCATTCGAATGGTTTTGAGATATAAATTTTATGGGTAAATTACATCTCTTGATGTTCTCCGCTCAGGCTTCTAATTCCATTGTCTATTGTTCAGATGAAATTATATAATATTACGGCTTTCATATTATCTGATTGTGTGGTCAATAACATTAAAACACAGTAATAAGTACATTTTTTAATCATGCACATAATCACTAGATGTTCATTACGGTTAATATTCACCAAGTAAACCTCTTCCATGTTTGATGTGTACTAAATGTAATATCAGATATCACATGGACAGGTATATATATAATCTCAGTCCACTACTGTACATGGCACTAAGAACGACACTGAGCCCTCCCTACCCTTTTGGATGTAATAACAATATTATAATAATATTATATATATATATATATATATATATATATATATATATATATATATATATATATATATAAAATAAATTAATATTATTTAGGTTTCTTTGGATATTTTTTGGATAATTAATTGCTAACGAAAAATAAGGGATAAATTGGCCATAATTTAAATTTATTTTATTTGTCCTTTAGCTACATAATGTTTGCTATAAGACGATGAGAAATTCTTAGCAACGGTTTATAGCTTCAATAACTAAGTTTACGACGTTCCTGGTTGTACGCGGCACGTGTTAAAAGTATAACAGCATCACTGTGGTCGTAAATTATTATTAAATTAAACAGTGGGTAATGTGATTAATAAAGTAAAGAATTTGAAATCGAATTCATTTGTTCCGACTTAAGTTATTTCTTGGCCGTTATATCTCAGACGCATTATAAATACGCAAAAGTTACTGCAAAATATATTATTACTTCTAAAAACATGTTAATATCGATCTGATTACATAAGTTATATTTTGCGGCTAATATTTTGATATATGTAAATATAATGATTCAAAGAACATTTCTGGATATAGGTAAGTACGGTATACGTAACAATATAGTGTTTATTTTCCCATAATTTAATTTACGTTTTAACGCATGATAGAAATATAATAATAATTCATATTATATTTTTATCCTCTATTACATGTATTTACTCACAGAAAACTAACTATAGCATTATATAATTTTAAAGGTGAACTTTTACATCGTTTCGGCGTCGTTAAAATGTAAAAAGAGAATCGACGAGGCTTGAATTTTTGTTGAGAATTAGATAGACGTCGTTACGCAGGAAGATCTCTTTAACCTCTTACTTTCCAACAAAATGACAGAAAGAAGGGGATGCGGTGATCGTAAAGCGGTGTTACGGCGCGGGATGCTGATGTCATAAAGCCGTCAGTCGACGCAGTCGCTTGCCGCTCCCGAATTGAATTGGATAGCGCGTACTGTTTCCAACTGCCTCATTTTCTTTAAGTAGCTTGACGTGAAACTTGTGGAGACATTTGAAGCAATTACATATACCCATATCATATTTTGTGTTCGTATAAAAGCTCAATGTAAATAACAGTAAAGCTTGTATTTTTGCACGACCAAAAAATGCCGGTGCTCGGTGTCCGCAAATCTAAAGATTGAATAATTTAATGTTGTGGAGCGGACAGCAATTATATTTAATAACTTATTAGATATTACTTATTAAACATTTTAATCACTTCTTTATGAACTGATTCAAATTTTGCAAACAAATCTTATTATTTTTTTTGTTGAGAAGTAAAATTATTATTTCTTTTTATGATATGTTTTAGGATAAGATGTGATAAAAACAATAGTTAACACGGAAAGGAACCATAATTATAAGCTACCACTCGTTATACCAATAAACCTTTAATAAAGATGCAATCAAAATTATGTATAGTGTATTTGGTTTACAATTTGCCTGCCAACTATGAACTATGTATGTCCATATTTCGATTGAAATATTTTAAGTCCGTTGTGAGAGATATACAAGTACATTTTCGAGATTCAGACATTATTACTATTTGTAATAATGTCTAAAACTATTAAATAAAAGTTAAATTTAGACATTGTTTTCACAACAAAAGTTCCCTTTTATCGAACCTTTATCTGTTTTGACATATAAGATATTGGAATGTGGTTATTATTATTTATAGCTTTTTGTTTCTGTCGATTAAAATCAGTTGGAATGTCTCTAAAGTGCAGGTAACAAAATACTTTTGTTATGCATAATATGTGAAGTCTAATAAAGCGCTTAAGGACGTTCTTATTTTATCGATTGTAAAAAAATAGTACATATTTTGTTATAGATTACATTATATTCGATACTTATTTTTTGATGAAACTTATTATAGTTTTAGTTACTTTTACAACTTTTGTTGGACTATTATTAATTGGTTTATAATACCACTTTTGCCGTCACGTTGCATTTTAAATGTAGATTTATGTTTAAAATAGCTGTGTCCGCGACTTCGTTCACTTAGACTACAGGATGATTGGTATGTCTCATGTAAAGCAACTGTTTTTTATATAAAGGGGAACGATTCGTTATACATTATTTTTTTTAACTTTAACCGTTTACGCAGCACATACAACGAAAGCTCTCAAAAGGAATAATTTTCCTGCTTTTGCAACATTTTTCATTGATGTTCCGCTCCTGTCGTAGCGTGATGTTCTATAGTCTATAGCCTTCCTTGATGAATGAACTATCCAACACAAAAATATTTTTTCAATTTGAACTAGTAGTTCTAGGTCTGAGATTAGTGCGTTCAACCAAATAAAATCTTCAGCTTTATAATATTAGCATAGATAAAACTTTTGGTATTTATATCGACTAAAATTAGGTTTGCTAAAAACAACAATTAATATGGTAGTTTTGGTATCATAAAATTAATGTCATTATCAAGTCAAATCTTAAGCTTTTTAATAACAAAACGAATGCCTGCAAAGAGTTTAAAATTTAGTGCATCCTTCGTTCTGTTTAAGGGTGAAGTTGAAAACTTCTTTGCATATTATTTCTTATAATGACAATTTGTGTAATTTAGGCAGTGGTATTACATTAAGTAAATTTGTACTTGTATTAACAAGTAGCGCTTGGAACTCGGAAAGAAGTTGTAGACGGCAATATTAATCTAGCATTCGGTATATTTATTTTATATTGACTAAGATTATTTGGTTAAGTTTAAGTTTTGTTACAAGATTGATGTCTTTGTAGATTTATAATAAGTTATATATAAAATAAAAGAGAAGAAAATTACCATTTCTTAAAATTCATTTTTAAATTAAGTTACCGCTTTCTATCGTTGTCCTACCTTGACGTCTATCACTTCGTTCTATCTCGTTTGCTCGGGTTATCTCGAGTCGCGTTAGACTGACTATACCGTGTTAACACCTAGGTATTTAGCTAACAAGTTGTTACTAGATCTCATTACAACTTATTCTCTTTCGAAATCATGGATAAATGTAGGCCTAACATAAATGAAAATATTTTTGTGATAATATTTAAGAGGTGAAAACTTATTATAATTTTCGTATAGATGGAGTTGATAGTGGCGGACGCATTTACCTTTTTCTTCGTTTTTATACGACACCATCCGCTTGTTATATCGTATACCCTATCGCTACCATTAATAGTTATGTGATCAAATATTAAATTTAGATAAATCATATATACTTTTTAATTAAACTCAAAAGTAAACCAGTCTAAGTCTAGTAAATAACAACAACAGTGGATATCGATTAATAATAGTCATCTTGTATTTTCAGTTATAACACATATAAATTAGTTGGTGTTCTAAAGTAGCGTTATTATGATTCCTATTTTAGTTTGATTGTCGATTTAATCAACGCTTTATGAACTGTGGATAATTAATGATTAATTTTTGACAGCAGACGTTATGACAAGCCCGCGTACAGCACACCATTAATCAAATAATGTTATTCGCACTATAATTTTTTCATAATACGCTTTTTTGTTGTCGATCGAATTCATAAATACGTATGTAAGAAAGTGCTTATATTAACCTGAAAAAGCTATTATGTTTCCTGTGACCTAATAATTATTTGAGGTTTTTAGGAAACCCGTAAAAGAATTTGTTGTTTTGTCATCTATGTTTGGCGTCATTTTTTATAAAATATATACGCACTCTGTATTCCAGTACTAAATCATTTTATATTATTGCTAATAGGTCATTAGTGTAGAACAAAGTCGTTGCTATTTTAAAAAGCAACTCCTACTTAAAAGACAACCAATTATAAAATTATTTTTCACAATGATGCGGGGGCAATAATAAATTACAATATGCTATAATGATGTAATCGAGACGTAAAAGTAATTGTTTTTTATTTTGATTTATTAACATTGTTTGAAGTTATTTAGAATTTACAACAGCACATCTGTTATTGTACAGATGATATCTATTTATTATTATCATATCAAAACATATCACTTTGTATGTCTTTAATAATGTCGCAGAGCTTAAACATCGTACATCACAGTAGAATTAAAAATTGCATCTTAATCATCTCGATGATTCGCAATCCGTGAAATTTCCTGCCATTCTGTGGAAACCGCTACCGCCAGTAGTATGTCCGAACAAAAGAGCCAAAACACATCTAAATTACAAATTTATAAATATAAAACAAAAAAATATTTATAAAATAGAATAAATGGTGGTTAATCATATTTATAAATAACTTTTATTACTACCGAGACCTTAAAAAGGATTACTTAAAAATATGAACAAAATAAACGTCACTACATAAGGTAAAGTATTAATCCATAAACGAATATCTCGCGTTCAACCTATTTATCCAAAAATGGGGCCGAAACTGAATGCTAGTTGGGATCATTCAAGCATAAGTAGCCTTTCAAAGGTGGACGTTATCGTAAACCAAGATATATGAAGAAAAATAAGAATATAGTATTAATTTCACAGTTCCCGGTTTTAAGCAGCCCGAAATTAATTATGTCTAAGTAAGTGCTTCCCCAGAACAATAATAGTTATTTGAAAATGCTATTTTAGAACCGTTTTCTAAAATATTGTTTCCATTCCTAAAATATTTTTACAAAAGATAAAAAATATTTTCATAATGAAGGTCAGTGTAGTAAGTACATATTGTTGTTGTTCTATTGAACAACTAAAACATATATTTTCCATAAGACTTACTATAACTAAGTACTTTAAAAGAGTATCAAGTTTTGTGACGTTCTATAGACATGCCGATCATTGCTTGACTCCCAATTTTGTGACTCTCAGTGTTTGCCATAACGTTCCCTTAAATTCATCAAGCATGAGTGCCGATTTTATATCCAGTAAACGTTTACAACCTCTGACGGCCTTTTGCAGCTTTTATACGTAGACGCAGAAGCATATAACAGCCAAAACTCAGCTTTATAATTGCATTAATTAAGCTAAAAATACGACGGAAAAGTAGAACAAAGCAAACCTAAAGCCATTTAAATGAAGCAAAATACTTAATTGGTTGAAACGCTTTGTATAACGAACTATTGTAGCTGTCGTAACCAGAAGTGGCTTGTTTAGTCAAAAGTGGAAACTTCTCTTTGTAAATAATATAAGTTAGAAGTGAGCCTGAGGGCTGGCTTTCGCCAAGTTGTGTTTACGTGTGTAGGCACGATGTTGACAGTGGCGCCACGGTAGCTTCGCCGCGCTCGTACCTCTTGACACTCGACAAACATATGACAGGTTTTAGTGAAATAGAAATTTGAAGAGAAATCTCATTGCCGTAACTGTTTTGCATATTTTAATATTCCGTCTCCATATTCAACTTCGTGTATAAAGTGTATATATAGTGTTGTTCACGGTACCTTTTTAACGTTACGTTTAGGAAAACGTTATGATATGTTATAATTCCAAAGCTAAAACCACAAAAAATAATAAGATTGTTCGAGAAGACCGTCTTTCTGGGTTTTGGTTCTATTTATATATTGGAGTGAACAGAAATATTGGTTTTATAACAAATTATATTGATAACCAATATTTATACCCATTATGCAAAATGGTGTCAATATGTTAAAATAAACCATATAGCTGATATTGCTGAAAAGTACTAATTACTATCAATGTAATGATAGATTGTGCGTGTTTGAAATACCTTGGTATGGTAAACATTAAAAGGCAGTAAATCAGTTACTACGTTTATTTAAATGATATAAAAAACAAAGACTTACTTGTGTACAAGTATAACGAAAAAAGATTGTGACGACGTAGCCACTTTGTATATACAAAAGGCCATTATAGGTAACTGCGGTACACTGCGTACAACCGGACACATGGAGCAGCCCTGCGGTCATGAAATGCCAAGAGGACTTTATTTTTCTTTTTGTATGTACCTATATAGCAAAGGCCTGACGAAATCGAAGTTCATAACGAATTTACTTTTGGTATAAATATGAAACACTAACCTAATTCACTTGTGACATTTATCGTAAATCTAACAGCACTAAAACTTTCACGACTTAGCAATCGGTAATATTTTTGTGCATTAAACGCAAGGTTCTTACTTGTTTATAACTTTTTATGATATAGGCGGTAACAATTCTCATGATGTTGAGTGCTTCCTCCCATAACATCTGGTCGATAAGGAATAATAATTTAGATGCGTTGTCAGCGCTGAGCACTAAGGTGAACTACCTCCCGTGCTACACCCGTACTGGCACTAATAAAAAACTGTATATTTTCTGTGATTAATTATATTATATACACTGATTTCCTGATATAAAGCCTGATTTTACTAGGTCTAGCCAGCCGAGCTTTTCGTGCTCCAACTAGATCATAGCCGCGGCGTAGCTGTAACACGATAACTATATCAGAGGATAAGTATCATTAGATCCTTCCATCCTTTGAACTCATTGGCGTTACTTCAGATTAGGCAAGGTGAGGATGAGTAGTAATTAGAAGATTAAGTCATAGTAGGAATAGGACACGATATCGAACTTTTGCTTGCTTTTTTAAAATGTTTAAAAGAAATTCCGTAATCATTTTCTTGCCATTGCATTTTTGAAATATCAACGTAGTACATTTATTTTTTAAATAATAAATCATAGGTATTGAAGTTTCTCTAGCCGTGAAATAAAGTGGGGTTTAATAAAAGTGTCTTTGTAAAATGTAGAACCGACATCAAATGGTTAGAGCAATCAGCTCTTCGGGTATTGATGGGGTTTGTTTTGTATATAAATGTAGTTTGTGTGAATGTATGTATAAATATGGGGAAACCAAAGGAAGATACTTATACACAAATATGTATCTTGTTATTATAAAAAACACTAAAAAGTTAAGTTATTCTTAGTTTTCAATTTGTTTGTAACAATATTATCCTATGATTGTTTAATTTTTAAACAAACAAAAGACATATTTATTTTATTGATATTCAATGCTCAACATAGTATGAGGTAAAAATTTATTCTGTATAAATTAATTAGACCGTAAGCATAAATGAATGCCCTGTGAGGGCGCTATAAAGGCGTAATAGGTTAAGACGTTTACACATCGAGGTGACCGGCTTTGTTAAAATTAGACTGAGTGCAATAGTGTTACGGCCGATAGACAGAGCACACAATCTACTCTTGAACATTTCGAACCCTTTGTCAATAATAGAGTTTATAAACGTCTGGTGATATTCAGAGAAACACTTTGATAACGTCAATCTAACCTTTTATGATTTCCTTCAATTCTAAATTCGAATAAATTTATTATATATATTATTCTATATATTTTATTTCTACAGCAATACCATGTACCAATATAATATGGATATTGATTAAAGCCCGAGCCCGAGCTCCGTATAACCGTATAATATACCGATAACTTCTGAAAAATACTGAACTTACATACATTGAATGATATAGAAATATTGAATAAACATTTATTATCCATAATTATTTTACCGTTTGTCAGTGTATGACATACAAGCTTTCGCATACAAATATATTTTCAAAAATTGTCGAAATTTCACCACTTACTTATTAAAAACTGGAAATGCGGAGAACTACAAACAACTACTAAGTTTTGTTTTCGCTACTGTAACTGCAAGAGTAACACAACATATTAACTTTCATACTCAAGGAAACACGACTTCATGAAGTGGGTGAGAAGGTAACTTAAAGAGCCGTAATGAACTAAAACCGTCTTCAAAAAAATGCATGGTAAGATTATCTTTTTTAAACATGTTTGTAATGTAGTATATAAAGAAGATAACTGTCTATTTTCTGAAACATGCTTGTCATAAAAATGCGGACATTTTTATTTTAGATATTGATCCTTGACCTGAATTTTGTGGGTCGATTGTCTGAAATTTTTGTTTATTTATTGAGTGAGTAGTTCTCATATTTATTGAACAGATGCATTATTACATTTACTAGCTCATATTTAAATTTACCTATCCTCCATATTGCCTCCCATCTCGTTCACAAGCATCACTCATATAACATCAGTATTCTTTTCATCTTTTAGTCAAACTTAGATCGTGAATTTTACTTTTCCATCACAGCGGCTTCTTTTAAAAGCGGTTAGTAAATTGAAAAATATAATTAATTTAATCGCCTTTGAAGGAAATGAATTAATTACAAGACTAAAAAGATTTAAATTTTACTCGCAATCTAATAACGTCCCTAACACTTAACTTAATCAATGATCGATTTTTATTAATTAAATCACCATGACCCAGTTTTGTATAAAACGTTAATTTTGCTGTTGAAATATCATATTATTTTAATAAGTATTTTAATACTGAGGTATTTTACTGTTTTGTTTACGCATTGATAGCATGTATGCATTTTATTAAGTATTGATTACTATTCCCGAGAGAAATAAAATATAAAAGAGTGTCTAAAATGTTTCTATTTTTATTTTACCAAGTTTTTGCGTGTTTACCGGAATTATCGTCGGATCCACTTAAAGGTTTTGATGATCGAACAAGGTGTAAATTAGCGCAATTTAGCGTAAAACAGCCCAAGGGGAATCAACACTTATTTAAATGAGACTCCGACAACGGAACAAAAACAACAAAAGTAGCGGTAATAATTATATCGTATTGTATATTTATTATTGAGAAACAGAGTTAAATAAATCAGATTAAAGCTATAAAGATATCATTATATAAAAAGTGGAATCTGAAACGAAATAAAGGTTGAATACAATGTTATTTTTGTGAAGGGTTTTCCTAAAAGGAGGGCAAACCTCGTTGATGAAACGAATATAAATGAACAAAAGGTTCAATCAGAAAAGGTTAAGCAACCATAATGAAATCTTTTGAGTCCGGTTGTAAGCATTATTGAGTTTATTTAAAATGCGATTACCTGTAGAAGCTATTAAGTTTAAAGTTTCATGCAGTGTACAGTTAACAGCTTGTTCGAGTTCGCAGTCGATCACAGGTTCGCCCACGCGCGCCTCTAGTGGCGCCAAATGCCAGACACGCGCCGACCACTCCGTGGCGCCCATAATATTGGTTGTTAATTAATTTCTTTTATTTCGCCACTCGCAACTGCGGTAGATTTAATGTGCCATTGATAAATAATAACTTTTCTTTTTGTGTTCTTTTCGAGTCGACTAAATGTTTGGTAATTATGGAAAAAGCTCTTTATCTTGGGGACAATACTATATTATTTTATATATTATTGATTGTGATATTTTAGTACAAAATGCGAGGTATTATTACGCGAATGAACATTAATATTGGATATTTATTAAATAATGTGCGACTTGTTTATATGACATTATACAATAAATAAGTATTGTGGTGCATTAAAATTACCAATAATAATGATTATTTAATAACGTTATTCTAACTAAATAGCCGTTGCGTATGTCATGTAAATGGTATGGTAATTGTTATAAAATTATAATTTGTACAAGTACGAACGCAGATATTAATATTTTGTCCGATAAAATTGTATCTCATGAATACTCACGAGAACAGTGTTGTGTATATATTTAATAGAAAAGAGAACATTATATAATAAATAAGTATTGTGGTGCATTAAAATTACCAATAATAATGATTATTTAATAACGTTATTCTAATTAAATAGCCGTTGCGTGTGTCATGTAAATGGTATGGTAATTGTTATAAAATTATAATTTGTACAAGTACGAACGCAGATATTAATATTTTGTCCGATAAAATTGTATCTCATGAAAACTCACGAGAACAGTGTTGTGTATATATTTAATAGAAAAGAGACAGAGACCCGTGCTTATACGGATTGTATTCATGCAATCATGATGAGGACCGTTATAAATTGTAAAAAGGCGCTGCTTTTGAGAAAACGATTTCATGAAATACTCTACAATACGCTTCCAGAGCTTTGTGTTGAGATCTGGGGGGTTTATTCGCTGTCTTGACAAGATTTATGTTCTGCTGTATATACTTTAACGTGACTCTATTAAAACATATTTTCTTTACATTAGGTCTGCTTATGTATATTACTGATTTTTAAATTTGTTTAAAAAAAAAAGTAACCTATTATAGTCTAATAAATTTTATGATAATTATTTATAATTAAAGGATTTAATTTCAGGATGAAACATGAAAAAATTATGAACATTAACGCATAATATTTGTTTTCTACGCTTATGATTGGAACTGATCCGTAAATTAATATATTTTTTTCAATGGTGATTATGTTGATTTATCGAAACAACTGTACTTTCACACGGTAATGTTATGTTTTTTGTCAAAGGTATCACACGAATAAAATTAGTCTACTGGCAAAAAACTTTGGCTTGAATCTCAATACCGTGCTTTATTGCGTTATAACTCTTGCCACGAGTGGGAAATTTAAAAAGTGTGTTCATTCGCTGCAAGCTCTAGGAGCTGCAATATCATAACGACTATTGGAAAGAATAAGTTATGGGAATCCGTATTTATATACATTAATCTATTTATCAATCATATTTAATTAAATCATGATTAAAGTATTTTAATTTAATATTGATAATAGTGTTAAAAATATTGAGTACATTTTTAGCTTCAAAATATGTGTTTAACTCATCGAAAATAGGTACATAGTAAAGGAAAATAATAAACAATGTTAACTTTTAACGATTTTTTAACCTCGACATAACACAAACGTTAATTTACTTCCTCCGTTCATTTAAATTAAACGGCTAACGCACTTAGAGAAACCAAGAACAAGTTCGACAGTACTTTAAATGGTTGTTCGCGTTAGTTTAGCGCCCCGTGTGTTTATATTTGTAAACAGAAATAAAACTGGAACATTGCAATTTTTCTTATCTCATACTCGTATGTTTCGCTTGATTATGGCGTGGGGAGTAATGACTTAATACAATGCTTTCACGGAAATTGTACACCATATTGAACCACGGCATGTCCTGCATGATCATTAGGGCGTCGTCGTCAACTAAAACTTTAATCTGAAACCTTTCGTGTCCTGGCTGATGACTTTTTTTTGGAATGACCACGAAAGGCCTATTACAATTGATATAATAAGATATATTAAGACATTAAATAAGTTAACCTATTTCGGTTCTATAATAATCATCATTCATCAATAAGAATCTCTTCTTTACTAATTTATTTTTACTCAGGGCTTCCTAGAAATATAAAAACAATAACCATAAACCCATATCTGTGTCAAGTGGACGTTCCGGTTCGTTATTTTGTCCAAGTAAAAGAAACGTGATAGTGTTTTTACAATGAACTACAAAACTGGCAGTTTGCAGATGTCCTTGCATGGCAGACTAAAAGAAAATCCTTGGACTTTCTCAGGTGAATTGCGGGGGCGGGAGTAACGATGGTAGGTGCGTTTTTCCTGCCCTCTAAACCCGAAAGGGAGCTGCGGAGGAAAAGGAGTGATAGGAGTGGTACTTGGAAACAAATGCCTCACTTGAAGAAGGTCCGCGAATATACCGGCAGACCTAAAATACGCTGGATGTCGTAAGAAATTCTTCCAACAAACTGCAAGTTTAGGATGCTCAAGAACCCTGTCTTGAGCATCCTCAACTTGCAATAAACCCGAGCCTGAGCCCAAGCCGGAATTAGGCGAAGTAAATAAAAAAAACTTCCATTACAATATTTGGGAATCATTAAATACTCGTATTTGGACGGAAATTGAATATTTTTTTTTACTTCAACCAATCAGAAATTAAAATAAAACATAATAAACGCGTATTCTAACCTAGTGTGTTGTGTTATAAAAACGAATATTTCTTAACATTTAATACACAACGTTTTAAATTAATTAATTAATATCGTCTACGTTGTTATATATAGATCTTAGAAACTACGTAAGAAAATATATATCTAAGTATAAACTATTATAAGATAGATTGTCTTTACATATTTTAGCGTCAATTTCAGATTATTAAATGTTTAAGCAATTACGTTGCTTGTAAAGTGTAAATAGATGCTGATGAGCGCTGTGTATAAAATGAAAGATTTGTTTTCTCATTAGTCAGCGCAAATGCTTCATGCTCACATCAACTGAATGTCAGTGACAGAGAAATATTAGACAGGCCTAGGCAACCAGACAAAATGAATGTTTTGTCTTTCATTATTTTGAACGAGTAACTTGAATGAGAATTCGTTTAAAAATGAATATACGAAATGGTTTTATAAATATTATTACACTTACATAAATAATGTATAATGCATTCGGTTTGTAGTACTTTTTTTTTAATTTTAAATTATTCTTATGGCTTTGCGTTAAACGTTTGTTTATATTATATTTAAATAACATGTTTCGCTTAATAAAGTAAGATAACGAGGTTTAAATAAAATTAGTTCGATTACGATACAGTCAATATATTCACGAAAGCAAAAACGATTTAAAATGATTGAAATGAAGCAATAGAATTAAACGATTTCTCCACTCTGGCGTTGAATGTTACTTCTGTTGGTCCATTTCAATATTTACTGCTTGGCCTCACTTTGCGGGAACAACGAGAAAACAGTTTAGTTATGGAACTACAATTTCTTTCCGTGTTCTTTATAATAATTTATTGGCAACGTTGAATAAGTTTATGAATCAAATTACTTTTTTATTACTTTATAGTCAGTTCTATTTATTATTGGCAACCAGGTATTTGTAAATGTAGTGTTCGTCCTCGATCCTCATTAGACGGAGTGCCGATAATTGCCATAAATATGGTGGGATGAAATTATGATGTTAACTACTCTATATCTATGTCTACTCGCTATGTTTAGTTGTGATCAGGAAAGTTAGAGATCAACTAAAATAAAATCTGTTTTAAAAAATCCCAAGAACTAAATGTGGCAGAATTTCAATAATTTTAAAATGCGACAAAACTGCAGCAAAGTTTTTAAAAATAGTAAAAAAAAATATTTGGGAAAAACTTTTCGATAGGTACCCACGTTTGTTAGTGGTTATTACACTTGGAAGGAAGGTTAGTAATCGGCAGTAGGAGGACAAGATCAATTGCTGTATTTGATTCCTCCGATCTAGTTGTGTATGTTTTACATCGGATTAGGTAAAACGGCGACGAGTTTGCGCCTCAATTTTCACGTATTTTATGGCACTTTATTATATCTGCTAATTAACTCAACATATCGATGTGGTACAATTCCGACTAATAGTTCATCAACATCATGTCTAAATATCCTATAATATTCGGGTCATCTTCAGCTTCAGCTTTGAACTAAATCGTAATAATTATTAATTTTTTTGGACGCTTCAGCCATATTTGAGCGATCGTTATAAAAAGTACCTTGATTTAAACAATATTTATAAAATTAAATAATTAAATGTTCGTTTTCCAATTAATGCTTTGGTCATAACTGCTCTAGTCCAGATATAAGATTTAAGTGCCAAAGTTACACTTCGCCTCTCCTCCACATGACCTTAATTGCTTAGGTAGTCTTTAACCAAATTTGGTAGACTTTGTCCTCCAATTTCACATTAGGTTAGCATGCTTGGTATGTGGATTTACAACTGCTGGTACATTGTTATAATTGTAAGCGCAGTATATAGCCACCGGTAGCCATCTCCTGTTGGTATATTGAATACCAACAGGAGAATTCTTTATTTGTTAATAAAAAAAAGAAAGAGTAATATATAATAAAAAAATACAGAGGTAAAAAACCGAATGTATTTCCATTATTTTTTATTTAGTTTGAAATATAAATGTTAAGTTAAATCTTGGATAGTTGTGAAAGAATGTAATTTTCATATTATTAAAAGAAAAGTATATGAGTATTTTGAGTATATTCAATATTTTAACGAAGGACAGATTATTTTCATAAAAATAATATCAATACGATTCACAAAATAAACTTAATATATACAATACAAAAACATCGAAGTAAAACTTTAGATTAATGTGCTTTATTAATTATTATTGTTAACTTTATCATAAAGACGGGTATAAAGCAAAAGCTTCAATGTTGTCTTACTTAATTAAAGTAGTCAGTTTACCTTATTCGAGTATTGGAGCTTCAAAATGTCTTAAGTTTCAAGTAGTTATTTCTAAAGTTAAGCAATCTACCTCGTAGGACGGGCCAAATTCTCTGTAAATGGCTCTCTAAGAGCCTAAAGCAGTCTCGACCTCACTATGGCTCCCCACTGTAGTTATGAAAATCCCTTTTGCATAAAGGGACATAACGTATACGTCCATTGACTAAACCACTGTAATATTTGGTGCAGAAGAACATAACTGTTGAAAAAACTTATTTTGTTTCAAAACTATTGCGCAGACTTTATTGCAATTCTGTAACGTCAGTGGAAACGGTCAAACGAACATTACAAGCAAATGCTACCCAAACAGAAACTTAAAAATGCAATCTTTGCGGAAGAAGAGATTAATGGCACAAACGCTTAAACATCCGGCAGTCCCAGTGCCAAAAATGCTCGACTCTCATACCGTATGTTGTTTGGTAACAAAAACGCTCCTGCAACGAATTCCCTTCATTAACTTAGTAGAAATTAGCGAGCGTTAGTTTGAGTTGTAGAAGTGGGTGGCCACATGTTAGTCATTATGCAGACGATCATTGAATTCATTACGCGGACGTTATGAGGGCGGAAATAATGGGAGCCCCTTGCTACGATGCAACGTCGCTGCCGATGCGGTCCAGATTAGATGTGCTCCGTCAATGTAGAAATTCAAGTTAGATTTATTTACTCGCCCGAAATTCAACCAAAATTACCATGTTTGGTTTATTTTCATATTTGAAGTTCACCGAGTGCTCTAAGCATTAATTACAATGCGGACATTTAAGTAAACTACGAATTGTGCATGATCTATGCACAATTCGTACAATAACTATTATCGTTTAATTGAATTTTTATAAAAAAAAGTTTTAAAAATCTAGCAATGGCATGGAACATCAATAATATTAATAACGTTTTTGTTAATGAAGCTGAGAGAGTTATGGTTGCCCAGAGATGGTTCAAAATCCATCGTAAATCATTACTATTGCAAATCATACTCAAAGCTACTGGCGCTTCAAATTATAATAAGGGCAGAATTTAAAATGTATCACTAGAACGCAGAACTTTACGTTTTATAAAAGCACTAACTGAAATTGAACCATTGATTGTCGCGTTCCACAGTCGAGTTTGCATGTTTAAGTGCAGATAAGGGGTTGTTACATTCCCTTGTTGCAACACAGCTTGGCAGGGACTCGCGTTGGCGTTCTTGGCGAGTTCGGCGGGTTGCGCGAGGTAGGCGGGCTTGGTGAATCAAATTAGGTCGGGAGCGATGCTATCTCCTTCGCTGCACCACCCGACCTCCCTCAAACTCCGATAGCAGGATGTCTAAGCACCAAATACTGCGCGTTTTGCCCGTGCGTCTCTTTACACGACGACGACTCATTTACGACGCAAATACTTTTTCACATCCGTGTCTTATCTTAATAAGTAAATGTGACTAGCGTTCCTGTTTTATCAGTTTGTCCAATACTCTTTTTTGTTCTTACTATTCTCCAAAAGGATTCATAAGGTTAAAAATATATTTTTTTTAGTTATTGGTAAATAAATAAATGTATGAATTATATATATTATATATTATATTATATATATATATATTATATATATATATATATTATATTATTCGTAACCTCTTATTTTGTGAAACAAAGTATATTCATTTAGAAAAGTATAATTTGGGAGTTTTCAATATCAGCTGTTATTTTTCAATTCCAGTAATACAAACACTGAACAGCGTCCTTGTGTGGCTGTTACGATAACGTCTCGACGTACTCACGCCCGCGGTCTGTTTCAAGTCAAAATGACGTTAAATTTGATTGTGGCTTCTGACATTAATCTACAGTAAATGTAGATTGAAGTCGGTAAATTTTATTCAAAAAGATTTTAAATGACTTTCCTTCCAAAATATTTCAATATTATATAATAATTAAAATTCTATATTGTGCGCACATGTGACTTAATTAGTAGAAAATGTTCCGAACACTAAATCGTGTATTTCGATTGTAACCATTTCAAATCCTATAAATTTATTTCTTATGCAATTAATGTTAAATATTTAAAAGATAGACTTTAGTTGACATTTCAGACTATCACTTTAAATATATATGAAATTATATAAGGCATATATAATATACATTATTACATAACGGCTAAAACTGTATTAAGCAAGTAAATACTGTAATAACTTATCACCGTTCATAAATGTAGGGATATTTACAATACAGATTGGCAGATTGGGGGTAGGAGAATTTTTAAGCGTAAATTTGATGTCGGTTGGAATTATTACAATCATTCACATTTGATTATGATAAAACTTAATTTGAGAATCGCTCAAATGATTACGTTATCATGACAACTTGTGATATCAAATATGCTTTGAAAATATACAACGGTTTTCTTGACGCGAGTTTATTAGTTAATTCGAACTTAAATCATTTCAAAGAAACCCTATGGGATGATCTAGTAGTATTTCTGTAACAGTTTTGGTGTTTGCTTATGCAGAGTATTGTATTTCTTGCTTTTTCTATTGATATATTCATATCA
This sequence comes from Teinopalpus imperialis, assembly GCA_029286865.1. NCBI lineage: Eukaryota > Metazoa > Arthropoda > Insecta > Lepidoptera > Papilionidae > Teinopalpus > Teinopalpus imperialis. The sequence goes on along the minus strand of JAGSMU010000020.1, from coordinate 6,614,489 downwards.
ATATAATTCGCTATGTCAGATTCCCGATAGTAAGTCGTTAAAATGGAAAATAGACGTCTGATCCACAACGTTATACAAGCGCTGTAAAAAATATAGTAACACGCTCGGTACATGTTTACTGTTTACCTTGCGACCATAATATGTGTAATAATACTAGTTAGACCCGATATTATATCTCATGCTGGTTATAGCAAGTTTATTGTATCGATTATTTATGTCCGATAAATTTTTGCTTGCATTGCACTTTCACCCTTAAGGTGCAAAGGTTTCAGTCAATAATGGCATACATCAATTTCCTTTAGGTTCAATGCAAATATACTTTTATTGCTAATTTTACACACATATTATGATTACATGTAATGTAGGAGCTCCGTATACCATTTAATTGCAATATTATTTTACGGTTATACTGTGTATTATAAAAAAAGTATTTTATAGTTTTACATTGGGTGATTATTCGTAATACAAGAGAAGACAAATAAAGAATTTATTATTGAAGTAAATGTAAGAAAAAGTAAGAAAAATATGAAGCTGTTGGGAATAACTCTAACTTTTAAAAAAACCGCACAGTTGGGGAGAGGTGCCAACCAGGTGCTCAGGCTCGTCAAGAAGAAATACAGTCTGAATGGGCTTTGGTATTGCGTATTAATCTAACATTGCGGGCACTTCACCGCTTTCTGAATTTACGAAACGTGTCTTTCGCCTTCAGTTATTAGGAGATCACATCTCGTCGACTCTTCATTTTGGACGATTTATTGAGTTTACTGCTGCCAGGAAGCTGAGAGTGCTTGTAAAGGTGCTGTGGTACTTCAAACCGTAACAGATCTTGACTTTATAACGTACAAGTTCGTGGGTACACACCACTCTCATGTTTGGGCAGGTGCATCAAAATGTTACCTTTCGTGTATAAACTTGGTACCGAGGCGTACCTAAAGGCTAATCGGTGACCCAGATTTGGATAACACCACCTGCTCCCCCTGGAACAAAGGCGCAAGGTTGCCAGCCTCTTAGTATTTAACAGGATATATTTTGGAGAATGTACCGAGAGTTACATAACATGATTATTCCCTTCCATATTTTTTTCTTTATTATTTAGATGAAACGATATGTTTCTTCGTTTTTAATGCGAATAGCGAAGGATTTGAATAATTTGCCAGGGGCAGTTTTTCTGTCCTAGCATAACGTGGGTGTCTTCAAACGAAGAGTAAATAGGCATCTGCTTAGCTAGTGCGTTATCTGTTATCACTGTGTGCATGGCCACTTAACACTTGTTAGTTGTTCATGTTTAAAGGTAGAATGATTTTTTTGGGTTTCACCTCTGGGTACCGTTTAAAGTTTTCTCATAATTGTACATGGAAACTTATATTATTCACAAATACTCTAATTTAAAAAAAAATCGAGTATTTGCGACGAAACTGTAATAATAACTATACTTGGTAACTATTATATAATACGGCAGGTATTATTTAATAGTTTTATTTAAAAAGCTTTAGAAATAATTTATACCCTTTTACACAAAGGCCGTATTACCATTCGTCTCCAGGCCGCAGTCAATCGCCTCGCCGATTGGTTTCGGTAATGAGGAATCGAAATAAACCCGGACAAAAGTGCAGCCGTCGTCTTCTGGAGAGGCTCAGCCAATCCATTCTGCACGGCACCAGTACCTAGCCGTAGAAAGCTAGGACAAATCACTGTCAACTTCTTCACCAGCTCATCTGCGCTAATAGTAAAATGTCCCTAAACATGTCATAAACCCCGTTTATACACGTCCTGTGTAAGACCAATTATGGCCTATATCAGCGTCGTATTTGCCAATGTAGCCACGAATAAATTAAATTTCCTAGACGGTCCACAACCGTTTCACCAGCATAGCAGCAGAGTAGTAGCATAGAGCAGAACCGTATCAGCGCGATATCGATCTGCACAGTGACTTTCACCTCCGTAGTACCGTATCCGGCAGTTAGGAACCGTAGACCTCACCACGTCCTCGACGACTCTGGCTTCACGGGGGAGCCGAGATCCAGTGCGTCCTCAACGGACCCCGGACCATCACACACCTCAGACGTCCTACCTAACCTCTACTACTAATAGAATACCTAACCTCGGACGGTCAGTGGACATCACCATCCATTCTCCACTCTGGACAATCTTCTGATAGCTAGAGAACTGGTAACTTCACAGAATTTAATATAAAACTGACTTCACGATGTAATTGTACAGTAAGATTATGTTAAATTGGGTTCAAAGAAAATATGATGAAGATATTATACTGATGTAGACCACATTATACATAGGTCTATAATTATTGAATATTCATGGTTCAGCTGGTCATCATAAAAGCTTTAAGCGAACAAGTGCCATTTTTACAAAACAGGTATAATGGTGGCTTTATCTTTCTCGGTTGTCTTACAGGTTCGGTCTGAGCTCATCCATTAAAAGTTTAACTTGAGCGCGCTGCGATTGGTCACATGGAACAAATCGAGGAATACTTACTGAATACTTGCAGTCCATTCTATGCATACGAACAATAACGGATCGATATTAAAAAAAAACATGTTTGAACTGGTTATTATAAATAAATTGTTTAAGATAGAATTTATTTTATGCATTTATATTCTATTATTTACGGTGTGAAATAACAAAACATTCTGCTTGTTTGATCAAAAATGAAATGATGCTTTCATATGGTATAATGACAATATTATGCTTATATGATAATGATAATAACTATTGTTAATTAGTTATTATCATTATCGAAGCGTACATTCCTATGTGTGCTTTGATAAATAAAGATATTTAACTAAATGGCGTAATGAAGACATGAATAGTAGGCACAATATTTCCAAATAAGAAATAACAAAAAGTTTTAAACTGCATAAATATAATTTTAGTGGAACAGACCGTGCAAGTCACGACTTACGGTTGTTGATCGCCGTGCTAATGTTTTTGCACCGTCGAAAACTAACTCAGATGATCTCTTATTAGGGGCTATTAATACTTTGTGGAAAGGGCCTATGTTCAGGAATGGGCTATAATGAACTGAAATGACGATAATAATGGGAAGTCTTTTATTTGCGACGCTTAATGATCAAAGCTTATGTTGCGTTCAGCGCATACGTCTTATATATTTTTTTTACAGCACTCTTTGCTAAATAAAATTTCTGATGGTAAATTAAATTATCAATTTGATTTTGGCTATAAGATAATATTTGTTTGAATATATATGATTTTATCAAAATTAAAACGTATTTAATCCGATATTATTTTTTATTATTTCTATCCTATGAAATGAAGTAATTGGTTTGTAAGAAAGAAAATCTGTTTCTTACAATTTATAGAATGAAAAATGTACTCTACTTATAAACTTTCAAAGAACTATACGCGTTAAAGAAAATGTGTTGGTAAAGGAATAATGCTTTTAAACTCGTTTCTAGCTATTGTACACTTAGTGTAGAATTGCAACAACAAACAATTCCTTTTTTATTAAAATAAAGGTAAACTACCTATTTCACTTAATACGAAATTTCGTTAACAGTGGTAGAGTACGCAGTTAGTTTATAGTTGAAACATAAATGGGTCGGCTCGTACGCAGGAGTACTCACTCCCTCACTGTATACGAATCCGTACACTAACCATACGTAACATAGCAGTTACGTATGGTTAGTGTACGGATTCAATTACAGATGAGACATTTAATCTCAGTCCTTGGGGGCTACAAAGCATGTGCAACTTGAATCTTTCCTGATGATAATATATGTACATGTTATGGGACGCAGTCATCACGCACAGCAGATAAGCTGTGTTGTAGTTTGTCACCACTAATATTACAAAAAAAAAACTGAATAGTTGTGCAAATAATTACGTCATTGGATGTTCCAATATCACTTACCATGATAAATATAGACTTGTATATTATGCTGCTATTTAGAAGGTAGCTCTACCTCATTTGATTTAAACTATTTGTACCACATTCGTAATGAACCGATAAAGTGGTTAAACATTTATGACTCTTCTCAGATAAAAGATCTTAGGCCTCTTTAAGAATTCGCCAGAAGAAAACTGTTAATAACGTTGTTAACTTGACAGTACTGACTACACTAGACGAGTGGTGAATAAATCGGCGGTACACTTGCGTAAGAGACTGCTTTCTTTAAACAGCGAATGAGTTTCATCTCGGCATGGGTATTAGGATGAATTTATGGTTATTACTCGGTTGCCAGAGCCTAGCCCGCTTACTTGAAGGGTGCATTGCCACCGGTGTTTTTGAAATTAGGAAAATTGGCTGGTGTATACACCAAGCGGTAAAGCAATAAATATATACATAGATCTTTCTTAAAATATCATAATTATATTTTATAATATTACAATAAGGCTTTGTATATTTTAACAAAAGTGGAATAGATACTTGTTTGGTAGTTTTCGATGTTATTCTAGGAGTCATAATAAGGGTAACAGAGCTCTTTAGCTGAACTAGACCAAACTAAGTCCCTTGATCCGATGGGGGGGGGGGGGGCAGAACAGTTTTGTTACGGCAGACAACCGATGTTCATTTTTATTACACTATATTATTATTCTACAGCGTATTTAGTTAACTTAGACTTAAAGAATATTCCTCGATAAAAATACTATGAATTCAAAATTCTGAACAATTAGAAAGAAAAGTAAACTTTTAAAAATAAATAATTCCGGAATGTTTATTTTAAAAAGTATTCCTAATTTACTATTGGTAACTTAATACAACTTTGGCTTGACTGTGTTAAAACTTATGTCATGTTAGACTTATTGGGGCGTAGAATGTTAAGTAGAGATTATAAAAATAAGTGAAGTGACAATATCTTTGGAGTATAACATGTTCTGAATTTTATTAGCAGTTAAGTATTATTCAATAATAAAGTAATAATAATATACACCTATATTCTAAATTAAAAAAACAAGTATTATTTTTAAAGATGTGTATATATATATATATCTATATACATATATATATATACACATATATATATATATATACACATATATATATATATATATACATACACATATATATATATATATATATATATATATATACATCGTATCGCTTATCCCATTGGTCCTGACTGTTAGCAGGAGTTTCATAGCCTGGGGCCATATCCGTATTTCTATGAATTAATTGCATACTGATTAACTCATGAGCTGCTGCCTCCGGTTAAATCACTGTAGCATTACTACTACTATTACCTGACTTACAGCTGCTTGAACATATTTAACTTGTTGATGAGTAGGTACCGTTTTCATATTGTTTAACACTGAGGGTAAATGATAGTTTGCCACTTACCATCAAGTTGGATAGCCAACACTCATCTGTTCCTATCCCAGATTCTGATATTGATGATGTTAGCCTATGCGGCTCTTACAGCTTCATCGGACGCAGGGCTCACGGAACTGAGGGGTCCGTGAGTCTGTTCTTAATGAACAAAGTTCTTGTTATATTGTATTGAGGGTGACAAACGAGCACGCGGTTCACCTGGTGGTGTGTGACTCCTAAGTCTAATGAGACCCTTATTCATTCTCGAAAAGGAATCAGATGCGTTGTCACACCAGAGGACTAAGATGAAATACCCCATCACTTCCTCCGCATACCTACACTTACCAGTCGAAGCACAGCAGCGTTAGGCTGGTGTTCTGTGAGGTTGTTGTCCTTGCTCGGCCGACCTATTCATGCTACAGCTCGAAGTAAACTATTGTTTAAATATACAAATTACTGGTACAATAAATTAAAAGCATACTGCTATGTTCTAACTATTTCGACGTCACGTATAGTAGTACCAAGTTACAGTAAGTAAATGCATATGTTTTAATTAAATTGGTCTAAAATAAAATAAAAAAGGCACAGCCGTTCAAGACTAAACAATTCCATCGCGCATAATACTAGTAACACGGAAAATGCGTAGTTGACAATAAGCTGTAAGTAGACCGGTGGTTGTAGTAATAAAAATGGAGGAGAATTCCACGCTTTAGGCGGGAGCGTATAGCTTGAGAGGCGGGGACAGAGGGAGAGCGGGGTGGCTCGCACAATGTCTCGTGAGCCTGCTCTGTTTCGCGGGGGCCCTGAAGTGTACACTATGAGTACTTACGAGATGTCCGACGTTGTACACTGTCGAACCAACGGGGTTGAACTCCTTTAAGCTACCTAGTTTCCATTCCACGTAACCCCACTACAAAGTTTAAAAAAACGACTCTACAATGGCATTCATAAAATTAGACATGTATGCCGCTTGTTTTGTGATCGTTGCAAATTTGCAAATTGGCAGCAATTTTCATAAATCACGGGCCACCAATTACGTGCTATCATTTATAAACTGGTGGCCTATCGTTAATTGTGTCGTTTTATAAATGCTGAAATTTGTCATACGTTAGGTAATTATCATGCGTTCATATTAGTTATATAAAATTGAAATAAAAACAAGTGAACATAATGCGTCGGGTAAATAGTTTTTTCGTATTTTATATATATATATAAACATTTTGTAGGTGACATAATCCCATTGCTGTAAAAATTTTGGAACTTCTGATTTAAAAACTGCGACAAATAGTTTTGACAGTCCTCTCTTGATGTTAACTTAACACTACCGAAAGAATTCTGAAGACCGAAACAGGTGTTAATCTGAGGGAAAGTCAGGGCTATATGGTACATGCATTAACACTTCCCAAACAAACTCCCTCAATATTAGCTGAGTGGCTAAAGATGTGTGTGGTCTGGCGTTATCGTGATGAAAATTTCTGTTGATCAATTACACCTGGGTATCTGTCATTTTCGACTCATTTTGCCCGGTGGTAAACGCTCATAATGAACGATGCCATCCCAACGCACACAACATTATATATTACAGTACATTATATAGTACAGATTACTTTGACAGCCCTTCGATCATGATCTTTTCCGCACGTTCCTGTCGTAGGTAATCCATTTTGCATCACATTTGATCAATCTTTTCAAAAACATCTGAAAACAGTTCGGTTTCATTACTTTGCAATAGAGAATAGCACATGAGTACGCGTTTCTTTCGGTGAGTTTGTGTGCACCCAAGTTTCGTACTTTTTCAAATGGATCAAATCTTTGTGGTTAACTCCTATCTCATCAGCTATGTCATAACTACTAATATGCCGATCTTACTTCACCTTTTCAAAAATGGTACAGACTTTATTTGTTTTTGCGAATGGCAAATAAAGTCTGTACGTCACGGCGGTTGACCAGAGCGAGCTTCATCTTTGACATCTTAATTTCCTGACCAAAAACGCTTGAAGCAATTTTATGGTATTCTTACGCACACTGCACAAAGTCCATAAATGTATCTAATTTCTTCGTTAGATCACTAATTTTGGTGCACAGAAATATACTATAACATCGGGACATCAAATATCTCTTGATCATGAGTACTGTAGTGCACTCAAAACGTTATATATATTTCTTTAACTTTAGGTGACAAACGAGCTCATGTTTACGTAAGTGATGACTACGGACCATAAATACGTGTAAATCCTCAACAAAATTTAAGGATGTACATGTGATGAACCGCTGAGGTCTGAGATAGAAGTTACTGGCAATGTTATGTTGCTACGAAGATCTTACACTGGTAATTGGTGAGGTTCTTTCCCAGTCGAGCCTATCCATTCCCGCTGCAGATAGCAATTAAGGAAAGCAACTAGTAGGTATTAAAGATTTTTTTATTGCAAACCGTATTGTTAACCTGTAATAAGTTTTCGCGGACCTTGCGCATTCTTTTAAAAATATAATAATATCCATAGCAAGTACGTGCAATTTTTATAACTGGCGTCCGTCTGGTTACCTGCGAGACCTTTATTTTTGCTCGCTTGTAGGGTTACAGTCAGCGAACAAAATCTATCAGAATGCGACTGGTCATTGGGTATCTGTCAGCAGTGTTGTAGTACTCTATTACGTTTTTAGGGTATATTTACATTGAATAAGTTTTGATTAAATATTTTTTTATAATTTAAGTAAGTTTAGGCTTCAGCTGATTTGTTTTATTCAGATTCCTTTAAATTTAGTAGAAATATATGCATTCATGTTGGTATTAAGTAATGAGTAATAAGGTTGCCAAATAATACGGTGAAATTAGGAATTACTAGCATAATTTAGATGGTATTTCTAGCATATTATTTTAAAAATTTGTTCTACTAGGATTGAGTATTTCATTCTTTCGTCTATAGATATTACTTTGTAATATTGTAAATATTTTATTACGCTTTCAGTTATTTGTGTGTTTTGAACATTGTTAGGTATAATTGTTTTTAATTTTGTAAGTTTAGTATTGGATTAACGTAATGTTACTTATACGTTAATAAACCTAAAGAAATTTTATAACTCTGGAGTAATGATACAATTCAATACATTAAATAAAGAAAGCATATATTAAATAAACAAGCACATAAATTGTAGAAATTCAATTCACCTACGTATTTATCCAGCTCCTGATACATAAATTAAAATAGTTAATGGTTCTCTTCAAAAGTATTTTAAAATGTTAATTTTTATTAGTAAACACCTTTACTAGATTATTTATTATTACAAACACTTGAACCCTAGAGAGACTAGTATTTTAGAGTCAAACTTATATATTGATTTCTGTCTCTAACCTAACAACTATTGGAGGAAGGCAACAATATTTTTCTGACCCTTGCGCTTGCTTCCACAGTAAACTAGTTTAAACAGGTATATATTAATAAATAATTTGTTGAGGACAAAATAAAATGGTTGCCACAAAGGTGTAAAATTAGGGACCACGCGTGTCTCTAACTGGCTATGTAATGAAAATCGTAAATTTATTTGAGTATTTTATTTATTTTGTAAAACCGATAGGATAGGAGATACATGTACACTAAATAAATAAAAGATTTAAAAAGATAGAACTTACGGATACAAGTATATTATATAGTACATTTTTTAATTTCTCCTGATATATGTAATATCAGGAGAAATTAAAAAATGAAGTAATAAATAAAACAAATTCTGTTCACGTTTGCTAATGAAACTGCCGGATCGATGGTCCAATCTAGATTTAGGATTGTACAAGAAAAAATCTATGCCGGCCTCGGATCGCCAATAAATAAAAACAGTTTTTAATAAAAGCGCTACATCCAACTACCGTTCCAATACAGCGGCATATTGCATCCTAACGTATAAATTCGCTAATATGCCTGAACTCGCACGATAAAGCCTAAAATCGCACAAGTTATTTTACTGCTGGAATAATTCTTCGGATTTTTGACAGCGCAATCGAAGTTTGCCGGTAGGCCCTGCCTTGGGGGTTTAATTAAGAGTCGCTACAAACTCCCACCGGCTACGTGTTACAGTTGTGCAACGAAGAATTGCTAGTCGTCTTGTGCTAACTTCCTATAACGTATCCATTTTGTTTTCGTTTCTTACTTAAAGTTATATGTATTTTAAATTTCAATAATTCAAAAATGGCTTTTCATGAAATTAATGCTTCATTCCTATATTTATGTTGATAGATTTATAGAAAAAATAACTAGTTATATCGAATATAGTTTTGATATATTTTTGAGTTTTCAGAGTAGCGTATTTATTTATTTTTAAACAATAGATACCATCCCATGGTCACCAACAGAGGCATTTTTTTAAATGAATATTTGTGTTTTCTATTAACCGTTTATCACTCCAACTAAGCTTAAATGCTTGTGTTAGTAAATGGTTAATGACAAAAGTCGAATGGCGAACTTAACGTCGAACCTACGACGTTAAGTTCCACAGACCGTACCCTAAACCATTAGGCTAATGACAAGGCGTTCAAGGTGCGTTGTTGGTATTTATAAAATGACTAGGTTTTTTCTTCAATGTTCGTAATAAATAAAATAAATTCATTATGAAATACTATATATATATATATATATATATATATATATATATATATATATATATATATATATTAAATCTGAAATGAGATGTTGCCTAAAAAGAAGAAAGATGGCTGAAAGAAGTTTTATGTGCCAGAAAATGACGCGCACATTTTGGATTGCCACCATCTAAATGGTGAGGATGAAATTTTGATAAGATGTAACATGGCTGGAACTAGATGGCAGGAGATAATCAGAAAAACTCTTTTAAATACTTCCTTTATAAATAAAGAAAAATATAAAAAGGGAATCAATATCCCCTCGCAAAGCTATCAAGCCGATGGGTAAGTGACGACCTGGCCGTTGACGATTTTAGTTGCACTTCGGTGAATGCCCTCAAATTGAAGGAGCTGGTACTGATATGCTCTTACCCACAAAAGAGAACAATATTTCATGTGACACCGAACTTGCGAGTTGTGAGGTGGCATGCGGTGGACACATTCGAATTATCTGAGCACATTAATCACTTAGGTAACCATGGAACTGAAATTCGCTTGATATGTTATGCTAAGGATTACTATACTAGTTGAGGGTAGCAAGGGATGCTTGAAGGAATACAATATTTTTTTTTTACGGTAAACGCGCATTTCACTCAACTGGAGTCTTTCTAGGATTGAATTGGATGAGATTTAAGTAGTCAGCTCAAATCCAAGAGACTTTTCAAAAAAATATTGAGACGAAATTTTCTGGAAGTCGTTGACGTACTTTCAAGATATTTTGATACGGTCAGCGTACAATATATTGCCTGTGCTATTCACATCATAGTAATGAACGTTATTAATTTGTAACATGTCATGAAAAAATACGGTAGTTCTCCTACTTGAACTTAGCTTTGGGGAACACCAGGATACATTGGTTTCGAGTTCAGTAGACCTTTATGAGTTTTGTGTGGTTAGTGTGAAAACTTCTGATCCAAATGCATACATTTGAGGGAAACCCATAGGAAGGCTTCGAAATTAGGCACTTTTTAACAAACGCGATCCAAGGTCGCTATGTCTTGACTAACGGCTTAAGTTATTACTACCTGTGTTCGCTCAATATGTCAAGAAAAGAAGATCACAAATTGAGAAACCCCGATAGTAACCGTAATCAACATAAAATCAGAACAGTACTATTTTTTCAGATTAGATAAAGATTAGTCAAGATTTTTATGAATATATTTTTCCACTCTCAGCGAAAAGACCTAATAGTTATAGCTATAAAACCAGTCTATAGAACAGCTTTTCCTATCACAAAATAATGACTTAATGATGGAATACGAATTTTAAAGCAGCAAAAAAGTTTTTATTGGAACAATAAATTCCGCCCAAATTGATGAATTAAGTTAACACAACGTTTACAAAACGGAACGATTACTGTAATATAACAGAATCGTAATCGCACCTAATCAGCTGAAAAGAAATAAAGTTTTTATCGTCTCTTCGAGGCTTGTGTCCGGGCCAATTCTAACAAGCTCATTGGAAATTCAAATGGGGACTGGACCGCCGCACCCTGTAATCAATAATATTACATGTACGTGCTTCCTGAAACTTCAGCTCCAAGTCCGTCGATCATAATACTAAGTGAATAGTTAAACTATTCACTTCACACCGAGCATCGTTCAAGTAATTCCGGTTACTTTGCTGGTCTCTTAGCTTAAGTGACAGAATCATAACGTGTACTGTATTTATGATAGGCGCTTTTGATAACAAACATGTGAATTGCTAATGAAACACGTAAAGGTAATTATACACAGGAATGTTCTTCCAGTTCTGCCTACTAGAGAATCATTATAAAACGTCAAGAACATTTACTATCTAAATAGACCTTATGAATTGATGTTTCTTATGTGCAGCACTTAAAGTGAGTTCGTTTAATCCTACCTTGGCGCAACTATTTAGTATGAATGCGTATGAATGTTACACTTACCAGCGCCCCTAAGTCAATAACTTGTCGCCTTCAATATTCTTAGGTGCGGGAAGTAATCACTGCTTAGTATTCCAAATAGAAAGAAATATGCTACAGTCACCTAAATTCTTTTCTCCTGTGAATTGTTTTAGCCTCTATATTTTCTCCTATTCCTTACAATATATTCAGCTACGTGTAATGCATAGTACAACTAAGCTAGTATATTTTTCTGTTTAGTCGATTTTTGAGAACATTCGTGTTTATTTTATTTTTTTTATATATCATATAAGATTAACGTAAGTAACGTGTTTGAACAAATCTTCTTTGAGTTGGGGTCTAATTTAATTAAGTTTTTTACTTCACCAGCTTATCCCAATAAATCGATAAAAATATATTGAAATTTTGCATATTAATTCGTTAACGATATGGCGAATATGCAAGCCCTTATCGGAATACGACACTCTTTTGATATCTTTATAAGGCGTCCGTACATATTATCGACGATGGCGGCAAGTCCGGCCATGTAACGATCATCATCGCGCTTATCTCTAAGTGGCACTTATCAAAGTCCAGTCAGTCAACTTGATTTCCAAGTCAGACCCCGAAAGCAATTACAAAGTATTATTCATTCCTTCCATACCACTCTCGACGATAGTATTCGTGTACTGGATGCGAAGAAAATTTCACTAACTAATGATCCTATCGTTTCTTGAATACAAATTTAGGTCTTTCAGCACACAGAGGGCAACGGGCAATGCCTGGTCTATTAGCGTCGTGTTAGACTCGGTAAATTGAAATGGCGTTATGATTTATAGTGAAACTTCACGAACCTATATAGCGGTCAGCATCCAGCACGAACGTGACGTGAAATTAAACGCGTTGCTACAAATTTAATTTTTGCCTGAAAATGTTCGCAATCGAAGCTTATTTATTAATTTACTTAAGAGGACAGCACGGATCGGTGAATGGTATTTTAATTATTGAGAGTGGTAATATGTTGAAGAAATAAAGTTATTTTATTCGAATAATTATTCATATGTAATAGAAAACAAGACACGCTATTTCAGTGTAGGTTTTTCATAAATCAAAGCTAGTGTATTCATCCATTTTTAAAAATAGGCATTTTAAATACAAAACTTAGTAAACATGAGTGAGGAAGACAGTCTTCGGTTTCAAATAGCCCCTTCCTGGAAACGGACTATTTGTATGAAAATGTGTTCGTTCTCTAAAAAGGTTGGAGTTGGAAGAGGCTTCTGGCGAGGCGTCTTAGTTTAAAAGTTATATTTAGCTAATTACATTGCGGCTTGCGGGCGTTCAGTGGTGGTGGGTAGGTGCACTGTGGGCGAGGATTCCACTTAAAAGTGTCACTGAATATATAATAGTCGTTACGTTATCACAAAATTATAAAATTTCAGTACTGTTTCCTATCAAAGGCTCGGTTAGCCGTGAATATAAAAATCCGGAAATATTGAAGGACATTTAATCATCCAACTTTTTATTTCCTGGTGGTGAGTTTTTCTACTGTAATGCACTTAAAGATTATAGATATAAAATATAATATCTTACAAATTCTATCTAACTGTTAAAACTATTTTTTTTTACATTATAGTCATCTGTCTTATAAAATCTTGCTATTAATGCTCCAGACGGTTCAAATTAATTAAGTTTCAAAACTGTGTTTTACTCTTAAATTATCGTGATTAAATGAGTAAAAAGTATTGGATAGGTCGTTTAGAGCGCGAAGTTTTACTTCTTTAACTTAAACATGTTCTCAGTTTAGGAGCCTAGTCAACAATTAACTATAAGTGTATTATTTACGAGATTTAGTTTAATATACCATAATTTTATATGTTATGTATGTACAAATAAAAAACTTACGTCGGAGGAATATATAAGAATACCAAAATTTGCCATTTCTCTTAGTTTTAATATCTGTACTAGGTATACCGATGCTAGATTTATTTTTATTAAATAAATCAACAGGGATGCAACCCCGTATGTATGTATAAATGTGTTGGGTGTTACATGTTTACACGATGATCCTAATTCTCGAAACGTTGATTTGATTTGATATTAGTTTTTGTCAATCGGGTCGGATATGAGTAGTAAATATATTTACCTAAAGCTTTTTAAGTTTAAGACTCGATTAGAGATGATGGTCATCGTCATCGACGTCAACGTACAACGGGCAAAAGGTAAACGAGTGATTTCTTTAGACTAATTTGGATTTGTGAATAGTTTAAGTTTTAGTAGAAGTTTCCTACTTTGCATAAATCGGAAACTAGTGTTACCGATCACTGGACCGACTGATGTAAAGCGAGAAATTTAAAAAAATATAAAGTTAAATTAAAATTTAAATTTATACTTTGCTTGTCATATCAATTAATTAAGAATATCAAAGAACTGTAGTATACAAAATAATTTTTAAATTATACAAATAAAAGTGGTGATCGCTAAAAGATAGGGTGAAAGATCTCTCTCTGAGAAGAACTCTCAACGAGATGCGTATATTCACAGAGCAGAATAGGAAACTTAATAAAACAGATAAAATGTGAATACTTTAAATACACACATTATATAGATTGGATATAAATTGCTTCTATAACTCCAATCTTTAATTTAAATGATTTATATTTGTAACATCGCAGGCTCTAATTAAATGTTACTGTACCAGTCTCTATGACTCAAATTACAAAATTGAGTTGCGATAGAGTAAATACAAATCTATGCCAACGGTAAGTTATGCCTACACTTGATAGTTAAAATGGAATGTTAGCTGGTTTGCCTAGTAAATGTTTACAGACTACGAGCCAAGATATCGAGACGGTTATGTAAAGATTGACACAAAGCCTTAAATGTTATTAAAACCAGTCCAAGAGTCTTGATGCGAACAGATCATTTAGAACATTTCTACAAGATATATTAATTTATCAATGTTATAGATATTAAGTTTCCATACAATAATATTTATTATTTACAATTATATTATATAAGAATATAATATAAAGTTTCTTCTCATTATTTCACTTCAAATATTTTATGAGTAGAAGAACTATGACTCGAATGCAATATTAATTAATATAGACGTTAAAGTATTTCGATACTCTGTAAGTAACAAATAAGAAAGAGATCATGACAAATGGAAAAAGACTGAAAAAAATTACGTGGCATATAAGCTTAGAACGCATGTTTTTGGTGCATTTTGTAAGCACTGGATACATTCTAATTTCTTTTTCATTAAACTTTAAAGAAAGTATGGCGTATTGCGTTACGAAGTTTAACTTATCTGTACATATAACTACATCAGCTCTCCGACAATATTGATATAATAGGAGTCGCTTCTATCGCAAGTTGGGTACGTAGCGGGACCATTAATACAACATGTGGACGAATAACCTATCGATGCGACGGTGACCCGGTTACTTAGCACTGTAGCTTATTGCGGCGCTCTTACAAGTGTCTAGGGAAACTGTGAGCTGTTATTACACGAAAATTTATGAAGTGAATTGCTCCTGCTAAATTCTAAGTTTGCCGTAAACAACAATGTAGAACTTATCCAATGTTTAGGCGTCATTTACAACAAAATGTGATGTGGAGTGAGTGGGATAAAATCCGAGCTGAAAAATTTACGCCATTCCAACTTATGAGAGTTTACGAAATGCGGGACATTTACTTTTTTGAGTTTCGGTTTGAACTTTAATATTATTTGTAGAATAAAATGAATAGTTGAAACATTACAGTAAACGTGTTTATAAATGAAAGGATATTTGTTACAATTATTTATTAATCGTAACAATTTAGATTTCTTACATATATTTTTATGATATTGTATTTGATAAATACGCACATTATAACTTAATATAACATAAATAAATTTGGATCGACAAAATAAAAGAAATAAAATAATCTTTGACAGTGAGAAATAAATGCTATAGACAACAACAACTTGAATTTACTCAGATGGTACTAACCATTTTAATAATTCACAGTAGACAATTAAAATATTATATATTCCTAATATTTAGGAATGAGGTAAGTTAGTGAAGTGAAGTTTTTACATGATGCAAATATTCGTTACTAAAAATAAATAATGAAAATTTACAACTTGTAAAAACGATATCGTTAAAGTAACGTTAAAGTCTCCCGGAAGTTTAAATGGCAAAGAGCGCTTGAATAAAGGATAGCGGAATATTCTAACGCATAGACGTTCGCAAGTCAGCTGATGTGATTTAAAACTGCAGAGAATATGGAGATTTGCTCGAAGCGATTTCATAAATCCGCTCATGTTACCGAGCATGATCAATAGTTGAACCTGAGGTTGGTCGCGGTGCCTCGCTAGATCATTACTGATATGCCAATGGCGTCTGCGGTTGGAAACCACCCCTCTGTCCGTTATTAATTGCCCCACGAACAAAAGCAAATGACTCGTAGAGGTGATCCTATGAGGGAGGGTCGACGTTATCCATTCAGCCGGTGTAGACGTCCGCACGAACGAGAAACTTTCATTCACGATAGGAGAATTTATGACTTTGATTTACGCGAGACTTTTTACGACGCCGGAGTTCCATAAATAGGGAAGGGTCGCTGCTTGACGTTTTTCAACAGTTCGTTATTATTGCATGTCTGCCCCGCGTGTCACTGTCATACTATTCAACTCCTATCGGTTGTACCGAATTGATATGGGAAGCGGAAATTACGCGTATTAGGATTTGCATATTGTCCCTTTTTGTACCCTTTTCCGCTACCTTCTTTAATAAAAGTACATTCTTGACAAATAAATCTTAAAAACTGAAGTTAAACATTGAGTTCGCATTACCTATTCATAGTTGGCAAGAATAGTGAAAAAGTCATAGGGCGTTGTTGAGTTTTTAGATAAAAAAAGTTAAGTAATGCGCAGTGACTTTTAAATTATAGCATTCTTGTTGTCACCACATTGTTTGCTCGGCAATGCAGCGGCAGTTAGGTAGTTTTATCTCACACAATTTCAATTTTTCATCTGCAGCTGTCAGCTCGGCGGCGGTAGATAAGTAACGTTCGCGTTCTCGTCGCATCCCGGCATAAAACTTTGTTCCCGGCCAGTTTGTTCGCTCCACTTCCTTTTATACAGTTTTTGTATGAACCGCCATCTATATCAATAATTCTTTCAATTTATACTCGCACTCAATCGATAGATGCCGATGAAACTATTTGCTTTATTAGAAATGATAAACAAGCGATGCGAAGTTTCCCATGCCAATTGTATATCTGATCGTCGATGTGTCCCCGGACGCCCTTTTCTTCCAGACATAGAAGTCTGTATTAAATTCGGTTGTCATTTTTCTGTCTCCCTTTCGGGAACTATATATGATACGCCGGTATTTTTTCTTACTTGAATACTTGAAAAAGTAGGTTACGAAGAATCATTTTGATGTATTGAGGTCAAGTAGTACTAGACATACGGATATGCCTATGCTTTTCATAACATTCACATAAACGCCTCATCTTTTATAGTATTTTGTCCTATAAAAGATTTTTATAGGACAAAATACTAGTGCACCTACTCAGTGTATGCTTTATACACTTAGCCTTATTGTTTCCATTAATGCTCGGCAGTACGTAAACAATACGGCAACGACTCGATGTACATATCATAGGTGTATATATGTATGTACATATTTACGCTATGCTTATCTATGCTTTCGACGAATGAGTCTATGTATATGAGTACATGCTCATTTAAATACGGTAGTTTGTATTTACTATTAGAGAACTACGAACGCAGAGCTGAATGCAAACAATAAGAACAACAAGTCAATCACAATCCATTGTTTAAATAAAGGGTGAACCAATGTCGCTCGAAAGTTTAGAATCCGTTGTTTGCTGTGTGTTATTTTACAGACAGTTAATTAAAGCTGCAAGTTCTTAGTTTGACTTGTGGTAACTTTTACATCGATAACAACATTAATGAAAACTCCTCGGGATTTGGGCAGAATGGCGGTGACAGAGGCGGTGGGTCCGAGGGCGGGCGGGGTTCGACGTACGGGCGCCTGGCAGTTCGCGCCGCGCCGCTCCAACGAGGTTACGTCGCTCTACGCAACCCCGAGCCGGTTTGACTCTCGTGGCGTATCTTGATTTCAACTATAACATTCTATAACACCCCTGTTTCGAGTACTACCATGGATACTAAGTCATTAGAATGCTATGTTAGATCAATAGTGTTAAGTGTATATGAGTGAATGTGTTTTTTATGCATTACAAAGGCGTTTGGTTTATCGGTGCAGTGGCTTGTTTCTTGAAGTCTGTAATTTTATTTCAGTGATTATAAAATTTTATTTGTAATTGAAGGACCGTTATTCACCGATAGAAACTATGATGCTATTAATGCTAAAGATGACAGTTATCATATACAATATTTATCTACATTTTAACAGCACATTATTTAAATTATGTCCACATAAATGTATTATATTTCTGAAATAAAAACGTTTGATTATAACCTAGAAATAGAGGAAAGGTAATTTATTCTTATGCGGTGCGATTAGGTATGTAATTAAAAGTATATATCTGAAAATATTACATTTTTTTAAACTGACGCGATGATATATGATTACAGCGGATATTTAATTTAGTGTTTGTTTCACTAAATAATATATCGGGTAAATTACCGAAGGATTACTTACACCAATACCAAACCATTTGTCGAAGTTTTATTAGATGATCTTAAATAAAACTTTAGAAAGAAATATTATTTACTGTGATTATTGAATGTTATTATTACTATTATTTTATGACTAAATTTATTTCATATACTAAAAAACAGACTATGATATGAAGATACTAAATTTTATGATTTGGGGAAATCGTAAAGTTTTGTTATCATTGTAGTTAAGCAAAAGCCAATTCAATGTTATCGTAATCCCCAGCCTTAATAATAAGATTATCCCCACCCCTAATATTGCATAAGTGCGATGTAGAATAGGATTGGGCGCACCGATACGAGCTTTAGCTCGGAATGAAGTATTCATTCCGGAAAAGAAAACTCCTTATCTCGCAAAAGAATCACTGAAACCTCGATGTTAAACAATTTCCTTTCCTAATAGTGTGCGAGGTAGCAGTTTAAAATATTTTAATGCCCCAAGGCCGCAACGCTTGTAGAAATACGATTGAAAAGTTTTGTTTTTTAATAAAGTTGATTGTTCTATTAGATCGTAGTTCATAAAGCAATTAGTCCCACTGTTATACAGTTTGTTATTGCTCCTAAACTTTGCTTCGTTTATTATGTTTCTACTGCTTTTGTTATTTTAATGTAATAATCAAACCGAACGTTAACTCAAAATAAATTAAATATTAATATGTTGATTAAATAAAAATATACATATGTTACGTTTCTAAAATCATTATGGTACGAAGAAGTAACTGCATTTCACACACTTTTATGAAATGTAATTTCTCTTGATATTTGGTTTGCTATCTAATTATGCAAAATCCCTCTGGTTATATCCGGGAAATAATTATACCTGTCGAGGAGTTGGCCACATAGAGAATTAATTCTTTCCATTTAATATTGTAGTAAAATTAACACAAAATGAGTTATAAAATACCACGTTGAAAATATATTTACAAATAATAATAATATAATAAATTAATAAAATAAAATACGTATTTTCACATTGACTTTTTCAACTATAAACATTGAGCAATAGATTAATGTGTAAGTTAAGCATATTGACGAATGCAGCAAATTCGGACGAGTGTTCAGGTATCAGTCGGTTTCGTTTACCAATATTAGTAACCTTTGGAGAAATTATTGGCATATTCCTCATACACCTAAAGTTACAATTTGTTACACTGTAATGTTAAAATTTTTTGGCAAATAATCATTTTAATATTAAACTATTTTCGAAGAAAAAAATCACTCGTAGCCGAGCATAAAATTCAACTGAGAACGTAAAAGAATATAATTTCCATACAAAAAAATATTTATCAATAATATAATAAACATCTTATGCAGCGCTAACTAATATAAATATAATCACTTTCATACTGTACATTAAAAATTGCGGTTGTTTAAAATCTCTAAAGATTTACATACATTTTCACGCGATCAGATGTATTGTTACGAGTACGTACGACCTAGATTATGGCATTAAAGTTGCTGAACGCTACGATATACGCTGTTAATGTCATATAGTTAACGCCCACTACTTTGGCACTCTTGCAATATTGTAGACTATGAGTATGCGGACACGATGTTTCTTTATAACTTCAAAACTGTGTTTTTTAGAATATTTTTTGCACATCTATAATGGCCAAAAACCGATTGATTTTATAGAACATTTGGATAGTAAAAAAGAACTATTATTAAGAGGACATTCTATTCTGATATAATTTAAAGTAGTTTTATTTAAATTATTAAAACGAAAAGCTAATTGAAAATTTATTTGCGGACGCCATTGGTCTGAAATGTATGTTAACACGATATCTCTCGAAAGATTCAACAAATCGAGTTCCTTTATTATAACGTTGAGATACAGAACCCAATTGAATTTCACCGCTGTATTTATTATTAATAAAGTATAATAAATAAGTGACTACTATTAGACATAATGTCACTAAAAATGTGCACAATATGTCATTTGCGTTTTTATTTATTGACATATGTCATGTATATTTTTTTTTCATTTTATATATTACACTTTGACATTAATGAGCGTAAGAGGAGATGTTTTAGAATTCATGGGTTTGAGTCACACAAGTTATTACCAATTAGTTTGTGTTTCTTTTAATCTGTTTTTATAATGTAGAATTGACAAAGAAGAACATAGTGTATCTATATTAAACATGAAAATGTTCTGTAATTGAGTCATTAGAATTTCTAAATTCGCCATACGACACGCAGCGACATTATTCAATAATGGCCTGCTCCAACTTCGGTCTAAGTGAGCAAAGAAATAGCTGCAGCCTTGCACTATCACTATAAAATCAGTATTTTTTTTTTTTTATTTAATTGCCTTGAGCACGGTCGCAATATTGCCATTGAGCCTTGAGCACAGTTGTCACAAAATCAAAATCACGAGCCACTCGGTGTTATACCCCTATTTATCATTGGACACCAAGACGGTTTCCAATCTTTAGTTTTGATATTCCTCACCTTCGGAGTGAGTGATACGTCTCGTCAGTTTTAATGCGAACAACGAAGGATTGAAATTATTTGCCTGCGGCCAGTCTTTCCGTAGAAATAGTAGAAATATAAAAACTATGAATAGGCATTTGCCGAACTAGTGCGCTCTACCATCAACGTCTATACCACTTAACACCAAGTGCTATTGTAGACAAGTACTGGCTATACATTCATTTTATAAAATATTATTTAAATAACCTGTACGAAAATCTCTAATTAACATTTGTTTCGCTGTACGACAGTTAAACACTTGGGATTTAAAAGATCCATATTTAAAAATAGAGCTCTTCTTCTTATCTTATCTTTATATTTATCTTGAAAGGGATAAAACCATAAAAGCTAAAATGGACGATTGTATAGCTTCTTAATTAACGGGAATGGACTGAAAAATTTTCAGTCACGTAATCTTATCACTTACTTCCTTCTAATATTAATTTATTTATTTATATTTATACTTTATTTATGTATTTTTTTATTTATACTCTAATACTTCCAAATCTACGCACAATATTACCTCTAAAGCCTCTTTTGTAGTATGCGACCACCAGGTAAATTAGTCATATATCATTTGCGAGAGATCAATGGATTTTAAAATGATTAGTGATTATGCTAAGCATATTCATGGCAATCTTTGAGTGAGGCCTACTTTCAGCAGTGAATTGGTGATGCGCAGTTCATCATGATTATTTAAAACAGTTTCCTTTTTATTTAATCATTAAAGATCTAGGCGATGTTTCTGTTCCAATATGATTCATAACTGGCATACAAATTCTTCTGAAGTAAATTAGAAAAGTATTTTTATGGAGTCAAGTTATCGCGGGTATTTACCGATATTAACTTTATGTTTACATAAAATAGAAAAGTTATCGTAGTTCAGAAAGAGATTCTCCGGATGCTGAACTGGCAAAGAATAAAAAAAATAAAGCAAAAGTCAGCTGCGATTCTTTAAGGCATCCGGTAAATACCAGTAAAGTGACGTAACATTATATTTTATAGGGTACCCATAAGGCGCAAGGGGATATATACAAATTTGTTTTATTGAATACTTTAATGAATACTGAATCTTACGCACTCGCCTTAAGATTATAGGAAACTCTTTTGAGAAAAGCCAGTACTGCTACTGCTTTGTTGGAAAGGTTAAGAAATCACCTCCAACAGATTGTTTAAACGATAGAGAAGAAGAGTATTAGGTAGGTGATAGAGTGACAACCTATAACATACAAGCTATTATAGTTTACTTCTTAAAGTTTTGACTATTTTCTTACTCAAACCTTTATAGTAAAGTAAAGCAAAAGCCCATAAATATAAAATCCAATGCCATAAATATAAAAGCCAATGCTGTAAATAGGCCTCCTTACTAGAAGGTGTCAGAGCATAGTCCGTTAGCGGACTTCACACGTCTTCAATTTTTTTTATTATTTTTAGACATGCAGGAAACCCCTAACGATATTTTTCCTTCACCGAGCATATGGTAAATTAGTGTTTAAAATAGCAATTAACAAAGTCATTGATGCCGGCACCACTGATCCAACTCGGTTTGCTAGCGTACCGCTCGCTTCTAAGTGAGCGCTTAGAAACTGAGCTACCACGGCTCTCTTTCATCTTTATAGGTTTGAAATTTATCCCGTAGAGAAAGAGAGCAAATATTCTCTTTTTATTATCTATAGAGAAGAATAGACACTATGAATTCGCATATCATGGACTAGTGTCATGTGAGATGAGTGTGTGTATAATGTATGCTTTGCGATTTAATTTGAAGTGATCAATTTCCAATAAGAAATTCCAAAATTCCATCACATACGTGCGCAACAATAAGACCTAAAATATATACGACCACAGTAGTATTCAGAAACAAAATATTATAAATAGCTTTTTTGAAATCTCGTCGATTACTTAACATGCTATAATGACTACAGTCAATGCCGTGTAAACTCTACTTGCATTACATATATTCACGTTATATATAGTAATAAATACTAACGTTCGGGGATTGTTAAAGGCTTAAAAATCTCAATTTCAATAATATTTTAAAATATGTTACATAATTTTTTTAAGTTTCTCCTTATATCTGAGGTGATCAGCCGCTAAATTAGTACGAATATCTTAGTATCTGCGCATTATAATACAGTGATACCAATATATTCTATACTGTTTAATAATCAGATAATCATAATCAGAGATTTTTATACTTTCTATTGCAGCTGCAACATATTATTCACTGTAAGTGCTGTGAAAGCTTATTGTCTACAAAATTCATGTTACCCGTATGATCAGAGTTGGATACCAGGGATTGACACCAAATGACATAGTCTTATTACAATTGTAAGTGCTGTTTCTCCGCATTTCACTGGAAAACAAAACATTTTTATACTACGTACGTAAAGACCGCCCAATCACATTGAAAGTACGTTCCATTGTACACTGCAATACCTTTTCTAAAGTGGAACACTGAGCCTAGCCGTAAGACGTGCTTCGGAACTTACTTCACGCAATCTTCACATTTTTTTGTAAATTCGTTCAAGGTTATTTTTATATATTAAGTGATTCCTTGATTCTTGTTTCCACAACTAAAAAGGTTTGAGTACAGGTAAAGCAGGCAAATGCAATTGGGTCGTAACTCAATCTGAAACAGTACGAAAACCAACTTTATGTAATGACTTTTGTTTGTTTTTAATTAAATTAATTGGAACGGATTATCCTTCGAGTACCTACCGCAGGGATTTATAGCTAACACAGCTATCGATCCTATATAAAGGTCGAAGACCTTTTTGTTAAATGGCTTAATAGAATTCCGAAAGTTAACGCAATAGAAATAAAAACTGTCAAATTATATTCCAGTACATAGTATGTACCTTTTCATATATCTTAATTTTTATCGTAATATCCTCAATCAATTTATGTTACTTGCACATGTAAAATTAAAAACATTGGTAAAGTTAATTAAAATTTAGTTACTTTACATTTATTTGCCCAAGTCACTTCTTTGTCTGCGTATATCGGTATAAGCAAGCTACGGGTGCTTGTTGTAACACAAAAGATAAATATGTCTGTCGAACACAAGAGAAGTAATGGAGATAAACATAGGTGTATACTATCTTATAACTTTCTTCCTTCGAGTGTAACAAATAACAAAATCAACAAAGTTTACCAAACTAAATACAAACATACCTTCCTCCACTAACTATCGATGAACTTTGTTTCATGATGACTAAAAGCTTTTCTTTAAATTAATCAAATTGAATTCCGTTTCTTACTTTAGTATTAATAGCATCATAGTATTATATATAAGTAAAAGTAATTTTGAAGGCTTATAGAAATGATTAATTTAGATAAGTACAAAAGCAAATGAAGCGTTCTAGTAAAAAAGATGAACAGGCCGGGCTACGACTACACCGCGCCTGCTACCAACACATATTATGCAAGCAATAACCGACCGCCACAATATGAACGCGGTTATGGGCAACTTACGGCGGTTCCTCTTTACAGCCCTACTTCGCACCCACTTTCAAACTACGCAGACGTATACGAGGGTAACAACGACACAACCCTCAGAGCGGAGGAGAGGCATTGGTATATAGAAAACCACAAGAACCTCCAACCTAACTATGAAGTCAATAACGAGGTGATACCCCAAGAGGCCAAAACTATGAAAGAGGAAGAAAAAAAAGCCGATGTTCAGCCCGTGAGAAGAACTAACGGGACGCAACCGAGGCAGAGAAGGAAAGAAGATCGTTGTTCATGTGAGTGCTGGCCAAGCTCAGACAATAATATAGTACAGGATAGTGCTGGCAATGAAACTACGAGGTCGCTATCCGGGGTTGATATGGTTGCCTCGTATGGGGTTTATGGGAATCCTCAGGACGATGATAGTTCAGGCTTTGGTCGGCTGTCGGAGAAGAGTGCTACTTTGGGTCAAAGAAGTGACGCGCCCGTTCAAGGTGTGATTGTAAATCAGCAAGGAAATAGTGCTGTAATACGCTCAACATCTTCGTCCAACAGGACATGTGGCAAATGCTGTGTTTGGTCTTCAAATGCTCAACCTTCAAATTCTGAAGACTATTGTTGGATCCACTATTGTAGACCGGCGCTAATAGTATCGCTACTATTATTTTTCTTAATATTGTTGGGCGTTTCAACAGGGTTCTTATTGACTAATAATTGTAAGTATACATTGTAATTATTAACTCAATAGTTTAGTATACAAATTTTATTAAGTTTTCGTTAAGAATAAGTAAAAACTTATAATATATATATATATATTTAATACGATATTTTTCGGTTAATATTGGTGATAATCTTGTAAATATTGTGTTAATGTCCAATTATAGATATTACATAATATTCACATTTTTAAGACCTGAAAAATAGTTATAATAGCTTGTAAATAAAGGCAGTATTGTATCCTATATGCCATTTTAAAGATGTAGCAAGAAAAATTTTAAATAAGAGTCAATCGAATCACATTTATGCAATCGATATTAAATTTCCAGTAATTTCTGGCCATTTGGTTAACCTCCAATATTGCTACAAAGCAAGGGAGCAACTACAATTTATTTATTGAGTTTTCTGAAAATTTAATAAATTAAAGTCTACTAAGTGACATTTCAGTTAAAATCTTTTATGAAGACTGTCTCTACTCTGAAACTTTATGCGACGTCATCCTAATTTCGTATTTTTTCCACTTCGAAAAAGAAAGCAAAGTCTTCTCATAGCATTATATATTTATTTGATTACTTAATCTCGTCCCGTAGGTGTAGTGAAAGTCAACTAAGAAACGCGAGAGAAATTTCTCGAGATCTCAGACAGAAGGCGAAATAATCAATTCAAAAATCTTAGAACAAAAAATAGTATTTAGGTTTGTTACATTTGAGGTATAAGTAAGTTGCGATTTGCTCTTTTGTGTCTTCCAGCTTCACTATTACGTCAGTACTACATTTTTGTATAGTTATTAATGTGAAAATCTTAATTCTTTAGTTAGAAGTTCCAACTATCCATTTTTTTTATCTAAGAAGAGATAAGGTCTCTTTGGATAATACCTTTCAGTCACCATTCCGCAGCGCCAAGTTACTATTTTACGCTGGTACGGTGTTTCAGCGTGATTAGCCCGTGCAGTCGATTTATTTGTATTGCAATCAGTTTGTAATAGCGGCTAGGCTCTACTGCGTAAAGGCGTCGCTCTACGGCTTGACTTTTGAGTCGGCAGTTCTGAATTTATTTGGTGAAATTCGGCAATATTTGTGCAACACGCAAACGTTGGTTTTCGACTTTTTTGGATTGTGGAACCAGTATAGCTTCAATAGCCTAATAAGCAAATGAAATGGGTATGGTCTGTGAAATTTACCGTCAAAGTTTCGAAACCTACATCCATCTATTGTCGTGAAGCATCTCCTAGCACATGTATTTAAACTTGGTTGGAGGGTTTAATGGTAATGTTGGTAGTATTACTAGCATTCCTAAAAAAACGTATCACAGCTATGGAATCCGAACTTTTCTTCGTATATACTTGTGATATTATAATATATTCTGTGCAGTTAACCGTAAGTCAATATCGAGTTCTCATCATATTAATTTACACTTGGACGAAATATAAATAGGTATTTCACTAATCTCTATAAGGTTTTTTCATATTATTATTTTATTATATTATTTTATATATGTATATATATTATTTTATTTTATTATATATTATTAAATTTATTGTAAAAATAATTATTATTTATGTATAATTATTGCTGCAAATTTAAAATATTTATATAGTCAGGAAAATTTCCTACTTGTATGGTTAAAAATATGATAAATTGAAATTATCTATTAAAGTAATATCTACGTTCTGTAAATGGTTTAATTGCATGAATGAATATTTCGAAATATGAGTTATTTAATTATTTTAATATTCTTAGCATATGTAAAAAATACTTACTATACTATAGGTACAGTAATTATATAAAAATTACACACTCGAGTGTCCAACTTGGCGTGAATCTACAGATGTTTAGTTTCATTAATTGGTCTACAAACTTTGTACGTACCGAAAGTAAGAGTCATGTAATAGCTTTTTGTGTCTAATTTAGGTTTGATTTTGTTGAAATGAAATAGTGAGGTGTGTTGAGGCCGTGGGTGAGGGTTACTGGGTACGTACCGCTCGTTTTTCTCTCTGACAGAACATTTATTTTAGCGGCACTTCGAGTGCTACGTAAAGGATTTTCAAATTGCATTAAAACTATTTGAATTAAGAATAGGATTAAAATATTTATTAAATAATATTTTAGGCACTTTGGGAATAACATTAACGATACAAATACTCATTTTCATATTTTTCAAAATAGTACGTAATTTTCATTTTTTATAAGTTTTATTTAGTTTTTTTCATTACATTAGGTAGATAGTGGTTTTTAACAAGAGTATTTAGTAATAGACAATTAAATTTCTTTTCAAATAAAATATTTTACAAAATTTTTAAAATAAAATAATTTAACTTGAAGGATCAAGTGTCACGCCGACAATATTAAAATATTGTGGTTTTGGAACAAAATATTTAAGGGCATATTTAAATTAGTTGGTGACCACCGCGATACCGTTATTTGTCATACTAAATAATTTATGGATATGCAGATATTAGGTGTTTCTTATCCTATGCCGTTCTTCAGTATTGGTCATTTCAAGCCAAAAATAAGTTTTGATAGGCTGTGAATTCTCAATTAAAATTAATTTTGTTTTAAAAAAATGACATTCTTTTTACAAAGTCAATCTTTTGTTTATTGATTAGCTTTGTATTTTCATTACGTTTGAACATTATTCGTCATAATGGATACTTTAAAAATTCGTGTAATTATGGAATATGAGTTTCGTTGCGGCATCAACGCGGCACAAACGGCACGTAACATCAACAACGTTTACGAAGAGAACTTTACAAACGAACGCACAACCTGTTATTGGTTTTCCTGGTTCTGAAAATTAAGATTTGTAAAATGAACCTCGTGGTCGTCCGGACACTTTGGTCAACAATGATGAATTAAAGGCAATTGTAGAAGTTGATGATACTCAATCTACAGCCTAGCTAGAAGCAGCTTTTGATGTTAACATCAAAACAATATTGGTCTATTTGTGACAAATTGGCAGAGTAAAAAAGGTTGATAGATGGGTGCCTCACAAACTTAACGATCGCCAGCAGTTTTTTACCAAAAGGCATGAGCATTACTGCAGATGTGTACAGTGAAGAACTGAAGACAATGATGGAGAAGCTCGCACATCTGCAACCAGCTTTGGTCAATCGGTCGTCGCTGCTGCTCCTACACGACAACGCGCAATCCCATACTGTACAACAGACAGTCTCCAAGCTGCAAGAGTTGGGGTTGGAAGCTCTCCCTCGTCCACCGTACTCACCAGACCTTGCACCCACCAAGCGGGAAAAAATTCAATTCCCGAGAGGCAGTATAAAATGCCTTTGAAGAGTTTGTTGCCTCCCGTCCAGCTGATTTTTACAAGAAGGGCATCAATAAACTACCACTGCGTTGAAAAAGATGCATCGATTACATGGGTGATTACTTTGAATAACAGAAATAAAAAAGTTTGGAAACAAATACTTAAACTTATTTCATACCAAACGGCCATTTCATAGACCTATTAACTTATATCTGGCTAAGTGTATCCATTTTATCGATATTATACTTTATGAAATGTAACTCAGGTAATAGTATTTTGTAAATTTTTCAAATATTCACAATTTAGAGGGCCTTTATTTGTACTTGGTATAGTGCTAAAATTCGTATAGTACTTCTTCAAAATCTACTTCAAATTCAACATGTGACATTTGCGATATTACATAAAGAAAAGAATTGGATTTGTTTGCCTGTTTAGTATTAAGGCTGATATCATAAAGTTTTTTAAGACAAGAATTATTTTGCATAGTCTTTTTCCTTAACTAGCTAGTACCAAGGGGTTGTGTAGTAAAGAGGAGGTCTAATATTGTAAACAGACTTATTGGTTTATAAAGCTTACCTATATGTACAAACAATGTATGAACAAGTACACATGAACACGTGCTCGATCGAATTCACAAATTGTTGAGAATCTCAACTAACTTACAAAGCCGTCGATTAACTTACAATTAATGAAGTAAGGTTAGCTTTGTTTACATTATTTAAGGTTACTTACTGTATTGTTTGTATGTAAGTTAACTAGATTTTATTAATTAATTTCTTTTTTATATAATTTTTTGAATTTGTCGGAATGGATTTTATTTCTGTGGAACATTTTTTAATTCTTAGTTGTTATTGTGTTGATAAATATATTCTACTGATATGAAGGAATGCCTGATGTTACCTAAAATGGGTGCCGAAACAGATGTTATAAGTACCGTGTACCCTTTGTAAAAGGATGACCATGTCATGTGGCATTATTCAATCGAAACTAGAATTTATTATATGCATGTTAACCCTTTAGAAAAGGTCATGAAATTTGCAAATTATTTTGTGCAAACATACGTTAAAAACGATAATTGTGGGCCAACGAAACATTTAAGTACGAACCAAATCGTCAAAATATTTTCTGCTGGTTTATTATACAGTTCTGTTTTCTATAAACTTTAAACTTTTTATATTTTGCACTTCGTACATATATGAACTGAGCTCTTGAAGGAAAAGCGTTTAGAATTATATTAATTTAATTTCATGTTGTATCTATTAAATGTTACTTTAGTTAAATAATTATCAGAGGTTAAAAATATATTTATTTTGTTTAGTACCAATGAACACTTTCTTTCTTTCAATGTTAC
This sequence comes from Teinopalpus imperialis, assembly GCA_029286865.1. NCBI lineage: Eukaryota > Metazoa > Arthropoda > Insecta > Lepidoptera > Papilionidae > Teinopalpus > Teinopalpus imperialis. The sequence goes on along the minus strand of JAGSMU010000020.1, from coordinate 6,584,754 downwards.
TTTAGCGAAATAATTATCAAAGGTTAAAAATATATTTATTTTGTTTAGTACCAATGAACACTTTCTTTCTTTCAATGTTACTTTAGTGAAATAATTATCAAAGGTTAAAAATATATTTATTTTGTTTAGTACCAATGAACACTTTCTTTCTTTCAATGTTACTTTAGTGAAATAATTATCAAAGGTTAAAAATATATTTATTTTGTTTAGTACCAATGAACACTTTCTTTCTTTCAATTACAGAAGAAAAGTGTTTATGTACATCTGACCACCAATAATTTTCAGATAAGTAAAATTCGTATTATTTAAAAAAATAAATTTAATTTTGACCACCATTTCTATTTTATGAATATAAGTTAATATTATTAGCGAAATATGGGTTACTGCAAAATGACTTTAATACTTTTTGGTGTCGGATGCTCAATCTCATTATTACAGTGAATTATTTATTATTAATAAGATTGATATTTAAAATATAGATACATTGAAAATATTAATACTAATTATGTTTTAAAAATTCATTAAATTATAAATTAACAGCCCGACGTTAATTCATTACGAGTTACTAATTTGTATAGACAAGAAATTAATTATTTTCCTGAGCGGTTAATATCCACGATTTACTTGATAAACGTGAATAACTTTAGTAGAATCAGCCGGTCCTTAAGCAGGACGTATACAGAGAATCGCATCTCGTTTTTTAGCTGAAATGTATATACAACTACAAAAAATAGTCACACTAACAGAATGTAGCCGTAGCTCCCTATTCGTTTTTAAAAAAATACGCGTAATAAAACTTTTCTACACTATTTTATTTTGAAAGGATTTTGCGTCAATCAATGATTGAAGTTTCGCTCGGAGAATAGGCAGGAAATATTCAAAAACAGAGTGGAACTAAAAATAACGCGGGTTTTATGCAAATATGATGGACCGCGAATAACTGAACATAGCTTGATTAGTATTTAAAACCTTTTTTGTTCATCGATTTGATAATTTTGTCCGAGCGAGAAATAGAGGTAACCTTTTGCTAGACAGAGGATTGGGCAGACTTTGATAAGCGGCGGGTTCATGGCTCGAACCAGTGAATTCAATAATTGCGTCAAACGTGTCCTTAATACTTCTTAGTGGCTACAATTAAAATATTTTATAAATAATATATTTGTTAAAAATTTAATGAATAAATTCCAATTACTACCTTGTACACAACATATAAGCTAAAAAATATTATTAATTTTCAAACGAATAAAGTGAATTTGAATCTAGTATACATACATACAATACGCATTATTCGTTTAAAGCGCGCAAGCGTTACACTAATCTAGGGCATAAAACACGTACATAAATTTGTATTTGGTATATTCATTTGACAACAAATTTTATTTTTAATAATTTTACATAACAATCATCATCTTACTTGCATGTAGTTTCGGTATGTAATATTTTGTAAAAGGTAATTTAATACCATTTTACCTTAGCTTTTTTATAATATCAAGGGTAATAATGTAGAAATCTTTATTATATACTTCTATATACTTTTAATTTTTTATATTAGGGATGACAAACGTGTGAATGGTTCACCTGATGATAATGATAAATGATGAATGCGATTCATGACATCTCCTCAACAAAGCTTCAAGGTGTATACTATATATTGTGACCTCTAAGGACTGGCTTGGAACACCTGGTTATCTGTAATAGCATCTGTAGTTTTGCTTTATCGTAACTACTTATGTGGTCGATGTGTGGTCTACGTGAAGCAGTATACCGATGATGGGGTAATTACTATATTACCCCATCATCGGTATACTGCTTCACGTAGATAAGTAATTAAAATTTTAAACGTGAAAAATAGTTTTTTTCTTTGTGTTTTCTTATATAATACTGCACAGACTACGAGTATTTTATGCGGATTTTATCGCGTTTATTTTAACTTTTTAAATGTTGACATTTAATGTGCTTTACACAACTTATGTGAAAAGTCAACTATATGTTCTGTTACTATATAAGAAGATACTTGACTTAAAGCATTGACACACTAGAAAGTCTGTGATTGATACATAGGATCCACCTTTACATTAGATTTGATAAAGGTGATTGGCTAGGTTATGGAATTAAAAAAAAATCCTAATAGTAATAGAGAAGAGGCTAGGTGCTACCGTCGGTTAAGGATCTTGTTATTTTTTGTGTGTATTTTACTTGTGGAAATAAAGAATAAATAAATAAATAACATAAATTTATTTATTACTTATAATAAATAACAAATTTATAAAATTAAACTTCAAACAAGACATTCACTGCAAGACCTAAATAGTATGAACTTTTGTGTAGATAGAGCCAAAAATAAATGATTCGGGAATAACTATCAGGATGTTAATTACCTCAGTGCTCCGCATGCACTCAAAACGTTGGGATAAAAAGTTAAATATTAACGCCATAGAATTCGAAAATAATCGTTTCACTCCTATGTTTTTCTGTCTATTCCGCTTTTATTCCTCAAACAATACTCATGAACTTTTGCACATATTCTTGTAAGACATATACTTTTTTTGGACTAATAAAGTAGTTAATAACAAATTCTCTTAAGTGCGTGAAAAAATGTCTTAAGTACGACAAAATGCCTTAAGTTTTAACAGCTCAAAGGATCTTTTATAATTATAAGTTAAAAGATTTATTTCTTAATATTTATACTTTTAAAAGATAATAACATTTTCAACGTAATAGCGTGTTTTAATTTAAACTGTGTAGCTGTAACACAATATTCGTTTAGATGTACTTATGTATCTGTTAAATGCATATATATGAGTTGTAACAACGGAATGAAATTGTGAGGCGTTGTTTGAGCCCTATGCTATAGACTGTCGAAAAGTCGAAACGATTCGTTCGCTTTTATTTTTTTTATCAAGAGAATTAATTTTCACCGGGCGGCGGCAGGGGACTGATTCACGAGTCACGTTCAATTTTAGCGTTGGAAGCTGAGCGCAAATGGCTAATCGATCGGTTAATTTTCACACTGTTTGGACACAAAATTCTTATGGAAGTTAAGATTGGAATTTATAGTTAAGCGCACTTTAACTACATTTACAATGCGAGTTTGTACAATTATAATACATAATAGCGATTGATTTGTTTTAGTATTATTATCAATAAAGTTCTTTTTTATGATAAAAATAAACGAACCCCGTTTTGTAGTTGATATTTAAAGAAATAACAATAAGGATTGACAGTTTTCAGTAGATCCATTATACAGTATACTAGATACATCAGCGATAGTGGCGGAGCGTCAGGAGCCGTCAGTAGGGTCAGATAGACAGGGGAAGTATCACGCCTACCCACAGTACCAGCGTAAAATAACGGATTAAAGCTGCTGTGGTTCGTCTGTTGAGTGTCCGAAGACCCGAATTACCGATGACGAGGCAATACATCTTAGTCACATTATCTTAGTTACAGTTCACTTACCGAACTGTTTGTTTGTTTGTTTGTTTGTTACTGTCAATACAAAGTATAACGATAATATGTTTACACGAATACACTTAAAAACAACTCGTTGAATGGTAGCTCAATCTAGGTAGGTAAGTAGATCTCAATTTAAAATATGATATATTTGAATTTGCACTGTGTCAGTCTGTGGTTATGTGCATGTAATCATAGCAAAAATTTCGAAGATTACATAGTGAGTAGGGATTAAATTATTAGCTCAACATCAATTTCAAATATATACGAAATGTATAAAACTTATTTTTAAATTACATAAAGAGTAAATATTATTATCCTTCCTGTAGTTCACCGCTTTGAAGTCAGTATTATACCAAGTCATGGATGTAATCTTAATTTTAAATATAAAAATAAATATGGGAATAGTTTGGTTTCATACATCCATAGTAGTCTGTAGTTACAACCGCTTAAATGCAAATAAACGAAACGAGTAGTAAACGGACTTTATTTCAAAGAAACACAAATATAATGTACGATAAGGGAATTCATTTACATTCATTATCTCGGGGGTGTATTTTCTGCTGTAAGCAGTTTTAAGCAGTGGATACGATTTACAATGATCACTAAGCAAAATTTATAGATCGGCTCGACCGGGGTTCGACCAAAGCTGCTGTTTCAGTTGCGAGTGTCCGAGGACCCAAAGACCAATGATCCAATGGAATAACTTACAATCAGGTGAACTCGCGCGTAACTCGTGAAGATGTGCCCGTATATACACCCCTAATATTATAAAAAGGATTTCACCCACTTTTAAATATTAAAGTTCTATACATACGTGGCAAAGGGTAGAGAGAGCAGTGAACAGTGGTAGAGCTACACTGCTTACTGTTTTTAGCTGTATATTGAATGGGTCAGCTCAACTGGGGTGGGACCACGCCCTCATAGAATACCAGCGTAAAATAGCAACATAATGTCGCTGTGTTTCGTCTGGTAACGAGGCATTCCTTCTCATTCCTCAAGGGTAACGACGCATCTGCATTATAATTCCATGTCCTGGATGATTATAGATGTCATGGGTCGCAGTAATCAGGTGAACTGTGTGCTCGTCTGTTACTCTCATTCTCAATATCTCTCTCATTATAAAATATTAAAAATGCGATAAAATCGGTAGAATGCAGCTTTGTAATAAAAATAACCAATATGATTACGAGATTATCAACAGATGTCGGCAGTGGTTCTAGGTCAAAGTTTATGAATCACGCATTCCACCACGCTGTGTCCTGCGCTATGAAATAATTGAGTATGAAGCTATAATTTATACAACGATAATGAAAATGACAAACGGTTGCACGGCACGCAGGTATTTACCTTCATAAGTGGCACCTGACCGTTCACAAAAACGTGCATAAGTGGTAATTGAACATGTAAAATGTTATTAAAAATAATTGTTTTTATTTTAAAAGTATAATTATTCTTTTGGATTGGAGCACAAACAGAATAAATATCATACTTGGTTATAGATGAGACATTTATGATAGCAAGCAAGTGCGTGATTACGTTTGACACACGTAATATCCCGCCACCCACTGCCCACCGATGATATCAATTTCGATTTGTTACGGCGCCATAACAGTCGCCTCTGCTTGATTCGTTGTGTGAATCGATTTCACTCTAGTTTCCTCTTACGTTCCTACCGGACTTAATCTCGTACTTCTCGATTGAAATGCTTGTTCGGTATTAAAGGCAATATCTATTTCGCGTTTATTTAATTTCTAAAAATAACTTTTGTGTGTTACGTATAATTTGTATTTGTATTTATAACATTTATGAGGAAATCCTAGAGAAAATGGGACATTACCAACAGCTGTTAAAATTAATTGTCTATAAAATTTCTCACACCAAGGGAAATTATAATGGAAATAAATTATATTTCGTGCAACTGTTTGACGTTTCCTGAGACCCTTTACATTCAAAAGTGCTTACAAAGAGCGTCGACTGAACAAACAATTCAATGCTTGAATTTTTTAGCCGTTAGCATTTTTTATGTCAATGTAGATGTGTAGCATTATAAAACGATTACGAATACTAAGGGTGCACCAGTATGCCGTATTATAAAAAAATGTGAGCAGTCCTACGTTCGCAAGATATTTCTCCCAATCTCCAAATATTTCTTTTTAAAAAGAAGTCTTATTTCACATCACAACGTAGACGGATTTTTTATTTATTGGCATAATATAATGTCTGGTGTATATAATCTCTGAAGAAAATTTACGAAACGTATTTAAGTATTTTGAATATTTAGTGACGTGTCACTCCTATAGTTATCTGTCTAACATTGTATAGCGATCGGATTCGTTTAGCACGTGACTGGTCACCCGGTCGTTGTTTAATAGCCTCGTATATGTAAAGGACAGGCGCGGCCTCCGTCCAACCAATTTGCAATAAAACAATATGGCACACCGGTTCAGCACAGCTCGGCTTGTGACCGCGTTCGGCTAGACCTCTTGTATTTTATATTATCCGGACCACGAACCCATTAGCCGAAACCCCCTTATGTCACATTCCGACATATTATGTTTTTCTCTTAGGGTGAGAATAATGTGCGTGGTGAAATTTGTATCTCGTTTTTCTTGGATTCGATGTTTTTTATCTTTTCCGGTTTTCCTTGTTTTTTAATGTATTGAAATAGATAAGTAAAACAAAATATCGTATCTGATTAACTTGTGTATTATAATGATAAGAATATTATAATTTAATTACGAATTGTTTTATCGTTATTTAAAAAAAAACCTTACTAAAAATATCACAAGTTTAGGAGCTTTAATGCAATATTATGCTCAGTTGATGTTGACGATACCGTACCAGATAACCAGATATACCTTTACTTACGAAGGTTCTGACCACCGTCAGAAGGATCAGGGTTGCTCCGGATCGACTAAAATCCCACTGGACAACCTTTATTCTCCGACTTTTATGGGCTGTACAGGCTATGATTCTGTTCGGCTCATTCTCACATTACCTTGCTGATCCTTTGATTTAAGTAGGTAACCTTCATTTGGCTACGGATGTTAACGTTTCGAATTTTGTCACACATTCCGGCTACGCCAGCCATTTGCTGCGTGATTTTGAGCCTATCATGAATATTAAGGTACCCTATATACAAGTTTCATGATAGACAACGGTGCGCTATTGAGGGCATGAGACGCTTAAGTGATTTTAGATGACGATTGTTAAATCAAAGGTACCTTGCAAACATCTTCCCCTGTTATTTTATAGGCAGTAGTTTTTGTGAAAATATTCTTTACTGAGATGAGTATCTTAGCCTTATTAAAAAAATACATACAGACATCATTTCAATATATTGATGATCCAACAGCGCTTGCTGAAGATAATGTCTTCATCGGAACATAAGTACTGTAAAGCACTGCCCACATTTTTATCGAAACTTTTTCATAATGCATATACGTTTACACTATACATGCCTATGAATATATAGACACAAAATACATTTCAGTGATGTATATTCTAGGGTAGCCGAAGGATATATATATATATATATATATATATATATAGTCTAAAGTATTTAAATAGCTGCGAGAACCAGCTTTTTTCGGAACTAAATTGCCCTGTGGGGGAAATTACGTCTGCGATATTCAGAAGGAATGCTAGTGGGTAATACATTAAATGAGAACTGTGGCTTACTTATCCAAAAATGAAAATCACACATTATCACATAATCGCACCCATGAAGAATGAAATTTCTTAAGAAAAGATTTTCAGAATTTTCAGTTTTATTAGTTTAAAATATTCCGTCGTAATTTTGTATTATCCCAACAGTTTATTCTTTGTAAGCTTTCCTGATCTCAAACAGATTTTAGCCTTCCTTTCATCATTTCTCGCTCTCGTGTTCGATTTCAATATGTACAACAGACTAATAGAAATTCTAATCTTACTTAAATTAACTTAATTAACATTACTGACATTCCGGTTAACCGCTCCAACTAAGATGAAAATACTTGTGCAAGGAGATGGTTCATGCCGATAGTCGAATGACGGATGTGAACCCACCGCTTTACTTTTCGCAGACCGTACCTTAAGCCATTAGGCTATTGACGTTTCAGTCTCTATCGGTATATTTATCTAAACGGAATCGCTCCTGGTTTTCAAACGAGTCAGACACACTCCTACTGATAGATAGATCCCACCAGTGAATATTTTATAGAGTTGGTTCCACTTTATAACGTTTTCTATAGAGGGATGGTATTTAAGTTGTATATGAACCTATGTGTTGTATTATGTGTGGCCGCATAGTTGTTCTATTTCCTCTACTCTAATATTAGGTCTGGGGACTGCAGCCACATTTTAGGAATCGATTTCATTAGTGCGATGGAAGCTTTTGGGTTTCAATTGCAAAAAAACCTCAGCACCAACCTTGCGGATAGTAATTCTTCTAGGAGTTTATTGTGATTACGTAATTTTAGTTGAAATATAGGGGCATAATTCTGAGCCTTGGATAAGGGCGGGCAAAGTGTTAGTTTTTTATGAAACTAATTATAACAAAACAGTACAAACACTAATGGTAAGTTGTAATATACTGTATGTACACTGTGTATTTCATAAGCTATAAGATATATGTATATCCTTTAAAAAAATGCACATGCGTCGAAACAGTAAGATAGAATGTATCGCTACCAGGAATTGAATCTCCGGTTCAGCATTATAGCAGCGTTATGCTGGTGTATAACACTATATCTCCAAGTGCGTGTCTTTCAAGGTCTAGATGACAAATTCATTCTGCAGCTACCAGCTACAACTACAGTGGTTCTCTACCACTGTTATGATACGGTTACCTTCTTTGACTATTTTATACTATACTTGTATTAGAAGAATTGTATATTTTTATACAACGCTATGAGTTTTGAAAATGTCTTGAATGAATTGTCAGCAGATTGAGAACACCATCATGTTATAAAATATGTATAATATATAATAATATATTTATTTATTGTATTATATGCTATAAAGTATATTAATTTAGGTATCCTATTTATTTAATGTATTCATTTATATTTTTTATATTTAAGTATATTTAGTATATTATTAGAAAATATATATTATATGTGCACCTACCCTAGCTTCTCAATACCACCCTTAGGTCGACTCGTAGAAAATGCTTTTAGCATTAAGTCCGCCTATGTAATTTACTTTGTGCATGAAGTTTAAAATAAAAAATTAATAAAGATTACTCTTAGTTAGTTTTTCATATGACGGGTCTGACATTAGCTCAGCTTTGCGCCGTCCCCACGCCGCAACCATTTTTGGTTCATTCCGCGTCGGTTTCTATCTGAACTGATTCCTATTATTTTGAACAACACAATTTTTTTGACACGTCTTCCTACTACTGGCATACCTACCTACCATAGCCGCTCTATGTGAGATTTTAGCATATTTTTTTATATTCTCATATCGATATTAAGAATTATTGCTGTATCTCTTGATTAGCCGCGAAAGCAACCAAAATATATAATATCTCTACACGTATGCATAGTCTTAATCATATAAGAATTAAATTATTGATATATAAATAGTATTTGTAATATTTAACATTTATCAAAAAGTCACTTGATTAACTTGATGATCAGCTAATTATAAGAATGTTAATTTCAATAGAATATATCTTAGTTGCGGCAATAGGCTACCTCCTGTCACATTTGGAATTTAATAAAATTAGGTAAGAATCGTTGGACAGCGTTGCTGTCAATATATTTCGATTTTCGTATCGGCTAAGATTTAATCTGCGATTACGATGGCAATTCGGATACAACATTTTTGTGGTATCGTAATAATATTTTCACCATCAAATATCAAATGTAGCAGTTAAATAAAAATATATTTAGAAAAAGGCTCCAATATGCAGGCAATAATATATAAACATTTTAATCAGAACAAAAATTTTTTGAATATTGACAAGACTCAAAACTTTTGTGATTCATTATGGTTTTTTGTAATATCCTATATTGAAAATTTCACGTCGACTAACAAGACAATAAAAAAACATTGTGCCGTTAAATTTTTGCATTTATCTTTATTTAGTTCACTATATGAAGAATTTTTTAGTTTTCCATTCGAGTTGTATATACACGGACGCTATGAGCATCCATGTAAACGGACAAATATTTGCATATATTATTCTGCTTACGTAAATACTGGATGCTTTTGTTCGGTTGTTTTAAAATATATTAAAGTACTTTAAATTGTTTTCAATGAATGTAAGAAACCAAATAATCGTAATATTTATTTATTAATTCTTAACTGTTAATAATTAATCATACGCCACATCATTATTAATATTTCTAGGTCCCGCTACTTACACATCGCTCCTCACACAATCCATCCATCTTTTACTTACTTTTCCTCTTGCATTGCATCCAACAAATTTATATTCATTTCTTTTATTCAGTAATATGGATGAAATCTATCGATCTTAATTCATGTCCAAACCATACCAGCCTGCGACTAATTCATTTGTACGTTGCAGATTTAACATTTAGACTTCTTCTTATATAAATATTTTCCATCTTATCTATTCTAGTTACTATATTTGACTGAAAAGTAGCATTTCAGCTGAGTACAGGCACTTATTGTATACCAAGCGATATTACCGGTCGGAATATGCTTTTGTAAATGTTGCCCTTGAGTTTCAACAACACACTAGGGTCGCAGTGACCTGCCCCCACTTCGGGCAAACTACATTGATCCGTTCTTTTACAACACTATTAATTTCACCACTGTACTGGAGTAACGAATCGAGATATTTGTTTTGTTTACACTAACTGAAATCAGACATAATTTGTATGCCACAACTGAGTCACAACAATAAAAGTCATAAAGTTTATAATAATGTACGCACTTTCAACTTATTACTAAGCCAATGATAATTCCATTTCTGGTTACGCAAAAACTGAGATTTATAAATTTCTGAATAATTTAAAAATAACTCAGAGGTTTGTTTTTCGTACTGTCAAAAACAAAAAACGTTAGCGCTTCAGTTGGGGTTAAGCAAAACTACGGCTAAACAAAACTAAAGACCTGGGATACCGAGCTTAATGACGAAAAGCAGGTCATTATTTAATGAACGTCTGAAAAAACTAAGACTCGAGAATTACTGGTCTGTTAAAGCGCTACGCAGGGATAAAAACGTGAATGCGTGATATGCGTGAATTTTTATTTTCAGGCGAAAATATTGTCATATGAATAGGATTAATTTATCCATAGTTAACGCTGACCAGAAGCTCCGCCAAAATCATAGAACATTATTATTGTATAAGAATTCGGTTTTTGTTCTGCTGATTCTCAAGTTAACAGTCTCCAAGGCTTACTTCCACTTTTATAGTTTGCTCAGTAAAATCGTATGTGATTCCTTCTACACGCTACGCGAAATTGTCAAAAAGGAGCAAATGTAAGGTTCCTTCTTTAGTAGTGATAATGTATGCCGACATTATCTGATTATGGATGTAGATATATGCATCCATAATCAGGAGGAATGGTAAATATAGGTTCAAGGCTCTTCTTAATATATAATCTTTTTTTAAAAACCTAGTGCCTAATTGCAGAATCTATCCTCAATAGAACGTGCATTGACATTAAGCATTAAATTAATAATTAATAATTAATTTTCCTGAACTTCACTAGAACGCTCTCAAACACTTCTGAGATTTTTTCGTAATTTTTGCGACCGGTTGTTCGTATTTAGTGAAATACCAATTGCGGGCAATCAGCGAACATCATGTGTAAGTTTTTTTGTGCACGCCTTTATTTTTCGATTAACTGGCGAATAGCAAATATGGCGTCCGCTGTAGGTGTTACCCGATGAATAATATTATTGAAACTACAAGCGTGTAACTACGAATTTTACATGTTATGCTTTGTATTCTTTTTAAAAATGTGCATGCAATAACTGTGTTACCAGTCAGAGCTTCCGCAAATAATTAACTGTATTATAGTCTTATTTTTTTTTAATTTACATTTCAAATGCAATAGAGTCACCAATTTTAAAAATATATACATGAAATATTTATCATCAATTACAGTTGTATAATCCACTAATAATCATAAAACTTTATTGTTCCAGATTTACATTATCAACCAAGACCACCTGCTCCAGAAGGTAAATTTCATTGTATAATTAATTAGGATTAAAATTAGAATCGTCTCTGACAATTTTGTTTATGTTTACCAGGTAAATTTTCTTTGAACACAAATTAACAAGCCATCTATTTTTTAAATAATTTTTTTAATTAAATACATAAACATTAATTAATACATAAAATAAAAAAAAATAGAATTTTATTTTAATTAAATGAATGTTCAATCTGGGTTTCTGCTAACATTTAGTTTTGCTATTTCTAGAGTTTTTTAAAACTATGTTTTTTATGTTAACAAACTGTAATTGAAGGAAAATGTAATTTGCATGAAAATATTTTCACACAAACTGTATTTTGCATGAAACATTCTAATTTTATAGAATAAATGATAAAAATTTTTTAGTTGACGAATAAAAATGATCTGTTTCAACTAGCAGAAGTTAGTATTTAGATGAAACTAAGGTAATAACCAAGTTATAAAAAAACCAATATTATAACCCATGAACAAAGAAAGATCAATCCGTGGGAACCTTCTATAATATGGATAGTTGTGATATAAACTGGACTGGGAATACTTTTTATTGAATAAGATTTTCTATTCACATGATTATTTTATTATTTATATATTTTTTGTGTCTAAGAATCCACAAGAAATTAGGTTAGAATGTCATATTTTACATATTAAAAAAAAATTGGAATAAAATCGAATATTTTATAAGCCCTAAATAAAATTACAGACAAAAATTTCCCTATTCAAAGTCAAGCGTAAGACATCTTTCATCCACACTCTTATATTTTGCGGCTGACGTGCCAAGTTTGTTGGAGCTAGTAAAATTGCTTTGGTCGGAGACTTGCGAAGAGCGCGTACCGTATTATAAAGGCGAACTCAATGTAGTACCCTTTTATTGTTTAAGGAGAGTAGAATAACAGTACGGTACATTACATCTAAAGCGATTTATCATTTTGGTTATACTTTATTTATTGTACACTTAATTTTAGGTCTATGGCTCTTCAATTGCATGCCATTCAGCATTATCGTAGCCTACACTGGTACACCTTTGCCAGCTACCTTACTAAGATTGTCGCTCCACCAACTCTGAGGGCTACCTTGATCAAGATTCTATTGATGTTGATGCTGTTAGCCTATGCGGCTCTTACAGCTTCATCGGACACAGGGCTCACGGAATTGAGACGGTCGTGAGCTGGTTTAATCCATAGTCTCCATACGAGAACTAATTTATGCCACATACTAACGGTTCTGCGGCTAACAGGCACGTTAACATTAGCTTGTTAATCCGAAGATCTTGATTCACTTTCGGATCACTTCGTTCCGTATTTTGGCTCTTCAGACAAACCCCAAGGACTATTCCCTTCCATAGCTCACTAAGTGCCATAAGTTTGCGATCCAGCCTTACAGTAAGCGGGCACATTTCTTCATCTTATGCCATAAAGTGGACACACGGATTAAAGATTTAATCACTTACAATCAGATGAACCACTTGGTTGTTTATTACTCTTAAATTAACTCTTTAATTTAAAGCTTTCGTCTTTAAATTCTAGTAATACTCTAGTAGTTACGTAATTTATCAAAAACTTAATTATCCCTGTATTGTATTTAAAATTAAACGAAATGTATTGTGATAATAGTTACTTTTGAGTTTATTTAAATGGTAAACTTGTATAAAAAGCAGTATTAAGTAGTGAACCATCTTTGAATATATAAAGGATTTCTTAAAGAGATATATATTTCCTTTTCTTATGAATTACGTCACAAGCAATAAACCTGCTACGTTTTAAAATTCTTAATATTTGAGTATGAATAATAGAATTCCAAGTGTGTGCGGCATGATTCATATGACTCCTGAATTACCTCCTAACTTCTACGTTTATGAAGCGGCACTGGCGTTTGTCAGGTTTATTTTGGCAATATTATATAAAATCCTTGGCGAGCTTTATTGAGTTTAATAAACGCGCCGAAGTGAGGGCTGCCTCGCCATGTACCTTTTACCCGCATAACTAAGAATTTATATACAGATGCTTATAGATAATTTAAGCAGTTTGCGCGTACCTATCTAAAAAAGGGGCACGGTGAATATCCTAATTTTGTTTCATTCACAAGGCATCCGCCATCATTTTCATCTCCCCTCCTGGTTCCATTTATCTCGGGTTTCTCCTACAGCGATTCGCATTCTAACATTTTGTTTCTAACGAAATTGTTATTTCCGACTGCTTTCTTTCCGTTAAGCGGATTCGTCAAGGGTCTTTATATAAAAGTCGAGGAAATGAGTTTGCGGCAGAATCGTGACGTTTGATCTTCTTTCTGGAAAGGTAAATGTAATAAATATTAACAGAATTCTACGTTTTCGAGAGCTACTTCACTTTGAAGTAAAAATGGAAGTAATATTGTAAAGTAATTTCATCATCATACCCTATGTACCATTTTTGAATGAAAGATAGTAAATAGTAACTATATAAATAGTATAATGTTAACGTATATCTTTAAATTTTAAATTTAGCGCCCAGGAAATAAATAATTATAAATTTAAAATGTTTAGTTCACGTCCCTGTTAAAAAATTAATAAATAGTTATCAAAATTATAAAATTTTTAAAGCTAAAACTAAAAACTTTTAAAGTTCAACGTGAAAAAGATATGAAATTCCTTAAGTAATACAATCTAAAACTGACCTTTTTGGAATCAAGAAGAAAATTATAAATTAACTTTAACTAAACCGCTGCCGTGTGACTTCGCGCCCGGCAATCTCTGCCTAGAATTTTAACTAGGTGATAGAGATCGGTAATCCCTAAAGCCAGCTCTAACACAATGCGGCGGTAAAGCGGATGTTCGCATCTTATTTTAGTCCTTTTTAATAATTTAGTCACGGTTCCGTCTTCTCAGGTAGAAAATTGGAAATTGTGTCATTCTTAGGAGTTTGCTGAGGAATCACGTCCTTTCAAAGACTTTTAGCTTTTACAAGAGAGTAAGAAAACAAGTTGATTAGAAGTGTTCATATTTTAAACATGATTCAAGTAAAAGTATTCCGAGGAATTTTTATGTTGCAGAAGCGTGTGAGAAGACGTTTTGTCGTTGGGGGGCTGAGTGTGTGTCTTTGGGGGACGGGCGTGCGCATTGCGCGTGTCCTGTGACTTGCCCTTCCGCCCCAGCGTCCGTTTGCGCTACGACAGGCCGAACTTACCACAATCACTGTTACCTACGCAAAGATGCCTGCGAGCGAAGGCTCAATCTACGCGTCAAGCATGAGGGCGAATGCGGTCAGTACAAAGACTAATTAAGACAAAGACAAGTTACAATTGTTGTGATCATTAGAAGCTTTATTAATATATTTGTCGATTTCAGTTACATCATTAAACCTGTGAAGCAGAACTTTATCAATTTTTTCTTATAATTTTAGTAGTTACTAACTTTTTTTATTCATTAATTAAACGTGTTTTCTTCATCTATATAAAAGAGAAGTCATTTTAATTGACGTAAATTATTGGCATCTGTGAGTTCATTTATTAATTTAAAAGACTGCAAACGGAATGCACATTAAAGGATCATCGGTGAAAATCACCCAATGTAAAAGTTTTATGCATTATTTACATAAAAAATAAAATAAGTCTAAACGTCCCCTGAACTGTTAGCCAAACCTGTTAACCAACCTCAATAATACTTAAAAATTACATTTTTGATGGTATTATAATGACGAGATCGACTCTTTAACTTTTCACACCTTACCTCGGCTGACGTAGACTCGAAAAGGACGGTCCTCGCGTCGACTGATCAATTCGGGGTCCTTCTCTCGGGTCTCCGTCGACTGATAAGGTCAAAAAATCGAGCGGCAAAGCTTCACGATAGATACCCGACAGACGTTAATCGCATTACACTGCGCCACCTCCAAATGGAGGTCAAAGAGCGCATCAAATCTTACAATGATGGTAAATGGGGCAACCTGTTAGCGGGCCTGGAGCCTTCGAATACCACTTACTGACGGTTGGCGCGGGGTCTCAAAGCAGACAGCATCGCACAAATGCCCCCGCTAATTTTACCGGACAATGCTACTTTCACCTTCGACCACTCGGAGAAAGCCGAATATCTCGCGGACAGTCTAGAGATCCAATGCTACCCATCGAATGACCCCGCGGATTACTTCCCCAAGAATAGTTAGGATTTAGGATTATGCACTCTTGCGTTCAACAGGCCTTCCGCTTAACGGAACACATTCTTGCAAGGCTCGCCCTCAAAAACCCAGTAGATATTGGTGCACTAATTTTCGATGTCGCAAAGGCGTTCGACAAATTCTGGCATAACGGTTTAATTTATAAACTACACTCGCAAAACATACCAGACAGGCTCGTGCACATCATGCGAGCCTTCTTGTCAAATCGCACTTTCCGATATCGTATCGACGGCACGCGCTCCTCAAAAAAGCGTACACTAGATACACCCGCGTGTCAGGGCGTTTCTCACCGCCCACAGCTTCCGATTGACCAGACAACAGGTGGCGTCCGTCAGAGGCTAGGTCCATACCACCATCACCATCCATTCTCCATTCTGGAGAATCTTCCGATAGCTAGGGAACTAGCAACTTAGGTGGCACTATCAGATAAGAACGTAATCAGAGCAGATCGACACGCTCAGTGTATGAGCGTTTTGCGTAAGAGAACCAAACCCAACCAAACTCTATAACCAGCTCACGGACCCCTCAGTTCCGTGAGCCCTGAGTCCGATGAAGCTGTAATTGTCGCATAGGCTAACACCATCAACGTCAACAGAATCTAGGTTTGTTATAATATCTAGTAATCAACAGCTACGTGATGTAGTTGGGTAGCGTACTGGCTATTGCGTCGCTGGTTCGACACCCAGCCGAGTCCAATTTGTGATGCACATGTGATGTACAGGTGTGTGCAGCACAAATTGTTAGTTTTCAGGTTTAGGTGTGTTGTATATACTATGTCCAGTGTCCCTTGACACCGCATCTGAATTTTCCTCCGATCTTATTGCATATGCATTACATCGGAATAGAGGGGGACTTCGAGTGCCTCTGTGTTTGCGCAAATGCTTACGACACTATAAAATATTCCACCCACTTGATATCACAAAAGAACTCTGATCTCATACATCCCACGTAGTAACATCACGGCGAACATATTTATTTGTTAACATTTCCAAAAAACAATTTAAGATTTTTTATGAATCGGAATGAAAAGCGGGCAAATAGTTCATATTATTTATTATATTCTCATATTATAATAGAACTATGTACTCGTTTGTCTCCCTGATCTTAACATACATTAAACATTACCCAATATTTTAAAGCTAGTGTTCTAGGAAAGCGTGGTTCTAGCCCATAAGTTTCCAAATATTTTTTTCTTACTAGTCATTTGTTACTAGAAGCTGGTGACCCCTGCGCTGGGATAAACTGTCCACTGGGGGCACGATGCATGGTTACCTATGGACAAGCTGAATGTCGATGTCCACGCAGCTGTCAAAGGCGGAAGCCTGTTTGCGGTTCTGACGGAAAAGAATACCCATCAGCCTGTCATCTCGATAAGCACGCGTGTGACAATCAACTCAACGTCACAATACGATATCACGGAAAATGCGGTAAGCGTACAAAATTATCTTCCTATTTACTCTATAATTGAGAGTCTCACGATGGTTTGGGGTTAGAAATTTAATCATGTTTTGGTAACAACGTACATCTTGGTAATTTCGTTAGGTTGTATGCGAAAGGGTTTCACATTCACTTACACATATATAAATTGGATAGAAATTCGAAGAGTAGATACAGAAAATTAAAATTTAATTATTAACTGAATTATATATTTTGAGCAACTTTTACTCACTTCAAATTTTTATTAATCGATATATTATAATTTCCACATTGCAAACTTGCATTCCATTGCAAATGCCGATGAAACTATTTCTGTTCATGTTTTCTGAATTTGTTTAAAATTAATTACATGACAGTCAGGTAAAAAAGCAGAGACGTTTTCCATATCAATCAAGTTTATCTCACAAGACAATCTTCCTTTCACTTATTTAACATTAGTCTCTAACTTGATAAGAGGTAAGCCTATATATATATATATCATTAACACTGGCAAATGCAAATATTATATATGTGAGACATCATATACAGATCCTGCAGGATGCTTAGAATCATGCTAGATGTCTGGGAAGGACCTATATTCATTAGTAGCCTAGTAATGGGTTGAGACGGTGATGAAACTAATGGTGATCAAATAAAAAATATCAAAATTTAATTGATATATTTTGTTGGAAATAAAAGGTGTTACAAAGGGGCTAAATTTATTAATATAAAAAAATTGTTACCTCAACAAGCTAGATAATTCAAAGCTTTTATTAGATAAAAAAAGCATTAAATATTTTTTTAATTTGAATTTTTTGTACGTCGTTTATGAAATTGTCGTTAATGAAACTTAATTAAATCTTTAGATTATAAAACGTTTATAAATCATAGCATTTAGAAAAATGAAAAAAATACCAAACTTTTGTCTGCATCTATGGATTTATTTTATAAAAGAAAAGT
The DNA here is from genome assembly GCA_029286865.1 of Teinopalpus imperialis. Classification (NCBI taxonomy): domain Eukaryota; kingdom Metazoa; phylum Arthropoda; class Insecta; order Lepidoptera; family Papilionidae; genus Teinopalpus; species Teinopalpus imperialis. The sequence goes on along the minus strand of JAGSMU010000020.1, from coordinate 6,566,623 downwards.
AATATTGTAAACATTTTAACTAATAAGAAGATTGGGAATATTCATTATCAAATATCATGTTAATAAAAAATCATGTCGTTCTCTTAAATGTGGAAAATAGGTATATAGATATAAAGAAATTGCTACAGAGTATTATCATAAGATTTTCTTTCAATGACAAGAATTAATTAAAGCGGCCGTTTGACCGTGTTTTGTCAGACCCCAAGTTTGAGACCATGAATAGAACTCGTTAAGAAGAGGTCGCTCCTTAATAATAGATGCGAAGTACAAAAAGGGTCAACGTTTCATTTCATCCGTATAAGATGACACGGCTGTACCGAAATATCATCGGGTGACTTAGGGCTTAGCTCTAAATCGTGAAGTCATAACTTTTATTTGATACTCCAAACGTATTTATGCAACCTTCCAGGATATAAATTATTTTCGTTATTTATTGTTTTTTATTGTCTGTGGTCTAATTTAACTATTATATAATATATAGTGAATAAAAAATTGGGAAAAACATAAATTGTCACTTTTCCCTGATAATTTGTATCAATATCAATTATTCTATACTCTGGTTTTAAGTCTTTTGGTAATACTCCGTTTAATAATATGAATTGTACAATTTGCAGGATATGTTGTAGCGCCCTATATCAGAGTTATTCGAATTAATCTTCTGACATTTAGTTAACAAAGTTCTAATTGAACAGTGACAAAAATGTAGTCATCGTTTCACCTTCCTAAATAACTTTTATTTTTAATTACAACGATGAATGAGCTCACAGTTCACAGATGGTAACGAAAGATTTTGTCCCAGAAATATCTAAATTCTTACTCAATTGCCACCCTTTAGGAAGGAGATGGACAGTATTTCGTATAGGTAGTGTAGAAGCTAACCCCATACGTAATACTGCAACGTTATGTTGCTATTTCACGCTGGTATTCTGTGTGGGCGTGATCTCATTCCAGCCTAGCCGATTCATTCATGCTATAGCTAAAAATTGGTTGCATCTAGATTCAGCAGAGAGTGAGCCAATTATTATATACTGAATACAAATATTATTGTATTTTTTATGTGCACTTGAGTCTATAAAGCCCATTGGATTTGAATCTACGACCCATAGATTTGACTTAACTTTGCTATCATCGTTTTGCACGTTCTTAACTACATATTTGACATACTAGTTATTGAATACAATTTGTGCACAAACGTTTGTGCCTATTTTTACAATTTTGAATACCAAAACTCCGTAGATAAAGTGCTGTAAATTCATTATTGTATAACGATACATAAATACATAGAAGCTTTTGAAATTGTTTTTAAAAATATATATGTAATAATAATAAGATTAAAATGTGTTTTGAAATACTAGCAAGTAAAACGATCTCCCATTTGATGGAACAATGATATCGGGAAATCCAAACTTCGGAATCTGTAGGCTATATAGGGTGTGTTTATCAATAGTAGTCGGCTCAAGATAAGCTAAGATGATCTTGATGATGACATCTTCCCGTAATTATAGCTAAAGTTACTGTTTTTTAAATAACTTAGTGATGATTAGAATCGCACTTGTGCTTTTTGTTAAAATAGTTTCAGTTCAGGACTCAAGAATCTATCCTCATCGTATCTAAAAGAATATTTCAAATACAAATCAGTTTTCCCGTTTCCTTTTTATAAATGTAATTTAATCTACTGTGTTTTATACACTCTGAGCAGAGCGTCTCCGAACCCTTTTCACAGAACTTGTCCCGGAACATTCGATTCGAAGTATATTTGTACAAGACCGAATGCCTGTACATTCCAACTTCCTTTGTGAAAGTCTCTGTTTATTTTACTATTTTACCATTGTATTTATATTAAATCTTTGTCATTTTGGAGTTTGCACTACTGGTGTACTACGTATCCATCAACCTCACTATGTATACATCAAGCGTTAACAGTGGCAGAATCATAATGCAGCTAGTTTTTACAATATACCACCACACCCTCACAGAATACCAGTGGAATATAGCGTATCGTGTGGCGATTGCAATGAAACGGGGACCCTAGTATATGTATGCCATCTCCAGTCCTGGACAACGTACATCCAGGACTGTGACGGAATATTGAATATTTGTCGAGGATAGATGAGGATGACATAGTCCGCAGTCTTCACATGCCATCAGGTGAACTCAGTGCTCGCTTATTGCCCCTAATATAACATAGAAAAGCAACGAACTCTACACAAGAAGACATATTTTCTCAACCCGAAATATGTTGCGATAAATTAGGTTAGTGAGCCTATATAATATATTATACGAAGAGAATAAAACAATGTTGGTTTGTATTACTAACATTTATATACATATATACGTGTTTGTTGGATATAAGGGTCTTAATGTGAACAGGCCCGCCCTAATTTTATTTGATGAAACGAGATAATTTAGCAAAGAGTAATTTTGTATTGAAATGAGTAATGAAATTTAATTACGAGGTGTCGTAAATGTTAATTAATATTAGCAAATGCTTCATGCGCTAAGGGTTTCGTTTGTATATATCGTACAATCTATTTAGCATGATATTAAATTAAATAGAACGGTTCAAAGCCACGAGTGCTTTGTTGTGCGTGCAGCCACTGCTTCTGAATGGCTGGACGCTTTAGTAGCATTAAGTGAACGACGCCGTTTCGTAAGGCATGCTAAGTCCTTGGTCCCCAGTATTCCTACAGAGCGGCGGTATTTAAGCCAATTTAGGACATTATGGGTGACCTCTGATAGCAGGTTGGCTTTTAACTCCAATTACAATTCCAACGATTTGTTCATAAATTATCTAGTTATATTTTGCCTCTTTTTCTTTTTTATAATTAACCTCTGTTTACATGTACCTTTTTGTATGGACATTTGATATATATTTATATATATATTTATATACATATATATATATATATATATATATATATATTCTCATTTGTGGAAGAAGGAGAAAGATTATTGCAAGACATGTCACGATTCGATGGAGATTCTTTGCCACCCTGCGAGGTTGAAATTGAATGTCTCGTTAACATTAAGTGGGTATCTGGTCTACTGCACGTACCATATGAAATATAGCACCGGTATGCTGTTAATTTACGACGTGTTTCAGAGCGTGGTTCTTAGCAAGCTAGTGTTACACAGCGTAACTGGCTTTTCTAACGTGATTCTACCACTTCTACCTTCTACAAGTACAATTGACAATAAAGAACAGGTTAAAGATATATTGTGACCTTTTTCTTGCGAACATTACGAATGAGACAGAGTATATGTATGAATGCAGCTGCTTCATCTGTATAAAACAACTGTCATGCCCTCTGACCAATAACCGCGCATATGATTGTTCACCTTTAGACCCGCAGTTTTAATTGTGTTTGCAAATATACATATAGTATGTAGTAATATCGCTCTTCTTTACTTAGCTAGTATGTCGCTGCATCGTACACCGCTAAATTCTTTAAAGAAGCAGCTTATTCACGAAACTTGAATCAGACATGTCTACAATTAAAGAATTAAGTTTAGAATCGCAAAAATGAATCTAGTTTCTAAGCAGTTTTTCTGCGACAGAAAGACTGCCAAAATGGACTGTGAAGAAGATTTAAGTAAACTTAGATTAATAAGACTATTAAGTTTGTATCTATCTGTTGCTTATTTGTTTGTCACTTGTGTAAATACATGTTGGTATCATATCACGAGCCTCTTATACTATTTTTATTAATAACGCTCATTAAAATTACATGTTACATTAACGCTAAATCGAAAAACGAGAATCACAATCAAAATTTTAAGCCAAATTATGTACTAAACTCCTACAACCTTGCTTATTGACACTTCTTTGTATTTCTATTGTTCTTATTGTTATCCATAAATTACACACATTCTAGATTTATAGTCAATTGTTCTTCCCGTTTACAACTTACAGAAACTCTACCAAATTTTAAGTAAACAACTTCGTTATGCATATAACTTTTTTAAAACCTTGTGTATCAACATTTTTAGTTTACTTTATGTATGCACATTCAACAACGGTTTTGTATAAAATATTGCGAATCTTGCCAATTTGTCGGTAATGGATCAATATTATTTTGATGATAACATCAAAAGTTGCTGCTAGCTCAGCTGTTGATTGAGTATCGTCAGCTTCCACAATCGCCTTGAATTCATCATTGTTGATCAAAGTGTCCGGATGAACAGGAGGTCCATTTTTCAAATCAAAATTTCCAGAACGGAACCAAGCAAACCAATAACGGGTCTTGCGTTCGTTTGTAAAGTTGTCTCCGTAAACGTTGTTGACGTTGTTACGTGCCGTTTATGCCGCGTTGATACCACGACGGAACTCGTATTCCATAATTACACGATTTTTTAAAGTATCCATTATGACGAAAAATGTTCAAACGTAACGAAAATACAAAGCTAATCAATAAACAAATGACTGACTTTGTAAAAAGAATGTCATGTTTTATAACAAAATAATTTGAATTTAAAATTCACAGCTAATCAAAACATTTTTTTAGTTTGAAATGGCCAATACTGAAGAACGGCAATTTTTAAATTAGGTAAAGACCTAATATATCTAGTGCCTCAATGTTCCATTTATAGTTTGATATAAATAAAAACCTATTCACTTGAAAGCACCTACTTGAAGAATGATATGTTTATAATAAATATATATATATATATATATTTATTACTCTAGTATTAACAAAGAAAAATATTTATCTAACATAATCTATATTTTACATAAAATCTTAATATATTTTCTCACGCGTACAAACTACAATTTTTCTATTACATCATAATAACAATAGCAATTATAATCACATAAAACAAACAGCAAATAAATATTAATAATATAAAACAAAAAATATATTTACTTATTACAAATATCGTCGATACATACGAGTCATAAATCCACAGTCTTGCGCAGTCTCGCTAGCGTACGGGTGCAGAATGATACGTTCTTAGAAATTACAGTGTAATATAGTTATAAATGCGTTGTTATGTTTTGTACAAAACAAAATACATATAATGGATGAAGAAAGTTTTATTCGTTTGGGTTATAGTTCATATAATACCAATCTATGTACTAATAAAGTTCTTCGGCTCAGTTTCTGCAGTTGCCCGCAACATTTCGCGAAGAAAAATTACAGAACAAAAGGACATTATTCGTGTTCTGAAGAAAAAAGAACCAGACAAAGTTCCGATTTTGAGAGTTGGAGAAATTACCGCCAATATCTTTAGATCACATACGGTATTGAAAGATATCGTGATACTTAAAACACAGGTAAAAAATATAAAGGAATCATATGCTACAATAGATCAAGTCAATAATGTCAAAGCCGAGATAGATCACATGAAATTTTCATCGTTGGTAAACTTTATTTAGCTAAGAATAGGTCTAAGTGCAGAAAAAGAGGCACAGAAATAGGAAAATAGAATAGCAAGGATCGTTCGTAGTAAGGCTTTCAAACCAGAGGATACATTTAAACTGGCCGGTGTTACATTACCATTTTTCTTATTAAATATACACAAAGATACATGGCGCAAAGATATTGCAAATCGTATATTTTTAAAACCAAACTAAAACATTGTCCCCCACGCATTTTAATTGATGGTAACAAATACTAAGCTAGATATATTCCTGAATGACGAACTATAGTGGGCTGTTACGAACATTCATGTTATACTAAGACTTTTCAAGTGCGATGAAGTGAATAACTGTAAGAACATTAAATGATCTCTATAGGGCATAAAATATTAGCATTACAAGAGATGTGGTTAATGCCGGACGAGCTGGTGCGCCTGGGTGTGCATTAAGGCTTTGGGAGTGCGGGAGTATCTGAAATGGACGCAACTACCGCGCTCAGAGATTTTGAGAGCGCTTTTGGAGGTGTAGCATGTTGTGTTTATGGCGCAAGATGATGCTGTCGTATGTGTCAGTGATCCCATGTGCAAATCCGCGTTCAGTAGCAATACGCGTTGTAACTAACAATCAGCCAGTGCTTGTCGTAAGCTTATACATGCCAATTAATTCAATTACGTTCCACATACGCCATAATTTATGATGGTGATATTTCTTCATAGAATAAGACAGAATGTGTGTGAACACTAGTAAGTTGCAGTTATCATCAGAAACACTCACATTTCTTAGTGAGGCCCACGGGTGTCGGCACTGGCTTGACCACTGCATGGTTACGATTCCGGCGTTGCAGTGTGTCACGGGCGTGTTCGTAAAATAAGATGTTTACTGGTCTGATTATCTGTCATTAGTAATTAAATACAATTTAGATGTTATGCGAGAAAAATTTGTTGAAAAAAAACCCTGTTAGTATTATAGTTTGTGGGCAGATAGAAATGCATAGCAGCGTCTTTCATTTAAAAACTTGTACAATTCTAAATTAAAAAAATATTAATTTTGCCAGTGGAACTGCAACAATATTATGGTAAAAATTGGAAAAATTGTAAGACTGCCTACGATAATGTATAACATTAAGTGATATTTATTTAAATATTAAAAACATTTTTAATACGTGTGCGAACGACACACATGCATGTAAGTCAGTTAGTCGGAAAAAATCGTTGGCTGGCTGGATAAAACATGTGAGTGAGGATCATAGATGGGCCAGATTAGATTTCAACAACTAGGTTAATAAAGAAACCCATCTTTCGGGCCAGTTTTCCAAGTGAGTGCGTAATTTTTTTATAACAAAACTCATATGGTTCAAGATTACATTAACATGGACGTTTCAGCAAAACATTATGCAAACTCAGGTTCTAAAATAATTTGTAAAGCCACAAACAAGTTCAACCCTAAAGGTGGTTTCCTGTGATTGTTGACGGAGTCTCTTATTTTAAGAATATCTCTGAGACTATTAAAACACAGTTTGCTGTAGAGTCGTCACTAACACCATGCCGGGTGTTTGATGCTAAATCCCAGGGTGCGGAGATGTCAACAATCATTTTTACATAAGTTGGATTGACAGGATGGTGGATTATACAGATCATAAGTAAGATGACACAAGGCAAATCTGCTGCGCTCTTTGAACATTTGCACACACAGACACACACGCACATACAAATCTATATACACATACATACACTTAGCGCAAGTTCTCGGATACGCACACACTACACATACGTCTTATTACGTCTCTACATTACGTCATAACTTAGTTGGATTGTTTGTATTATTCATATTCTTGATGTTTCTTTAAAATTTCTCTTCTACAAACAGAAACTAGTCCGTGAGGTGAGAATCTGGTGATCTGCCATACTGAGCATCCTAGTCCATCACAAATGCTATTTTAACACTGTGAAATCTGTACATTTACTAATCTTAATTTGTGAGAGAAAATTATAAACATTATTATTATTAATATTATTTTGTACAGACCCGTGCGCAGATCATGAGTGTGTGGACGGAGGAATTTGTCAGTTGAACGAAGCGCGGGCACCAGTGTGTCGATGTGGTCCTCCTTGCGATCTGGTCGTACGACCGGGTGCTGCAGTATGTGGCTCAGATTACAAAGATTACCCAAGCGAATGTGCGCTGCGCCGCGAGTCGTGTCGGACGCGGCAGCAGCTCTCCATCGCTTATCGGGGCGAATGCGCTTCAGGTAAGCAAAATGTCAAGCATAAAATAGTTTCTCATATGTACGTCGTTTTTGTAATCGGATTAATAAAGTTAAATACGCTAAAAACTTATAAAAATGTTCAGTACAAATAAGTTAGATCAGACCTTCAAGTTTAAGCTAAATAACGTGGAACAATGAAATTCTTATGAAATATATTTTTGTACGGAATATCATTAACTACATCATCATAATATATCATTTAATAATATTTTTAACTGGTATTTTATATGATTTAAAATATAATTAAATCAGAACAGTTGGTTAAAAACTTTCAAGGACTTCTTTATTTTAAATGTAATTGCAGTTTTAATCGTCAATACCGGTGACTGCGTTTAATGCATATTTGGCACAAACGTTCTGTATGTAAGAAATAAAAAATAACACTTACAGTAAAACTGATCAATACACTTGCATAACGCATTATGATCACATACAAATATGTCCCATTGCCACTACCTTTAAATATCTCTCTTCAATTGATTCCAGTTATCATCAGCACATGATCTTAGTAGACTGCATATGCATTTTAGGCTTCAAAGTCGTCATACGATTCTATAGTCCTAGACTTCGCAGACAGATCTAGTGATCGATCGGATTGGAATACGATGCCGATGTAGAGGATGATTATGATAGTAGCGAATATTTAAGATAGCTATTTAACAATCTGTTGTCCGGCAGATCAGTGTCTAAGCGATCAATATTAACAAACCTAGTTCGATCCTCGGTACGAATGAAATCGTTAATTACAATTTTAAGTGTTGATTTACCAAATGCTCACCGGTGAAAGAAAACTCGTGAGTAAACCTGCGTGTCAAAATATAATATGAAGTCCGCGAATCCGCAACGGAACCGCGAGATGGACTTTTCTTAAACTTTTTCAGAGAGGAAGCCTATGCCCTCTCTCCTCTGTGTAGAGGTTGTTTTTATAGTGGGATTTATATGTATAAGTTGTTACTTTTTTTTTTTTTTCAGTTACCAAACATCAAACAAATTACTTTAAATATTTCTTTAAATTTGTCTTTTAAAATATTTTAAACAAACGTATCGTTACAGGTTTTTGAAATTATTACGTTAAAATATAAATGAATTTTAAACCCAAAGAGCTGTTTATTCTGAGCAGATAAGCAAATTAAGGCTTATGCTCATCACGGTTCACGTTTAGCAAATTGATCGCCGTTCCAATTTCTTGTTGCCTAGTTAAATTTTAAATCTTTATTCGAAAATACAAAAAGCACACGTTATTGGCGTTAGTGTAAAGAGATAATTTGTTCTATAATAAAATAGTTGGACACGAGCATCGAAGCGTCGTTTCTCTCAGGTATTGCGACAGGAGCAAAATAATTCAATTTTGTAGTATTATTAACTTATCATCCGGAGGGTTGACGTATAATATTTTATCTGTAAACTTTTGTGCATGAACCCTATAATAGCAAAAGGGGATTATGTTACATTATGAAAAGATAAAGTTATAAGAGAATATGTATTAAGATTTAAATTCAGCTTTTACATCATCATCATCAAAAGTGAATGTTAATTTTAAACATTTTTGCAGCTATTTATTCGTTAAAAGGTTTACGTAATATGTGTATTAATTGGTAAATCTTAATAAGGATTTCACATCTATCGGATGAAACCGTCGTAAAATTATTTAATCTTAGGCCAATATTTAAATTCTTAGTTTTGTGTTCCTTCTTCTTAGAAAATCAAAAAGGGCGAACTTTTTGATTTTCTAATTACCACCACGTTGGATAGGAAGTGAACGCAGAACCCTTACGATAATTATGTTATTCCATCCAGTAGTTAGTGTAGTTAGGTAATTATTATAATAATATATATATATATATATATATATATATATATATATATATATATATATATATATATATATATATATATATATATATATATATATATATATATATATATATATATATATATAATAATAATAATTAATATAATAAATAAAAAAATTAAAAAAAAAATTGATATTTTTTAACTTTTTGATAGCACAACACCCTTGTGAGACTGTGAAGTGCGGTGTTCGCGAACGATGCTTGCTCGACGCGCACGGCGTAGCTGTGTGTGTATGCGGCCCCGAGTGTGAGGATTTCATCCGTCCCGTGTGCGGTACGGACGGACGTACTTACGACAATCCTTGCTTACTGGGTCGTACATCTTGCTTGGACAACAGGGATATACGAGTGGCTTACATGGGACTCTGCGGTGAGTTGAATTAGATAAGTATATAGTATAGATATTAAGTTATTTTACACTATCCGCACATACAATTTGAATACATCAGAGAGAGATCAAAGTACTTTAAGTTTTTATAATTGTTATAGTCTTTTATTTTTCTGTATTCTCTATATTGGTATTATAGAGAACAATGTTGAGATTTATGATTGTAAGATTACTGAAAAATAAACTAAAAAAAATTGTTTTGAAATCAATAGCCTAATGGTTTAGGTAACGGTTTGCAAAACTTAAGGTCGTAGGTTCGAATCCACCATTACACTATTGTCGTGAACCATCTCCTAGCACAAGCATTTTCTTGTTAGAGTGGGTAACCGGAATATTAGTAATATTAATAGCATTGCTAATAATTTTTAAAAATAAAAAAAGATTATGATGTTCCAACTAAAATCCTGTAACTAACTTATAAGTTTAACGGATTTAAATTTTATCCGTTTGTACCATAAGCTTACATTTTTGTTAACATTCTTAACCCGGTTACTCGAAACAGACGAGTTAAAAGCTCCAGGTTAAATACGCGTAAAGCTTAAGTTTGAATATATATTTTTTGTTCCTATCAATTAATTTTCACTTTCCTTTGAAGGGGTGGAAAATCCTTGCGCTCGTTTGAATTGCCCGTGGGGCGGCGCGTGCGTTTCCCGCAGCGGTGCTGCACAATGCGCGTGCCCAGTATGCGATACGATGCTAGCTCCGGTATGCGCCTCCGACCACAACACATATGGAAGCGAATGCAAGATGCGCATGCACGCTTGCCAATCTAACATTCAGGAAAACGATCTACAAGTTCTCTATAATGGAACGTGCCGTAAGTATGTTTTTTGTATTTCTTTGTATCCTGTATACCACACCAGCAATGGACTCAAGGACTAGTTTAAAAATTAAATTGAAGTACCAGATTTAGTACTTATATTCATATATTTTTACTCGCTGGAAAGTAGTAAAAATAGAAGTTTTCGAAAGAAAACCCGATGTTAAGACATTTTACTTATCTGATCGCGTTATAAAACTTCTGGTATTCTTTTAGACTCTGGCAATGTAGAGGATGCCTTAATATATGATATGCTGAAGGTCTAGCAGCCATTAAGAGTCAAACAATAAAACATTAAAAATATAGTTATATTAAAATAATAGAATATAAAATACCTATAAAATGCTTGAATTTTTACGTTTTTATAGGTACTTTTACGTGTTTCACGTTTTAATTAAAAAATATTTAATGAGAAATGTTGTTTCAATACAACACTTCTCATTAAATATTTTCAAATTATTATAAATTATATTAAAGTTCCAATTATTAAAATTATTTATTATTAAGGTTAATGACATTAATATTAAATTATTGGCGAACATTTTGAAAGCGTTCGAAAGCATTTACATTATAAACAAACAAGTTCTAATTTGGTGCTATACCGAATATTATTATTATATTTAGTAATAAAAGTAATATCTTTACAAAATATGTATAAAGAAACGAATTGCCAAACGAATTCCATTAGAAACCACAGTTACGAGTGGTGTACATTCTGCGAATTTATAAAATTTTCAAAGTTGAAAAATGAAGATCTGGTGATCTGCGTAGTGGTACTCCTTTGACAACGTCTAAGGCGTTTGTTGACAGCATTAGAATCTTATTCCGATTAATGTTTACGTATACAACTCATTAACTTAATTAAGTAACTCTGTGTTAGCGGTAATATTGACAGTACTAAAATACATTTTTTCCGTGGTTAATATTATATGTATAAAAAACTGTAAATAATTAATATCGCCCCGGCTTTAAAATATAGCATGACGCGTCGTTGAAACTTTAGCTACTAAGTAAAAGCAAAGTTTCGGTGTGTTATGTTTCTTATCTAAATTGTTAATAAAAGAAATTAGTTTCATGCCGACAAACCTCCCGTAGGTTTGTCGACCTTTTAAAATAAATTATTAAGTTGATCATGCTAGCTTTAATAATTTTAACATGAAAAAGTAAACGTTAAGGAAACATTATTTAAGGCGATTTTATAATAAGCTAGACTTTATATCATTATAAAAAAAAATCAAGGCTAAGTAGGGCATTAGTTGGTATTCATCAAAATTCATTTTCTTAGTCTGAGTGTGCTGTCCTCGATGTCCAATGTTCCCGATACAGCACCTGATATTTCCTATTGATCATACTTTGAAATAGGAAAAGGCTTGAGTGAATACCTTTATATTTGCGCGGACGCTTACGGCGCTCCGATATGTCCTGCTAATAGATCTGGTAATTACGACAAGATAATTCCGTAGTCGACATTGACCAGTATATTGAGTGTATTAAAAATTCCGGAGAAGTATACTTAGTTACCCTCTGTACCACTATATCATACAGAGAAATTTTAACCCTCGTATCATAATCTAAATGCTAAAAATATCATGAAAAATTCCAATATCTTTGTCTTTAAAGTCTTATTTCATAAAACATTCAAGCCTTGAGATTAATAAACGAAAGACAGAATCAATTATAAAATTCCCATTACAAGCATTTCGCTATCAATTTCCCGTGAAGAAAGTCTTTTTCTTTTATAAAGTTGTCAATAAAATGCGTACAAAATTCCGACGTCGTAATAAAGAATGCCTACTTTAATATCCTGTATATATATTTTAACGTGGCAGACCTGTTTCAATTTCGGCGGATCTTTTTTCTATGGAAGCTAACTTTGTTAATCACGATAACGTTAATAATAAATGCTTAATTAATTTATTTTACATGGAAATAATAATTTAACTAATATTTAAAGTAGTACATCTATTACTACTCTGCTGTATATTACTTTAAACATGACTTAGATAATTTTCTGACAGTAAATAATTAAAAAAAAAAGTTTAAATTCCTAAACCTCTAATTCATATTGTATTAAGTAAATTTTGGCAATATAGTAACTACAACTCTAATATGTCACTGCTAAAATATTATAGTCGAAAATATACGCTTACACTTTAAAAGATATATTAAATATATTTTATGTGTATCAACCAAAAGGAAGCAAATCTAATTTTATTATGTATTTTCAGTGCTTTTCAGAGTTTTATAATGGATAAACCATTTGTCGTTTTATACATATTTATTAAACATATGAGCATTGAAATCAGTTTTGTAATAATATAACAATGTATTTTAATTAATATAATTAATTAATGTGGAGGTTACTATGTATAATATTCGTATATATTATTACACAATAACATTGTCTAATGGCATAACAGCTACATTTTTGTATATTATAATAAAGTTATAAATAACTTAAAAGTTTAAATATAATATTTTTCTCTCAATAGGTTTAAGAGTTTGATTTCGTTATTAAAATCACCCCATGAATACTTTTATTGTAATTAAGAGGGGTGAATTTGAAAAGACATGGAAAATATTACTTCTTATTGCACTACATCAAAATATTATTATAATATTTTTATGATGTTTTTGTAGATTTGCGATACGACAACAAACTGTTACCAATTTTTGACAGTTCATCATACGTTAAAGGTGATGTCATATTATTTTAATATTTAGTGTCAAAAAAAGTGAGTACACGGTTCATTTCAAGAATAAAAATCAAGCGGTTGCGCCATGATCGCAAAAGATCTCTCTCTGATTATCAAACCTCCGCTGAAATTATTTATTTTATTTTTATTTATTTAACTTTTATGCACACAAAGCATGTATATAAGGGAAGTAACATAGGAAGTAACAAAGGCGCAGCTTAAGTATTTACAAAAAACTTAAACTTTTAAGTTGAAAAGTACTGTTCATAGTAAGATCAGTAATGTATTATAATAGAGAAAATTATAATTTTCTTCTAAAAATGATCTCAGGTTTGAAAATTATCTCACCATTAATAATAATATAATTCCTTCAAGTTTGTATCACTCTTTTGACAATCTCGAACGATACCCGATATGCGTTATATTCGTTAGATAGCATACAACGCGATGAAGAAGCTTAAAAGAGGAATCGTACTAGAAGTGGACTGGTGAACTTTACTGTTGAACCCAAAGTATCAAGCAGGAACAAAGAATTCATTTAACACGTCTTTATTAGATATAAAGAAACGTCAAGGTCTCCAGTTCATGTAAAATATTAAAATTGTATTAAATAAATTTAAACATTGAATTGGAATGGATGATTTACACGTATCAACCAAGCAGCAGCTAAAAGATGTAATCTATGGAAGAAGCCTAGATAGACTTATATTTATATACGAATAAATGTGTTTAGGTGGTAACACCCATCGCGAGATGACTTGCTTGTAGCACAAATTAGCTGATACGACTTCGAAAGGAGCACGCGTTCACCATAAACCAGAGTACCATAATGGCTACTGGATTAGTGCTTAAGTTTCGTTTAGTGAGGCGAAGAAATCGAAAACCTATCATTACTTGTGTGGGCATTCTATTATGATCGAAGATAAGAACATATTTATTAATAATCGTAATACTTACAATAAGGCAGAGTTAATCATAAGTTCAGAAAGTCTTATATCTATACGTTCTAGTCTTCCATTGCCGTGTAATATCTTATCAAAAGCTTTCTTAACAACGATTTATTTAGATAACGGTTACGTAATGATATTGTTAAACGGCTTAACTTATTATGAAAGTTATTCATGCTATCATCATTTTTAACGAATTATGATAACATGAATGATATCCTAGTCATTTTGACCTTGGCAATACCTTAGGCTTATTACTAGTTGGTATTAACTGCGTATAATGTTTTATTGTGCCCTAAGCATTCGCGAGCACACATAGTGCATCTGCAATAAGAACGGAGAAAAATACAAATGTAGTGTCAGAGACAAGGGGCATACGTAACAAATAGAAGCGTCGCTGGAGTTTCTTGCGCCACTTGTTCTCCAGCGCCCACGCAATCCGAAGTGGTGGTACAGGTAGTTAATAATAAAAGCAATTTTTAAGATAATCCTCTATCAGAAGCAACTGACCGAGCCGAGGTTCGGATCTCTCAGGCACCCTTGAGTCAGACGCTCTCGCGAAACAGGTTGAGGGTCCAAGCCGAGGCTACCTCCCGGGAGCCCTTGTGCTGGTTACCCAAATATAGAGGTCTCGACTGAGTGTCGAGACCGCTTGGTCACCTCTGAACCCGGTGAAATTGTAAAAGACCTCGGGCTAACATTTATTATACGGAACATGTTGATAAATGTTGATACATGTTGATGATAAAAATTGATATGAATAGATCCCGTTAAACGTTAAATCATTTTCATATATAATGTTTTCAAAAGTGTTAATAATAATAATATTAATAAAATATTTCCATGAAATAAAAATATTAATTTATTTATTACCATTATTAAAATGGACTCTAATTGCTCTCTTTTGCCAGACAAATATAGCTTCCTTACTGCTTCCATTGCTTTAAAATAAGAAAATGAACAAACTCATACTATGAGCTAAGTAGGTCCTTTAAGTAGTAAACTCCGAGAATATCAAATCACAGAACGGGTAATGACATCCCTTACCGACTATGTACATACCTACTCGTGTAACAATTATCCCATATGAATAATCAACGAGGATATGTTTAGGAGTGGACGGCAACACCACTTTATTAAGAATATATGAATTATTTGTCGAATCAACATAATAATGTATAAATTCAAACATGTCTTCCCTTGAGAATGAGGCATAACGTCAAAACTCAGTAACTCCACGTGACTATTTTCAATGTAATGAATGGATGAATTACATTTGCGTGTTACATTTGATATTTTTATATATTTTAACATTGTCATCATATCGCGTATACGGTGATGCCACTTGATTTTGTCGGAGTATTTGACTACTGCGTCTTAGGTTTTAAAGACCATGAAAAATATTTGTGAATCATAAATTGTTTACTATCTGGTCTGGATGCGTAGTAAGTTTTGTGTCCTTGAGGATGCATCTGAATTGCCTTCCGATCTTATTGTAAATGCATTACATCGAACTAGGGAAGTGCGAGACAAGTTAGTATATCTATCTCTGTTATTACGCGACTACTGCTCTCGGAATTATCAAATTTATACTGGGCAGTTAATATCAGTCATCTGATAGCAGCTAGAATATATTGCAGTGGTTGATCAGGAGACCATCATTATCAACATGTTCCGTACAATATAAAAAATAAACATTTTGTTGACTTTTACAGAATCACCGTAATTAAAAAAAAATCTATAGATTTGATACTAAAAGCTGGTATTTAATTTACAAAACTTTATTTTTACTAAATTTATTTATACAGAAACGTGTGGTGATATTTTATGCCAAGGGGGAGGGGACTGCGTGTTAGACGTTGATACTGGACGGCCTGCATGCCGTTGTAACCACAACTGTACAGAAGCACAGGTAACTTCGATACACTGATGAATAACTTTTAACTGCATTAATGGAATTTAATTTTAGACTTTTATATTTTTCAAGTTCTTATCCATTTGAATTTTATATTAAATTTAGGCATATGTTACTTAAGTCTACGAAACCTTATTTAAAAGCGCCCACGTATTTACTAACCACTATATAATAACCATTGTTTTGTTATACATATGAATGTGAATGAATAATCATAGTTATATTTTACACTATGATTATTCATATTGTAAAATATAGTTGCCTTGCTCTGGGTCGTGGTTTCTTTTGTTAGTCTATTTTTATCGATGAGTTACCATTTTTATAGTTGAATTGGAGAATGTGTGTTTTGGTCAGCATTTCCGACAGTAAATCACAGTTTGTGTGAAATTTCCCTGGTAGTTTTAATGTATTAAATTCATTAAAACTACCAAGCTCCTTCACTCAAGTTTCCTTATCCATTATACTTTATTTAAAATTAGTTTGTCCTTAAAACCTAAGAAAAAATAAATAGTCGAGTTATGCGTAACATTCTGGCGTCTGGCGCATATTTGAACGACAAAAGTTTATTTTGTATTGTTTAAAATATCTTAACAGGAATCAGAAGTAGTATGCGGCACAGATGGGCAAACGTACATGTCACAATGCGAACTCGACTCGACGGCATGTCGCGAACAGAACGACTTGCGGCTTGCTTACAGAGGTGATTGCGGTAAGTTTTGTAATCTCAGCGTTGTTATAACATAACTTTCGCTTAATATCGCTTATAAGATAGATTAAGCACGTGTAAAATATACGTGCAGAGTTTGAGCAATATCGTAGTTTGGAGAAATAGAAAACTATCTTTGCATATTAAAATGACTGAAGTATATACGGTTTAATTCTTAAAATTGGACTAAATTGATGTCCTATTCATTTTTGTTAAAGCGATAGCTTTTTTCTTCGGGCTGATGGCCGCTGTTATTCCGAGGTCTTTTACAATTTCACTGGGTTGAAAAGTGACCCAATGTTTATTGCGCTCAGCCGAGACCTTTCATCCGAGATCTTTCTAACGCGATAGACTACATATTAAGACTAATTGTAGCGTTAATATGACGGTCTAAAATCATTTAATGGGCTAACTTATGGGTGAGGAGACATTTTATATCAGCTCTTAGGATTGACAATGCATCTACATCTTTGTTTGTTATTTAGACACAATTTAGGTGGTCTAGGACGCAGGGATTACGTACCATTAGGTTAACGTACGTGCTAGTACACGACTATGCTTTTATAAAAGTATATATAAGTATCTTAAACAACACATTATAACAAACACTTAAATATTGATAAAATATGTTTTTAAGAGCTATAAATCAGTTGATTTCATTCTAGAATCAATTTAATTAGTTTCATAGTTATAATCATTCTAAACTTATAAATACTATACATGCACATGTATATATATATATATATATATATATATATATATATATATATATATATATATATATATGTATGTGTGTTTGTAAACGTAGTATAATATTAATAGAAGAACATAAAATCATATAATTAAAATTTGTTTAGAAACAACATTACTATTATTTGGTAGTCACCTCGCTGTTAAGAATCCAATTATAATCTAGTTAAGTTCTATTCATGTATTAAACATTATTTTCAAATCACAAAAGGGAAGGTGAAAAGGTTCACGAGGCAGCATTTAGAGAGAAAATGAAGCGAAAGAGCTTGGGTTAACAATAAGCTTTTATACCAATGGCGAACGTCCAAAATTTTAATTACTAGTCGGCTTTTTAATAAAAGCGTCATAGATTCGACACCAAGGAAAAGTGAGATAATATACAGCTGCTATTTATAGCGTGTTATTTTTTAGTTAACCAAGTATATAATATATGTTGCACAATTAAAACTAGCTCATTTGCAAAAGTTACTCTTAGATCTGTAAAACTAGATAAAAATATAAAACATTATTAAAATTTTTATAATTTCGTAAAACCCTAGTAATAATTATCGGATTTGGCACTAACGAAATTGATAACTTATGACTTCTGCTCATGATCCTTTCTCTTTCTTCATGATCATTCACCTTCATTGATCCTGAACAAACGTTTAAAATGCACATGCGTTATCACTCCTGAGGACTGAGATGGAATGCCTCTTTATCAGCAGTTGTGTCACCCCCATGCGCTGTCATTATACCGTACCATACCATTTACAGCAGCGTTACGATGGTAATCAGTTTTAGGTGTAGGCCTTGCCAGGTCGTATCAGAATATAAAACTGCGGCTGCTGGGTAG
This sequence comes from Teinopalpus imperialis, assembly GCA_029286865.1. Taxonomy (NCBI): domain Eukaryota; kingdom Metazoa; phylum Arthropoda; class Insecta; order Lepidoptera; family Papilionidae; genus Teinopalpus; species Teinopalpus imperialis. The sequence goes on along the minus strand of JAGSMU010000020.1, from coordinate 6,548,088 downwards.
GCTAAATTATCTGTTAATTTATTTTTCGCAGCTTGCCTTGGTTTACTTTTCAGTCGTTTCTGTTTTACTATTTTATACATGTTAAATATCATTTCACAATTCTAAAAACTTGTGTTCTATGGAGTTTATCTAATTGCTAGTGGTGAATATGCATACCAAATAACTAAATAACACTAATTTATTCCCCGCTGATTGAATAAAAAAAATATTTTTTAATAACCAGGGTGAAAACAATTTTTGTTCTTGATTTCGTTACATATTTTACCTTAGTTATAAAAATACCTGACTTAGATTAAAAGGAAAAATCTGCTGCAGTTTTATAAAAATGCCACCCTGCCTTGTGAAACTTTTAATGTTTAAACAAAAACCGGATTTGAAAATTTTAATTAACGACCTATTTCATATTCCATAAGTCGCGGCAAAAAATGAATTTTAATACTGGCGAAAGCGTTTTACGTTTCTCGTCCAGCAGTAATCGACCGTTTCCACAAGGCTTTCATTTTGCGGAGAAGTGGTAAACAATCGTTATTAAATTTTCACGGATGTCTTCTCTTAGCCTTCATTGTGGAAAAGAGAACGTTTGTAATTTCGCTCGAGCAGGAATGAAAAGGAAACGAAGTTTTAAAAGGTGTTTGTAAATTATTTTAATCTATGTTTTCGTCGTCCAATTTACGCCGTAAAATTTAAACCCACGTTTTAACCGAACCTTTAATGTCGTTAACACATTTTAGATAGTATTTAATTAGTAGCTTGAGAGTCCGAGGTTTTTTATGTTATTCTATATAAGTACATCGAATTCAACCCCTGGTACAGGAACCAATGACATTGATAATTACAATTTTTTGTGTTCATTTACCACCAGCTCAGCGTTAAAGTAAAATATCTAGAAATTAATGAAAAAAAAATCGAAGACCTGTGAAATCCGCCTCGTAGCTTCGGACTACACTCTCTAGTCTCCCATCTCTAGCATGTAATTTACTTTCTTAATTATTTTTTCGTCTGGTGTGAGACTAATTTATTTTGCAGCACTTTGTGTGGGCGTGCGGTGCTCATTTGGAGCTCATTGCATTGCTGGGGAATGCGTTTGTCCAACCGAGTGTTCAGAAGCACCCCATGAACCAGTTTGTGGCAGCACCATGCAGACCTATCCCAACGAGTGTGAGCTACAGAAAGCAGCTTGCAGATTGATACCACCTATAACACTTCATGTAATTTTTTATGGGAATTGCAAGGACAGGCTCGCTGTTGTACCCCCGATAGCAATGAGTGCGTATACTATTAAGTTTTTACCTTTTTTCTTAACTAACCATTTTTGCATGTTTGATACACGTTAAAATTGAGAAAGCTTAATTCCTATAACTAACAATTGTATTTGCAAGCTCGAAACGATATTATTGTTAATGTTGGAAATGGTTTAGAACAAAATATTAATTATATGATAACGGGCTCAGTTGTTAGCAGTAATTCCAATATAGCGACCCGTCCCCGATCAATTAACTAACTTTCCGCTTTATCGCTCGACTAACACGCAAATATTTGGATTGGTGTGGGTAGCTACGACCGCGATGACCACGACAGAGGCGGAGGAAGGGTCGACGGATAACTTGGGTGCGACAGATCAGGGGGGAACTGCGAACCCTTCTGTGTGCCGAGACATTCGATGCGACTTTGGTGCCAGCTGTGAAATTGGTGGCGATGGTTATCCTCGCTGCTCTTGTCTTTTCGAATGTCCGGCCGACGATGAGTACTTTCCAGTCTGCGCATCTGACTTTAGACTTTATCCCAGTTTATGCGCAATGCGGAAAGAGGGCTGTCAAAAGCAGTTGGAGCTTAGGTTACGACCCTTGGATTTGTGTAAAGGTTAGTTCATAATGCATGCTTGATAGCAAATCATTTTATAACTTTTGTTTTAAATAGATAAATATGTAGATTCAATTGGAGTTGTAGAGATTTATTTATCAATATGTTGAATATGGGCGTATTTTGTTTATCACAGGTATGGAAGTAAGACCCTGCGGAAACAACAAAGCTATGATTGACCTTACAACGGGTTTGGAAATTGATTGTGGCAATGGACCCCATCGTCAAGATTGCCCTGCCGGAAGTTATTGTCACATAACTGTCTCAGCCGCAAGATGCTGTCCTAAAAGTAAGCACATCGCTAAATTGTTAGCCAGAAACACGCATTAAAATGTACCAGGAGTAGCGGGCATTAATTCTGTTTATTATCATGATGAATGACAACTTTTTCTTATATTTAACTTAACCTTAATGTACAGATTAAAATATTTTTTATAACAATACTGAAAAATATTTGTTTTCATGATACAATTTATAGACGATACAAAACAAGTGGAAGAGAGGAAGGTATTGCCCTGTTCAGAAACCGAATTTGGCTGTTGTTCCGACGGCACAACTATGGCGAGCGGCCCTAATGAGGAGGGATGTCCGATCACGAGCTCAACTTGCGGTTGCAATCGGCTTGGCTCGGTTTCGGATCGATGCGATGATAGCGGTCAGTGTGTCTGCCGTCCCGGAGTTGGGGGACTTAAATGTGACAGATGCGAGCCCGGATACTGGGGCCTACCTCGAATCGGGTCGGGCCACACCGGCTGTATTCGTATGTATAATGTTTATATAGTTTTAACTTGTAGATAACAGAATAAGTGACTCAAGTTTTTATGTTTAGATATATATAATGAATTGTACTTTATTGTGGGCTATAAAAGAGCTAGTATATAGATATTTCTTATCAGTCTTCATTGGCACTACAATCAGATGGAGATGTGTAATCTGCATTGTTTACTGTCGTAAATTACCAGAAGAGAAGAAAGAAAGTTATCGCATTCCTGCAATAACGGATTAACCGATGAGAAGTTACTCACCAGCTGAATATGTTATGTTAGTCCACTTCCCTAATAGTTTACCGAAGGTTCCAGGAGAGTGGCATATGGCCAGCGAAAAGAGATCGAAGCGCACCACCGAGCCCGTGTTAAATTTTCCCGAGAACAAGCGAATTGAACTTTAGATCATTAGCGCTCTGTATTGTTCTCCGATGAAAGTAGTCCGGTTTTTTAACAACGATAGACCAAAACGGGTCTACAGGATATATGGAGTGATTTGCGTAATTGTGTATCGAAGAGACTGTCGGTTATGGGTGAGGTTCCTGCATGATATGGGCTGACATCTCGCTCGACTCTAAATTCGACTTAGTTTTTATGGAAATCGGTGGTCGAGGACACAATGTAATGGCTCAATAATATATTGTAGGGATTCTACAAGTCCATGTTTTTCCCTATTTCCTATGCCGAGTCAGCCGGGGAAACCTTAGTGATGTAGCATTAGAATACTCGATCACAAGAAGCAGTCTATGTTCGCGTTATACACACTAATCCAATCGAGCAGGTCTGAGATAATCTAAAGAGAAAAGTTTGAACCAGATATCCTAGCTCCAGTAAAGAAGATCATCAAGTCGATGAAGAATCAATTACGAACTGGAATCAAAGTCTGTGATCAAGGGAAAATAAAAAAAAATGCTAGTGTATTTCATTTCAATGTAAAGCTATACATATGGCGGCTCTAAGGTGGCATATAAAATAAAATTTTAAGTAAATTTTGTTTTATACTTGATTTATACTAGTGTGTGAAAAATTCGATGCGTTATACATTACTTGAGTCGATTTTTTCTCGCGTATAAGGCATCACTTGGGTTTTTAAAAAATTTTCCAAAATAACTAGATTGTGTTATTGTTAACATTAGCCATTGTAAAAATTTTTTTTTGCAAGGACCTTAAATTAGCGATAGCCATGAAAAATTATAATTTTCATTATTTTCGCTAATTGGGACTTTAAAATATAATTATATTTTAAAATTTATATTTTTAATTATATCAATTTTGTTTTGATTATATTTATTTGTAACACAATAAATATAAACAGATGTACCGAACTATTTCGGCATTATGCTTGATTGGTTAAATATAGAACATTACTAGCCGTATATCTTAATAAATAGTTGTTTTAAAACTCAAAAGTAGCAAATAAATTTATTTGTTTAACGTAGCTACATCCAAAGTTTGTTTTAGCATGCGGTTGCTCGGCGTTCGGATCGGTAAGAGAGGATTGCGAACAAATGACGGGGCGATGTGTGTGTCGGGCGGGTGTGCAGGGACAGAAATGTACTGTGTGTGCCGACCATCGACGCCGGTTAGGACCTAATGGATGCTCTGATCGTGAGTTTTGTTAATAGTTTTAAATATTTATACATTTGCAGTTATTACATTATTAAATTCATTAGAATTCTCACGTGATTAGTGATTACTGTCATCCATCTCATCTCAACCACTAATAAATAATAGGCCACTTCTGTACGGCTTCCTCTACAGACTACCCTGAAGCACGGTCCTGAGCCATCCGAAAGATTCTCATCCGATGCTCATTTCAATGCCCCTCAACGTCACTTAGACCATCGCATTGTAGTCGTCGCATTGACTACCAGGTGGAGTAGTGATCTATGAGAAATGTTCTACTATAATGTAATAAATATATTGATATATGCATATTAACAAAACTAAAATGTACTTGTTGCGTACTGTTTATAAATATTAAATCATGTTTATTTTTAATTTAAGGTATCGTATTCATTTAGTAACTTCTCCAATAATGAGTAAATATTTCTGAAAACCGTATAGCTAAATATTTTTATTGAAACTGTGATGTAATATCCTTTTGCTCCATACCAATTACGAGGATATCGTTCTTTATCGTTTTTATTATTATTGTTATTCTCATTCCCTCGTCGTTTCTCTAACACAACTTTAAATGGGCGAATTTAATCCAGGATAACCCAAGGATTAGAAGTAAGATACTCTGACCACCACCACAAGACCCTTTCAATTTAATCGAATATATTATCGAAAGTTCTTGATCACTAATATCTTCCAAAACTTTACGGTGAACATATTATGTATGATACACGAGGGTAAAAGTTTTACTTTTTGTTAGCTGAAATAGGAGGCGTAGTGGAGTCGTGTGCCGAGTTGTCGTGTTATTTTGGCGCTGTATGCACGGAGCGCACGGGTGGCGCGCTCTGCGAGTGTGCCGCCGCGCCCTGCCCCGACACTTACACCAACATGCTGGTACGTACTTAAACTTACCTACGACAATATGCCACGCCGGCTTATTGATTCGAATCTTCACGAATCTTCAATGTAATATTAGCTGCGGTATAGTTCAGGACGTGACCTATTCGTGGCGTGATGTATAAAAAATTATGTTTTCTCGTAATATTGTTTCTTATTATTTTGATTGAGGAATTTTCGAGCTTAGTTTGGACGATGGCTGCAGTTATATCAATGTTTATAGTATTATTTGTCCATTAATACACATATAAGATAATTACGAAACTACCAGATATAACACGTACAATGAGCCATAGTTGAATGGATTTTTATTGCCACAGCTAAATACGATTTACGTAGTAATGATCCTTATATGTACTGACACTATACATTGCCCATCTGAGCTATTATTTTACGTTGTAAAAGTGTGGTTGTTCTCAAGACACTACAGGTCGTTCTAGTTATAACGTGGATTTATCACGTACAAACCTCACATCAATCAACACAACACAAAGGGCGTAAGAGTCTATTTAATTTATAAACACGTGTAGGCACTAAAATAGAACAGTAGATTTGGAATTGAATCTTTGCATGTGTCCGTAAATATCAATATATAATTATTATCTAGATATATAATATAGTTTCATTAAGTGGAATAGGCGAAGCAAATATTATATTAAGAAAATAAAATGTATTCGCTTCTAGCGATAGCGTGCATTGTTAAACAATTAATTACCTCAGTTTCGTTACACTGAACAGAAATCGAATAGCGACGCGTCTATCTCTTCATCTATACATCTCCAGCTCATTAAATTGAATCTTAATGTTTTCTTTCGATAGAAACATGTTCCGGGCTAATCATAGTGCTCATTTCGATTAGTCGGGAAAAAAAAATGTGTTTAAGAAGTATTATTATAAATAAATAATGTTATAAATATATTATGCTCGATGCCATGCAATTGCGTCTCCTTTAAACGGAAGTTAAAAAAATTATCTGTTCAATGTCGCCTTCTTTTCTATTTATTAAGTAAATCATTTTATATTAAAATGACACCTTTACCAACATAATAAATATTAGTTACTATGGTAATATAAAAGACATAATTTACCTGATGGTGTTGTGAACCTTGTAGACAAATGGCTTGATTCCATCTCTAATAAGGAATCAAGAGGTTAATTTGTTGTGAACTCAGGCTTAATACAAAAAACTTAGTAACTAGGCAATTATTTCTTTTCATAGAAGAATCAAAGGAACGTTAAGCCGATATCAAAATAAAAGCGTGATCCATTTCAGCTCAAACCGACATTTACATTATCGATAGTTTATATCTACAGTGTAGCTCTACTATTATGAATGATTTATATTTCAATTTTACTATATAATTATTATACATTAAGCTAATAAATGAGGAAAATGGATAAAAGCTCATTATGCACAGCCGTGTATAACGTTCAAAATAGGTTTAAAGGTGAAACTTGTAATTTCCTTAAAACATATAACATTAACTGTAATAAAAATTCGTTTCCTATAATGTTATTACAAAATTCCACGGCAAATTTCGTGCAAGTTGCCACTTAACTCACCGTCGTCACAACGCTCAATAAAACCAACAGGTATGCGGGAGCGATGGAAAAACGTACGAGTCGGAGTGCCACCTAAAATTGCAAGCGTGTCGCACGCAGGAAGATATTGTGATTCAGGCTTTTGGTCCTTGCAAGCTATCTGAAGTCCCTGGCACTGCTGGGCCACCGCGACCCTCTTCGCCCATACAGTTTACGCAACAAGACGATGGCGCAGCCTCGAAATCTACAAGACACTTACTCAATCCCGACAAATACTATAATAAATATGAATGGAACCGGAAGGAAACTCCCAGTGATTTCGATACTGTTCTATCCGGCCAGAAGTTTAAAGGTAGGCGAATGAGTACAATTGCACGACACAAATTTAGCTGTAAAATATTAAGTGTTATTAGTATCGCGCTTAATAACTTACATACATACATACATGCATTGCTATAATTTTATAAGTATGGCTTAAGTGTATTGGCTTACAATAAGCAATCTTAAAAGCTACCTAATAATAAGTTATTTAGCATTTTTATAGATTCAAAATATTAATAAGAATAATAGAATATCAAATGTTTTTTTCCCAATACGTCTTATTCTCTGAAACTTTAAATATATTATAAACATGAGTTATTCTGTATTCGTAGCAGTACCGCCATGAAAATAAAGAAAAAAAAGTTCGATATAAACTGAAGTCTTGTATTACTAATCGCATTTGCCTAACAGAAAAATGTACCGTCGGTATTACAAATGCCATTTACTAATTACTATTTACTTTAAACTGTTTTTTCTGTAACTAAGGGTAACAAGCGAGCGCACAGTTCACCCAATAATAAGTGACCACTTAGGCCCTACACGCTTATATAATATATCTTCAACAAAGATCCAAGATGCTCATGTGTTGTTGTGTGATGCAAAGACCCCTGAGTAGCGAGGTGGTATGCCTCGTTACTATTAACTGAGTTTTTGTGCTCCCCAACATGTCCAACCAGACCAAACACAGCATGATAATTCTATATTTCACGCTAGTAATTTATAGGTTGTGGTGCTTGTATTTGCATCTAGAAATTGCTTGCAGCTTGGCTGTATCACGGTTTAACTTAGCTTTTATAATTCACGCAAAAAGAGCACTACCGTACATACAAGCACATGCCTGCCTGCATCAAGCTTTCCTTCCTTTTTGTTATAGTTAAAAGAAAATGTAGAATATTATAAGAAATCATAAAATAGGAAAGCAAGATCGATACTAAAAGTACGATAAGATTTTTAAAGAGATTGAACGTTGTAAGAAGAAAAATTTTGAAAGCTCTGATATCGAAACTATGAATTTTAGAGAAACTCACAATATTATAAAAAATATTTATCGCAATAAAAGCTGTTTGTTAAACAGATTTAAACTATTATCTATAAAATGCGATTTCTAAATATCTTGTGTGTAATTTACAAACAGTAGTCGAAATATTAATATAATTTATTTTCCTTTAAGAAAACCGTAGTATTTAATCTTATCATAAAAACGTTGCAAAGGGCCTGGAAGACCGTTTAATTATAACGAAGAAACAAACACAAGAAATAAAGTTTTGCGTGCTTTGTGTATTTTGTCTATTTTCTTATTTTTTGATGCCGAACTTGGTTTACAAAGTGTATTTCTTATTTAAATATTTTTATATATTATAATATTCACAATATTAGAAGAATCGCCTTGCAAATGTATTGCATTATTTTTATCATTTGATTTCCCTGTGATTTTTTGTGCTTGATTTATTATCCATAGCTTATAATGAGTGCGAGTTTAATGAACTTATAATGAATAGAAGTACGCACTTACAATCTCAATTGCAAATAAGTTTAATAGCAGATAGCAAGCAACAATAAAATAAAAAAGCCAAATAAATTAAGATTTTATAAGAAAATATTGATTGTGAATATAATGCTGTGTTTAAATGCTAAGATACAGTAATGAAATTAGGTTCGCAAACAGCGACGACGGCAACAGTGGGAGTGGTGGGTGCCCTATTGGGAGACCTGTGCGCCGAAGACGCCGACTGCTCAGCCCTACCGGGTGCTTATTGTGCTCGCGGCGGGTGTATATGCCGACCCGGCTTTGTTCCCACTGTACACAGGAAAGCTTGCGTTGGTAAGTTAAAAGAAATAATACAAGTGTTGTCTAGCTAGTACATGTTTTCTTTTATTACATTGAGTGTAACAAACGAGCATATAGTTCACATGATGGTTAAAGTGATTCCAGGGGCCCATGACATCTTGTCAAGGAATCATAATGCAGACACACAGCAGCATTATGCTGCTACTTTACGCTGGTATTCTGTGACGGCGTGGTCCTACCCCGGTCGGGCTGACCTATTCATGCTGCAGCTTTAAACAAACTGTAGTGTAAACTACAACTTTATTAAATAAATTAATGGTAAAATACATAAACCAGCACATAAACCGAAATTACGTCAGTAGTCTTTTCCTCAGAATTTAATTTGGATGCATTTGAAATAATTTTTTGAATATTAAAAAAAATTATGGTACTATTAAAGTATAGATTACAGATTTTTCGTTCTGATTTTGAAATGCGGTAAGAAACATTTGTATCGACTGTCATAAACTGAAATGTAAAATTAAAAAAAAACTGATTATTTCATTTGCGTAATGGAAATGTTATCATGCGTTGTGTATGATCCCACATAGTTTTCCAATAGTAATTACGCGTACGTTAGTACGTATTTGTTTAGCAAGTTTCCTCATATTTTTTCTCCTCTCCTCTTTATAATTCTTTTTGAATAGAATAAGACCACAGTTTTGAAATTTTGTGGGGATATATAGATGACTTTGTTCAATTAGTTATTTCTTTACAGAACAAGTTACGCAAGAAACGACCGAGGAGTATAGTGCATGCTTGTCCGAACCTTGTCATAACCTTGGCACGTGCATTGATCTGCCTGGTTTCACTTATACATGTGTCTGTACGGGCCTTTATTCCGGTTTGAACTGTGAAACGTTTACCAAAGACGGCTTAACGAGTGCATCTATTGAAACTCCTTCGTTCGATGGCTCATCTTACATACGTTTGAAACCGCTGAAAGCATACCATAAGTTAAACATTGATATTGAATTTAAGGCCTTCTCGGAAAACGGAGTCATATTGTACAATCAACAGAAATCCGATGGTACTGGAGATTTTATATCATTGGCCTTAGTACACGGATATTTAGAGTTTAGGTGAGTTCATTCAGTCTTCTATTTCTTCGCGAATATTCAACAAAATTATGTGATACAATAATTTATAAAAGTTTGTATGACGGCGACGTAAAAGAATCAATTTGTTTTAGTTCATTATGATATCTATAATTGTGGTGAAATTAAGCTGATATTAACAGTAAATGCGGAGCTCCTCGTTACAGCCCGTATCGTCAGACGGTTTCTCTCCCTCCCCCACCCTGATCTTCGAACGTTTGGACTCCCCTGTCGAGGGACACTCGTCTGGTTGATCTTTTATATTTGTTTAAATAAATCAATGTATACAATATACTAGAATAATTTCAATCTATTTTATTTATTTTATTGATTGACCAGGCGTAATTACAAATAAATGTCCCAGAATAATAATAATAAAAGGCGTAGAGACATGATGACCTTACCACCCACTGGAGGAACAGTTTATGTGACTAAAGTCTGACACCAGCGCAATCAGTCAGTACCTAGCCAAGAGTTGTTAGTGCTATGCCTTATTTATTTTGGGTACAAGGGCCTGCCCGTGCATATTTCCATCTTATATCGAACAGTTTCAGGACGGATGTGTGCGTTCCTTTATGTTGTGAGGGGTAGGTTTGTTGATTCTGAAGGGTTAGATATGTGTTCGTAAAGTTAAAAAACCTGTCCAATGCTGATACATACTGATAGTTGTCACAAAATATAGGTATCGATGAGGCGAGCATGAAACACGTCAAAGGTGCATAATACATTTTTGTCGGGCGTGAATAAGACAAGCGGTTGGGTCATGCCTGCCCTCATATATTCATTTGACTCAAACCGAACCCCTGATGCCCGCCTAGTTACCGCAAAGGCATGGGTGTCGTGGCCTTTTAAGTGCAAACTGTGAAATAAGCAACCTCCGCAACTACTTCCTGAGGAGATCTGGTGGTACCTTTATCTACGGCGTTGTAGTTTGTGACAAAGGGCTTACGCCTTCGATCCTACGATCTTTGGCCAACGAGCAATGGTAGAACCCGGGTGTACAGAGCGTCCCTAACCAAGAAGCGTTATAGAAAGATAAGGAGCTCGATGGTACAAGGTTCCACATTAGGCATTTTTAGACATCTTTGCCACCCTCCACTGGCTACGGTTTGGTGATCTTTTTGGGAAAACCTTTTTTACCTATGCGATTCAGTATCAGATTATTAACACCAATAACCGTTCCAGGCTCGACTGGGACCTGCCCATCATCACGGACAGGATAATTCTTGCGAATAAGCCTGATATCGTAGTGATGGACCAGGCAGAATCAAGGATATTTATTGTCGACATCACTGCTTGCTAAATATAATAAATGATAATAATAATAACAAATATTATTATTATTTATATTTGACAAACAGTCGCATTTTTATATTGTCATAAAACTTGTAAATCTAAAATTTCGTAATAATTTTTATTCATGTATACATTTTCATATTTTCTTCTAAAATATCCTTATCCTTGAGTTTTATTAGAACAGAGAATTTAATCATGAGTAAAAGTTTGAAAAAATCAATTGAAAGTTCCCGCGATTGTTCTTACAGTTCGTCTGTAATAATAGTTGATGGGGACGGTAAATAATATAAAATAAAGAGTCGGAGAGCTTTATTTTATACTATTCACTCAGAGTGATTTAGATGATAATGTAAGAATAAAATAATCTATTTTATGCATTGTGCTATTTAGAAATAAGTATTTTTGTGTGTAGATATAACCTTGGAAATGGAGCAATAATTTTAACGTCTCTTGAAAAAATCACTTTAAATGAATATCACAAAGTGTCAGCTAAAAGGTATCATCGCGATGGTATTCTATCAGTTGATGATATGGAAGACGTTGCGGGACAGTCCAGTGGCAACTTAAAGGCCTTAGATCTAGCAGATGATACATATATTGGCAGTATTCCAACGAATTTTTCCAGGTACTTATATGTAGTCTATACACTTACATAATTTTCATCACAGACGTTATCTAGCCTGTGTAATTAATTACTTTCTCTTTCAAGAAATAATCATAAAGTAATGAATGCCTTTGTTCAGGGTATTCGATAATATCGGCACCCGGGCTGGCTTTGTCGGCTGTGTGAAATACTTGAGAATAATACGTCATCAAGTGACAAAGAAATTGGGCCGGCCGGACTCATTAGTCGTGTCTATAGAAAACGTTAGGGAGTGCCAATCTAATCCGTGCATGAGTATGCCATGTAAAAACGAAGCTACGTGCAAGCCTACAGATGGATCGGCTACAGAATATACATGTATTTGCCCTCTCGGGTTTCAAGGAGCCAATTGTGACGAGAGATTAGATCCATGCGAATCAAATCCCTGCGGATATGACGAGGGGCTATTGTGCGACATTGGATCCGAGGGTGGACACGTCTGTCGCTGTTTGTTCGGAGGCGAAATTGGCTCTAATGGAAATACTTGCAGCAATGGTAAAAAGAAGTTTCTCTATTTATATATTTATCATTTGTCATTTTTTATATAAATAAGAATTTCATTACAGATGTCAGTGTTGTACAAGAAACTTGGTCACCTCAGTTTAATGGAACAAGCTACATCGAATTACTGCCCCTCGAAGGCTTGGGAAAAGCGTTCCGCATTGAGATTTGGTTTTTAACGAACCGATTCTCCGGAATGCTCCTCTATACGGGCCAGTCTAATAAAGCCAAGGGCGATTTTATTGCGATTAACTTAGTTAATGGCTACCTACAGTTCAGATATAATTTAGGGAGCGGGATCGCTAATATTACGTAAGTGCTTTAAAGTTTTAAATTTAGTGGTGAAAATTTAAATTATTATGAATATAACGTGATACGGTTAAATTTCCTTTTAAATATTTTTATTGTAATTAATAATTTGTATATTTATACGTAAGAAACAATAAACTTCCTTTGATAGTAATAGTATAGGTATACATGTACATACATTTATGCAATGGGTAATAATATTTTTTTAGAGTTTCTATACATACATAGAAAAATCTAGCAGAAGATAGTTATTTTTGATATTCATATTCGTTAATTTATCTAGTATACCATGTTCTAGTGATTGTACATATGTGGTAATTTGATACTGTTAATTGATAAATAATTTATTTATTTATTTATGTTTTAATAAAGTCGTATAATTCTTTTTGGCGCAGTTCGCCCGTACCGATTACAAAAGGTCGTTGGCATCGTGCACGAGTCACACGGGTGGGACGGCATGGCAGCCTTCAGCTTGACCATCACCCCACTCAGAGGGGACACTCGGCACCGCCACTTACGAATCTAGAACTAACACTGCCGCTTTTCATTGGCTCTTTACCGTAAGTATAATTACTCTTTTATCTGAAGTATATATATTAGGTATTAACTTAATACGTTTTTGGAGATTTATAATTATTTTTTACAGTGATTATTTTAAACTTTTTTACTTTATTTTTATATATTTTATATATATTTATATATAACCACCATCATGGTAATTTTGTTCCGTTTACCGATAAAAACTAAATAATCTTTATAGATCAGCGTAATGGGGCAGTTTCGCATATGGCTAATCTGGCAATTTTGCCTGAATTTCTTAATTTTATTGAATTTATCGTCACACTTCCTATCCCACACAGCTCACGGATCCCTCAGTTCAGTGAGCCCTGTGTCCGATGAAACTGTAAGAGACGCATAGGCTAACAGCATCAACATCAACAGAATCTGGACATCCTATACTTACAAGTCTATAACTCCAAAATTATTACGTTTTTATTAATCACTAGTATCGTTTTCAAAGTTTTCACCACACATACACTTCTTCTTAAGAACTTCGAAAATACCAATGACGACTTAATAAGTAGTCACAACAGATAAGATTTGTGAGTTATAAGTAGCCAGTGCATTTTCTTTGCTTCCGAACAGTGTGCCTTTCTAATTTTCTTTATTTTTGGAAAGAGGAAAAAGTCATAAAGAGGAAAAATTTCTTGAACAGGGGAATATAGCGGGTGAGGTTGGATAGACCTGGTTTTTGAATTAAAATAGCCGAGTGTTTGGACAGATGTATGCTACTGTGATGTTTTTGCATTATCATGATGCCAGGGAAGGTGACGGATTCCTGCCTTAAACCGCTTTTCACATCAAACTAACATTACTTTTAGGGTATAAATTGTCGTACCATTCGGAGCGATTTGACCTTTAATCCTCTAGCACTATAGTAGCAATGAGTCTCGTCTTGCAGAAAAATGAGGCAACCATTTGTTTTGTGCACTGCGTCATTTAGGTGAGACGCAGGCAGGACGCTATACGTTCGACGGTAACTTTGTTTCAGGATCACATTGATGTAACCACTTTTTGCCAGTTAGTATAAATTGCACTAATTAATGCGACGTTCTTTCTGCTTATGCCAACAAACTATGAATGTCCAATACTCAATTTTCACACAAGCTCATATGTATTTCGTCCATTTTCACGAATATATTTTTATTCACAGCTTAAATATTTTCTTTAGTAACCGCGGTTGCCGATTCTGCCCGTCGGTAATTTTATTCGGCGTCCATCTCAAACAACGCTTACAAGATGGTCTGTTGTGTATAAATAATTGTTCGAAATACTCCTGATTCAATACCCAGTTCTCAAAATTCGTCTGTTTTAACGAATTATTTTTCGACACATTGAATATGTTCGATCAGTCTTTGCCCCATCTACAAAGCTACCCCGACCTCTTTTAAATTTATCATAATAATGTTGATCGTGAACAAACACCCTCACCAAAATTTTCCTCTAAAAGTTAAAAACGTTCTCTGGGATTTAAAACTTTTTATTGTCATAATAAATGTTAACAAAAAAATCACATCAAATGAGATTCATTGTTGAGTGTAACTTCCTGCTAGATTTTGTAGTTTTCATAAGTATATTTTTTCAAATTTATCGACACAACGTATAATAAACATAACCATAATAAATAATTATACAAATAGACGGACTTAATTCGGAAAAGCATTCTCTTCCTGACCTTTAGAATAAGCAGAAAAAGTATTACGGTATTATTTTTTATAAATAAGATATTTATAAATACACTAATATATAAATATATATATATATATATATATATATAAAATACTAACACCACATACATATATGACAATACATAAAGGAATAAATAACGACCTTTCAAGGATTTACTTTAATTTACTTCATTAGAAAAGTCAAATAATAAAAACAATTATAATTATAATTTTTAAAACAAATCAAGGAAGTTTTTGTCAGTAATATTTTTATTCTTTACTTTATGTCCTATTATATTAACTTATACCGTTTGGCTCCTCTAACACATTTTTTGAATACTGCACATTGTCATGATCGGACAACTAGATATTTTTCTGTTTCCCCGATATTCCATATTGTTCCGAGAACAGCTACGCTCGTTGAACTGCCTTTTCCACTATGGTTTAGATTAATAATATACTCAAAGCTTGCATAAATAATTAAATTTAATTTATAATTAAATAAATAGTAGACCTCTACTTATGGGTGTTTTCGCCTTATAACGAGAACCTGACCTGTTTGTTGTCCACTTATTGCCACTTGATTTTATTGATCGTACCTTGTTTAAAATTCTGTCACACATAACCGTTTCCTCATATATATGTACACATTAATAGTATAATATGTACATATGAGTAATGTACAAATAATTTTTAATTATGCTGGTTATACTTATATTTAAGAAACCTTATTGTTATGTTTGATATAGATGTTTTTAAAATGTTTTTCATTCAAACATAAAACTTCATTAATATGAAGATAAATTAAAGTAGTTTAAAAATTACAAAATGGTATTTACTGGATCATTTCTTATATTATGTTTAAAACTATATGGTTTTTCTTAAGCGGTATATCTATTTATTTCTATGAAAGTTATATTGAAATAGTATTTAAAAACGTTTATTATAGTAACATTAGAAACGGCAAATATATTTTAGTATCATTTACACGTTTCGTTAATGCTAATTTATATTTATCAAAGTTATAAAATATTCGTTACATCATACATTTTTTCCTATTAAAATTCCGTTACAAAGGGTTGGACCATACTTAGGAAGTCATCAATCTTATTTTTCGGCCCACAAAGATATTTGAATTCGAGCCCTTTTTTCAGAGCATACATCCGTCCCCACAAAATGTCAGGAGTGACCAGCAGTTTTATAGGTGCTATGCAACAGGTTTTCGTGAACGGTAATCCATTGGTGTTATATAATGGTGATACTGCTAAATGTGCCATAGTCCAAGAGGAGCTTCGACTACCTTGCGCTACGAGAGGCGTAACGAAATATACTGGACCGCCTTGTGGCGATGGTATGTGTTATTCAGCACTAGATAATATTTCTCGATATGAACAAGTTTTTTTATATATATGAATCCTAATTTAAATAAAATTTTATAAGGTATTACTCCATGTAAAAACAATGGGTCATGTATACCTCTATTAAATGAGTATAAGTGTATTTGCGGCGACGGATACCAAGGAAGGAATTGCGAAGTGCAATTAAAAGTGGAGATGCTAAATGACGGAGCGCCCATTAAGTTCGACGGAAACAATTATTACTCATACAGAAGTAAAGGAAGTCGCAGGTGAGAGAAGTGATGTAATTATATTTCTATAATAAAATTACAATAAATTATTAGAATAATTTTCATTCATGCGTTGCATAAAACTACATGGATGAATTCAATTCATTTAATTAACATATATCTCAATAACATAACCATTTCTCTATATTTCTAGCTTACAAACTAACAAAGATGCTGGTGAAGGACTCTATGATGTAAGATAACATATAAAGGATGAATCGAGCTATTATTTTAATTATAATTTTAACAAAACTTCAGTGCTGTAAATTAGATTAGGTAAAATGTACATATAACACTTAATTTTTACTCATTTTTTGAGTACGATTGTGAAATATTTAGCGCATTTGAATGCATCGAAATATTCTCTTATTTTTATTAAATCATTCGCCCTTCCACCGTATGATTTACTCTGTTGAAGCGACATACATTTTATTAGCCCTTGTCAAAAAATTTATGCGCGAATTTTGTTATTTGCCACAAATTCATTAATAGAATATTTCTGCCTAATATGTGTACAAGCCTTATTTAAGAGTATAAAACTAAACATCGAAAAGTTACATCTTAGAAGTATAATGAGGTAATTTTCGTCTAATATTATTTTAGGAACCGTGATATTCGCGGAATTAGATATGAGGTGAAGTTCCGGACTAACAATGAATCAGGGCTTTTATTATGGAGACGAAAGATTGGAATACGTCCACGGGACTTTATCGGTCTTGGACTTAGCCAAGGTCGCCTGCAACTAATTTACACGGATACAAACGTCAAGGAAATGAATTTAGCAGCTCACGAGGAATGGTTTCAATCCATCGAGTCAAAAGTAAGAATTGATGATGGGATGTGGCATACAGCATTGGTTAGGCGAAGGAAAAGGCTTGCAATGTTGCAAGTGGATGACGCGCCGCCTGTTAGGGGGTACTCTCAGTCACTTTTAGTGCCCTCGAAAGCGAATCCCAAATTATGGATAGGTATGATATTTTATTGCTTTTCTTCTAAATTATACAGATCCAGCATTATACTGATATATTTCTCTTGAAAGCGTGGCCTTTTCTTTATTCGATTCTAAATATCCGTAAAGTTCAATAGCCACTAAGAATGAAATTGATTGTTACCTTATTTCAATGTTATGTCTAAACATATTCTAATTGTTTTCTAAGGAGGTTCTCCATCATTGCCGCTTGGACTTCCAGCAGCACTGTACACAGGTCTGCGTGGTTGCGTCTCCAGTGTTAAATCAGGCGGAAGATATTTAAACCTCAAAATACCGATTCGACCTATGACAAAGATTAGGCATTGTGAATAAAGTTAACGCATCTCCAATGTGTATTGTGTACAAAAGAAAGAATGGTGTCAATTTTCACAAAATTAATCGGTTGAAAGATAACGTAAAAAAGTATTTCCTATTTACTACTCTTTCTGTTTCGTAGTGATAGAAGTACCTTTCAAAATGTATCTACTGATACATACATATTATTAAGAGTTCGTCATTCATTTAGAAAATCTGTACGAGTTTAAAACTAGAACTGAGTGTGTCTCGCGACAGTATAGTTAAATATATATAGTAAAAGATATTTCTGTGCCTATATATGGTCTCTAAAGATTCTTTCGCCATTTGCCACACGTCTTGCTGTGGTTATTTAAATCGCTATCTGTTATTTGCCGCAGTGCACGTACCCGTGTAGTTATCAGAATAGAGCTCAAAGGCATAAAAACAAGCCTCTTCTGTTAAATAAAGAAGACAAAGAGATTAATCATATCTTTAACCAAACGAGATTGTTGCCATATTACGTTACGTGATAGTTTTAGTTGTATATAGAATTTTAATTAATTTAACAATATCGATCCGGTGCTTGGATTAAACATCAGAGGTAACTGGAATAAAAAAGGCATGAATCTATGCGTAAAAATGTATTGGAAGCAAGGGTGGTTTGTACTGTTTGTTATTAAAACTAGATGATTTAAATTATTTAATGTAGAATGGTTGCTATTTAATAGTTCCCTTATATTTACAATAACTTAAATCATGATAATAATTGTTTGTAAACAATGTATTTTACATAATTTGTTAATATCAATCAGAGTTCAATAGCAATGATTGACTTGCTTTAAATAGAACATTCCATAAACATAATGAAGTTTATATCCTACCTTCTTTTTAATTTTCTAATAAATATTCCCCAACGAATTCTAAAAAATTTTGGAAAGTATTTTTTTTATATACTTGTAACCTTTTCGTACATTTATAATGTAGCTATTTTATTATGTGATGATAATTAAGATAAGAATTATTAAATTATATTTTTAACAGTGCCATAGTTCTATAATTATTTGTTGATATAAATGTAGGTACCGTGCATTTTTTCTATTCTATAATCATTCTCTAACTTTAAGTTTGTATACAATGAATGATAAACAGAAAAGATTTGAAAGCTATTATATAAGCATTTCATGATTCAACGAATGAATCGAGAGTCAACTTTTTGAAAGAACTTAACTTTTTTAAGTATAAGAGATTATTAAAATTTACGTTCATCATATAGTCAACACGTTCTTTTAAAATTACATTGTTCGTATGAAAGTATTGGTTTATAGTGTGCAAAATTTACTGTAATTTCTTATAAGAACCCGTGGCATTTTTTGTAAATATGTATATAGTTACGTAAACTAGATTTTCTTAGGAGCCGCTTATCTGTATCTTAATTAACCAATAATTTCTGTAAACCATTCCGAATAACAATGTAATAGCAATTATTGATTATGTTGTTAACTGTAAGAGGGTAATTAATTTTAAATGTAGCTCTGAGCAAAACGATAAATATTGGTCGTGACTTAAAAAAATACATGTTAGACGTAATCGAACTCAATAATATCGAATTAATGATTTGATTATTGGCGAGTAATATAAATTTAAAATAGTTGTTAAAGTACATTAATAATTAAATATAATTTCAATTCAAAATTATATAGAAATATGCTTTAAATTTTTAATCTTAAAAAGCTTATAATTTTTTACTCGCTGTCTAGTATTCTTGTAAAGTATTATACGTAAAAACTAATATAAAATAAACAATGACAATATTAATATTTATCTACACGGCATTTAGAGTTACGTTAACATACGTGTTAGAAGTGCTTCGTGTTAAGGCGAATGTATCTGTTTGACAACTATTTAGATTTAATTCCCTACTATTCATTCGGAACATATACCTTAGTGATTTCCATTTGGATGTGCTTACTTCGTATAACTACACATCACATATCAATCTGAATAATTGTGAGTAAGGGCACAGCAATAAACTTATTTATCAACGTCTAAATATGTTGCCAGTGGGTTAGAACATATCTTCCAATCTATTTGTTATACAGTGTGTGTTTTGATGTACCTTTATTAGTTTAACAAACGATATAAAATAAATAAGACTGCAGTACTTAAAAGCGTATATTTATTGAAACATTCCTTTCTTATAAAGAAATCCTGAAATTTAATGAACTTAAAACATGAGAAAATAACTTTTGAAGATTTATATAAGTAGGTATGTTAGGACAATATAATTAAAGCGTTTTTATGGTAAATTTTTAAGTTAGAGCAATTTTCCAAACACAAATTTTAAATTACGATATAAAGTATTTGGTACCGCCATCTAGCGGAGGGACGTAGTACCAGGTATATGTTTAGTTTATCTTGTACTTACAGTGACATTTGACTTTGACATTTTAATTTAAAAAAAAGTAAAATTCCAGTGCATTTCTGTTAATAAATACGTGGTTAATTTATAATCGTTAAGGTAATTTAATATTTTTGAGAGGAGTAGAATAAAAACCCGAACTATTTGAGTTCTCATTTCATACGATGAAAATAATGGCATTATTTCATCAAAACAAAACTGTACGTCGTGTTACAATGCTCTAACGTCGAAAATACAACAACAAAGTATTATGGCTTAATAAAGTAGAAATATGAAATAAAATTGATATTGCTCGTAAGTGAGTTACAAGTCAAACTCAAATTTACGATTCTGTATGTTCATTATACTTTGTCAAAATTTGTCACCCCTTCAGATTATTAACCAGTTTGGAAAAACATGATTAACGTTTTTTATTAAGATAATTAGGTTTATATTAAATAACCACTATGGCCGGATATCTGGATCAGCAGCACGATGAAATCTGTTTGATATTAAACATAAATTTCTTTTTTTGTATGGTAAGTAAGAAAAAGCAGAAAATCAATAATATATAAATAGGCACTATATCTTTATTGCTGTAAACTTATAAAGGCAGAGTGTAGTTGTACTACCTTTAATTGTATATAGGGTTTTAATAAATTTACCCACATAAATAATCTTTTAGCTATATTTTGTTAACTTTTATTCCCATCACATAAAAACATTAATAATAATAATAATACAATAAATCATTTATTTCAGATTAAATTACAAAAAAATACAATTTAATTATAATAAAATCCATATGCAAATTAGTCATCTCTAAAGTAGATTAAAGTTAAAAATGAAGAAAACATAATATCAAAAAGTCAACAGAACAATGTTAATTAAAATAATAATTAAGCTGATTTTAAAAAAATTAACACTTTGCGATCTATGCGTACGCATCGTATATATAGAATATAGTTTCTGTTTTTTTTGTATAATCGGTCTTAAGGCAGCTCTATAATTGTTTTTGTAATACAGCGGCTACATATGTTACAAAAATAATAATTTTATTTTAAATAATAAAATAAATTATTATATTTTAAACTGTGTCAGATGTACTTATTACCTTTCACGTATATTAATTACCATTTAATTTCAACTTTTAGTCTGCATTTTCCTTCCGTAATTATTCCTTCATGTCATAGGTACTTGTAAGTGGAATATTAAAGTGTACGAGAATTGACATGTAATTTTAATAGAATTATTACCAAGAATAAGCACAATTTCGGTTTACCTAAACTATAATAAACATTTACAGGATAATGATTAAGATATATGCTTTGTCCTCGAGTTCCAATCATTTCTGATAATTATTTAAAGCTAATTGAATATTATGATTAAAACCAAACTGTGATGGACAGTGTATTCCCTGATTAACTGAAGCTAATAATTTTGGGATCAATTTACTTTATACAAAATATAACATAAATAAACTACGAACATTAACTAAACTAACTATTAACTTGTTACTACTTTAGACTTGTAACTATTGTTAGATTTGGGTTTGGTATATTTAAATTATTTTTTCTTCAATAATCGAGTTCGTTTAGAGGACATATTCAAAAAAAGTGGTATGTAAGAATAAAACATCAAATAAATAACTTAAATCTTTTGGCCTTTCCTGGTACTAGATAGGAACGAGGTATCAATTTATTTCAGAGAATTCTCTGACAAGAATGTAACGTATTCTGCCAAGATCCATTATGTATTCTTGACACGTCCCTCGTTGCCAAGACACGACATACAAATTCCGCGAGGAGCAAAAGATCCATTCACTATGAAAACATTTCATAGCATGAACTCGGATAACAATAATAGATTTTTTGGCAACAGTGTCTGCGTCGATTTTTTATGTTTTCACAGAGTGCTATAAAAAATATATCGAAACGTAATATTGCAGAAAAAATATTAATATAAATAAATAAATAAATAACCTCATTCTACGCTCAACAATCGCCGAGAACGGTCGCCCGGCGCCCCGCCTCGACCGTCCCGAGCTATCTGCCCCCGAGCAAGGCACCAGCGCACCCATTGTTCCGAGAATAATTCACCGTGCAAAATCAATGCTAATGCTATTGTGATCGGAATTTAGTTTCCAAGAAACCTATTGTAAAGCCACCTGGGTGATTACACTAGTAGATACCTTGCGGTCTTAAATAAGCTCGTCCCGTATGCCCGCGGTTCCCCCTCTGGGAAACGCAAGACACCGGAAGGAGTCGACATAAACTTGGCATTGGCTAGTGCCCTATCCAAGGTTGACCAACCGGCTAGACTTATAATAGTCCCACGCGTAGTTTCAGTTAGCTCTAAGCACACACCCAAGTGCACAAATAAGATTGGCACTTGGACGCACTAGGGCTACACAACTAGGCACACATCCTCCTTACCTATTCCCGGTAGGGAGGGAAGTGGGCTACTCCCCCGACACTCCACCGGAGGCCACACTTCCCGCGTACTATAAAAAAAAAGTGCATAGGAAAATCGGTGTATAATGGAGCACCCAAACATGGATATCCTTGTGCACTTCGTTGACTCCCTTAAGCGGAAATACCCCGATGTCTTCGAAGACATCACATAAGAAGAACCCCTACCCAAAACTCTTTTCCTCATCGTCCTACTCGGGCTCCAAAATGGAGCTTGACAGTCCCTCATCCCCCGAGGACCTTCCCCAAGACACCAACGATTTCACGCTGAAGAAGTGGAAAAAGCGAGATCCACCGCCCCAACGCCACCTCTCAAGGTCAAAAAACTGGAAATCGAGGTCCCCTCTCCCCGGCCATCGACATCCGTGACCCAACCCCATGGCACCCCCTCTACAGCCTCACAGCAATAAAACGCCACATCTCCCAACTATAGTGTTATTTGATCGTCCAATACCCTGGGAACAGATAGTCAAATACTTAGATGAAAGACTCACCTTCGGTCCGCATATCAACCGCGTACGAAATCGAGCAGCGTTCGTACTAGGTCGTTACTCAATAAAAGTAGCAAAATGTCCCTGCGTGATAAAATTACACTACACAAAGCGTGCATCCGACCCATAATGACACTCGCAAGCCCCGTCTTTGCGCATGTCTCCCCGCGTCACATTCGCCGAATTCAGGTAATACAAAATCGTTTCATGCGCAAGGCCACCGGTGCGCGGTGGTTTTTGCGTCACGAAAATCTACACATAGATCTTGAGCTGCTGACCATAGCTCAGTACCTGAAGCAGGCTTCCCGCCGATATTTCGACTCTGCCGCCACACACTTTAACCCCTTGATTGTAAGTGCCGCCACTTACAATCCCATAATGAATCACAGATTCACCCGCGTCCGAAAGAGATCGAGGCACACCCTCGACGACCTCAACGACGCGACCACCAGAGCCCAAGCCCTTCATAAAACACTACACACATACATTACACCCTCACACTGCCCCCGCCGATGGCGAAGGCGTCGAAAACTTCGTCACTTCTTCATCAGCGCCCAAGCATGCCGAAGTGGTGGTACAGATAGCTAATATTAATAGTGATATTAATTTAGATAATAAAGTCTCAAATTGGAGCCGATAAAATCTAGTCCAATTTAACCCCACGAAAACACTATTTTGTGTGTTTTCCGCTAAAAAGAATCCCTTTGTCGCATCTCCTTACTTTGACAATCTCCTCTTGCTACCTCAGCTAATACCGGAATACTTGACGTTGACATATCGAGTGACGTTCAATTCTGCGGTCACTTCGAGGGTAAGGCCTCTAAAATACTGAGCGTCGGCAAGATTGTATTTCAAGTCGTCCAACTGTGTGCAACTTAAAAAAAGTTCATCGACACATGGAATATGGTTGCTGTATATACACTTATATGTGGGCGGGGTACCCCAGTACCAGCTTCTTTCATTTGACCACCAACAGAGAGCAGCTCAAGTTGTTGATGATCAGGTACTTTCCGATCGACTTGATTCACTGGCTGCGTAGAGATGTTGCATCTATTTGCATTTCTTACCGAATTTACCGTGTGTTCTGAGGAGTTGTTGTTCCAGCCGCTGAGTTTAAACATTACGACAGAATTCAAAATTTCATCCTCATCATTTCGATGGTTGATATTCCACCACTGTGCGCTTTACGTTGAATATCCTGCCACGCACACCCACTCTGGGGAATCAGCTGTCACCAGCGGTGTTTCCGAACTAATACGACTTAGGGAGAGTATTAATCCCTTAAGGAGTGTTTTTTAGAGTGACACCGTAATAAGGTTTATTTACTTACGAACCTGATTGCACTACTTTGAAGTTACGGACAGGCAGAAAATATTTTATTTATAGTATCATATTACGTATGTAAAACCACCTACCACCTATTAACATCGTAAATATAGTAATTTTTTGTGACACTTCGGGTGTGGGTGCTGCGGCTCATAAACTCAAATCACATAAAAATCACAAAAACTCATCCTCCACAAAGAATCCAGCTGCAAATGCGTTGTAAACCTTGAGAACCGAGATGGCTATCGCTATCATTTACTGGGCCTCGGTGTTACAGGAACACAGGATAGAGTACGGACTCTATGAATTGTTTCGTGGACTTTCTTCACTTCTATCTACTTTGGTTTTTTGTTAGGCGTTCCCCGGACCCCCATTTTAGAATCCCCATTGCCTCGACACTACCAGCAGCGTCGCTCGAATATTATAAATCATTATCAATCTATAATATTATTATTATTCATTATCTATACCTTTAATTTCCAACTACCCCAAATTGTGATAATATAACCATTACAGTCTTCGCCGTGATAAGCCACAAGCAAGATCCTTCCCTTGTTTACCTCTCTTTTCCCCAAATTCGTGCAGACGCTTGATAAAACAAAACACACTTATAAATATAGTATAACTTATAAATATATATTATAAGTATAGCTATAATTATAACAATTACATGGCCTTACACGGTGTGATATACAAGTTTTGCAACACTTATTTATGGAAATAGGCTGGCTTGAAGTAGCTAAGATTTGCGATAATCATTAACTTTGGTGAGTTGAATTGTCGGTTGCAGTAGCAGTTACTTTTTAACAAATACGCAGTATCGTATAACGTACCGAACGCAATCCTAGACGTGATACCATGAATCTGGAAGGGATATTTTTGGTTAGTTTGGTGGCCAGTTTTCCAATATGGAAATTAAAACTTCCATTACTCAAAATATATTTTAAAATGCGTGCCTTAGATAGTCACATGTCCCTGACACTGCATCTACCCCTTGCCCAGAGAAAGGGATGACGACTGAGTGTTTTTCAAAGAAAACATCTTCAGGATATATTATAGAGCTGAAAGTTTTCGTGCGAACATAGAGACACTAACTCTTTGTCCGTTCCTAAGTCTATAAAACATACATACCCTATAATTACAAGGCAACAGAATTTGTATTGCATCTGTGTTTTGAGGTAAATTAGGGACTCGCTATGAAACGATCAGCACGTTTTTCATGCGCCATGTATCAAGAAAATAAAAATATTGCAATGAAATTGCGGCATCAGAAATCTTTCTGGATTGTTTAAAAAAACGTGGTCCAGAATGATGAAACGTGGAGCAACAACAGACCACACAAATTATGAACCGTTATACTTTAAAAAATAAGATGAGAACCATAGCTATCGACTTTCCGATCGGCGCTAAATTCGCAACAGATTTAGGGGCCTATAGTTTACATGGGTTTATAAGCTACCGAACTCGTTCCCCTGTCTCCGTTGTAGTTATCGCTGGCGCAGTAACCCACACCTATCCAAATATTTGCGTGTTAGTCAAGCGATAAAGCGGAAAGTTAGTTAATTGATGGTGATTATGCTGCTATATTAGAATTACTGGTAACACCTAGCTGATAACGGCCAAATAGTTAATTTATATTTTGTGCTAATCCATTTGGGAGCTTAACGGTGACTTCGGTTTTCATAGAGAACAATATATTTTTAATCAATAATGTAACGTATATACATGAATGATGAAGTTTCTCTTGACAATATAAAATTGATTGTTGTATTTCACTAATTTATAAGTTTGATATCGGACTTGCTTCCAAAAAATTCTTATATATATTTATATAATGTTTATAATTTAATGTACGCGAATACAAAGTAGGATTTTCAACGTTTCAACTTTATAAACGAAAAAGCCACTTTTATCACAGAAAATTGATAGTGTAATTTCTTTGAAGAAGTTTGTATTTGATTCAGTCTTCGTTGATGTCACAAAGGAAAGTAGTTTTACCTTTAGGATTGGATGTTTTATGACGTACTTTATTCATATGAGTATTATTCATATTTTATTCATATAAATATTATAAAATTTTCCTTGATTCTTTAGAACAGTGGAAGCACGAATTAGCTGTGGAACACTTAAAGGAAAATATAGAGGCTAGTATATCTATAACTAATATCTAATCACATTCTACTGTTAGCATTTGTGTTTTTTGAGTTCTTGAGGATATCTTTGACTTGGGATTTTATTTTATAAATCACAGGATTCCAAGCCGTATCTGACTAATTCTCTAATGAAATTAGAATATTTTTTAATTTGAAAAGATGAGTCTTTTCAAATTGGCACCACATTTTTGCAAGTCCTCTGGTGTTGCGGATGTTCATGGGTGGCGGTAACACACGAAAGCCATACCATCAGGTGATCTGCTTTCTTGTTTGTTACTTATTCCATAAAAACCCAATAATATTTGGTAGGAATTAGTGTTCCTGTGCAGGAATTGTGAATTATGGATACGGGATCGAGTCTCAGAAACTCTTTATCATATCCGATATCATTTCGTCACTAATCAGCTTTTTCTGCAGGCTGCATGTTTTCAGGTCGATTTATAGGAAGGCCTAACACAACAATAAATCAGAAATTACTCGAAGTTAACACCGTATTCCGAAGGCTGAAATATGTTTTCAGGCTGTTACAGGACACTAACCATTACTTGGCTCTGTTTCCTGAAGACAAATTTATTATTTATTTATACTCGACTTGTTTGAGGAAGATTCAAAAAGGTGTAATAGAAGGACAGCCTATACCCTTGTAAGAGAGAGACAAATATATTCGATCATGTCTCTGGAACATTCCAGATGGGGTGTGAGTAGGATGGCTATATGCGCGAAGGAGAGAAATGATTGTAATTGATCGTGTCCCCGGAATATTCCAGAAATTCGAACTACGATCCAGAATGTTCCCGCTTGCTAGAAACCTAATAATTTATGTGTAGCAAACATACTTAGCGTAATATTAATAAGTTTCAGGCCAAGCTAAGATTTTCGTCTTTCGTTGACATTCCATCCAATGTCTCCTTTGATCTTAACATAAATAAGGAGACGTCGACGTGTGCCTCGAGTTACTACATTTTAATAAGGTAACAATCTGTACACTATTAAGTCATCTCAAGATGTCATCTGCAAAAACAGTATCATAATCTTATGCGACTTTTTAAAATCTTATATAAATGGTTAATTAAACAAATCGAGACACCATTTTTAGCCGTGCTTTGATTGGTTTACAGTCAACCAATTGCGTTCATTTAATACGTGAATATAAGTCTAAGCTTTTGTGAAATTTTAATTTATTGTAAGTTGTTGTCCTTTTAATGAGTGCCTTTGGATACAACTGTCTTAGCCTTCACTCAAATAATCTTTAATTACAAGCGTGTAAGTTGAATTACAAGAAATATAAACAAGCTAAAGGTATTATATATAATTGATGGACACCGGACGCTTCTCTAGAGACAATGTTAGTGTGATGTAGCTTCAGTACCATTAGAGTTAAATAACTTTATTTTTCAAGCGATTTAATTAATAGATTTCATTACTGTGTTAGGTAACTGTCACAAGGTAAATTTAAATAAACAGTGTTGTTTCCTTAAAACAATTTAAAATGTCTTTCTTTGTGTCTTGTTAAATAATAAACGCTCTTTGGGTACTAGATTTAAGTAGGAAATTTTACGAGTAAAATATGATAGGACAGCCCGCAGGATAGTATAATACTACAAAATTAAATTACTTCACCCTGTCGTAATTCCTGACAAAGGCGACGCTTTGATGCTCGTATCCTATAGCATTATTTTAGAACACAATATAACTTATAAACACTAGAAACTCGCTTTTTACATCTAAAAAAAATATATTTATAATTAATAGTTTCGTTACATGCTTTTCCTTATTCTGCTAAGAATAATAAAGTTTCCACTTGATAGGAAACAAAGAAATTACTGAGCGAAAACAATAGCAAATCTATCTTTATTATTCGTTGATTATTCGAAGATAAAAATGCTATCATAATTGAAATTGGTCCCTTATGTGTCCTATGTGATATTAATAATTAACTGAATTATAATTAGCTGAATCTACTTATTTACCATCAAGCTTATTTATATATTTTCTTTAAGGTAATTCACTGTCCGTGCTAGACGAATACACAGACTATATCGTGCATCCTCGACGTCGAGTCTTTAATAGGTTTGCGTACAAGCAAATCCTTCCAAAATGGTGAAAATATTGTTATTACTTAACTTTATTATTGCAAATACTCTTATTAACATAGGTAAGAAGCTAGTCAAATATAGATATTCTTGCTTGCTTGGCTTGATTCATTATTTTAATATTTTAGTGTACAGTCGGGGTAAGAATAGGTTTGTCACCTAAAGTCGACATTTGCTTGCACCGGGGAAATTATCAGTCATGCCAACAGATCATTTCAAAAAGAATATCGCAATTAAAAAGGTTTGATCTGGATATGAAACTAGATTATAAATCAAAAGTGTATACTATATTAACTAATTATAATTTTAATTATAATTTAATTACTAATTATAATTTTATACGCAGTTGTCTGCTTAGTGCTTTAGTTTCCATAGGTACTACGAGTCTATGACTTGATAAAGGAGTGAATTTGAAAACTGACGAAGGTTTTTGTATCCCGACTGTACGTGACTTACACTTGGTCGTTCTTACACACTTAAAATATAACGATAAAAATGGTTATTTGCTCGGTAAGAAGCTTTAAAATTCGAAAAAAAAACATTCCCCCTGAGCGAAGTCGCAGTCACAGTTGGTACCAACTATAAATCTTGTAGACCCGTAAGACAATTTTGTTTAATTTGATTTATTAAAATATCATTTTGTCCAATAACAATAGTTATAGTAAAAATTATAAGCCCTTTTATTATTTTAATTTTACATTATGTTATCTATAAGTATTATCACCGTAAATAACCTTTAATTTAATTAATGAACAAAGACCTCATTTTGATATATCAGGTATAAGAGAGAAGCCAACTTAATAAAACACACACTTACATATCGACTGGTAAACGATCTATGCACTAATGGATTTACACTTACACAGTACGTCATCAATAAACGATGAGGCTTTTACTGCCGTTTTTATTTAGGTTTACATTTTAATTACTGTGGTGAAATATTCATTCGTACATTAATTATTAACATAGGCAAATAAGCTTCAATCCAGTTTAATATCTATACTCTATTAGACAAAAAGCTGTAATAAAAATTGTCTATATATAATGTGCTAAAATTATGATGATTTCATCATCACTTCATCACTTACAGCAGACACTGGGAGAAAAGTTATTTCATTTCGTGCGGTAATAGAGATTTATAACTCAATGTCACATAGGATCAACTAAAAATCTTGACACATCGATTAAATTGAATTTAGTTTATTTTTTAAACATTTAACTTCAGTCCTTGAATTAAAGTAATATACAACAACAAACACAACTTAGAGTTATGCTATATTTTAATTGTTATCTAGAGGGTCCTTTACCCTTTAGATATGACCCCATGAAAACTTTTAGGTGAATGTATCCTTATTTTTTTTTTTTTAATTTTTTTTTATTGTTTGTATATTATAATGCAAAAATAATTATATCAAGATAAAACTAAAAGTATTACGGTAAAGCAGTAAAAACTGAATAGTTTTCGGTAAAGGATTGCTAGAAATGGCTAAGTTTTCTTTTTAAACAACCTTCTTTATGTATACTTTTTACAGAAATATTTCAAATTCAGTCTGATTCACAACAGCGAGAGCTATTTAGAAATATTCTTTTTAGGAATGAATATCTTGGTCTACTTGTTGTTATTATCAATATTTATTAGATATTTATATAGATTTTATTAGATATAGATTAGAATTTACAGAGCACGTTTTAAAGAAATAGGAATTCTGCAGTTGTGTGTTTGTATGGCTAAAACTTTACGTGTACCCTAAATACAGTGATCACCATATAGTAAACATTACATATAAATATAAATTAGTTGCCACATACCATCGATTACAGAAAATGAAAAAAATATTAGTAGAATTGAGTGTATGATTATATAGCACATTAGCAGTTTGAATAACACTTTACACAATTCTAAATTTACAGTAAAGGACAATTTAATCCAAATGCGAAAGGGTTATTACACTATCAGTGAATACCTTATTGTAAATATGAGACTTATTGAATATACCTTATTGTATACGAGACTTTATCTCGTTTAATAAATAAAGAAATGTATCAGCTATATCATATTTTAAACTTTAAACAATTTGACGATTTAAGACGAGTGATTCATGAACCCGTTCCTCACTGGCATTACTTATTGTAACCTGTCTCGAATTTTTTTCAGTAGTTGACGGGTACTTGTGTCTGCCAAGGCATATGGAAATACAAAATTCTGATTATGATTATCACTAACATCCACTGACGTTGTTTATATTGTTAATTTTCTGGTGTCAGCCTAAGTTGAGTAAACATTTTAAATGCCTTTACTGTGCTTGCTTTATAAAGTACATCGATGTCCATGGTTTACACTAACAATTTGTTTTAAAATAAGGAATAAACCATTTGCTGTCTGGTTTCAAACTATTACAATTTAAATATTCATAATTCATATTCATATATTCACCTTAAGAGAATGTGCCACTCCCTTTGTTTCATTATGATAAACAGAATGTGCCAAAAGGTACGGAACATGAGTCTCACTTGTATATTCCTTTGCACGGTGGGTAATATATCCCTTAGGTGGTAGAAGACGAGTCTACCAATGGTGATGGTAGAAATGAGAAATACGTTTAAATTGGATAAAGGCTTGTAGAAAAATAAATTCCCTAACCATTACGTGTTGTCTTTGTTATTATAACCTGATAATCTGTATTAAAATTAACAATCAGATAAAATATATATAAACATTAAAATATTGCAGATAGCATTTAGCAACCTTAAAATCAAGTTTTTGATTTTTATTTCTTCGAGCGAACGAGAACTTTACAATTAAATCAATCAATTTTCATGTGTCATGAAAATTGATTGATTTAATTGTAAAGTTTTTGGAGAGTTGGCTATGGTTGTACTAAAAAATAAAAACGCATTTTTATTTAAATTCAATTGTAATATAATAAGATATTATAAATAAAAATAACTTGCGCAACGTCTTAAACCATTCATCTCATTGTACATTTTTTTATATCAGGTAAGTTGATAGTTCATTCGACTGGAAATAATATTTTTCAGCTCACTTGTTTCGGTGGTAACGGCCGTTTCGTTAAAACAGATTAGGTAACATTATTAATATAAATGTCTAAGGTCTTGTTGACGAGTTATGAGGTTGGGTATAAATGCTAATATGCGTGTTTGAAATGTTGCTTTATTTATTATCTCAGCTCATCACACAGATACACAGCGTATCTATTGAGCACAAGCGCAAGGATGTCAACTTCTCGGTATTCTGCTTCGTATATTTTTAGTATGCATTCGTTTTGGCGAATGAAATAGAAGAGCAGACTCAATCATATTGCATTCAGCTTGAAACTGGCTGCAACGTGGCTCTAGCACTGCTAAGTATACATGTATTTTTATATATTTGTCTGTGGAAGAGCGCTAGAGAGTCGTACAGCGGTAGGTTGATAGATATTTACACTAGATGGGATATAGCATTAATTCCCCTCAAGACAGGTTCCCGCCTTGTCGTTATATGAGATTTGTAACAGGGCTTGGTCACCCATGGTGAAGCAGGAAGAAACTTACACGGCTGGCCTATGCCGTTGGACAACTCGGAAAGGCTATGAACCTAAAACAAAGTGACAGTCGATGGTATGGTGCTTTGAAGATTGGCCGACTTCAACGAAATGTCACTGAATAAAAAGCACACAAAAAAAATTGTTTGCCTCCTTTATTTTCAAGAAGGGAACATAATGCTACGTTAAGAAAACTCGACTATTTCAATTCAAGTACCGTGCCAGTATACATCTCGCGCAACGTATATTAGCGCATGGTCATAGTCAAACCTCGTCCGGGCCAATACAAATCGAGGTTAACCAACCAAAATCCATCAAAGAGCAAAGAAATAAACCCAGAAATAGAATATATCTAAAAGAAATCAACTATTATTCAATATTAAATCTAATCCTACCTGCTACTTCTTTAGATTTGTTCACCTAATTGAGTCAATGTAAAGGCGCTGTATATATATGTAAATTATAAAGCAGGATATGTTCTGACGATTTATTGTGAGACGATATAAGTGGGTGGCATCTTCTTCTTACAATGACAATACTGTGTGCTGTCATTGTACAAATAATATCGCACGTGTAGCACACCTTCTCTTTGTGAATACACCAAAAGTTGAAGCGTCAGAATTACCTTAAATTACGTCATCATTATGATGTTTTCAAGTGTTGCCATACTTCAGATATACACAGGTAAAAAATATGACATCATAAAATTATGTATGATGATGTAATTATTTGTATTTTTAAAGTTGTAAAAATTAGATACTTATAACTATTTTCAAAGCCAAAATGTATTTCACCCTCATTTAACGAAATCAAATAATAACTGAGATTGATTGATCTTGTAATCCGTTAGCGTCATACAAGCTTATGTTTGCCAGTTTCCATGTGATTTTTCATGTGAAGTTGACATAGCTTTAGATATCCAAATTGCTAAAAGGATCATTTTTTACCATCCTGTCGTCGATGTTTGTAGTTATTAACAAATAATGAATTGTAATGAATAAATATTATTATTTAATTAAGTATATATATATATATATATCATGTAATTATAATGAAACCGTAGCAAGACTCATTCTTAACATTGAATGGATTTTGAAAAATAATAGTGCACTACAGAATTCTGTATTGATAGTATATTGAATAGACTTTTATTGAAGAACTACTCGGTAGATTATAAGCAACATCTACAAACCATAGGAAAATCTAAATATTATTGTACGTTTTATGTAAATTATGCATTTCTCATGCTAAGGGACATTTGGCTCAGTGGTCAGAGTATAATATTTGTTTTCATAGAGTGTACAATAACGTTTTTGAATCAAAATTATTACGTTTATATTTTTTCATAGTTATACAAAATAAACAAATTCTATTCATCTATACCCAAACGTTATAAGCTTACATTTTGCGCCGATACTTTATAACAACATCACCTTCCCCAATCACATCGCAATTATAGCAAAAGTTAAAGCAGGTAGAAAAATTTAGTGAACAATATAAAATAAAAATCCCATTAAAAATAGCCAGCATAGTTTATTTTATAATCTGGACTATAGCATTATATAGATGGCCTTTAATCATTCTTAACATATAATTAAATTATATAATAATTATATACATATATTATAAATTACTTAATAATTTGGTACTTAACCCCTTTTTTATTCTTCATATCGTACTATCAAGTTAGATTACCCAATCACTAAAATGCGGATCCTAGTTTTCTAAGTGATAAATTCAAGCCAAAAGTAAAAACTAATACGTATATTATAAATGTAAAAAATGATATGACTGGCAATGCGGCATGAATTTCTAGTACTCGGGCGCGACAATGACAGGAAATTATGATGCATAACCATCTTAATTCTGTATTCAATAACGGTTCGAGGTATCACCGTATATTCGTAGCACACAATAATGTTAAATTAATCAATAAATTATTAATGAATTATTATGATACAACAATGTATTATTTTACCCTATTATCATTTTCAAGTAATAACCAAAATATGCCACTGTTGTTTCATTAAGAGGACACACTCTCATTTAACGGTAAGGTTAACATTTTTGTTTAAGACATGAATTTTCATAAACATTATTAGAGTAAAAATGTTTTTATGTTTTATGTACAAAAGCAAATATCAAATTATATTTAGAGAAAATTGTACAAGAGTACTCAGCACTGCTTTTACTTGCTTACTCAATTTTGATACTTGTATGGGTTTGATTTGATCGATCTTATGTTAAAATATGATAGCTCATATTCATATTTATTTAATGCCACCAAAAAGTAGAATATATATATAAATTTATACCGTACGTTACTTAAGGCTGCTTAAGTAATATTTTACTCAACCCTAAGTAGAAATTTTAATGAGAGTTAACATGCTCTTCATTAAATTAGAATCAGACCTAGCACTAATGTGTAGGGGCGAATGCAGAGTGTATCAGAATTCTTACATAAAAAGTAATTAAGGGCTTAAAGTGGTAGTTGCAGTAAGCAATTAAATTAAAATGATGGGGCACTTTAATTTTACTAAATGCCTCTGATGGACGCAGGATACAGCGTAAGTGCAGTCTGATTATTTTTACAAGTGGTAACTTGACACCGACATGTCCGTGTAACATAAAGAAGCTAAAATCTCTCTTTCAACGTTAATATTCTACCAAAGAATGCTTTGTGGAGAAGAAGTGCAAGTCGCAAATGTGGTTCCGGCCATTAAGAAAGGTGTAGGTTCTTGAAGGTCCCTAAATCGTATTCGTACTGACATTCCGTTGTAGGCTTGTATTTGGACGTATGTAGGTGGATGTCCAGGGAGAAAAATGCACTGATTCCTGCAGAAATCGGACATCTGGTATAGAGTTCTCATACAGCATGATGGTTGACAGTGGGTTCCCCTTGACGTCTGGAGTCGACTTGGACGCAAAAAGAGACGCGCGTAATATATCGGCTTTCTCCTTTGCGTCGTGGGCCAGAGTATCGTTTGTTGATAGAAATTCACGGGTTTTCGAAAGGTGGCGAACTAGTCTCTCGCTAATTCTGCCAAAATCTACTGACTTTGCCTCTGTAATGGCTGTTTTGAAGAAGCTGGAGGTATAAAACATAATATAATATGGATCAACCGATGAGCCAAGAGGAGTATTGACGGAGACTAGATGGGTGTCCAGATGAAGGATGGATAGGAAGTGAGTAGAAGATCTAATAGGGAAGGTGCATGGTCCAGAAACACATCTGGAACTCGCGCAGAGGAAGTGACCAGTTGCGTCACATTATGTGCCAAAGCAAAGTCATGAATAGATGCCCGCATGATCATTTGTACGCCATTCACGACATTTGGGGGGATGTGCGTTAAAGTCGCCGAGTATCATGATCTATACGAATGGGAACTTTTGTTGCACGGAGTCTGAAGCCATTTTAACGTGGTTGATGAGACGGTCAGTGTTTGGTATTACCGCTATTAAAGCATGCTTAGACAGCTAAAGGATAGACAGGTTCTTACCTTCAAGACTACTGAGGCGTCGACACAGATATCATCTCAGACATATACATACACTTCGGCCGGCGGCACAAATTAAATTAAATTAATTAAAAACGAACTAATAATTAATGGTGCATATGACGAAGTTTTTATGGCAAAGAAAATTCGTTAAACTATGTCAAAAGTAAGCATCCTAAAAGGTTTAGATTATACTTTCATACCCTACCTTTTCTAAATCACCGCCGTGACAAGGAAAAAAATAATGAATTTCACCCGTAATAGTTAATTATACAAAATATTTAAATTATGTTGTATATTATTTATAACTATTTTTTTGCCTCTTGTATAGAATACATTCAAAGGGAATGTGAAAGAGATTGCTTTTAGCATCAAGACCGCCCCTAAGTTATTTCTTATATTGATTTTTCTTCTTGGTGTGTGTTTTCTTCTATAAAGTTTATTCTATCCATCTAAAAATAATAATACGTTCGTAAGGAGTTATAAAGAATCAGTATTTATATAATAGTAAGTAAATAATGATAAAGTATAAAACAAACAATGTACAGTTTCGTGGTAAGTTTATATATCCATATAAAAGCATCCTTAAAGGATGTAAAATATTTTTACACTTTTATAATTTTAAACACTGAGTTATTATATATGTATTTAGAATATGACATGCGCTATTTTGCCGCATGTTTGTAGACTTGTAATAAAATGTTACATATAGTGTGTCCCACAGAACCAATCACATCACAATTTGTGAACAGATAGGAAAATAATGATCCTGATCTATATTGTATTATAAGATAAGTATATTAATATATTATAAAATATCAAATACTATACTGATCCCATTATCTATTTATATTTACTGATTTTCCCTATAGTATCACGATTCTCCTATTTCATTTCTGATTTGGTAGTCAAAACTATTAGTATTTATGTGTTCTTTAATCCTTGTCTGAAACCTATTTATTCTTTAAATTTATTGAAATTTAGGATAAAAATGTTGTTCCTTCCAAATATTGCTTAGGAGTCCTTCCTTAAGAGAGTTCGTTCCTTAGGAGAAATTAAATTCGAACCCTGCATTGGAAATGTTTGAAAGTTAATACCTTTGTAAAGGTTGGAATTTGTGCTATTATATCCAAATTGATTTCGACCACTATGACATCAATTGAGCAGGATAAATCAGTGTCTTAAGCATTTACACAAAGACATAGGCGTTCTACCTAGATGAATTTCAACGCCATGTGACTTAGAATATGTCCGGATTCGAAAACCAACAGTTCTTGTTTCGTAAATGTTGTCATCGGGTGGGAATCTGCTGTCAGGTTTCGTGCATTACTTGCCCACGCTGCGGTAAAAGCAAATATTTGCACGTTGAATTTAATTATTTGTTTTAAATTTATTGTAATATCCTTCTATATTTTATAAAACTCAGCTCCCTTGGTTCTTCTTAAAAGGTATTTGTAGATGTCTATTCGTCACAGTGAATTTTGCCACTGTGGTAGTCCATATAATACTTTATCTGAGTCTCCATTATATAAATAAATTACTACAATACAGATCATGTTATAACGTACATTTTTAAAAATTGTTTATATTTTTAAGTAAAGATCTTCTATTGTAAGCCTGATACCGTATATCACACACACGCTAACTTGAAGAAAGAGATTTAAATGTACTATTTTAGTGCGAAGTTGAGTTAACGTTCTTCCTCCTACATCATGACTGATTTAATTTTAATGTAACAAACGTTACGATTAAAAAAAAATACGGCAATTTAATAGATTTAAATTATTTTATTAGTATAAAAATTTGTACACAAAAATTATGAACAGGGCTGTTTAAAATTATTTTCATTAACGTTTTATTAAATTTTCAAATTGTTTCGATATAACTTTTGGGGTCTCAGAATTTGAAAATAAATTGTTATCATCATTTTCTAATCTTCAAATATGGAATGAAAATTTAATACAAATTTCTTTTTCATAGGCTCTGCAAAAAAGAGTTTCTCAAATTGACCTTTAAGTTTGTAAAATTGTTGCAACATCTTATACCGTATGTAACAACCGCAATATACTCATATTTTTACGACGTTATTAGGAAAACATGAACGGTGTATTTGTTTTGTAAACTGGCCTCAGATCGCTATTTATTACATAAGCAGGCTGTTCAATAAATTGTATTTAAGTTTATTGTAAATCATATTATGATTAGTCACATTTTATTATTGATTAATTGTGTACATTTTGTCTTAATTGGACATGGTTTAATTTACCAGATCTGAAGTACTTCTGTATATTTTGACACGCACAGGTATTTCATGAGAGTTTGCGACGATAATATCCCCGTCGAACATTACTTTTTGACGTGTGTGTCAATTCCGTCAAAATTTACCTGTAGCATACCTCTTAAAGTAATTTATATATATAAGTTTTAATGTAATGAATATTTCCATTGTTAAGGCTATAAGAAGAAAGATTTGGGCATTTTTATGTCAGAATACTTAGTTTATAGTAATATAAACCACTGTGTAAGATTGCTTTTATATTAGGTCCATTAACCTTAAATAATTAACATTTGTAGGTAAGTCGGCCACAAACACTTTTTTAATTAAAATACAAGGGCAACAAAATTAATGAACGTTCTTCAAGACTGATTGTGCCTTTCTACAACAACACAATTAGTTGCTTCCTTTGAAAATGGGATTAATAAATCAAAACCTAGAATTCTATGAATATCAAATATTAAGGTAACAAATGTTAAGGTACCAGCTGTTGAACTTGAAGTCGACCTTTGAGACTCTCATTTGTGGGGAAGTTCATCATGAATACCTATAATAATAATATCGTTTATTTTTCTCATCGTATTAAATTTACAATGTATGCGTAACACAATTATTTTGCTCCAGTAAACGTGGGAGACTGAAGCTCAGGCTTGGTGAGAAATCTATATTTTCATCTATTCCCCTTCCCAGCTATAAAATATTATAAAATACAATAAATAATAAATAAAAACTCAAAATACTAGTTAATAGTACCATATTTGTATAATTGCTGTTGTGTCTGTGCATGTGTGCGTACATGCGATGTATGTATATGTATGTGAGTGAGTGAGAGAGACAGAGAGAAACGCAGTTTCACAATTCACAATTCATTTTTTTTTCGGGCTGATTGCCGCTGTTAGTCCGAGGACTTTTATAGTTTCACCGGGTTGAAAGGTGACCGAACGTTTACGGCGCTCAGCCGAGACCTTTCTTAATGGGTAAACCACAAGGGCTCTCCAGAGGGAGCCTCGGCTTGGACCGTTATCGTGTTACGTGAGAAGAAAAGACTCGAGAGTGCCCGAGAGGGCCGTACCTCGTCTCGGTCAGTTGCTCCTGACTACGGATTATCTAAATTAATATCAGTATTATTATGAACTATCTGTACCACCACCTCGGATTGCGTAGATGCTGGAGAAGAAGTGGGGCAAGAAACTCCAGCGATGCTTCTAACAGTGTTGACTGGCGAGAACCGGCCTGTGACATGATGGCATCGCGAATAATTTTATTTGCGACGCTCTCCCTGTAGGCGGGGGCGGTATAATGTTGCAGTGTATGTATGTAGTGTTTTATGGTACACGAAAAGTTCGGTTGGAATCCAGAAACACGAAATAGTTTTCTTTTTTTCCAATTTTATGAATGAGCCATACAGTGTTAACGCATGGGTTTTCTTCCCAAAAACGAACAAGATTCAATTAGATATTTAAAATTGGGGGACGTCATATGTCCCCCAATCATAATTATCATAAATATCTATTCAAAACAACTCCTCCAGATAAAGTTGATAATAGTAGATTAAGTTAAAAGAAATTTATTAGCTTTTCTACATATATTCTCGAATCTTTACTAGTGTTTTCAACAGACAAAAATCATACCGTTTGTAATTTTACAGTATACTTCCATACATTACAATAACATTGTACTATTATTGTTGTAACATTTGTGACATTATTGTAACATTGTATATCAATGTAATTAATAGGATCGGAAATTACTTATCATAATTGCATACAAAATACCCTACGTTCGTCATAAGAATTGCGAATGAAAAAAAAATGTGACAAGTTAAAAATAATAATTATTATTTTGATAATTGTTTATTTTTTTCCTAATTAAAATGTAGGAATATTACATCGAATTAAATATTCGATACATTTAAGTTTAGGTTATTACATTTTTAATTACATTATAGAGTCAATGCTTATTTTTTTATCAGTTATTTAATGTTCTACTTTTATAATACCCGAATAGAGGAAAATTGCCGTAACGTTTTATTGTTGGGTTTAAAGGTAAAAGCAAGGTAAAACATGAATGTTGTATCGAATTAAATATATTCCTAAAACATATTTTCTCTAAAATAAACGTGTCAGAAAATAATGTATTAGATAGAGTATAATATGCCCAAATTTGATTACAGGTAACAACGTAGCTCACAAGGTGCTTAGGTGTCACAGATAGGACACGGTCTCTTTAACAACACATTCAAATAAAGTGGCTTGTGCCTTATTATATATTCTCAAACTTGTGTTCACGTTTAAGATATAAACAACTCACTTTTATATAACAAGGGATTTAAGTAGTAATAATAATGAAATAAAAAACATGAAGTAGACATTATCTAATTTAATTATTTAGACATTCATGTTTTCACGTGAATTTCCATATAATAGAAGATAAATAATTTACTAAATTTAAAATTGATATTTTATTGTTTTTTTGGGTGGCTTTATCCCTTTCGTTCTCCTTACATGTTTTTGGGTCAGGACCGGGTGTTTCTTTATTTCTTTATTGATAAAAAATCTTAAACTTTACAATAATGTTTTAATTCTAATACCACAATATATTTATCACTACTTTCTACCTCAAGTTAAAACCATTTCCATTTGCTACATTAAAATACAATAAGATGTTAATAATAAAAAGTTAAAAAAAATACATAATTTCAAAAGATCAAAGTTAAAAAAGGTTAAAATAATATTAAAGTTAAAATAAAGTTTAAATAAATAAATAATAATACTACACCCTATTAGTATTGATTACTGCGAGAGCCAACTCCTTACAAAATTTTAAAAATATATTTCTTGTTTCATTGTTTCTAATTAGATTTTCCAAATTTCCTACGCTAATTCTATTTCCCATTTTTACTTTTACGTCGGTGCTCCGCGCACTAAATACCGGGCACTCCGTGATAATATGCAGCATGAACTCCTGCTCCCCCGGATCACAGACACATGAAGGGCTCTCCTTGCAGCGGAACCTGCTCAGGTAAGAGCAGAACCTTCCATGTCCCGTAAAAATCTGTCTGAGGACTGGATTCGGTTTGGTCTTCATTCCCATATATTGTTAATATTTTATTGTTATAAAGGAAACATTTAAACATATATTTAAAATATATAACTTAAGTGGCTGGAAAAGTTTTGTGACACCAAAAATATTCAGGAAAGATAAGTTGAATTTTATAATTATTTGAAATACATTAATTACATAATAATTTATTTGTTACAACCATGATTTAAATTATTAGCAGTAGTTTAGTAAGGGCTGTCAGGCACGATATACTCGTAGGAAAAGTTCTTGCGAACCTATTTCAGGGTGTTTTTGATTTAAAACATCACTTTTGAATAACGTTCAGCCATTTTGACAGTTTGGGACATGATTTCTCCTGAGGTGATTTATGAGGAGGTTTTTGTTTGCGCTCGAGAGGCAGCCCTTGTTTTTGGTGCACTTGAGAAGTGGTCTTATTCACCGGAGTAGTGGTGTGCGGGGTCGAACCGCAAATGCCGCAAACGCAAATGCATTGCTGAACTTTAAGAAAGATGTACGCTCTTTTCTTGAAGGTCCCTAAGTCGTATCGGTTCGGAAACACCGTTAGCGACAGCGATTCAACAGAGTAGTTGTGCGTAACAGGAAATTTCACGTAGCGCACAGTGGTGGATTGCTAACCATCGAGATGATGAGGTTGAAATTTTGATGATGTTTAAAGTCAGCGGCTGGAATTAATCTAAACAACTCCTCAGAACACTCATCATGTAAATTCGGTAAAAAATACAAAGAGATGCAATGATGAAAGACGAAAGATGCATCGCTACGCCAGTGAATCAAGCCTATCGGAAAGTACCTGATCATCATTGATTCAAGCCGCTCAACATTGAATGCTGTCAAACGGAAGAAGCTGGTACTGGGGTGCTCCGGCCTGAGATGCGAACAGTATTCCATGTGACGTTGAACTTGCGCTTTGTAAAAGCTCACTGACATGAAATACTGACTCGCTCTATTAAGCACGCCCAGTTTTTTAGAGACCAATTTTGCCTTACCGTCCAAGTGACCGCGGAGATGAACGTTACTCGATATTTCAACTCCAAAGATTCCTATACTAGCTGAGGTAGTAAGGGGAGTGTTTTCATAATAAGGAGATGTGACAAAGGGTTCTTTTTAGCGGGAAACGCGCAAACTTGTGATTAAATTGGACTAGATTTTATCGGCCCTAATCTGAGACTTTGTTTAACAAAATGTCGACCTCAGACTTAAGATTGTTCCGGCACTCATCTAAGTTTTCTCGAGAAATATTGGCGCCGCAATAATATAACGCATCCCCTATGCTGTCATCTGCACAGCAATGAATGTTATTAAATTGCAACATGTCATTGAAATTCAAAAGAAATACGGTAGGAGGTAGCACACAACCTTGTGGAACACAAGCATTCACTGTTTTGGAGTCGGAACATGCACCGTCGACTATAACCTTGATGCTACGGTTCGAGAGAAAACTGGTAACCCAGTTGCATAATTTCGCAAGAAGCTTAAGGAAGGAAGCTTCCAAGGAAGCGCTTGGAGCCAAACCCGATAGAAGGCCTTCGCTCCGTCCATACTAACCGCCAAAGCCTCTCTCTTGGTCTTGATCGCCTGCTCTCATCCTTGAATCAAGTAGACTAGAAGATAACCAGCTGAGCAAACCCAACGGAAGCCATACTGGCAATCGCTTATCAGCTGGTGTTCTTTTAGGAAACTCATAATATGGCATTTTATAATGGATTCCATAATGTATGGAAACAAGGGCGTAATAGCAATAGACATGTAGTACGGACGGATCTAAGCGATCACCTTGGGATCGGGTGTACCAAAGCTGTCTTCTAGCAGTTATAGAGTACCGAAAAAGACACGTAAGAACCGGTGGCAACTCTTTAGCCCACATCCTCAGCACTATTGGAGAGCCATCAGGCCCACTCGGCTTGTAGATGTCCAGAAGGACAAGTGCTTTGCACACTGACGTCTGAGAAATCAAACATCTCGAGAACAGATATTATCTCTTGCGTATACATACACTCCGGCCCCCGGTACAAATGAGTATTCCAATTTGTACCCTGGGTAAGAGAGGTATGAGATGTCAGCCGAAGAAGATATCTGCGTCTCGGTGAGAAAAAGCAAGGCCGGTTTCGAAGTGTCGAGATGGTAATAGACGGCGTTAAGGTTGGAATGAAATCCCCTGATATTGAGAAATCCACGGCGAGCGTGGCAGGATCTGCCGTAGCC
Source organism: Teinopalpus imperialis (assembly GCA_029286865.1). NCBI lineage: Eukaryota > Metazoa > Arthropoda > Insecta > Lepidoptera > Papilionidae > Teinopalpus > Teinopalpus imperialis. The sequence continues at coordinate 6,504,756 of JAGSMU010000020.1, read as the reverse complement.
TTTTTGCTCCGTTTGTCCCTGGCAGGATGGCTATAGAGCAGAATTTTGCACCTTCTAGAATACGTGGGGTAGCCTGAACATGGAAACCCAGTGAGGGAAAGGCTTGGTACCCTCCTGAGGTAAAGATTATACCTCTACTACCTCTACTTTACGTCGGTATTCTGTGGCGGAATGCTTAACTTTTTGTAAGAGCGAGAAAACCATAGTAAAGTGCCATTTTTCTTACTTCATGTACTTTACTCGAAATGCGAATACTTTAGAACAAAGGATGAGATGCCAGAGGCAGTATAAACTTCAGCATGACTCACGTGTGCATTGACCGCACATGGAGCTTTTGTTTTGATTCTTATTTTTTAATTCACTCCCTCCGTAATTATAACATAAAATATACGATCTGGTATACATGGATACCACTGTTTTGACCTTTATGAAAACAATGAAATATGAACAAAGAAAATACATTTTGTAAACTACTAAACTAACAAAAAAAAAATATCTTTCTTAATTGTTGATTTAAGAAATATCATATCAATAAAAGGGTGCCGTTTTTAATGAAAGCTTACCTTTGGAAAGTGGAAATAATAAAGAAGGAAACATATTTATCATAGTTATGTAAATTAAAAGTTTATGAAAAAGAGTGGCATGTAATTAAAAAATCAGTAAGTGAAGGTAAGAAAATGTTTTTATAACAGGAGATATTATGCAATTAAACAATGCAATTAATAACATTAATTTTACAATATATTTTCTAAAACTAGATACAAAACAAGATATAAATAAATATCAAGGAAATCAAAAGCATCTTATTAAAAAGATTTTATAAATTAAATGTCAACACCTGTCCTGCTCATAATGGAAATGGGCGGGATAGGTGATATGGGATGGAAAACAGTCGATGGGATTAAGGCATTAGTATGTGGATCTCCTTAAATGAATTGGTATAATAATAATATTTAAATTACGTACATACTAATCTTAGTATCATTAACTAACAAAATTAGTACTCAAATTAAAATTTATTATTATATATTAAGGTTTTATTAAAATGTAACCGTATTATTAAAATATTTTCCAATTCTTCAATCAATAACAATATTATTTTAAGTACACTTGGATGCCTATGCTTGAAAATTACCGCGCCAGGCACTATTTAAACCTATCCATCATAACAGATAGGACTTTTTTGCTACAGTGATGTTTTTTGTGGTAATATATATATATATATATATATATACCGAGAATTTTTCACATCGTACCAAGGGGCTCAGTTAGCCCTGCTTAACATTTGACAATCTGGACTTTGTCGTATAGACGGCCGTGGAGGACATAAAATGTGGTCTTTCAGCTGTAATGGCTGAAAGGTGAAATGCTAGTTCCGCCTCAAAAAATAGGATGGATGGACCACGGCCCGCAATAATAAAAGTGTAAAGAGAAACTTTTTTTCCCTGTTTGTGTTACATTTTACACTACACTAATTATATCTAATTTAGTAAATAAAGATTTTAAGTGCAAACTGAATCGCAAATTATTTTACCAGACAACCTATTTCAGAAGGAATATTTGATAAACACTAATAGACTATGGCACTAGATAAACGGTCTTAATACCAAAAATTCTATTCCTTCATAATAACCTTTTCATTTTAAAAGGGTCGAATCTTCTGTCAATTTTTGTATTCGTATGACCATAAATAATTCACACATGTCCGGTCGTAGAGTACCGCTGCCATATTTGCTTACCAGCTTGTTAAAGAGGCATGTCAAAAGTTAATGACTCGAGCACAGGGAAAGAGTGGCCTACCTCTACCTAGATCTTTGCATACAATCTAGAGAATATTGTGCATTGAAAATGTGCGCAATATTATATTCCTAATTGAATTCCACAGCAGATATCAAAACAAACGCTTGGTTTCCATCTTTTTATCATAAAATTCTACATTTTGACGAAAATTTCGCGTCGTCGATTTTGATGGGTGCATCAAAGAATTGAAATAGTCCTTTTTATTTGGAGTTTGCTTTTGATTATTGATTTTTTATTTGTGGGCATCTGAAAAAAAAGAGTATATTTCATTTATTTTTGTTTTATTAAACTAGTGCGTTTTCCCGTCTAAGAATACACGGTCACTTAATATCAGAGAGATGGTATTGTGATCATTTTAAATACTTAATGATTTCTACAATTAGAAATTATAAGCCTAACAATAGAACACAAAAACTAATTTGAAGTAATTGTTTTAGTAAATGCGAATAAATCTATTTTATGTTAAACCATGCAAGCAAAAAAATATTATTTCGTTTGTGTCACTTCCTGCCAATTTTTCTTATCATACAATTCCTTGCGGAACATTAATGCAAATGCCTTTATATATTGTTACAGACAACTTTTGCGTTGTAGATGACACAAACAAAGTGCAATTGTGTGAAAATAATTGACACAACATATAGTATGTACAGTAATAGAAATATTACTCTCTGTCTTACGTCCGTATTGAATACACATTACGGTAATATTATCATTTGGCCTCAAGAAGTATATTAGTGTAGCTAAGACCTCAGTTGTTCAAGTTTATTTCAATGTAATAATACTTATTGAAGACTTGACATATTTTATAGTTATGGTAAAATATGTAAAATATAATGTATATATTTTTAATAATGCTATCTTGTTTAAATATGAACCATTTGAGTTACAAAATAAATTAATGTTATGTTGAATTTTTAAATAAAATTAAGTCAAACAATCATACGAAACAAGGATGAAAGAAATGGATTATTGAACTGAAATTAATTAATTTATTCAGTTTGAAAAGTTAATTTAAAATAACTAGCTCGATAATATCTCTAACACATGCAGAAATCCTCCTAGGCACGGTATGGTATGCTGAAGACCAAGTTATCTAGTAACAAAATCCGTGAACCTAGTTTTATTCAATATGAAGTATTCGGTTAAATATAGATATCATTTGTAATTTGATCATATAAAGTAAAATAGTAGGAGTAAAATGTGATAAGAAAATATCTCGTGGCAAAATAAAGTAGCGCTCACGGTGTATTGTACCTGCTAGAACGTTAGGCCGAAATCCTAATTACTGTAGCCTAGTAAAATCGCTTACAAAGAAAATATAATTTCTAAAATTGCAGGCAGATAATATTCAAATAATTCACAGACATTTCGTTTGGGGTGAAAAAATTAAGGCTCCGGTCGTCACGGACTATCACGGTTATTTCTATGCTACGTCCAATGTATCTCCTATATCTACAGATGTGTGGCACAGTTACATGTACACATAAACCTAGAATTTGCGATTTCCTAGACAAACATACGAGTATACATGACATCTACGTCAAACGATCTAACAAAACTCAAATCGATCTAACAAAAATTATTTGCGTAGATGCTGTCCAGCATCTACGCAAACAATTTATTTTCCTTAAATTGTAAAAAAGATATATTTTCCAAGTTAATTTGTATAATTTATTCAGTTTTATCTGCAAATGTGTAACGTCTATTTTTTATTAAATTTACTCTAGTTTTATTTTCTGTAATATATTGTATGCGCACGTGATAAATGCGTTGCGATGAGCTGCGCTCTTGTTAGCCATGTGTGTTATGTGATAAATGTGAAATGAAAAAAATCACATGATCATCATTCTCGAAATCTTACCTGTATCCTTCGTGACATATTAGATTACACTTGCCGCACAAAAGCTCCATAGTTAAGGTGCTTGAAATCATCTCTCTCAATCATTGTAAGAAATAGATTGAAATAACGTATAAGTAAAAGATAACAAGAAAAACTTTTTGATTAAATAAATGTCAAAACAATTTTTCTAAAGTCGTCTGAACAACGGTTCGAGAAACAACTTACTAAATATTTTTAATATCAATAGAATTTCAATTTTTTAATAGTAATACAATAATGAATTGCTACTCTTATAAAATATTTGACTAAGCAATTGCTCAAAGAAATTCCACGATAAACAGAAATAATAGTGCCAATAAAAAATATGAATTTAAGCGCAGATCATATAGGGATAAGTTCTGTGCCGCAGGATGGGGAGAGAAATGGAATTATTTAATTATTACTAATGACTAAATTGTTTAATTTAGTAGGAAACTCCACAGAGAAATAGACGCAAAGTAATCCGAATGCGGCCGCACTCTTTAAGTATTCATAAGCATTCCTAAATATTCTTAACGTAGATTTAACAAAATTAAATATTACTTTAATCTCTATAATAATTATAAAATCAATTATATAGTTGTTTTTTTATGAAATAACGGGATAAATATAGTATAAAATATTTTGATCTTTAATCAGTGTTAGGTCTATGAAACTACATCTACCCTCGTTAAGTAATCAAAACGCAAATGCGATGTAATCCCTAAAGTGACTCGTTGCCAGTTATTGGCTGTACTCCTTCTCTGACCGTACGAAGCAACAGCTTCCTGCTAATTAACGTTGGCCCTGTATGAGGCCCTAATTTTCACCGGTAGAGCCAATCCATTTGTTAAGAAACTACGAAAGAAAAATGGTCAAATTGTGTTACTATACAAGGAATTGCTGCACAACTTTTAACTTTTTGATGAATAGCATTAATAAAAATCATATCCAACGAGTTAGATTACTACAACGTAAGCTCGGAAGCAGAAAACTTATGAATAAAAAATGAATCTCCTTGGCTTGGTTTAAAAATTACCATTAAAAAGTTTTGTGCTTGTATGTCGAAAATATATCAACGTTGCCGAAAAGAATCGTGTTTCTTATTAATAAGAATATGTACTAATTGTATATTCTGTAATATTGTTATGAAATTATTATTATATATAGTTATTAAAATGACAAGCATTACAAAAGATATTTATTATTGAATAACCCTTTTTGATGTGTGTATTAATAAAAAATGCGACTAACGATTTTGTGATATTTACTAATCTTTATAACAAATAGTTGTAGTTATAACAAATAGCTTTTAAGTATAATTTTGTTTACCGTTTAAATCGCTTGTTTTTTTTTATAAAAATAGGGGAAACAAACGCTCACATACTAGTTCACCAGATGGAAAGTCATAATTGCAGCCCCATTTACATGCAACCCCAACATTTCAAGTAGCACATGCGTGAATGATCGGGGATGACCCCGAGGACTAAGGTATAATGCTTCATTACCTGTAATTGCCGCAGATATTTCAACAGTTACTGAGAAGTAGACAATTTGCTATTACCATAGTAATATTGTAGAATACAGCAGCTAAGGTAGAGGAAAGTTAAAGAATTCACTCGATGAAGTTACAATTGGTAAGAAAAACAAAACTAAAAGCTAATAAAAAATAATTTAACAAATTTAAGCTTGTCTTAGTTTTAAAAATTCAGACGTGTTCGAAGGACTCTTATTAGGATATTTAATTATCTATAAATATGTTATATATAATTACTTTGAAATCATTTTATTTTCATACAAGTTTATTAATTTTTACTTAATTAAGGGGTTACGTCTGTCAGGAAAATTTTAATGATATTTTTATTAAAAAATAAACTACTTTTTTTATGTATGATAATAATAAACACATTTTATACACAAGGACAAGTTTTTGTAAACACGTATTTTGATTTCATATCACCTCAACTATGCGGATATGCTATATGTTATGAATTTTCATTTCAAAGGCCCCGCGTTTTAATGACCTTTTTAAACCTCTCTGATAGACGACGAGTTTTAAATGCGGGCTTAGTTTGTTAGTTACGTTTATTTGTTTATTTATTTATATATTCTTATTTACATTAACCTTAACGAATTAGACTTACAAAGAATGTACTAAATACCAAAGGCATTCTCTACAAGTCAACCAAAGGTATACTGAGATATTATGATAGGTGAATTATATTATGTATACATATATATATATATATATATGTCCTTAAAACTTGCGCTGATCGGCTGCTAACATTGATTGATTTTCATTGCACAAATCATCATTTAAAGATATGCACATTTCATATAAACAATTATCTCACAATTCATATACCCTATCACATTTATGTTTCACATATTAATATTGTTACTTCAAAATTTGCAGTAAATCGTCGTTGGCTTTTACTTATGTGGTCTTCTCAATTAACTAACAGTTAAACTAATTTACCCTCAAGATTTTACGTGGTAGATATAGTACACACAAATACTGAAACTATTAATATAAACAGAAGAGTCAGAATATAAACAAAAATACCACTATACAACTTTCTTCACCACTTTTTTCAGTCACTATATATACGTTTCCTGACTACATAGTTTCGAGTGCTGTTAAGTTCGATATCCCGCCGAGCTAAGCATTTTTACACAATATAAAAAATGTGTAAAAATATAAATGTTTATAAATGCTAATAAACTTATATACATCTCTTACATTGTTGACTCATTTGTATATACTTAATGCTTTACATTGGATTCGGGAGTAAGGCCGAGTAATTGTGAAAGGTCTCCCGGAATATTAATATATTAAGCACAGTTTACATTATTTGTTAAAAATTAAAGTTAGCGTGGAAAATATACATTTTGAGCATCGCGAAAAGGAGATGATTTTGAAAACGAAGCCTTACTTTTTTATTTATCTTTTTTATCAAATTATGATTTTGAACAAATAAAATATCTGTGTAAAAATATAACATATAAGATATAACATTTTCATTGTTAAAAAAATAAATGGCACTATATTCTATTGTTTATATAAAATAATATAAAACATTTTTGTGATTCAATGACAATATCCTTTTCATTCTTGTATCGGTCGAAACTATTAATATATTATATATCTTATTAAATACATAAGTATTATTTTATTTAAAGACCTGAAAAGAAAATTAATTAATATTTTTATTTTTATCTATGGATATATAATTTACTATAAGTAGATTTTTTTTAGATGAAGACATTATACGTAAGCCAAATCAAAGGATAAAGGGTACCTGTACTTCACCTTCTTCAGCCTGTAAACATTTTGCTACAAGGCGTCGATTACTCGAATCACTTTTAACATAAATTAACAAATTAAAATACACACAAGATTTCGTTTGGAACTGCTCGGGACGGTACGGTTAATCCTAAGTCTACTCAAGAAGATTTAAGGAAATTAAATTACAAAGGGGGATTATAAGGGTTGAAAAATGAGAGTGATATATAAATCTTTCTTAAGTATAAAGTCTTTGTCTAAAAATAAATATAAACATAAATTATATTCAATATTTGTTAGATAATAGATACATAGATACTATTACCTTTTATTTTTTTTAAACTTATTTTAAATAAATTTAATAAGTAAAAAAAGGCCCGACGACTATTGAGTTTGTATTGTAAATTTATACCAATGTATATTAAAACGCACCTTGTGGTTTCTAGTTCTGGGCATAATGCCTTTAAAGATAATGGTAATTTATAGCTTGAATAACATTTCACAAGTATCCTTACATTTATCAACGGTTAAAATTTATTTTAAAGCGGGCAAATATTCGTATCTTTAATAAACACTACTAAAAATAAATTTTGTATCTTGCATATTTTCCTAAATAATGTCATAATTTTATATCATTAATTAAATTATATCTCAATTATCATTATTAAATACACACATAATACCGTGTCCGTGTCCTACCAGTTTTATAGTAATCCTTACATATGGTTTTGTAGCATTATTACCATTACATCGGAATAGGGAAGGGGACGTCTGATGAGTGCCGTTGTGTTTGCGCGAATGCTTACAGCGTAATTTTTTTTATACACCTAAATAGGTGGCAAGCGAGCAAGTAAGTCCCCGCTGCTCATGTCCCAAAACACCAGAGGATTCGAAGATGCGCTGCTGTAAAGGTGTAGGCTCTTTTCCATTGGTCGTATCGGTTCAAAAAACCCGCTGGTGGCGGCTGATGCCACAAAATAGTTGTGAATGGCAGAAATTTTTTCGTAAAGAGCACAGTGGTAGATTACCAGCCATTGCGATGAGCATAGAATTGTGAATTCTGTCGTGATGTACGATTTTTAAACTCAGCGGCTGGAATTAATCCGAACTACTTTTCAGAACACATCTCATGGTAAATTTGGTAAAAATGCATAGAGAAGCATCCATTTCAATAGCAATTCCAGTGAATCGAGCCGATCGGAAAGTTAAGTCAATCTAGGACCAAGTCCTCAACGATTCGGAGATTAGATTACGGAGGATAGATTCCTCAAAATTAGGAGATGCGACATAGGGGTACTTTTTAGGGGTAAATGCGTAAACTTGTGTTTTCGTGGGATTAAAATGGACTAGATTTTGTTTGCCTCAATCTAACACTTTGTTTCACAAAACCTTGACGTCAAACACAAGTTTACTACGTCACTCACTGACGTGTTCTCAAAAAATATTGGTACGGCCAGTGAACAACGCATCTGTCTATCCCTATGCTGTCGTTCGCATAGCAATTAATTTTATTAATTTGCAACATGTCATTGATATGTAGAAGAAACAAGGTAGGAAATTTGATATAAATTTTTTTATGTAGTTGATGTCACCTGGTAATTACCAGAATATATGGCCGTGGTTGAAATCAGTCATCATTTTATATTGTTAAAAATGGTATCTAAGCAAATAATCCAAATTATTTTTAATGCTAATCATGAAAAAATAATGTAGGTCCTATTTAGCTCCTTTCCTTATGGAAGGTCTAAATGGGATAGATATATCTAGACATATCTAATAGGTCATACAGAATGTTTCTGGATTTTGATAAATAAGTCCAGATATTTATTATATTGATAATACATTTGTTGATTTTCGAAATATTACTATTTATACATTTTTGCATACATGGAAGCAATGGTTCCTGTTTTTAGTAGCGACCTCTTTAACGGATTCATGAATTACCGCCGCATTCTTAAGCCGTAAAGCTTATCATTAATTTTCTGAAATAAACTGAAGTCCGGGCTGTATGGCATATGCATCATCAGTTCCACATTACCATCAGTTCTCAAGTTATCGTGGTGATGGACAACCTTGCTGCAAGGACACTTTTCGCGAACGTTTTCTAACACTTTGGGCAAGCTATTATTTACACACCAATCTGCAATCACTGTTTTTGGTTGATTGTGCCGAGAAAAAAACAACCATTCTCTTGCCGGTGCTCTAACGTTTCTTAACTCTCATCGGCAAGTCTTCAAAACCAAATTCCCAAAAACGCTGCCTAACAATGCCGACTGGCTTTTTCTTTCCGGTTCAAAGCAGTACATCCAGGTTTTGTCACCTGTCACGTTATTATAAACAGCCAATGACTGTCTGTGTGAGATAAAAAAGTTTAATGACTTTTTTTATCTATTTATGGCACCACACAACACAGTCGTTTCTGTCTTCCATTAAATCATGCGGTATCATTAAGTGCAAAGCTTCCGAAGCATCAGAAGCTATGCAAAATATTTTTCAATTGGCTCATTGCAATGCCTTAGTCAGACAGACGACAGTACGAATTGAAATATTTTTGTCAGTTTCAATCATTTGTCGTACAGTATCAATATTGGATTCTGTAGCCACATTTGCCGACCGATGTTCACGTACATTGTCATGGAGATGATAACGTCCACGCCTTAATTCTCCGAACCACATGGCTCCGATATGAGGTCCTCATCAAATGTCATTGTTGAAGTCTCTGGCAACTCTCTTGTTGACTCTGTCGACTTGAAAAAATAAATGAACATTTCTAATTAAAAAGTAACATGTTCCCAAAAATTTTCATTTTAGTTTTTTTTAATTATAGTTGGTTAGTTCCATAAATTCCTTTTTTCCATAATTCAGTATATCCCACGTAAGTTTGTCTACGTATCGATCAAAAGCCTAAAAACTCATTATGATAATTAATTTTGTATAGCAGCTTAGGGAATATTGTTATATAATCTTATCAAAATCGGTTCAGTTAAAAGATATGGTTATAAATTACAAGGTAGACATATTATATATGAGATTAAAGTAAAATTAATAAGTTGAAATAAATTAGGTTTCGTTTATTGTGTCCAAGTAATCGGAATGATATAATTGGCACAGAATAATTTCCCGTGGTATTTTGTTAAAATCTTCGAAATATTTTTTAAATTTCTGCTAATACTTAAACAACATAAATAATATTATATATATATATATATATATATATCATATTTAATTATGAATTTGATGACGTATTCTCTAAAAAATAATATAGTTTCATGTTGCCTGCTTGACTGGGGGTGGAAAATTTATTTATATTTAAAACGAATACAATATTTAAGTTCAGTTATAAACATACAATTACCACTACGGTTCAAGAAGGCCACATTTCAACCAGCTTTTAGAATTAATTCAATCTTTATAAATTCAACTTATGCTTCAACCCTTATAATCCGCCTTCATAATTTAATTCCTTTGAACCGGTGGCCTTCCGAAACAGACAGAAGGATTAGCAACATTATCTCTTTATGTTCTGAGTAGCTAAAAATATTTATAATAAATAAGTATGGACGTATTAGAAGTTGTTGTGTAAAGAATATTGAGACACCAACTTTGTAATACAACGTGTGAAAGTTCGTTCTTCATATATTAATGTCGATGAATAATTTGAATTTAGTCTGACTTAAACTCTAATAATTATAACTTATGATGTGGAAACCGTGATACACAATTACATTTATTATGATATATTTCATGATACACAAATAGTCCTCCTCTTGTTTTTATTCTTCTGCTGGGAGTGGTATCCAGGTCCCATGACGCTGCAACTAGATACTCGAACTACTCCACCACACGACCATTATTATTCAAATATACAATCCTGTCACAATTTTTTTTATCAACACTTACGTGAACGGATGTGGTAAATTTTTATGAGCTTTGATCGGTATTTTTTTTAAACATTATAAGTCATAAATAATATGTTGCCGACCATTAAGTATTAAAAAAATTAAAAAAAACCGTAGTAATTTTTTGTCAGAAATCGATATATCGATATATAAAAAAAAAAAATTGGTATATATTTTTAAATCTATATCTCAATAACTACTGGACTTTGGGATAAGGTACTTTTCAAGATCGTCCACGCTCGGGAAGGCCGAGAGCTATCACGTCTAGTTGAGATAATTTCATTGTTGTTACCAGCAAGCGAAATAGACGTTTAACAGAAAATCCACAAGAAATCCGCGTCGAAGTAAACAAAACCCGAGTTAAACCTTTATCAATAACTACAGTAAAACGACGACTGAGAGATGCGAAGTTCTATGGTCGCGTTGCCGTTCGAAAACCTCTGCTAAGGCCGCAAAATAAGAAAATACGGATGCAGTGGGCTCTTGCCCATCGAGATTGGACTATTCTGAAAATGTAGAATTTACATTCTACGCAGTGCCCAAGAAAAGATGATGTCTGATTGTGTAGTCCCAACAATCAAGCATTGTGGTGGCTCAATTATGGTCTGGGGTTGCTTCTCTAGCCAAGGAACTAGCGATTTGATTAAAATTGAAGGAATTTTGAAAAAGGAACAATACAAAAACATTTTAGAACAAAATACCGTTTCTTCCGGGTTGCGATTAATTGGAGATGGATTCATTTTCCAACAAGATCATGATCCAAAGCATAGCACAAAAAAATATGAAGAGAAAGAGGCACAAGGGGTATTAAAAACCATGGTTTAGCCTCCTCAGAGCCCGTATCTAAATCCCATTGAACTTTTGTGAGAACAGTTTAATAATCCGTCCGTAATCGTGGCCCATCCTCGCGAGAAGAAATGTATCACAAGACACCATTAACAAATTGATAGCCCGTATGCCGAGACTTGTGGAAAGAGTCATAAAATGAAAAGGAGATTTTGTGATGAAAAATCAGTCTAGCTAATTATAGCTTTTTTTGCATGAACTGTTAATATTTCTTTACGCTTTTAAAGTATATTGTTTGTCAATCAATGTTCTATTAGATGATTAAACGGGTTAATTAAACATTTAATACTTTATTGGAGTTTTACTTTATTTTCCTACTTTAATTAAGGTGGCCTTAAACCTTCGTCCTGCAGCATTTATTCATCCTTTACAAGGAATCACAATGCAGATGCATTGTCTTTCTTGAGGACTGAAAAGGAATGCCTCGTCACTAGTAATAAAGGTCTTCGGATCCCTTCACTCACCAGACGAAACACAGAAGCAATATGCTGCTATTTTACGCTGGTATTTTGTGAGGGCGTGGTCCTACCCCGGTCGAGCTGACCCATTCATTCTGCAGCTAGAAAAAACTGCAGCGTAGCTCTACCAGGGTGTAATTTTAATAATAATTTATTTATTGCACTAAATAATATTTTACAAAATATTTGACACTGTAGTAGATTTATTTACACTATAACCCTGACAATGATATGTATGGGTTGATGAAAATATTAGCGTGAGTATAGTTATTTTAAAGAGTAATGTGTGCACATTATATTGGAAGCAAAGCGTGGGATTTGCTTTTGCTAATACTGTATACTAAGGTGATATTTACACTGTGCTTTATCCTGAATACTTCTTTGTAAATAAGCCAATAGTTTTATAATAAAAATTAAGTTAAGTCTAAAGTGTTACGCTCGTCTGTCGGCCGCCAGCCCCGTCACTAAAAAGAAGTCGAATGGAAGTAGTGCGGTTGTATATAATAATATATATCCTAATCTAAACCTTTATTTTTATCTATAGCACTAAAACGATCGTAGAGTTATTAAATTTATTTATATTTTGCAGTTTCTCTGAACAAGTTTACAAACAGTAAAATTTGTTATTAAAATGACAATACGTGAAACCAGTTATTTCAGCCATCGCTCCTTATCCGGACATACTCAGACACACCAACCCTATGTTTACACTGTGACTACCGAAACTTGCCGCTTGTTAACCGACGGAGCACAGCACACATAACTTAACTTACCATCATGCAACGAGGTTCCTAATTAAATATATCGATAATTAAAAGTAAGTAAAATCTCGTAGCAAGGATGTAATCGACCCTGTACAATGGTACAGAAAGTTGGAGAAATATAAATTGCCTCTCACGATAGGTATGGATGGTAGGACATCATTACTGTTAAGCGCATTATATCGGTTTTTTCCTAAAGGATAGCCAAAATTAGTAAACAGGCTAAACTCAATTATAGTGAACAAAGAAATGATGTAATTACTTTACTAGTAGATGGTGTAATTACTGTCTAGTATAGACTATAATATTCTTATAGTACTCCACGAGGCGTTCAGTTTAGATGGTACATAAACTTACAAAAGTATTTAGTGCGTAAATAACTGCGTGGATATCAAATTATTGTTGATTATGAGATCCAGTATTTTATTATTATATAATTAAATTCAAACAACCCTTGCTTATTTCTTATTACATCATTAATAGGTTGATACTCTACTGGGGAAGTACTAGAACCTCATAGAATACTATATGATGGGTCATAAGTACATATCGTTGCTATGATATGTTGTATGAACGACCCAATTACATACTAAATTTAATGCTCAGTGTAAAGCTACAGCTACACCTTTGCTTTGAGTTTATTAGTGTTAAACGTGAGAATATTAATAATATAATTAATATAAATAACGCTCGCTTTTAATTATTTCAATCGTCAATAGTCTAATGGTAATGCAGTACTTTAACGGTATGCGGGATTAAACGCCTTAGGTTGGCATCCACCATTCTACAATTGTCGTGAACCATCTACAAACTACAAAAGTATTTTCGCTTAGTTGGAGTTGTTAACAAGAATATAAGTTTACATTCGCGTTATCAATATTTCCAACTTTCTAAAATAACAACATGATCAGTTTAACAGTTCATAAAATAGTTTCATTTCGTTTCCATGCTATTTTAAATTGAAAAATCCTGTTAAAAATAATTTGTTTACTGAGATTTTATCAACGCTATCTATTATTACGTTTTAATTATATTTTTATACTGAATACACGTACCCAACTTATTTTTTTTACATTACCAAAATAATACGTCGCAGTGTTTTTAAAACGGCACCCGATGTGTTTAGTTTTGAAAACAATGTGACTTTGAAAAAATAGGTTCATATTGCTGCAGATAAAGTTTTTTTCTTCACATATTTATTCCGCTTTTGAGTTATTTATAATTATTCATAAAATATAATTTTAAATAACACAGTTGCTTGAAATTTTCCGTATTTCATTTTGCCATACTACTGACCTATTTTATTTTTCTATGGATTCATTGAGCATTCAACCCTTGTACAGTTGAGTAAACTAGATTAGTCGGGAACACGTTCACTCGTTTTTGTGCCTTTAATTTTGTCCCATTCGCCCGATGTAGAAAGTAAATCTTAAAGACTTCAATATTAAGGAAAATATTTTATTTTATCAGTACAAACTTACCGTTACGGGAAATTTGTTACGTATAATCGTAACTAAGAATTTATTTGGTTGTCGCAAGCAACCTGTGTCATAACTAAAATTTATTAGACAGGTTGATTTTGTATATTTAAAATATTTTTTTTTAATTACATGTAATATTTTAATATACATAAATTTATGGTATAGTTCACACAGCCCGTCAGTTGATGGGATATAATAATCCTGCACTCCAATTAGGTTACAATAAAACCCTAGCGGCTTCAAGTAAAATACGTTATATCATTAAATCGTTATCCTATCCCGATTAAAAATATTTTTTTTTACAATTTTATCCGCACCAAATAGTCAGGTTTTGCTTGAAAACTTATAAATGACTTAACTTACTGAAAGTTAGTTTACAGATTAATATCTAAGAAATAACCTTTTAACGTATTAAATTGCAGAGAAGGGGCTGCATTTATTTATTACAGCCATTATAAAACACGAATTAAATAAAGTACACAATTATCCAAGTAACGTCATAGTGGATTAACTTGGTGTACCTCGACAAAAACAGTGCTAGCAAGTAAGGAGTACTTGCTAGCACTGTTTTTTGTCACTTGTTATTTTCTCTAATTGTACATATTTATTTTACTATGCAGTACTTACTAAAGTAAAGGTATATATATATATATCCCAAATGGTCGTGATCCTTATACGATGGAGCCAACCCATTCAGCTTTTTGAACCAACATATAGGATCGTATATGTTGTACCATATATGGATACGGATTTATACTGACCGTAAACTCTATTAGCTTATATGAGATTTAAATGTATTATTGCAACTCGTATTGTGTCCAGTTAAGTATGAATTCTCTTAAAGAAATAGGACCATAAATACTGTAGTTTTTTATTGTCAGTTCGAAAGGATATTCCTATTTAGTAGCCAACTAATTTCAGGGCTCGTTTATGTAGGGCAAGCTTCTTTGAACGTGCTTGGTCAAACGACCGCAGGCAGACCGAAACCAATGTGGTTTCAGAACACAATCAAACCAGGCGGATTAATATCGGAACTTTATTTAAAGTCTCTATAGAGTTTAAATTATTATTTTTTTTAATTTTCAGTGGTCATATTAATTTATAATAATTTGTACTACTGTTAATTGTATCTAGAGATTAAATATAAACAGACCAGAGAAAACCCTCACCAGTGACCAGGCATTCCATCTTAGTCCTCAGGAGTGAACGAGTCTGCATTATGATTCCTTAACGATAATGAATGTGGGTGTCATGAGCTGCAGGAATCATTTACTGAAAGTTCTGATTTTTTTCCACCCTCACTACAATAAAGCAGAGAAAAGGGTTCTTAACATATTAGAATTCTAAGTTCTTGAACAATTATAATTTATACTTAAAAACCATTTTATCGTTTCAACAGATCCCTACTTCATTGACAATAAAGCACTAACACACAGTGATATTTAGAAATTAAATAAACTTTATGCAACCACTGCAAATATTAAAAAAATAATGAAACAAAAATTTGTATAATTTACACAAATAAATCGATAACTTAGTATTATTTTTAGAGAATGGAAGGCTATACATGAAATATAGCCTTATGATAATGGTCCATGTCTTTTTACTAGTGTAGTGACATATCCATTTTTTTTTATATGACAAAATCTATATGTTAACATGTTTCTCAAGTTATGATCGGTCTTTTCTTGAAGTTTTCTAAATTACAAATTCAACGAATAGCAAACAATAGTATAAATTGTCTGATAAAGTTATGTTACAAATACATTTATTTGAGAAGACTTTCTGAAAAGTGTTCTGACTGTATTTGTCGACTTCAGCAAAGCGTTTTAGAATAAAATATAACTTTAGTATATTATATTTTAACCATCATTGCTCACGAACATTACTACAACAATTCAATTCAAATATTTTTTTTTTTTTTCAAATCTCCAACATACCAATACCCGCTCTACGTATAAGATCTATTCTAAGCTAGATATTCATATTAATATCAAAATCATGCTAGCTCGATTCCTCCTGTTGTTAAGTGGCGATATAATATTTAATGTCTATTCACTCTTCTTAAAGAAACCTGTGTATGTACAGGTTTCTTTCTACCATAATACCAAAACACATAAATCTGTAAGTCAAAATTTATGTCCTCTTGGTCAACTTCGATGTGTAACGACCACGACGTTTCTTCTGATTATAAACAGAGAATAACAACTACGCAAGATATTTAACATTGCCTTAATCTTTCGCCAAAATACAGAAGTATTCACTCACCATAACCTTCCCTGGTCCTTTGTTATGTACGTACAATAAGATCAAAAAAAGGAATCGACTACTCCACACAACCATAATAGCAAAATTAGTAGTACAACAGTTTATCTCTACCATTTGACAAGCTTACCTTAGGTCGATGTGTCTAAATTTGACTGGTTTGCGTAATATAATCATTTACACATTATATTCTAGCCAAGACACCTAAAGTCTTGACCCCTTCCTATTGATTATAAACTTAATTTTCCTTAATCTTAACTACTCCATTCTAATAAAAATAAATTAAGCACTTGTAGTCTTAATACTTTAGGGTATGCACTGCGAAACTTAAGGTGAAAGATTCCATTTAATCGTAGTGCAAAAAAATGTAGAAAATAGTGATGCAAAGAAAAGTAAAATCCATAGAAACATACATTATTGGAAAGTTAGTTGTACTTCATTAGAGCTGCATCGAAGGTGGTAGGTTGCTTTCAGGTTGCACTATGTTCAGGACAAGTATTAAGGAGGGCATAGAATTTATCATGCATCAGTTGATTTTGTTTTGTAATACCCTTGGACATATGATATTTTAGTGCCAAGCTTTTAACGCTCGTTGCTTTAGCAAAAACGATGAAAACTCAACCGTTAATACTCACGTTATTGCTTGGTTCTATTCAAAATAAACATTTTGTCTATCATTCGAACTATTGACGCAAAACGGTCTTTCAAATTAAAAACTATCAAAAAATATATAGTATATAAATGAATATTAAAGCATTTTATTCCTTTATACTACAATACAATGCATGTACTACATTACATTACTATACTTATTACATGTACAGGTAATTAGTTAATTAAACATTTAATGTCAAACAAAATATAATGGAAAGTCTTTTTTTAAATCTAAGGCCGGTAAATGAGCACGTATTTCATCTGATGGGAAGTGATGACATTAGCCCAAATCTTCCTACCACTGCCAACACAACCTATCCACCCTCAACAAAGATTCAAGATGCACATTTATTGTCTTCCCTGAGGAGTGAGACGAAATGCCTCTCTACCAGTGAATGGATCTCTGAATCTCTACACGGTGAATGTACGGAACACAGTACTGTTCTAACTATTTGATTACATACTATGTAATAATTTTTTTTTATTGACAGGCTAAAATTTGAAATATTGTATGTGTGTATGAGATAATAACTACAATCGTGAGCAAAAAATCGATTAAGGTCAAAATACACTCGTAAAAGTCGTCTGAGATTTACTTTTTGACTACAGTAGATTAAATGTGAAGGTTTTAGCTTTACAACGTCATAACATTCATATTAATAAATTCCTTTTTATAAAAATTAAAATTAAAATAAAATAATTTTATTTACTAAAATAATATTTATACAAAATTCGTCTTAAACTTTAAAATTAGGAAACATTCACTCTAAAGAAAATTCAGACAAAAAGACAATACAATCATAAATTAAATAATAAAAAACTATTCAATATTAAGTGTTACCCCCCTGGCCCTAATTACAGCTCCTAATAGGTTCTTCATAGACTGGATAAGTATTTTCAGTGTTTCTTGAGAAACGCCATCCTTTAGCGAGTGCGGCTTGAAGCTCCGATCATGTAGCTGGCGCAGGATATTTGGCTTATAAATTTTCTTTTAAGCTCATCCCATAAATGCCCAATAGTATTTAAGTTCAGAAATCACGCTAGCCACTCCATACACTCAATTTCGACCTCCTGAAGATATTACTTTCCTGCAGATACCGCTGAACAGACGGGATTGTCTGTATTAGCACAAATTTGTCATGGATAAAGCTAGCGTAAGTAATGACATGGTCTCCTAATATCTCTTCAATATTAGGAGAAATCTCTTCACCGTGAAACCTCCAAAAGGCTAGTTTGTTTCAATCCGCTAGTTTCTATGAAAACCAACTCGGTTTTTGCCTTCATTGAAATGGGCGGGCCACACCTTCCAGGAACCTCCAAATGACACACTCTCACTTATGCAGCACTGAGCGAATCACTCTCCAGTTCTCCTGTTGTCTCTCTCTGTTTTGACTCGTTGTCTTTTATCGCTGCATGAGACACACTCTGCCTTCATCTGAGAAGAGAACAGAGTTCCACTGTTCGGTCGTCTAGTTCACCTGTTCTCTTGTAAAACCTAGTCGGGCTGCTCGATAAGCTGGGTTAAACTTAGGCAGTGACTGAGCTTTTTGGGGTCTGGTTAGTCGTCTGTAATCTTCTTCTGACTGTCCAACCGCTAACCGCCACTCTGAACTCCTGTTGCAATTGAATGCCAGAGTGGGCCCGATTTCTGAGCGAAGTGCTGACGATGATCCAGTCATCCCTCTCTGATGTGCACTTTCTTCTACTTGATACGCTTCTTCGGTTAAATCTACCAGTCTCCTGGTATCTTTGGTACCGGAAAACTCTGGGTACAGCAGACTGGCTCATGTTTAACACACGAGCTATTTCTCGCTTGTCTGGCTTTGTGGCTGTAGGCAAAACCGCTTGAGCCACTTCTTCAATTGATGTTTACAGTTTTAGCCAATATTTGTTTAATAATAAAGGATACTTGTACCAGTTAACGTTTGACGACTAACTGAGGGTAGGTCAGGTAGTTTTACAGGTCATGACAAACCCTAATTAGCGCTGTTGTAAATACATAGATGCAAAAATGGTGATTAGTGATGACAACATGTTTTTGGGTCGTTTTCTTAGAAAAGATAACATTTGTTGTATGTGCATAATTCAGTGCATCACGCTTAAGTCTATTTTTTTGCTCACGAGTATGTCTAATATTTGATTAATGAAAACTTAAAATGTGTTTGGCCAAATCTGGGATTAGAATTTTTATTTTATCAAGGACGTTAAAGGACTCTTCGAATTAATTCTGTTTGTTGATTTTTTTTTTATTAAACTTTCTAACCAAGTGCTTGACCACGATCCCACATGATGTTAAGTGGAAATGCAGTCCTGGATGGTAAAGCGCACTAGCTCAGTATATGCCTATTCACTCTACTCTTGAAAACCCCCACATTGTAATCGGAGGGAAAGACAGACGCGGGCAAACTATTCCAGTCCTTTGCTGTACGAATAATGAAAGACGAAGCAAAGCGCTTCGTTCGGGTTTGTGGGCAGTTGGGAGCCAAGGTGCACTGGCTCCTTTTGGCTGAGAAAAGACACGCCTGTATTTTGGTGGCATTGAATATCACAAGAATGGCGTCGCCCCAACTGGAAACCTCATTCGCTTTACCATGGCTCTTCTTTGGGTCTGTACTTGATCCTTGGTGGCATTGGCACCTAAGTGGTAACTCTCTACAATAGTGCTGTCGTATACATACCCAAAGATACCAGGGTTTCAGCAGATCAATAATATGCAGCAGAGTGGCAGAGAGAACAGACCCCTGAGGAACTCCAGCGTTTATCGCCATTGTCTCAGACGAGGAGCCATCTATGACTACTCGCAGAGGACGCTCCTTCAGGAAGTCAGCTGTCCAGATGATCAAGCCAGGATAAGCTTGAAGCTTGCTGATAAGGCTATCGTGCCAGACCCTGTCAAAGGCCTTGGAAACATCAAGTGAGACAGCTAGTGCTTCACCGTTGTTCACGAGAGCAGGACAGCATTGACAGGATCGGCGCGGCTACCTTTCTTGGGTACGGGTTGCACATTCGCAAGCTTCCAGGACTTAGGCACAATTCCGGTCTTTATGGAGAGACGGTACAGGCGTGTTAAAAAAGAAGACAACTCAGGAGCACAAGACTTGAGAAATATCGCTGGAATACCGTCAGGCCCATTGGCTTTGCTCACGTCTAGACATCGCAGCCTATTGAGTACCTCTTTGCTAGTGATGTGTACCTCTGGCATAGAAGTATTATTGTGAGTTAAGGTAGGTGGAATATTATTGCCGGGGACCAGACGAGAACATCAGTTGTAAATAATAATAATAAAGTTATAAATCAAGAAATTATAAATAAAGTTTGTCCCATATATAAGTTGCATAATTAAAGAATCATGAACAGTTTTGACATAATTCATAAGAGTAATTTTAACTTTCTATACGCTCTGCACTAGAGGAAATGTGACTGAAATTTAATTTATCCGCACTAAAAGCTGCCGCAGAAGGTCCATTATAATCCATCCAGTTTGTTTGTGTTCTGAAACCATTGTGAGCTAGGTCTCCCTTGTGGCCGTGTGACCGAGCTCGTTCAAAGGAACGTAGTCTCGAACATGCAAGCATTTAATTTTGTTATCTATTGGATATTACAATCAGTATATTTAATTCACAGGAGCAAATTTACCACTTGCTCGGCGGTGAAACAAAATATTGTAACTATCATGAATGCAACCTTTATGTTTAAGAAATAAAAAAAACATTTCCAAGACACGTGAAGTCCTTCAATCCTCAGTGTAGTCGCGATTGGTTTATTGTTATTTTTTACTTTTTTTAAATGATCACTACGACTTGATATTAGTTTTTTATTTTTTATTTGAATTGTGGATCATATTAATTATTATTTTTACCAAAATACGGCACAGCAAAAGTGGGGTAATGTAACATTAGTGGTAGTATTTTAGTATATGTGTGTTAAGCAGTATTGATATGTACACTATGTATTTTATGATTAATTATACGAATAGTCTTATTACAGCAAGCATTAATTTCACAAGCAGGAATTACAAACCTTCACAATAGTTGCTAAAGCGGATCTTTATCCTATACCCCATTAATTCGAACGAGTTATCGAGATCTAATGTTTAATTAATTTTTTTCCTTGAATTTAAAATATTTTAAATGTTCTCTAAGAAGTGTCTTCATTTATTTTAATGAATCACGTGTTGGTTTATGTTGCTAATAAACATAACAGACATATATTTGCGTTATTGCTGCTAGTTTTGCCGGCTTTTGTTATCAAAATATGTCTCCTGTATAACTAAAGCGTGTCTTTTGCTCAGTCGTTTGAATGTTCCAAACCATTGACTTTCATACATCACTTTAAGTAGCCTGGCACAATTCACATAGCATATAGGAGTAAAATTCTTACGTATACTGGGTATTAGGAGACCGCTTTCGAAAACGAAGTCGGACGATAGTACTAACGATACCTTTGATGATGGGACGGAAAAAAATCGATCCTGATTAAAAAATATCATAGTTTCATAAAAAATACATTACTTTACTAAAAAAAAAACAGCAATGAAACACAAAATCAAAAACAGCTGATGCTCGGATCAACGAACGCACGGGCGAAACTGTCTCAAAAACTAAAAATACTTAGCATAATAAACAATCCCGCCAAAACAAATCGCTGCTTTTGCGGTGGGCCGCGGCCGCCGTTGACGACACTGATCATTTCCGCGGTATCAGCGACACGACGAACATTCACATATAAATTCGGTCAAAAATGCGTTGAGATACAACATCTCTACTCAATGCCAGTGAATCAAGCCGATCGGAACGTATCTGGTCCTCAATGATTCAAACCACTTGTCGTTGAATGCGGAAAAATGCAAGGAGCTGATACTGGCATGTCCCGGCCCAGAGATGGGAATAATATTTCTTGTGAGGCCGAACTTGTGCCTTGTAAGGTTTTTTCGACAATTAAAAGTATATGTATAATATTGATATTCATAAAAAAGTTTTTACATGACGCTTAAAAAACATAAACAGAAATTGTGTTTGTCTGTGGTATGTCAAAATATATTTTTTCTGATTATAATTAATTCAATATCGTAATTTAAATAGAAAAGTAGCCCATCGCTCTTCAAAAATGTTAATGTTACACAAATATCGTCCTTCCTTAAAGGTATGTTTATTTTAAGGATTAATTCAGTAAATTATTCTTTTTAAGAAATATATCAACTTTGGCGTTTTTAGCTGCAGTGCTTACTTAGGAAGGTTTCAACTTCCATGCTGGTTCGCAGTGAGGATCTGGTTGTACATAGAGACAGCTCTGACAATAATCCAAATACCCCTTTTGAATTCAGTGAAGCCAATTTGACTGTAAGTTTATTTCCTTTGATAAATAAAATAATTTTATGGCTGTAATTTTTTTTTTTATTATATAAATTTAATTGCTTCCAACCTTTATTTTAGCGATTAAAAGCATTAATTCAAAATTATCCCGAGGGAGCGCAACGGTCCGCGCTTGGCGCTACATTAGATATGGTTCAAAGACAAATAGGTTGGATCCCTATATCAGCCATGCACAAAGTAGCTGAACTACTGACAATTCCAAGAATGAGAGTTTATGAATATGCCACATTTTATACAATGTGTAAGAGGTACTTTTGCTTTGAAGCTTTTTCCTTTGAAATGGCGCTTTAGAAATAATAGGTAGTACGAGTATATACAATAAAAATGCTCCCTGGCGCATTCCTGCTAGGTATGTACCCTTGTATCGTATCCCTTTCTTAAAGATAACTAGATTATTACCTAATATTAATTTAATATTATTGGTAATGTTATATAGGACGAGATTTTATCTAAATTTGAGTTTGTATAATGGGCAGATTTAATCCCAAAGACTATTACTTATGATAGGCAGTAAATACATAAAAAGATAAATTTTTATCCACAAATATTTTTACCATAGCGTTGTAACTAAATATGGCAGTTGCAATAAATAATTGCTTTTACTAGGGAAATAGCCACATTTTCTCTAAATACCAGATTTTAGTAACCGTTTAGTGATGCTGTGTTTTATATGACGGTCAATACTTATCATCAGGTGAACTGTGTGCTCGTTTATTTACATATACATTGACATAATTAAAAATAACAGAAATTCTCTTAGTATTGCCATACCTTTCTGACATCGCAGATAATACTGAAATTAATTTATATTTGAAAAAATCGATAGTATGCAATAATAAATTTTAAGGAATGTAAATTAAATTTATCGAACTGTAATTATAATATAATTTTATAGTTCTTTATATGTAATTTTTTTATACTTTACATAATACAAACCTTAAATGAAATAAAAATAGACTCCCGGAGAATCCAAGTATTCTTCTTGGTAAAAAATACACAAAAGAGAAACAAATAAATAATGTTATGTTACAAAGAATTTTTAATATGCCACGTGTGGAAAAAATAACTGCGTTATGTGCGTCCCACTCGTAGTTTTAAATATATTAGTTTCAAATACAATTGTATTATATATTTTATTATGTAACACGATTAATATCTACTTTCCTCCTTTTTTATATCATGCCACACAGTTCACCTGATGGTAAGTAATTCCTGCGGTAACTATTTTTCGTTTATATTTATTTAGGTATGAAAAGAAACATCATTAATCTCAGTGGTGTATTATTATAATTAACTGTTTAAGTCCAATATTCTATCGAAAGGCGACATAAAATAAGGAACAATTGACACAATATTAAATCGTTAAAAATTTTACGGAATTCATAAACACGTTATGAAAAATATGTAAAAGAAATATATTTGCAGACGATATAGAGGAAAATTTAATGTCAAAGTTTGTGTAACGACGCCATGTATGATTCGTGGATCGGATACTATACTGCAAGCTGTAGTAGATGCCACGAATTGTGCCGAAGGAGGCCTCTCACCTGATGGTCTTTTCGGAGTAGACACTGTGCAGTGTCAAGGAGCATGCGCGAATGCCCCAATTATGGTGGTCGATGATGATTACTTTGTTAGTATATTATAATGTTATTTAAGTTAACTTGAACTACATGTAACAATTGTAACATACATAAATTTTACTAATCTCAGCGGTGATCTCAATAATATAAGCCATAGGTATTTTCTCGATTTCCATAGTCACTATTTCAGTTAGTCTTTTAAATATTTGGAACAAAGCCAGTAGAACAGATGGTATATCAGCCATGCTGTTTAAGTCCACCGCATTCGGTTGTCTTCTGTTTATTCCGTGATCTGTGGAGTCCTGCCTAGCATTGCACGATATTATCATTCTCATTTAAAACCATAATTTGTAGATGATGGAAGATTAAACTGACACTATCAATTTTTAAAAAAAAATTAATACCACTTAACTTCTCAAAGCCGACATTTCTACTTCTATGTCTGAACGCCTATGTGGTTATGATCTGGCCCGAAGTTAGCTCGATAAGCAGTCATCTAGTAGTCAGTAGCTAACTAACTAACACACTCCTGGCTCTAATCAAAGAAATCTTTAGCCCATTCATCACATTATAGATATACATTTCTTTATTTTTTCAGGAAGACATAACAATAAGCAATGTTTATGACATAATAAATACCCTAAAATGCGGAGGAATACCGCGGCCTGGACCTCAGTTAGTATTTTTTTAAACATAGTAGTTTAGTATTAATGACTATATAAAA
Source organism: Teinopalpus imperialis (assembly GCA_029286865.1). Lineage (NCBI taxonomy): Eukaryota > Metazoa > Arthropoda > Insecta > Lepidoptera > Papilionidae > Teinopalpus > Teinopalpus imperialis. The sequence continues at coordinate 6,479,766 of JAGSMU010000020.1, read as the reverse complement.
ATAATCTTTATTTATTACAGGAGTGGAAGATTTTCAGCTGAACCATGTTGTGGACTTACAACTTTACTGGAACCCCCTCAAGGCCCTGGATTTGGATTACAAAGTGCGCTAACAAAATAAAGAAAAATGCAATAACATCAATACTTTTTTGTGTCATTACGATTGTGATATATTCAGTAACAACGTTATTGATTCATATCGTATCATAAACATTATATAAAGAAATTAAATATAAATATGGATTTAATTCGGTTTTAAAATTATTCATACTATGACACCAACCTACGGGTTGGTGGTTGGTGATTTTATTTATGACATTAGTGCCCAATGAGTACACAGTTACGATATTATACATATTATGTGCATATTATGTGTTATAGTATACTCTCATATAATAAAATATTACTATTATGCTATAATGAAACAAAGTAAAAATTACTGCAAAAATAAATTAAGCATAAGAAAAGCCGTTTGGGTGAGTAACGGGAATGTTGGAAATATTAATAACAGTATAGCTTTCTTTAAAAAAATTACCTGCCAATATTTTCAAATTATTATAAAATACTGACAAAACAAAAAATGTTTTTTTTAAATAGCATTTCATGAGGATTACGAGGCATTAATTTAATTACTAAACACGAACCTTGTTAATGCAAGCCTATACCTACAGCCTTCCTGTGACCACTTCATACGTGACGATGGAGGTACATCATCGGGTTTTAGTCGATGTGAGTCCAACATAAACCATCCTAGCAACGGCAGGGATATACCGGGTATGCATAGGAAGTTCCTCATGTAAAAAAAAAAGCTTATACCCAAAATTTACCCTCCGCTCAGAATTATGCAGCGTTCGAAGAGATTCGTAGAGATTTTTACTTAATAACTTATGTTTTCTTATTAAATATTTCCGTTATTTTTATATCGCATACCAACCGCATACCGCTGTAACGTGGATCACATTATATCTTCAAAATAATTATTTTACTTATTTTTCCTATAAAGCATTATTTGGCATATTGTAATTTTGCATATTGTAATTTTTCTTTCACCTCTAAGCATTTTTCCACAAATGACCAATTAAAATTTTCTCATCATTAGAGATGGGATGTAAATTCAAAAGTAGTTTACACACATAAACACAGAGGGATTCTATTATCAAAGAGCATACTCGAACAGCTCTTGGTTGTGTTGGATTTTTTCTCTTGGATCGCATAGAAAATTGTTGTATATCAAAGGAGTACTTAACATAAAACCAAGAGCTCCTGGCACATTCTCTTTTTTAAATAGTTTCCAATTTCATCATTAAGATAAACATTTTAAGCATCCTATGATTTATTTCAGAATTTGGCAACTAGTTCTGACTGTTGGTAGGAATATATTCTCAGTAGACCATCCAAGTGTTTGGCATCGGGATTATAACCCAGAAGCAAAACCCAGAAAATATGTTTCATTTTAAGACTTACCAGTAGTGCCGAATATAGACTCCAAAAACTTGTATCATTACTGATGTAGGTATATATACATATACAGATTACAGATTCGTGACCCATAATGAAGAAAGGCATACTCAAAAAGGACAGGAATTTTTTTAATAGATGTTCCAAAAAAATTACGTTGTAGTGTATTGTACGTTATTGATCCGTGAGGCTAAAATAAGGTTATAACCTTGAAAATGATAAAAACACTTTTGTAACAAAATTAACAGCCTTGGGACTTCTCAGCCTTGGGATGCCGAAACAGCAACTGAAATATTATTCATTATTTACGAGACACTCTGTGTATATACGAAATATAAGGCAAATCAAGGTCCTGCAAGGTTAAAACCAAAAAAAAGCCAGTGATACTAAGGCTATCAAAGTATGTTAATTATTTTCCCCTGTTTTAATTCAACTACGACGACATCTTATAGTTGTTATCAAATGCTGACGGCTGCTTACAGGTTCATGTAATACTGTAAGTATTTACGGATACACTTCAAAGTAAGTTCTTCTTCTCTTACCCAATATAATCAGGCAATGTCAATTCAAATCAGTTTTCCTGGCTTGGATGTAGTCACTGTGTAAACACAATTTGCTCATTCATCTGTTGGACAGTGATCACTGCTGACCATGAATTTCCGCAGTTATGTTGATGACCTTTAAAATTAAATCATATTTCAAAACATTAAAAATCCGATAACTAACGGAATTCAAAGGATTGACTATTATCGAATATACAATTTGTTGGTTGTTCAAAGAATTTTTCGCTTTTTCATTAAATAAAAATAATTATAATTTACATTATTTGTTAATTTTGAAGAAAACTCCAGATTTTCGTTACAACAATTAAATGGTCTGAAAACAGAATGAGTACCAATGTTTAAGATGTGTTTGGTAAATGTTTTTAGAAATTTCCCTAATTTCTTTAGCTTCTCTTCAAGTAATTTCCTAACTTTTGTAAAATTCGTAGATTATTTGTGAAGTTTTTTTCATTACATCAATTCTTTACGTTCCTTCTTTTTTTAACGATTGCTATTTGAAAAATATCTTACTACAGTTACTTGAGAAAGTGTTAGTATTTTTTAAACGTGTTAAGCTTATAAGAATTTTTAAGATAATCTGTATATTAAGAACATTAAAATGTGCAAATTGTTTAAGAGCAATAGCCTCGTACGGAACTCGAAGGAATAAAAAAAGGATTTCTTATTCCTTTTTTTTATATAAATAAAAAAATATTCATTGTATATATTGATTTCAATGTATTCGAAATGAAATAATTTAAAATTACTACTGAGTTGTAAGACTTCATTTGCATGAATTTAATATTATGAGGCGCTAAGGGGGTTATTTATCCCTTTGACAAACACAGTACATAATTAAAAAATATTGCTCGTATGTCATATGATTATGTAGGTATGTTATTTTTTATTGTATTATTTACGTAACTTCAGATGATTAGATACTTTAATATCAAGTAAGGAACTGGATGATTCATTAATGCGTTTTTTTGAAGATCGAGTCTACTCAGAAGACATTTTCAACTTGATTTCCGTGGATGCATTAAATGGCAGTTTTTGTATTTAATGTTTCTACAGTATAATAAAGACCTCAATTACATATTTATAATTTAAATTAAGTAGCTTATTTGATTGTGTAAAAGTAATCGCTGTGAAGTTAACACATTTTAAAGAGCTGCAAAACGCCGGTTTATTCTCGATAATGTTCTTCACTGTTCACATATATAATACATTGAAATTTATAAATAATTCCTATCGTGGAAAAAACAAAGTCCTCAAACATTACATCACTAATATACTAGTTATACATGTAATGTACTACACCCTCATATTTTATCCAACAGTATAAACTGGGAAGTTATATGTCAAGGACAATTTAAAATACAATTTTTATTAGAATAAATTCCTTTAATCGTTTTAATCTAATATAAAACAGGTATATTAATAGTATCATTAACAACATCTCCTTCGAACAGATTTCAATCGATACTTAGCAACAATAAGTAAATTATTGAACCATAGTCCAAATGGACATTAGACTCATTAGATGAACTCAAAAACTCAACGGAGACGGCGACGATGTACGAATTTCATAGAAAATACTATATTAATACTGGGGAACACTTATCTGTGTTCAAAGCCAATATTCTTTTCCAACTCGACTTATTATAAACAATAATTCGGGTCGAATTAAGGATTAGATGAATAAACAAATTATTTATTAAATATTGTATATAATCTTTAAAAAATGGATACAATGGATCGACTAAACGTCTTGTGGCATTCTCTACTAATAAACCCTTGAAGTAGAGGAACATTGACTGTAGATACCCACAATGAAGTATACTAATTTAAAACCATGATTGAGTATATTAATAGACTTAATATATAAATAATAATAGGTGCTCTTTAATAAAATACCTAAAAGATTACATGAAAGAAAATACACCAATTGGGAAAATGGGATAATGGCCCTTTGCCAAGGATGTTATTTCTATTGAGATATAATATTAATGAAACTCAATTAATTAAAATCCAGAAGGATTTCATGTTCTATATATATGGTACAGTAAAATATTAAAAAACATTGATTGTTTGGTTCATTTTATAATCAAAACATGGAATTTGTTTTTCAGCCGTACATTTAGCTCAAAAAGTATCTGAAAACCAAACCAATATAAATCAAACGTATTCGATTGTATTCATTTAAGAGTTATTGTTTTAAATCCTCGAGCTTGATTACATTTTTGTGAAGTTAAATGAAAAAATTGAAACATGGTTGAAAAATAACCTAGGCGGGTTATTTTTCATTGTTGCATGTACGAATTAGACGAATAATTTTCACCGATAATCTGGACAATTAAGCATATATTATCAGAATTCAATAGAAACTTGAAATTTTTATAATATCAATGGATAAAAATGAAACCTTATAGAAAAATTATTTGCCGAAACACATAAAGTAGATGAATCTTTTTCGTGGTAATGTATTTATTATAATGAATTGAGGAAGATTGTTTTAAACTTTAGTTGGATACCCCAAGTGAACTTTTATACTAGTGTTCGTCGTCTCTTCCTTCTTTATTTCAGGAAGCATTATCATTATACTAGGATCATTATAGTAGGAACATGGATCCTAATATCAAAAAGATTATACTTTCATTTGAAATTATTTTATCAATATATATTTTCTTGTTCATCCTGATAAAGATAATAATTATATATTTATATGTATGTTCTGGTATATGATAATTATAGAATTCACATATTCTTTCGAGCAGTAGTGTAGTTTAGTAGTAGTTAGTCATTCTTTGTAATTTTATTGAACTAAAAGGAATCACTTGTCCATCCACTCCATCCGCTTTAAAACTAATCTTTATGAAATTCACTCACCAGTCGCTTTTTATACTCTCCGGTATGTGTCACTTCGCATCTCAATGGAAAATGTTCTTAGCCGCTACCCGACCCACTTATAAACGCGTGGTAAATCGTAAAACTTGTTTTTAGCAGCTCATCTGATTGTAAGTAATTACCGCCGCCCATGCACATCCGCAACACCAAAGGAGTTGCTAATGCATTGCCGGCCTTTAAGAAAGGTGTAGGCAATGAAAAATAATCTTTTCTTAAAGGTCCCTAAGTCATAACGGTTCAGAAATACACTGGTGACAGCTGATTCCACAGAGTAGTTGTACGTAGCAGGTAATTAACAAAAAATGACAATTACAAATTACACATAATCGGGAATATTCTGGATCGTAATCGAACATTACCATCTCTTCTATCACGCGTGAAGCTATGATTCTCACACATTTCTCGAATGTTCCATAGACATAATCGAATATACTAGTATCTCTCTTTCACTCGTATAGGCTGTCCTTTTCACAGACTTTCCATAATGTTCCGGAGAAAAATGGATTGCTGAAAACGGTGTTGAGTTACGAGGAATTTCTGAATTACTCCTATGTATTACGCCTATCTCTGAAACGGCCTGAAAACATGTTCCATAATGCTGAAAATACCTTCAACTTAGGAAATTTAAAAAAAAATTCTGTGGCTATCTTGTAACCCATCTCCATAACAATATTATTAATAATTGTATAATTTTTTTTGTATACTTTTTAAAATTTTTGCTGCACCTCTATGTCGTGTATTAATGGTTCATGTGAAAATATATGTTTAAAGATTATAGAATCTATTCTTTAATACAGTTAACGATAATTTCCAAGTATTCACCTTGGACAAGTATACACTGTGCCATTTGGATTTAGTACTTCTACTTTTGGTACTAGAACATTAGTACTTCTACTCCCAGCATCGTCTTTGAAGATACCGCCCGGCCCACAGGCTATTGGTTCGTGGGAATGCGGTGACTCAGCATTGCTGAGTCAACCACACCCGCTATTTCGGGAAATCATCTGAAGTCGGATTAAACTTCGAAAAATTGGTAACTGAAATAAATATTACTAAAATACTAAGCTCTGCGTTAACAAAGACAATGTGATTTTGTGTTATGGCCTGTATATTAATACGCTAGAACGATGATAAATCTGCAGTTTTAATTCTTGAAATGGCTTCTTTACACTTTTCAATTACAACAAACGTAAAAAGTAATAATCTATTCACAAAATTGCTAAAGTTCTAGTCCAAATTTTTCATCCTCCCTGTCGGCTTAAATGAAAAATAGCTTGTTCAAAAACAAAAAGTTAAGAATGAGCCTGTAAAAATCACGATATTGGGTAACAACTTAGTGACTTTTAGACTTTTGAAAATGATTCTTAAGTAATTTGCTAAGATTTTCTTGTTCCATGGCAATTCTGTAAAAAATAATTTTGTGATTTCTGCAAAATTCCAAGTTTCGTCATTATTCTTATTTAGTCCCCCACAGGAAAATAATTGTTAATAGCATACCACTGTTCCTTTCTGATCTATGAGATTTGAGAAAGAATTTGTTTTAAGCTGACTTATGAAATACGATTGTTTTAATTCATCTATTATTTGTTTCTATGAAATATTTGTTATTTATTTCAGGTCCTATATCTCTTACCAAGAATTAATTTTATATTGATTGCGATATGACAGAGAACTACCAGAGAACTTTGGGATTATTTCGCTTTTCAGCAAACGTCGGTGACCTAAGAAATTATTATTTATTGAGAAAAGCCACTATTGGGAATTTATTGCAGTCTATGGGGCATTTGATATATAGCTATTAGTTTTATATAAAAATCAAATAGGAATATTCCATGGGTAATTCCTAAATGGTTTTAAAATTTTAGTATTCGGTTCAATAACTTTTTATTGAAACCATATTGTAAAATTTTTCCTTTGATTAAATTGGAGTAACCGTTTAGATCGAATTGTGAAATATGAAGATAGAAACTTGAAACACGACGATTTTATTTTTAATTGAAAAATTAATAGTTTACTTAGAGGTGTGGCAACAACTAAAATCTTAAAACAAGCTTACAATGCTTTCGCTAAATTTATTTTAAGATATTATATATTCTGGCTTGGGGTGGGGAGTCAAAAATTAAATTCCTGGAATTAGAACGGACTCAAAGATTAATAAATAAGGTACTATATTATAAGCCTTATAGGTTTCCTACAGAAGAATTATAAGTTACAGTAACAGTAAGTTTTTGAGTGTTAGATAATTATATATATTGCAGGTAATACTAGAAAAACATAAGGCTGTGTCCTTGAACTCTAGTACAAATCCGGCCCGCGTCCTAGCGATTCTCTTTATGACCTTAGCCGCTTCTATATATTTTTATCTATAACAATTTTAGATATTTTAGATTAGGTTGGCTTATTTGAGAATAATTATTATAAGCTGGAAGATTACCAAGAGATTATGTTATTTTTTTGTTAACCACGAGAAAAGTGAGGTGATTGCTTCTTAACCATTACCAAAACAAAATTGTCGACACTGATACCTAATATTTTATTTATAAAGGGAATAATACGATGAAGAACTTACTTTTAAGTTAAATAGATATTTTATAATAAGCATCCTGACGGGATAGATAACGTTAAATTGTTGATATACAAAGCTCTGACCTAGTTGAAGGATAGCGAAGTTTTGAATACGTATAAGGATGATTGATATTTTGGGTTAATATCTTTCTCCTCTATGTGTTTCCTCCTTCTTATTGAAATATTATCATGCAAATAATAATAATGAGATATGCATATGTATTTCAAGACATAACTGTTTTATACAGTTGTGATTTAATATTATATTTATTATAGAAATACTCGAAAAGGGCTCGTAATTATATATCATGAATGCTTGGATGAATAAGTCGTAATACAATAATTACAGAAATACGTGCCGCGATCGATAGCATTGTTGAACGATAGCTCCTAAAAATAATTATATAAGCGGTGCATTAACGTTTAATTACGGTGCGTTAAAGGGTTACACAGGATCCCTTTTCTAAAATAACATACTCATATTTAAGTAATATTCCAATTACTGTAGCCCACTTGGCTTTTACTTAAATGGTTTGCTCCTTCGTTGATTCAACTTGAACTTGATAACATTGGTTTCTTTGCTCCTATAGTTTAATGATAATGTTATTTTTGTACGTCAGCAATAGCGTCAATTCTTTTCTATCTGGATTTCATAATTCTTTATGGAATTAAAGCTCTACCTAACCCGTAAGTTATATGAGCGTTACTAATTATTTGGAAATCTTACTAACAAAATTTTATGAAAGCTGGTTTTTATGTTAGAAACCTTTGTGATTATAGGTAGGATTCAAGGAGTGGTTACTTTGAAGTGAGTTACTTAGTTACTGTCAAATTTTGAGATCTGAGCATTGTTAAGTTTAGTAACTGTCAAATTTTGACAATGTTTTCGCAAAATACAATAAAAAGTAGTGTGTTAAATGTGTTATACCTTTATAAAGCCTTTTCGAGTTTTCTGTTGTTTGCCTATTGCAAAGTATTGTTAGTGTTTCTTACACAGAAAGTAGGAAACAGAATCTTTTCGGCGCGCTTTTTAACTATTGTTTATAGGGATTAAATGTAAATTTGTAATATTGCACAATTATTATTATTACATAAATGTAATTATGAGATATGTATCTCATGAAACCTATTGATGTGGCATAAAAATATATACTACATATAATAAATAGAAGCGAAACAAAATTGTTTTCTTTTAAAAAGAACCATCGAAAGAAAATAGCCAGTGTGTTTCAATACGCTATTAAACGTTATTAACGCTATTTTATAGCAACTCGAGAAATATTGTGGTTAATTTATATACTAATTAACATAAATATCTACATAATATAACACGAACTGTGCTTCTGTTCTGTTCGCTCTATGGTGACATCATTCATCACCTGATTTCATTTCTAAAAGAATAAAAGATTATGATAAATATAAAGTTTTGCTAATTTGGTAATATTTACTAACAATTTTGGGTACAACTAGTTAAGAATGTCTTTGAAACCAAAAAAATATGTAATTTTTTCGAAATCACAAACCAGATTCACTACATAAATAGTATTAAGCAATTTAAATCTAAGAACGCTAAACAGTGCCATGATGTAACACATTGGTTTCACCTAAACTTGCTCCAAGACACATTTAACTTAAGGCACAGATTGTACTGTTTCCGCAATGTAACAAATTTTCCCATATATTATTTACGTCTTAACTAGCAACCCGATGGAGTTGTAATTTATGTTTTATAATAAATTGTTATAATATTAACTAAAATGAGTCCATCAACCATCAAAGCCTATATTGATTTATTATACCACGGTTGGTATTATTATCGAAAAAAAAGCGCTAGCGCTCTGAAAATAACACATATATACGTATATTTATGACATGTTTTGTTTATTATTTATATTTTTCAGAATCTTGACGTGACAAAAAATATTGGGAGCATCAAGTTATGTGTTTAAGTGACAAACTTTTATTTTGCTGGTGCTCGCCTAGTGCACTACATATGATTACCCCCAAATATAAATTTGTCTCGTAATTATTCCACGCGGGATTTTAAATTAATGATTTTCCTTCGAGAAAAATTACAATATTATATTACTTATAACCGGGAGAAACCCTGAATTTTTGTTGAATAAAATTCCTAAGCACTGTAAGAATTTTATTATCTTTTTATTACATTAAACCAGAAGTTTAATTTTTTCGTTGATCACGTTGAACTTAATAAAAAAAAACCCTTTCTTTTATTAAGTTGTCTTAACATGCCTACAAATGGATAACAAAATAATATAAAAACATAAATATACCTAAAAGGATTCATTTTTTCCATTATGAGGTATAGAACTTTAAATACTAATACATGAATTTTAAACAAATCATACTTTAATTATTATTTTTAGTAACGCAACGTAATGCCTAGTCCTCTCACAAGTTCTGTCACGAACACTTCTTCTCATGGCCATCGACTGCGGCACGCAGAACGTTAATCTTACCATATATATATTTTGTAATCCAACGTATATACCTATGTTTAAGTCTATGCTGGCTGAAGGGAAAGGGAATACGATTCCATTTGCGAACAGTTGTTTTGCGTGCTTGCCGTCCGAAGAGTTGGTGCTGAATCGGTTTACGAAAATGATTTGAGTAAGAGATTCAAAAACGTTTATGAGGACGGTATTTTTATATACAACAGGACTAGTTTTTAAACCTTTGTTCACAGAAAAAAACACCTTAATTAATTCTCTAAACCAAACAATGAATGATGAAGGAAAAACCCAAGTTGTATTCTCAGGATACGCTTGCTCGCTTCTTCATTTTTGTGAACATACACTTATTATTTTAGTGTGTAGTAAATTAGTTCATTATATTTTTTGTCTGAAATAAAGATTTAGTGGCATTTTTTCCCACGTACCGCCTTAACAAAGCCCGGTATCTCTCGAGTCTTAGTTTTTTTAGACGCTCATTAAGAAAATGCTCGTTAATAGCCTGCGAACGGAGATGGAATGCCTAATTTCCTGTAATTGGGTCTTTGGATCTTGCATACCACCATAAGAAACAAGGTAACGTAAAATGCTGCTATTTCACGGTGGTATTCTATGAGGGCAGAGTCTTTCCGTGGTCGAGCCAACCCATTCATGCTGCCCAACATTACAGCTATTAACGAGCTGTAATGTTGCTCTACCCCTGTTACAAACTGTTACATACTTTACAGTACTATATACACTATTTAATTTGTTCACATTAATTTTTACGATCCAGTTTCTTTACTTAAGCAATATCATAACATTAACTTAAATATAAATGATTTTTTAATTTTAAAATGTAAAATCAAAACTGAGTTTGATATATTCACTGCTTGTGCGCTATGAAATAGTGCACAAGCAGTGAAGGTACTCGTATTAAGAGGAGCCTCTTAGCATATGTCTCATGATAATCTATGGGTTTAAACCAACCTTACCTATAGCGCTCCGTTAATTACAAATATAGTACATAGTCGTATTTCTGATGTAATTAGTTTCTCATTTGTATGTTTATAAGATTTTGTATTTAAAAGCAAGCAACCCACGATGGGTTCAGGTCGAGGTTATTATGTATTATTGTGATCAGATTTTTGGATTTTAACATACAAAAAATTCTTCGTAACAATCTATGTAACTGAAGCGTATCATTAGTGTACGAGAGTGCACTAGACTAATGATAGGCCGAAGTTACGTGTCCAATGTACTGTGATTGACTGACAGATATGTACAAACTTAACATGATAACGTTATACTTGATTGAGTTTTAATCCAGGAATTCATTAAATTGCAAATTCTTAGATCCAGTAACTTTGTGGTTTTCCTTTAGATCAATATCAATACCTTGCGTCAGACAACTGAGAACTGCTTCATTACGAAAGTAAAAATGATGATTTGATTCTCATATCTACCGAGCACCGAGATGGAATATTTAGAATGGGATTTTAGAAATGATAGAGCGAAATGTATGTAATTAATAATATATTATTATTTTACCACAAAACTTTTAATAATGTCGTGTTTGAACCTTTTTGTTTAACTTGATGAAATGTCTTTTGCATTACAAATTGCGGTAGCAAGGATGTTTTATGTTGGGGTTATTCGCACTAAAACCCCACGTTGTTCCGCTTTCGCCGCTTATTTCAGGGTGACGGGAACGTTCACACGTCCGCGACCCTACCTACGCCGGCCGCCCATCGACAGTCGGGGAAGAGCGTGTTCCACCTCTCCAGGCATGGCACACCGGAATACGAGCGCGCCTTCCACCCAGCCTCTATCTGTAAATGCGAAACGGGATCCGTTTCCCTTGCGTTGTGTAAAAATCTATTCTATAAAGTGTTAATATTATAATAAATATAAATACCAAACTAGATATTTAAATTAACTATTTAATATTAGTAATAAATTATTAAATTATACGTTTTAAGTCCACATCCTAGAAATAAAATTCTAGTTTTAGTCAAAGTTGACGCAAACGTGATTTAAAGATCGATAGGTTAAGCTCCAGAGTGCATTTTATAGTAGATAGAAAGCAGGCGACATGCTTTTACAGCTACTATAGATTTTATACCAAATTTTACATAGAAGACTGTTTTTATACTCAACTAAGTAGTAACATAACATAACCTTCAGTCATTATTTACTTCATCTACGGAGGCGTCTGATTTTTGCCTTCATCCTTTCGTTCTGCAGTAAGTTTTTGGGGTGGTCGTTCCCGCCAAAACCATTCAATATGACCATACAATATGCCGTTCATATATTATATCGTCATTTTGAATTGATATTGCAAAATGGTTATCAAGAATAATTTTAGTTATAATATATAATTTTACATGTTTAAATGTTATTTTATTTATTAACGTTTGATTTTGAAAAGTTTCAGCTCAAATGATTCTTACTCTACAATCTTATAACATAAAACGTTAATATTTGACATTCAATTAAAAATGAATCGATAGTATTAATTTTCTTCTTGAACTAATTTTAAATGAATTATAATTATAACAAGGTAAACTTACAATGCGTTCTCTTTTAAAATTTTGCGAATCACAAACTTTCCATTTTATAACACTTGCTGAATTTAAATGCAACATCACAATGCTTTTACTTCCCTTTCTCATAACATGCTTTTCGTTTTAATCAACCAAATGCAAATAGGCTTATGGCAAAGGGCATATTTATATATGTCATTTTACTACAAAGCTTCACTTGCTCGTCCCCGTTAGCTTACTACTTCTAATTATAGCTACTAATTATCATGTAATACCTAATGTATAATTCCGCTAGCTTAGCGTTACCCCATCACGCTAATGAAGCAATTAAAAAGAATCACTGCTGTTAATTCTTCCATTTATTCTCGAGACAAAGTAAATTGTATCCAAAAATAATTAATTGTATTTGTTAATATTGGAGTTATCCATTTAAATAACCTTTGTTTTTTTTATATATCTTAGACAAAATGGCATAAATATAATATAAAATAAAAAAAGCATGTGCTATATTAGATAAGCAGTCCGAACCTGTTACGTTTTGTAGTAGAGAAATCTGTGTAGGTACAATTCCCGGAGCGCTGCCACGACACTAATTTAAATTGAAATTTTAAGCTTTGATCAACCATATGAGAAACCTGTATGTAACGAAAATTTAATAAAATCCTTGTAACACATTAAGGAACTAAGAAACCTAATTGCACAACGCCTTTTATTATGACTTTTCACTTATTTCGAAGCAGCTAGCTGATATTGAGCATTATGCCAAGTTAAAGTTCAAATATTCTATTTACGACTGGGATTTGTACAGAGTTCAAAGTTGGTGCCACTGCAATTTTTATGATACTTTAAAGCATTTACTATGGGCTTGACTTAACTACTTATATGACTAGATCTGGAGATGTCTGATAAAAATAAACAAGACTATGGATCTTTATTAATAACATCGAAAAAGCAAAAAATATCTGGGAGTTTATTGTTATTATTGACCACCTAAACCAAAGCTTGACTACAATCCTACATGTGTTTAGTGGTGATTTAGACTTATTTAGACCACTAGCTCAATCCTTCACAATGATTTTTTTGTCAGGTACTTGTACCTTTGTGGTATCAACTGTCGCCAGTGATATTTCTAAACCGATACGACTCAGGGACTTTCAAGAAAAGAGTTAAGTCCTTTTTTATGGATTGGGAACGTACCTACCACTTCTCTGGTATTGCGGATTCTCATAGGCGTCGGTGATATCTTACCATCAAGGGAGTTGCTTACTCCTTTGTCACCTATTCTATAATAAAAAATAAGATCAGATTAAACCCCTTTTTCATAAATGAATTTACAACATTTCTTAAATCCTACAATCCGTGCAAAAAACTACTACACATGTTTTCAACCTCGAGTATCATAATATTTTTGATTTACAATGTTTCTTACTATCTATGAATAGTAATATTTTAGACAAGCTAACACTCCAAGGGGTATAAAATCTTTTTATAATATTGTTAAAAATATTGCTTTGAAACGTAGTAAATGGTAATTTTGGATTCAGTTGGAAGTATAAAGTGAAGGTTTATAAATTGAGTTATTAGCGTCATATATATGTATATATATATATATATATATATATATATATATATATATATATATATATATATATATAAATATTTATATCATATATATAATTTATTGTATATTGTAATAAATAATATTTATATATTAAATAAGAAGTTTTCAAAGTACCGTGTTCGTAAAACTACGAATGTAGCAAAGCCTAAACCTAAACTCATGCTAACATTTGAAAATATAAGCTCTTCTCTTCACACACGGATGCAGGTTTTTCAACGGGCTTCGAATACTAATTTAACCAAAATTGGAATTGTGTAAGCTAGCAAGCGCGTTTCTGGATTTGTTACATTACGATTGTGTCCATTTTGTGAAAATGGTTCGTGTAGCGGAATAGCATTGTTTTACTACCGTCTCAATGTTTGTTGTAATTTTTGTTATCGTCTTAATGTTTTGTCACCTAATTTTATTTATTTAAGGTTAGATTACCTATCTAAATTAAAAAAAAATAACAAACTTAAAAATGAAATTAGAAAAATATTCCATTTCTCTGTTGGCAATCCACATGCCGACTTTCTATCATAATAAGCCTTAAGAATTGTTACAATAAGTTAATGTATTATAATAAGTAAGTAAAGTAGACACACAGCCGATTAAAAATGTAAAATAATTTGTATTTTGTGTCGAGCATAATGTAATCAACCTCTGTTATGGATTTTACAACTTGGTAGGGGTGTAAGAAATCTATTATTATAATTATGAGCATAAATTATGATTGTAAAGAACATAGTCACGCAAGCATGCACTGGAATTGCATAAATTAAGAAATTTATGCCACACCTCTTAAAATCATACAAAATATCTGATTTGTATTATAAACCTTATTAATTTATGTTGTCCATATAAATATTACCGTATTCCTAAAACTATAAACTATAGAGCCACTTGCCCAAGAAATTCAACTTGAAAAAAAATACTTACGAGTTATGTAGTCTTAGTATTAATGAAAAAGATTAACAAAATTTCCTAAAAACAACATTGTAAACAACCAATCAAAGTCGCGAACGGACCGAGCGAGACCGTTTATTGCTTATAAGTCTGATTGGTTGAAAACGCAAGCATTCAGTGTTGTTAGACGATGCGCCCACTAACAGACATAAAAATTATTATTCTTATAACCGACCACCGAGTACCACCACTTCGGAATGCGTGGGCACTGGAGAAGAAGTGGCGTTAGAAACTCTAGTGACGCTTCTATCAGTATTGACTGGAGAGAACCGACCTGCGACATGGCGGTATCGCGAATAACCGTGTTTGCGTCGGAGGGAGCTGTATGATGGTGCAATGTACGTGTATAGTGTTTTATGAAGGGCTTGGGCCCTGGTGGTTGCGTCGTCGGGATCGTCGAGGGGTGCCTCGGTCTCCTTCGGACGCGGGTGAATCTATGATTCGCGATGGGATTGTAAGTGCCGCCACTTTCAAGGGGTTTGGGTGTGTGACGGCAGAGTCGAAATATCGGCGGGAGGCCTGCTTCAGGTACTGAGCTATGGTCGGGAGCTCAAGATCTATGTGTTGATTTTCATTACGCAAGAACCATGGCGCACCGGTGGCCTTGTATTACCTGAAGTCGGTGAATGTAACGCGGGGAGGCATGCGCAAAGATGGAGCTTGCGTATGTCATTATGGGTCGAATGCACGCGTTGTATAGTGTTATTTTATTACGCAGAGACATTGCTAAATGACACACTATTATCCGGACACATTCAGTGAAAACTGCATTAGCCGTCATTCTATAAGAACGAGCACCACAAGAGGAAATGCTGCAAACCCTGCTATCAGTAACCGGGCACTTCATCAATAAATAGGATCAAGGAATAAAATAATTTAAATTTAAAACCCTCAATCTATTTTAGTAAAGAGAACCAAAGAACGCGATAAAATTAACTTCACTCACTGTAACGGTCAGTGATTGAATATAAGCTTGAATTCCAACAAAGTTTTACGACCTGTTAGTTAATGGGTATGTACATCCTTTAGAAATATTATGATAGCGAATTTTGTATTTTTTTAACCTTGTTCTAAGGATTAAATAACGGACACCAACCCACTAATTAATGATTTTTCAATGCTTTATCAGAATACAAAATATTTTTAATTTGCATATAACTAATTTATTACATCAAAATAATAAAATGACTGTTATGAGATAGTGAATATGGGTGATAAAATTTAAATTAAATTCCACAAAAACACTGCAGTACTCCGATGATACTGATATTACCTGTAGTTTGCTATCAAAAAAATGTTTAATTCGTTAATCTCTTTCCTTTTCAATATTCAAAATACTTATGCATACCCGTCAGCCGCCAGCCTCAACGCAAATAAATGATAGCAAAAAAAAATAGGTTTGTATGTGGGATTTATAAGATATAAAGTAAAATTCCTGATCTAAATTATAGTACTTTAGTACTAAAACAATTAATCCAAGAGTAACACAAATACTCAAAGAAGTATCCCAAAGGCATCCTGAACATGTACCGTATCTTCTGTTAAGAAACTATAGTTATCATTAGCCATAATCGACCGGAAAGAACTTAAAATCACGTAGCAAATAGATTGGTATAATTTTATACTGAATAAGGCTAAAGGGCATTTCATGGTCGACGTGGCGAGAACATTCTGTAATGGAAACTTGACGTCTCAGTAACCCCGTGATTTTTTTGCCGAGTGATAAATGAGTCGGGTCGTAGTAAACCAGTTAACGAATTGCCTGTCTAAGTCTAAATCAGACTAATTAAGAAGTGGTTGTTGCTATTCTGTCATCTTATATAATATAAACGGACCATATTAGCGCGCTACAATTTAAGCGGACGATAATACGTTGTAATTCATTTAACATCTCAGAATCTTAAATTAAAATGTAAGCCTGTACTGCAGTACAGGTTAAAATTAAAATATAGGAACAGGAATTTTTAAGAATGTATTTAACGCCACCATTTTTGTATGTTGTTGATCATGTATTATCATCCACAGCCACAAAAAAAGTATACCAGTATATAGTATCACGCATAAGACAGAAATGTCTTAATTATCATGCAAATCACCGTAGTGTTCTGTGTTTACATATACCTATATCTAGACACGTTTGCGTTTTGGTAACGTTTGGCATAGACAAGATTGGCATTACCCCAATTGGATTACATACAAAGTGAGACTCATACTATGTACCATATCTTGTTGGTCCCACTGTTATTGATCTCGACTGGTACGAGCACTATATTGTGCCGTCTGCATAACCAAAAACACTCGGAATCAGTAACTCGTTAATATGCAGAAAATCAGAGTTACGGAGAGGATAGATCCCAGAGCTACTCTGGCATTAGCAAGGAATTATTTAATGCAATAGTAAAGAAACATATTTTAGCTAAAGTTGAGGCCATAATTTATACATATATATAAAATGAGGTTGCCATATGTCGACATTGTGATCGCTGTTCTTTTAGTACTAGCAAATGTTTCCTTTAAAATAAAACGATGTGAATTTTGCGTTAAGATTTATTATCCACCATGAAAAATGTTTTTAACTGTTAGCCACAACTCTTGATCACAACTATTTTATTTGATTTGGTAAATTTAAAAAAGTATGAGGAAGATATGCAGATGAGGCGAAGACAAGTCAGCCACCAACCACAGCATACAACAATGGTATATTCAAGCTGTCGATAAAATTATTCTTGAAAATCGACAAATTACATACATATAGAGCTTGGGTGACAACTGAGTATTGGATGTATGCAGTATTGCAAACTATCATTGTTGAATGTCCCTTGTTCGAGATTGATATACAAAAACTTAAAAAAATCATGATATACTGCCAGAAGGCAAAGATGTCTACTATATAACTATTATATGATCTGAAATAAAGCGACAGTCCTCTTTATGGTGTATTTTGCAATAATTAAAGGGCAATCGGCTTAAAAGAAAAGCAGATGACTGCTTAGAACTTTGAAATTTCTTAGGTGCGTGTATAAGAATGGTCATTGGTATTTTCCAAGAGTCTTGGGGGACAAATGTAAAAGTTTATATTTGTCCAAAGTACTTTGAAAACATCGATCTTCAATAAATAAAACATTATATATCTCTTAATTACCTACTGTTTTTGGCTTGTACCTTGAAAATATGAAAGATATCGCAATTTTTACCATCAAATCTGTGATCAGTCCACTAGCAAAAATACCTATTTTTGTTATTCTTCGTAGTCGATCTTATATGATATTTCGTTAGTTTGAGTTGTACTTTTCACAACTATAAAAATAAACGAAGTAGATTTTAAGTGGTAGAGCTACGCTCCAGTTTGTTTCTAGCTGCAAAATGCTCGACCGAAATATAAAATATTCTGAATTTGAATATAACTAATACATTACATCAAAATAATAAAAGGACTGGAGTGAGATAGTGAATATGGGTGCTAAAATTTAAATTAAATTCCACAAAATATTGCAGTACTCCGATGACACTGACAGGCAAATTTCGGTATCAAAATTTATACATTTGTTAATCTTTTTCCTTTTTCAATATTCAAAATTCTTACGCATACCCGTCAGCCGCCAGCCTCAATACAAATAAATGATAGCAAAAAGAAGCTTTATATGTGGAATTTATAAGATAGTATCCTGATCTAAACTATATTACTTTAAGAATAACACAAATACCCAAACAAGTATCCCATAGGGAGGACGACGTCCTCACAGAATATCAACGTAAAATACCAGAATAATGTTGCTGTGTTTCATCTAGTTAGTGTAGGGTTCTGAAGATGCCCCCCACCCCCCAAAGAGTTCTCGCCTTGTCGTGGCGGGGTTAGTAACCATGGCTTGGTCACCCATGGTGAAGCAAAGACGAACCAAAACGGCTGGCCTATGGCGCTCCGTGGCCGGCCCGGGGTGGCAGCTACGGGTGGGCTCGTAAAGAGCTCGCCTCGGAAGCGTGTCGGTGGACTGCTGGGGGTGAAAGTGTCGGAGCGTGGCCGTCTTCCCCGCTCTCAGCAGCCGAGGCGGAGTCGCGGATGGAAAGGAGTGTCAGTGTTTCGTTGCCGCTCTCCCTGTCCGGATATCGGTCGGCGAGGTCGAGGGCTGGAGGCATTCAATTTCAGTCCTCAAGGGTGACTACGTAACTGCATTGTGATTTCTTGTCAAGGATGAATGTAGATGTCATAGGCCGCAGAAATCACTTACCATCAGGTGAATTGTGTACTAGTTTGTTACTCTGAATGATATAATATTAAAAAGGTTATTATGAACTTGAGATCGTGTAAATAAATATAAAACCATATATAACTTTAATTTATTTAATAAAATCGTACTCGATTCTATTATATACTCCTATAAATAACCTTAGTACAAGCACTTATCAAGGAAACCTTTGCGAATATTTTTTACTCTAAGATTCGTTATTGCTTTTGGTACGTGAGCACTTACCCAAATTAAACAGCAGTGATACGCAACAGCATAGGGCATTGGTAGGTCACGCGCCACCCGATCGAAATAAATTTCATAATACATGGACAACCTAAGATCTATTGACATCATGATATCACCATAATAATAAATAATACAAAATTAGAATTGAATTAAAATATACTTACACCACTTAAATGAAATAGTAATAGGAGTAAGATGGCAGGCCCTTAACGCACCTAGGTTTGGCTAAGCAGTTCCGGGCTGAATTTCCATAAAGTTGGCACTCCCGGGTGGACCACGACCTCTTGCTTTCGAGGATAGCCTAATGAATACTGGCACGGAGAGGAGTTCTCCCACTACTACGGTGAGGTCTAAGCACATTTTAGCTGAGGCTAGGCAGCGCGTGCTGCTCCCCACCCTCTTCGCATGCGGCCCCTTCTCCGGGGGGGTGGACATCTCCCTCTCTCCCCTCCGGGCGACGAGGCGCCTTCCAACTCGGCTTCCTATGTAGGTAGGAAGCGGACTCCCCGAGTCTGTCCCCCAGAAGCCATGGGGGCTAGGAAAGCAGTAAGAAATCCCAGCCCCCTACGGCGGATCGGCTCCGTCGCCGACCGATGTTCGGCCACGGTTGACAGGGAGAGTGGCAGCGAAACACCGACACTCCTCTTCTTCCGCGGCCTCACCGCAGCCGCATCATGCGGTGCGACCCCCGCTTGAGTCGCGGAGGATAGGGAGAGTGGCAACGAAACACTGACACTCCTCTCCCTCCGCGACTCCGCCTCGGCTGCTGAAGGCGGAGAAGACGGCCTCGCTCCGCCACTTCCGCCCCCAGCAGTCCACCGACACGCTTCCGAGGCGAGCTGTTTATGAGCCCACCCGGAGCGGCCTCCTCGGGCTGGCCACAGAGCGCCTTAGGCCGGCCGTTTGGGTTCCTATTTATTTCACCATGTGTGACCAAGCCACGGTTACTAAGCTCCCCCGCCACGACTAGGTGAGAACCCTTCGGAGGGGCCGTTAGGTATCCATAAGTGTAACCTACCACGCAACGGCGTAGATACCTAGAAATCCCAGAAATTAATTCCGGGCACAATAATACAATGCAATGAAAATTGTGTGTATTATTGTGTATTGTCCGCAGGAAAGGGACGCCAGGCAACTACCTGGCTCGGATGCAGGCATCTTGGTGATTAATAGTTCTGGGTTCAGATGGTGTGCTAAGATTGCATTCTGGTTCTATTGGAAAGGGTAGGTACTACTTGGTAGCACTAGGAAAGACTCTCTATTTTTTGATAATGAATATCTTCAGATACGCTTGATTCACAATGATTTTCCTTAAGGAAAACTAAATTTAGTACAAAAAAAAAGGTACATAACATGTAAAGAAAATCTTTGTAATGTTAATTTTGAAAACTAAGCGGGGATGGTTCATTTTGTATTCATAAGATTCGTATCAAAGACTTCACAGGAATTTAAATCCATTGTGATCATGTTATTTATGCTAGAAATATATAAATAATAGAACATTTTTTCTAAGCCACATGTTAGTTTTCATTCACATATCTGCCATAACTTTAGTTAGTAGAAATGTGTACTATTTTTTTCATTTTCGTCTAAGGTAAGGTATGGTCATGTTGGAAGAAAACTTATTTTAAAGTTACCGGTTAAGTGAACCGGTTTAGTCAATTAAAATCCAACAGAAATATAAAATAAATAATTTTTTATTGCATGTTTGTTTTAAGTTTAGTAGTTAGCAGTTAGAGCTATGTAGTTCTTTCCAATACTCTTATATCCATACTTTTACCATCACACTAAGATAGAGGGCATTGGAAATGAATATCGGGGTCAGAATTTGTTTCTAGACAAAAATCTTATGTGACCGAAGCCAATGTAAGATAGTAAGTGAAATACTCGTACTATATATATACAAGAAAATACAGTCAAACTTGATCTTATTGTATTTGCCTCCATTTAAAGACTGTGTAAATAATATGATGTAATACTTTTATTCAAAACAACGGCTTTAACTAAATGAATTGATGTAAGCATTTAATTAATGATTTATGAAGTTGTTTAAAATATACAATTACATTCAAAAATTACAGTAATTAAAACAAAACACTACATTTTAAGAAAATATCTATTTTATTCCAATATTTAATTAAAAAGTAATGTTTTATGAAATATCGATTTATACAGTATTTTAATACTTATTAGTCTTTAGATAAAAAGGTTATCGTGTTTTATTTCATGTATTCTTAATTATTTATAAACGAAATTCAGTTTTCTATCTCAAATAATCGAATTGCTAATCTCTCATAATCATTGCCAAGCCCAAGATTAGATTGTTTTGTATTCTTTATCTTTTCATGTTCTCTATTACGAAATCCTTAATATATCTTCTAAACAGCTTCTGTATTTCTCATTCCAAATCAAGTTTATAACTTTAGAAAGTTCAGCCAATCTGTCATAGTTTAAGTTACTAGATAAGACACATAACTAAATGTCACGTAATGAACTTTGAGTAATAATTGTGGCGTACATTTTCCGGATATATACAGTTAATATTGGTAATTTTAAACTTACTACTTCGTTCACCACATGTTTTGGCTGAAACCACGGAATCATATTAATCTACATAGGATTGCTGAAAACATCGTTTAGGTACAATCAAAATCAGCCGTCAATATTGGATTAAATACCCTCAAGAACTTTATAACTGGTGAGGCATTCCATCTCAGTCCTCAGGGTATGTCCTAATTTAGACACGTTATCAACGTATCTGCGTTACATTGGTCCTTGATAATGAATTTATGATTCATTATCGTGGATGAATGTGGGTGCCATGGGCCACAGGAATCACTTACCATCAGATGATTTGCGCGTTTGTTATCCTCAAAACAATAAAAGCCACTCGTTTTCATCTTGACGTCCCCTTCGTCGATTTTGATCAGGGCGATATCATCTATACATAATAGTGCCGTAAACATTTGCAGTAACACAGATACACTCCTACGTAATACATGTGCAATAACATCGGAGAAAGATTCTAGAAAAGACATCTAGAAGCGAATTTCAATAATGGGAATAGCACCCAGGACCACGACGCCACTCAGCCGTCAAGTTTTCGTCTGAATATTTTACACGTATATTGACAGACAGAGATGTTTACAACCACGAATAATTCTATTTTAAGGTATTTAACTAATGAAGGTCTATTTATTCTAACTGATAAATCAGCTTCGCCAAGAATTAATTTGTATTTTCACCTTTAAAATCACCAAAGTATGTTATATTTCATATGATGTAGCTACTGATATAGTTATCTTGTCAGTTCTACACGCTTCTATTTCCATATGAGATTGAGCAATGACTTGGAAGTTATTGCTCAATAATTCACCGGTAAGATTTATAACAGTTACACGTTAAAAAAATTATACTATGCAAGAAAGTAGGGTCAGGTCATATACACTATTGGATTTACTAATAATAATCTTTATTTATTTGACGTCTGCTAGAATATTTGAAATAAATTATAATATAATTTGAAATTTCTTTTAAATGCACGTCGTTCTTAAAATTCACATCGGTGCATAATTAAAAAACTATGAAGTTATTTACCACTTATTATGTGGTATTTTGAAAGTACTTACTGTGACTAACAAATATCAATTAGCTTTAATTAAACATGCATTTTTAATAATATTTTTCTACTATTGTTTTTTTAAAAACTATTACGAAGCCGCTTTGAATAATTTATTTTACACTTTCTTCCGTAAGCATTCTTAGGCTTAAGCCAGTTTTAACGTATTTGTTTTACTTCAATTTTTACATGAGAAGCATTTTTGTTATAGGACTGATTGAACGTACACCATAAATCGAAAAACACCTTGACGTGAGCACTTAGGCAAAATTAGTTTCACGTTTGACTAAGCTTGACTTCGTCTGATATCTAATATATATTTAAACACAATGTGTTTCGAAATTTATGTAAAGTTTTTATTCGCTTAATAAATAAACCAAGTATTTTAAGTATATAATAATCTGTAACTCGATAAATTCCCTGCTAAGCTTCAACTGCCTTTGGAGAATATTGCAGCATGAGCTATATTTTTTTTAGGATAGTGTGAAATGCAGATAAGTATCAAAAAACAGAAAGTAGTGGACCGTATTATAGGGCCACGCGGCTTGGAAGGCTACAAAGCTTGTAACTATGTCTTGGTTTTTTTCGAGGCATTGGTTTTGTCATCGAAAATTTGTTCAGCCTTCAAAGACGGGTAAAATGAGAACTTATTGATGGAACCAAACAATTTTATTAACATATAAATTCAGCCCGTCTTTCGCACCATTTTTGAAGATACCCTCAAACCAAAAAAAGAACGTATGTACACAAATATGGTCCTCCAATGGTGTTGCGGATGTTCATAGTTGGCGGTAATCACTTGCAATCGGGTGAGCTGCTTGCCCGTTTGCCACTTATTCCATAAAAAAAATATACCTTTTCTTTAGAGAGGATGTTAGAACTAGTCCACCATTTTTTTAATTGGATTACCGTAAAAATCCAGCACAGATTTTGTCTGAATGAGCTGTCAGCTGAACTATATACATATATAAGTAATAATCTTAAGAATTTTGAATTTTACAAATGAGATAAGATTTACAAATGTAGATCTTTCGAGTCCCCTTGCCGTTAATGTATATTTTGTCTGCAACAATACCCCATTTTATTACGAAGAAAATTTAGAAGAAAACCTTGAAAGTAATAATAAGAGTAAAAATTAAGAAACCAAGAATATAAGAAAGTATAGAAAACGGACTAGCCGACTGGCTCAAATGAAATTGGTGAGCGTCTGCTCGCTTACTAAATTTTTGTTGCAACCGGGCAACAAGTTGAGCAGCTGGCTTCTGCAGGCGTAGTAGCCATAGCTTCATCAAAATAATGAATGCCTTTTGCAAAGGTTACTGTATGTCTTCTTCGGACAAGCGATACTGATAAGGGTTAATACTTTATAGGCGTAGTTCTTAGCGCAAGTCGTGGGCACGGTAGATAGTCAATTTTCCTATACGCGCATTTAAATTGCCTAATTAAAAGGGTACTGAATATTTTAAAATTATAATTTTGTTAACGTTATGTTTATTAATCAAACTTTATAGGCACATTTGGTTTTTATAAGTGAAATGTATTGTTTTTTAATTTATGCGCGCTTATAGCTTGAGTTGATTTGCTTGACATAATAATAATTTAATATATTTCTTAACGTGTGTATGCTATATAAATGCAAACAAAATTAATAAATGACATTAGTTAATTTCGTAAGCTATACCAGAAAAACATTATTAATATTCTTGGTCAATATCTTCATTCTCATTACGCATACAAACATTGGGTTAGAGTAGCGTTATCTATGTTTGTTCTACTAAATGGTGTATCAAAAGTATAGTTATAAGTAGTAATAACGTATATAGTTATAAGTTTCTGAATATCAGAATGTATGCATACATTTGAAAACTTGTGCAATTAAATTTAAGACATCAAAATGCTTATTATAACTATTATAGGATGGCTATATAAAGCTTTTTGATGCCTTTAAAATAAGTTCTTATATTATAACAGCTTTTCAGCTTAAATTTAAAAGCTAGTTAAGATGTTATTGGAGTAATATTTAAGTTCCAACTCTGCATATTTAAGTTACAGAATTACTATTATAACATAATGTAATTTTTTTTTTGACTGTAGTGTGAATATTCATTATTCATAACCTATTGTTAATAAGGCGCATGCTAGGAACAGGTTAGGATTTTATTTTATTCATCTATAATTTATTATAACAAACTATTATTGCACAATGATGTATTATAATATACTTCATAAAGTAAATATTATTTGTTCTTTTTTTTCTGGTCATGAGTAGAAATCAAGAAATTTATTTGGATTTAGCTTAGCCAGTCGCTAACTGCTTCACTGAATCCCTACTCATTTATCACTAACTAAAACTATCGGGGTAACGGAAGCGTTACGTTTCCTTATACAGAGAGTTCTCAGTAAATCATTCCTTATTTTAGTCTCGTCTATTACAAAATCAAAACAATGTCGTTGGTTGATTGAACAGAAAATTAAGACTTCTTATGAGGTGAAGCAACATTTCTTTATCAGATCATCGAAAGCCATATACATTTCAATAAAACACGCAGGAAGAGAAAATTATAGTATAAAACCAAGACACGAAACATGGTCTTTGCGATCATCATAACCACTGGGTAACGTGGAATACATTGCCTAGTGGGTGAAAAATTTCTACCTCCACTATTTATCTGACTTGCTCTTCAAGCCTGACCGCATAATGCAAAAGACAAAGAAGAGCGATACCCAGTTTTCAAATCACTTAATCTCTTACCACGTGTCAATTTCAGTCATGCTAGACACATGCTGTTAACTCTGTGCGTTAGAAATAAGATAATAAGAGAGAACTGTTGCTAGTAAGCAACACTGTATCACCACACTTACCGTGCTACAGTATCACCATGCCAACGGTGCACGTTACAGAAAGGCGACCAATCTATCATACTTCGCTGCGGCATCGGTACCTGATGGAGGTTGATGTACAACAGGAGCTGAGACGTGTTTGAGGGTTGGGCGAGAGTTAAAAGACGGTTAAGAGAAGACAATCCTAAATCCAAAGCCAAGAAGCCGTAACGGCCTGCCATGGGCGTGAAATTGACACCGACAAGCGTGCCTTCAATTTGTTGGAGAGCATCTTAATTGGAGCATTGAGCAATGGAAGTCAGTATTGTTCACAATGAGTGCAGAAAGTGTCTACATGTGTCACTCAGTGACAGGAGAGACAGAGTCTACAGGCGTTCTGGCGAGCGATTTGCAGTGCTGATTCACTGAAGCAGATGCATACAGCACGGGCTCCTACATTCTATAGGCTGGTATCGTTAGACGGAAAATTCGCGTTCGTTTTCGTGCCTGGAGGAGGCTGAGGCATAACCTGGGTGACAGCTGATCGGTACAGTACGGATATTCTTCAAGACTACGTGGTCCCCTACGCCGGGTTTATCGGCGATGAATTTTGTTAATGCGCGATAGTGCCCAGCATCAGCATCAGCACGCCCACACGTCGCGTATCACTAGTCAAATTCTAAAAGAATTACGTATATCAAATACGGACAATGAACGGACCTACACTCAGCCCAAACATGAATCCCCACGAGCACATATGGGATGAGCTAAAGAGAAGGATCCGAGCCCGGAATCTCGGTCCTACGACCATAAATTAATTGTAAGCGGCAATATTAGAGGAGTGTAGTGTGACAAGGCGCAATCAAAAAAATAATAAGAGCAATGAAGAAACGACTGCGTTATTATTTGTACTTTCGATCCATTTTTAGATAACATTATTTTTATTTTTACTTTCGATCCATCATTAGATAACATTATTTTATGAAGTACTGATTCATTTTATAAATATGTAACGTATTTTTTAAAAAAAATACGTATATGTGTGCGTGCTTATATATAAGTTGAGTGGAAATGGTTGCTCCCAAGTGTAGTTGATACTGGATAACTACAATAAGTAATATTACTTTGATTACTTTTTTATTGTATTATTTCTCTTTCATTTTAGTTTCCTTAGATTGTGCTAAGATACCTGACTTGTGATAGTAGTATACTGTTTAAATAATTGCATTTATGAGTATTCACCCAGTAGCTACTCTTTTGTAAATTATAAATATTAAATACCGCATTAACCTTAACTTCTTAGCCTATTTCTATCCTTATTTGGCTTGTATACTTTCTTATATTCTTGTTATCTCTTTTTACTGTTATTATTAATTTCAAGGTGTTCTTCTATATTATTGTAATCATTCTTAATGAATTTACTAAGGAAAACCGGGGTATTGTGCGAGGTTTGCTTCAATTACCTACGAACCTCGTCGTTGTACACTAAAGGCGCTCGAAAACAAAGTGAGTTGAAAGATCAAATAGTAAGTAAGTAGTATAGTAAATTAACTTGAATGATATTTTATATTAACATCATCATTATCGGTGCAGGCAGCAGCCATTTCAGCAGTCATCAATGAATTATAAAATACTAATATATACTTAACTTAATTACCTCATAACTTATGTATTCCATATGATGTATAGATACAGCTAAGACGTTAACGTATTTGATGTATGGTGAGTACATGTGCCGCACTAATGAATCCATTATCTGAAATGCAATTCATTGGCTATAGTACCTATGATTTTATGCTGTAATATATATATAGATATATATTACTACAGTTGATGAAACAAATTAAAATGTATTGTTTTAAGTTTTAAACTAATATAAGTAAAGCCTTTGTAGAAGTGTAAAATGTACATATAAAGATATTTCAATCTCAATTTGAAGTTAAGGTCATACGGAGTAAGTCAGTAATAAATGTGTATTTTACCATTTTACATTGGTTTAAATTAATTGTTATTTTTATTAAAATTAAATTTATATTTTATAACATTATCAAAAATAGAGTATAGAGTTTATGAAATGAGTTATATTTACAGAAATATATTAATTACTCTTAGTACCTGGTAAGGGCATAATTAATTTCGATATTTTGCAAATAAAGCTGCGTATATAATTATATGAAGTATGTACACTATATATATATCATAAATTTATATGCACAATATATTTCTAATATAAACATGGGTACCAATTATTAAAAGAACGCAGAGTAGGTTAAACTACTCAATAAAAGGCATGTTTTAAAAATATAACGGTGGGGTGGGGGGCTATATTATGTTTGTATTTATGTACATGCATACAGGTACGCTATACCCTCGAGAACGACTATGAGTATTTACCGCTATTAAGACGGCGTGGCTTATCCATGTCTTTTACTAAGTCCACGTTTACTTTAAACTGTACAGGTATAACGGGTCGATGTGTTAAGGATTTGAATAATTCAAATCTCTAGTTTATTTTAATAATACTTGAAGCAAAAACATATATTTTACATACATATTTGATAATATTACTGCTGTACTCTGTCGTCATCGATTTACCTATCTACAGATGTAAAACTATATCCGATATAGCATAGGATAAATAAAAGAAACAAGAAAAAAGAACAAGAGAATAATAGAAAAAACGAGCGCATAGTTCACCCAATGGCACGTGATTCTTGCGCCCCATGATATCTACCCTGCAAGCCAAAAGTTTAAGACCGTAAGTACCGTAGTAGACATAAACAACATAATTATCGATCAATTGTCATAAAATCCCATAGGATAAATAAAAGAAATGCACATCTGCATATTTTATTGTTAGTATCGAATATTTAAATAAGTCATTCATTGGTTTACTTTCAAATTATTGGGCAATAAACATCTATTGTTTTCAAACACCGATAAACGCTATATATAATGTCCTCATTACTTATTACTTTGAGAGACTTGTGTTCATGGCACAATAACTCTTTACAGGGAGACAGGCAGTTTTCAAGCTTGTCGACGCTCGGGATGGCCGAGAGCTACCACGTCTAGTGAAGATAATTTCATTGTTGTTACCAGCAAGCGAAATAGACACATAACAGCACCAGAAATCCGCGTTGAAGTAAACAAAACCCGAGTTAAACCTTTATCATTGACTACAGTAAAAGTGACTGAGAGATGCGAAGTTGTATGGTCACGTTGCCGTTCGAAAACCTCTGCTAAGGCCGCAAAACAAAAAAAAACGGATGTAGTGGGCTCTTGCCCATCGTGATTGGACTGAAGAAGGTTTAAAAAAAGTGCTTTGGACCGATGAATCCAAGTTTGAACAATTCGGTACAAAACGTAGAATTTACGTTCGATGCAGTGCCCAAGAAAAGATGATGTCTGATTGTGTAGTCCCAACAATCAAGTATGGTGGTGGCTCTTTTATGGTCTGGGGTTGCTTCTCTAGCCAAGGAACTGGCAATTTGATTAAAGTTGAAGGAATTTTGAAAAAGAAACAGTACAAAAATATTTTAGAACAAAATGCCGTTTCTTCCGGGTTGCGATTAATTGGAGATGGATTAATTTTCCAACAAGATAATGATCTAAAGTATAGCTCAAAATTATATAGAGGATATTTAGAAGAGAAAGATGCACAAAGGGTGTTAAAAAACATGGTTTGGCCTCCTCAGAGCCCGGATCTCAATCCCATTGAACTTTTGGGAATGAGCTTGATAGGAACGTCTGTAATCGTGGCACATCCTCGCGAGAAGAAATGTGGAAAGCTTTATGCGAAATTTGGAACAATATATTACAAGACACCGTTAGCAATTTGATTATGAAAAGTCATAAAATGTAAAAGAGGATTTTTTGATGAAAAATCAGTTTAGCTAACTACAGCCTTTTTTGCATGGACATGCATTGTTAATATTTATTTACGCTTTTAAAGTATATTGTTTGTCAATCAATGTTCTATTAGATGATTAAACATTTAATATTTTATTGGAGTTTTACTTTATTTTCCTACTTGAATAAAGGTCTTAAGTTTTTGCGTGAAGTATATGGAAAATAGTCCATTCTTTAAAAATGTTACGCTTACGCCGTATCTAAGACCGATAGTTTAAAGTAACACTAGTGTTTTTTTTTTGTATTTAATCACACTAGGAACCTACAAGTCCACACATCAGAACAACATTTAGATTTTTTATGACAAAGGTTGTTCTAATAGGAAAATTGCGAATCACCTGCGTTGCTCTAAAGATACAGTAATAAATGCTATAAAGCATTTTACGAAGTTCAACACAACAGAAAACGTACCTAAGCAACCCTACGTGAAGCCTTAAGAATGATATTAGAGAAGCTTGTTCGTTTGGAGGTATTCGGTGCTGTAGGATTGAGAGGTGTGCCAGTAAGAAAAAGTAGAAGGCGGTTATGTGAGGCAAACTTATTTGAAAGAATATCTCGTAAAGTATCACTTTTAAAGAAAGCAAATATTTAAAAAAAAACAAAAAAATATGAACATTGAATTGAACATAATGTTAATTAAGTTTCAATGTTAGTGGCGATTATTTAAGCAATAATTGTAGTTTTAAGTAAGTTAAATGTGTCAAACACGAGCGTATTTAGGAAATAAATGAATTAAAAATAATAAATTAGACTCTTTTATCAAGTTTGGTACAACATAAATTGTTCATCTTAGTACGTCCAAAAGTCATCGAAACGATTTGTATTCTTAAAGAATGATATAAATATTAAATTTCGCCTTCTGAGTTGTAATATATAGATGTGTGTCAATATCAGCAGCTGAATATAACGAAAGCATCGTTATAATCAGTTTCTTAGATCGTGTTTGAGTTCAATCGCACCGCGCGGTAGACCTTTTGTGTTGATTAAATTTACGATATTTGCAATATGAAAAATAAAACTATTATATGGTAAACATTTTAAAGTCTATGTAGTATAGCAACATCTTTCCGGAAGCAATTAAAATCAATCAATTCGATAATTACAGGCATTATCGTTAGAGGGCGTTCACGTACGTAATGTAATAAATATACATAAATAATGATGGATTAATAACAATAATAACATTCTCACTCGTAAGACAACAGCCAAGGAAATGGAAAATAAATACAAAATTACCTTACAAGAGAGTTAAAGTTTTCCAGACAATATGATCAACTGATGAAGAAGAGAGGTTATCGAGGAAAAATAAATTCTTTTATAGGCAAGAACACTGAGCTGAAATTCAATCTCACCAAACTGGATCGAAAGTATCAAAACGCTTGTATAGAAATTAATCGGTTACAGAACATTATAAACTATTTTAATGACAGTAGTGCGACTAATGAAAAGGTATTCTCTCTTATTACTATGCTAAAAATTATTTAAATGAAGCTCAAAAATCAAAGCACGCCAATGAAGCCAAAAATTAATACTACACAGAACCTTTTCCAAGAATTAATAAACTGCGGCTCAGTAACAGAAAACCTTCTTCCTACTATTGACCTAACTAATGATAATAAACCATACTGTACCTCCTTAGAAAAGAAATTGAGTATAATTAGCTAATTTAATTAGATTTTATTTACATTATTTCATCAGACCGTCCATTTTAATACAGCGTTTGCCACATTAAAAAAGATTTATGGTAAAACTTTAAAATATGCAGAATTGTTATTGACCAACGACCAAATTTTTGTATGTAGTAGCAACAATTCTATCACGTAGATAGTGTTGAAATCATTAATGCTACGTCACATAAATAAAGAAGCTCTCACAGCTTTTATTTATATCAGGATAGACACAATATACATGAACGGCTTTAATCTATGCAGTTTATACTTGCCTTTAATTTTTCGGTGGAATGCAATGCAATGCATTTTAAATTATTCAAATGCAATTTAAATTGTCAGTTTAATTTTTATTAGTAGTTTTCAAACTGTATCACTCTACCTATTCCAAAGCCTCCTCATACACACACCTCAACAAAGATTTAAAATACACATGGAATGTTACTCCAATGGACTGAGATAAAATGCATTGTTACTTGTAATGTGGTTTTTTTTTTCGGGCTGAAGGCCACTGTTAGCCCGAGGGCTTTTACAGTTTCACCGGGTTGAGCTTGTAATGTGGTGTTATTATTAATACAGTCATCTTTTTAAAACAACAAAACATCACTTTAATATTACACATAAATATTGTAAAATTTGTGAATGCTTTTCAGGAACTTAAACATAATAATAAGAAAATACTAAATTGTATTAAGAGTGTTCTTGGCAAATGCGAGCTAAAATGTCTTTATTACAACCATAGCAGTGAAACACATCCAAGCAAAAAATATTGTCTCTTTTATGTCACGTCCTGCCATTTTCCTTATCATACATTTCCTTGCGGAGCATTAGTGCAAATTGCTTCATGTTCCTGCAATACAATCTCATTAATTTATTGAGAAAGATACACCATAAACAATTTCATTTTGCATTTTACACTCTTAGTTTATGTTTACTAAATCTTTATGATTTGTCAGGTGTAAACAAAATTAGTATCATAAAGTATAATGTATCTAAGCAATATATATTCATTTAATTAGTATTTTATAATAATTATAATAATAAATAAAAGATAAAAGTAAGCAACAGTAAACAGTTTTGTAACAAGTTAGAAAAAGTATATTAATACTTGAACCATGTAGACATTACATTAGTGCTACAATTTTTTCCTTAAACTTACTCTCTATTTTGTTAAAAATATCAATATTGCTATTTTTTTCAAATCATTATATGTATATGCATACAATGACTATAATATTTCTATGAAGAATCCTGTGTAATATAATTACATAGTATATCTTAACCTTTTCGACTTTTCTAAGTTGGTTATTTTGAGAATGACCATCTATTCTCAAAATAACCTCCTTAGAAAAACGTCGAAAAGTTTAACTTACTGTGATATAGGTATATATTGTGATTAGCACGGCATGGACAAATGTCAGTAATATAAGCTAGAAAATGAGGTGAAAGTTATTTCAATTCTTTCTATTATTTTTATATGGACGTCGCAAATAGGATTCCACACTGCAGATGTGTAATCTAGATTGCTTAGAACGAAGGAGCGGTATACCGTAACCAAGGTTTTTTTTATTTTTAAAGTCCTTACAAATACGCTTTACAGATCTAGCTTCCAACTATGTTTTACTATGCTATCAGCGTGTCATGTAAATTTCATTCTGCTATCGAAAAATATGCCAAGATCACGTTCCGTATTGCTTTCCTTTAAGATATAAACATTAATTGTATAACGAAATGAAATTTAGCTTTGCTTGGTCAACGTAATGTAGATACATTTTTGAGGATTACGGACCTTTATTTTACACCAATCAATTATGTCTTGTTGGAGTAATGACATATTTAGCATTTTATACATTTATGTAATTTTAAGTAATCAGCAAAGAACGAATGAATATCATTTATAAGAGTTAAAAGAATTGAGCCAAGATGTGATCTTTGTGGAACACCAGAATGAGAAATAAATCAGACGATTTGAAGCCATGACCCGTTACACATTGTTATCTATATCTAAGGTATGAGTTAATCCAAGGTAAAGATTTCCGACGAATCGATATGATTTTAATTTTAATATGAGAGTATCGTGATCCACCCTATTGAAAGCACTAGTGAAATCAGTATAAATAGAATCAATCATGTTGCTGACTGTTGACTTATTCCTGCAAAAACTATGTTGCAGGTGTGAAATAATGTTTTTATAGATGACTAGACAATATTGTGCAAATAACGCCCTCAAATAGCTTAACAAAAATACTTATTATTGATACAGGACGATAGTGCCCGTGGATTTTTATATATTTTATATTTTTATTTCTCCGTAATTAATTTTATTAAAGTTGGTGTAAACCAAATCTGTTACATCAGTTTGTGGGGCTTAATTTTATGTATGAATGTTTCAATTATAGGATAAAGCAATTTATGGAATTTTGTTAAAGCTACTCGTATATTGACATTTTCGATACCAGATATTTCTGAAAGCCAACCGATTTGACTTAACTTTGACATTGCAAGTGTACAATCTGTTTTCTTGAAGTTGTGAGTTGCACAAGGCTTAATTTTAAGTAACAAAGTAACACTAATATTTAATCTCTAAGGTTAAATGATGTAAATCTAATTTCCTCAAAAAATTATTGCACTCATCTACTATAATACCATAATGTAAATTACATAATATTGAATACAAGGTCCTTTTGTTATGATTTTTTGTATACATTTGACAATTAGTTGGTATCCTAGACTACATTAAGCTACTGGCAACTAAACTGTTACCATTGTATACATTAACTTCCCTGCTAATGAAACTAAAAATAAAATCGCAGAAAATAATGGTATCGGTTAGCCAAGATTGAATAACAGTATTGAATTTTTCTAAAAATTATTCTAATACTATAGCCGTCACCGGCGGAAGTAAGTAAATGGACAGATCAATAAATTCTTAATTTTATTATGTGTTAATACACATCATACTTTCACTGACACCTACAAATCCTCTTGATTGCTATCAAAATAATCTATTCTTTTAGAATTTAGTGAATTGGTAACAGCTGAGTAATGAGAATAACTCCTCCTTGTTTTTCAATCAAAATAGTTGAATATCGGTCACGTATGTGTACACATTTTAGTGTGTTCTAATCATCCAACCAAGTTTCAGTGCCAACGATTATGTTGTAGTTACTAGATAATGACGCCAGTCTAATGTGTTTCAATTTAGTTTTCATACACCTAAAGCTTTGAATAATAATTTGAAAATATATTCTGAATTATATAGCAAAATATACGACCATAATTACGACATACGGATTTTTTATTTATATAACATTAAGAGTATCAAACGAGCACACAGTTCACCTGATGGTGAATGATTCCTGTGACATCTACGTTCATCTTTGATGAGAAATCATAATGCAGATGCATTGTCACCCCTGAGGTCTGAGATGGAATACCGCGTCACCAACAATAAAGGTCTCCGGATCCCTTCACTCACCGACGATACACAGCAGCATTATGCTGCTGTTTTACGCTGGTATACTATGAGCCGTACTGACCCATTAATTCTGCAGCTAAAAACAAACTGCTGCGTAGCTCTACCACTGCACAAAACTTATCAAGATTACAAATTATTAAGGGATTCGCAAGATTTGATTTGTTTTCCACAGTGGAAAAATTATCAAATCATTCATCATCAAATTTCAAAGATCAAATTTTTCAATACCAAAAATAAATATATAAATTTATTATTTGGGTTTTTCTTTTTATTACTGGATACTACTGTTAAGTTGTCATCCCGTAATTTGGTCGTTGATAAATTAATGATTATTGTACGAGGCCGATTATTGGCTTCGTTGATTTCTATAATCGGCCTAATTCAATTCCTAAGTCTAGTACTACAAAAGAGCACGCCTGATTCCTGTATTGAAATGAGTTACTTTGTGATATTAAGCTTTTCGACACTGTTAATGTCAATATTAGTTCCGTTGTTCTAGTAAATTCCACCTTGTTTTGAAAGATCTTCCACTTTATTGTGTAGTGACGTGTTTTCTTTAGAAAGGGGTTTCGTGATCTCTACTTAGGAATTCCATGCCTTTTGGAAGCTCACGTAAATTCACTCAGATAATTCACTTTTAAAATCATTGAATTCTTTAGCATAATAACTTAATGACTTTACCAATTCTGCTATGGATATTTGTATTTTACGACTTATCATATATATTGTCTCATCTTCTATTATAGGCCACTTTTTTTTCGGATTTGTTATACCAAAGAATTATAAGTATACCAGAAATAATTATATTAAAAGTTTACATACAGTACCATAGACCACATAAACACTTTTCGCCAGATTATGTAGTACAACGAGAAGTATAATTTGTTTCTGTACCAAGTATGTATGGACTATGACTCCGTCGAACTTTGGGTAGTGCTTCAGAACCTGGAACGATGCTAAATTATCCGTGGTTTAGAATTGAACTTCAACTTCAAAAGGTTCTTGAGTGGCAACCTCAGCCTAGTAATTGCAGTGTATGACGCTCACTAAAGTGGTCACTAAATGGAATGGCGATCTATGCTAGTTTTCGGGAATTTGATTGATGAAAGTCGTTCAGGGTGATGCTTTGTGGCAATCTATGGGGGAGTCTAATATTCTGTTTTGAACTCTTGATAGGTTGTGATGGTGATAATGACGAAATATATATTACTAACTACTTCAATGTGAGAGGAACATCAAGGTATGAATAGATTGTGTGCAAATGATATAAAAGTAGAAGTGAGTGCGGAAAAAAAAGATGTATGGAAGGAAATGGCGTGCTGTCCCACCTCCAGGCAAAAATAACTAGGTAGGCTAATGATGATAAGTAGACAAGTAGAGGCCCGACAATTCAAAACAGTGGACCATGCTCTTATAACCTCTCTTGTGGCCAATTAACAGCCGCGGGACAAACAAACTTAATTTTTCATAGAAAATAAATGTAATTATTGATATTTTTTTTCATACAGTTGCTACAGTTAAAAGTAATCATTAATAATC
Organism: Teinopalpus imperialis; assembly: GCA_029286865.1. Taxonomy (NCBI): domain Eukaryota; kingdom Metazoa; phylum Arthropoda; class Insecta; order Lepidoptera; family Papilionidae; genus Teinopalpus; species Teinopalpus imperialis. The sequence goes on along the minus strand of JAGSMU010000020.1, from coordinate 6,443,226 downwards.
TCGATAGATAAGACATTATGCAGGTAATATGACCTGTCTAATTTTATGAGATTATGTAATATAACCAGTGATTTAATATTGACGTGGCAATACATCGAAGCCGTAGGTAAGACTACGCATCTGCATTGATTCGAGGATGAACGTGGGAGTCAAGTCAACCGAGAGAAATCGGTTATCATCAGGTAATTTGTGTGTTCGTCTATTACCCCAATATCATAAAAACCTAAAAAGGTATAATTTGTTAATTAAGTTTTCTGTATTCTAGTTTAATTAAATTAAAAATTAATTGATGTTTTCAGACTTTGAGACCGAAGATTTATTCAACTAGCTCTCAGAACTTAATTGAGCTTAATAACCTAAGTTAATTTAAAGAATTTGTGTGCGGAATATTATTTCAGAATATATGGTGACTTATTTAAAGTAATGAATAGTAATGCCGAAGCATTTGGAGGTAACTAATTATCACTATATTGTCCAAAGCAAATATCCAAAATATGTTATGTAGTGGTCATTTTATTTGGACTAATCTATTTGTCAAACATACTCAGCATTTTATTTCTTTTTTAGTCTTAGATAGATTCATTTCCTTTAAATTACGGATATTTAAAAATTATTTGTTTTTATTTTTATTATATTGATATAAATGAAGCCATTTTGCTTTGGGAGCAAAACAAATCGATGTTCCTGACATAAAATACATTTAGCATATTCCGTACACATATCTTCTCAATTATACCTGACAATTTTAAAAACAAAGCAACACAACGATTTTTGGTTAAGTTATTTTCTGTTTTAACTAATATTATTGTACAATTTGTGCTATTTGCAACTGACTCATATTAAATGTAAATACGATCGTAAACAGGCGTGAACAATTATTTAACAATATTATCTACAGTACTAATACTTGTAACATCAGAGCTGCCGTCTGACATCGTGCACAATCGTTATTGATTCTTTTTTTTAAATGCACCTAAATAATATCTAGGATGATAAGCATTATCGCTAAATTTTGCCGCTAGATCATGGGTCTGATATCCTAGACACAAAAAATTACCGCTATTAAGAATAAAGTACTTAGCTTATAGAGTATTTGTTTTACATCCTATTCGTAAGGTCGACGCTAAGCATCTTTATAAAAAAAGGTCTAGAAAAACGAGAAGAGGGCTCGCTTATAATTTATACTTTCTAAATCCTATGTTCAATTATAATTTTACAATCAGTGTAATCGTTTATGTATGAGAAAAGGGCTACTTGTAATCTTTAATAAGTTTATAAATATTTATACTATTGTAATGAAAACAACTGTTTGTTTAATCTAAATTGCACGTAATTGTTGTTTTAACTTAATTTAATTAACATGTATTGTGGAGAGAAATAAAGAAATTATTATTTTTATTATTATTATTAATTCACAAAACACACATATGTATATATATGCATCTGATCCGGTCAAAAGTTCTGTATAATTCATTGATTTGCGCCATCTTGAAATAAAAATATCATTTATTTTTATTTCAAGATGTCGCAAATAACGATGATTTGGTACCAATCAAGAAAAGTCGCGGTTATTGTACTTCGCCGCTACGGTTACTCTAATTATAAACTTTAAAAATAACTCTGATCTGTATTTATCCTTTTATCAAACAATTCAGTGAAGATTAAAGCTTAAGAGAGAAGGGAGCTTAGTAAAGGAGCGGCAGACGTCGTGAGGAGGGTGGATGACATCCCATCCACAAGATTTCCAGCCAAAAAATTATTAATGTAGAAATAAGTTACAACAAATAATATGACAAATTATATACCCACAACAGTGAATAAGTGAGCAAGTGTATGTCGAGGATCCAGCGTGGGCATAATCTAGTCCTGTTGTGTATCAAAATACCGTCCTTTAAAACGATTTTCTCTCTTCCTCAAACAATTTTGGAAAATCGAAACTGGGCTGCAACAAGGCTCAGTGCTTGCCTGGCTGATATAGACATAAACGTTGTGTCACACGACGACTGGACGACATTCGAAATAAGAGAGAGCATTTTAAATAACTTTACTGAAATCTGAAAATGTTAATTCACATATAACTAGTTTTGTTTTCCACATATTCTACGAGTATATATATATATATATATATATATATACATATAAGTATTTATATACTTTAATTGATATGTATGTTATTACTAATACTACTAATTCCCAAAAGATAGAGAATGCCTGATAATGAGAAGTCCACTTATTTGTATGCTCTTTTTTAATCCACTTTCATAAAAAAAAAACAATTCTAAAATGTATCAGTAATGCTTTGGTTTTAAAAACTTCCCCATTTAGTATTAATGAATACTAACAGTTCTGTATTCAATACCAACAAAATTATAAACATATATATACATATACCTATATCTGCAGTAAGGTGCAATAGAGTTCTGTGCGGACATTACGGTTAATGTTCACTTGCAACAATAATACAATACATTTGGCTTCAATTTAATGTATAGAAGGACGATGGTAACAAGCCTTAAGTGCTGCTTGCTGTATGATCAAATCTTATTTGGGTCTGTTATTACTGGTACTTACGCTGATTAAACATTTTTGTCTATCGCTATCTCATCAATAACAAGACGACGGCAACATGGGGAAACTGTCTACTAAGTTGTAAATTTAGACATAATTCGTATAAATAAATAAAGTCCAGATTAAAGAAATTTTAATGGAGTTATACGACATGTTATAACCCTATAATTGACTGATATACATACGTGTTATTAGCTTTGTAAATTACGAAATTCTAAACAATATTCAAATGCTCCTGAATTTATACGGAGTGGAACGTGAGTGCACTGTGCCGTTGCAAAAACTAATGAAGCGAAACTTCACCTACATAAACTCACGACTATATCAGTTTTATCTTGCATTCTTTTAGAATTTCATTTTGAAAAAATATTTAAACTATTATTTTAGGGATATCTAAATATTTCTGGAAATATTAAATGTTAATGATATCTTACTATTACTATTTTTAAGATATAACTAGTCTCGCCGTAAATACTGTAACATAAAAGCTTTTCTTTTTTCCAACTTTTTAATTATTTTGAATTGGAACATGTATTTTATTTTAAAAACTTCTTGCAATTTTGCGCCATTTCACATATCGAATAGAATATTTTTTTATTTTTGCTGAGATTAATAAATATGTGGGTATAAATTTTAATAATCTTAAATTACTTAAAAAAAAAAATGAATTTTCATTTGTAACAGAACTTAAGGCCGGACTAGGTATATATATATATATATATATATACAAAGTTATTGATAATTCGACGTATTCCTATTAGGAGGTGATAGGGTGACGATTAGCGATAATTTTAACCCTTCTTTAAAAACGATTAAACACTTGTTATTAATCAACATTAAAAAAACAATTATCTCGCCAAATAATTTTTTTTTGTGACTTTTTCCATTAAAATGATAAAATCGAATTACCAATAACCCTGTATATAAAGAAATTGTGACAAAAATCTTCTACCCTAAACGTTTTGAGTCGATTGACTACTCGTACGAGTATGTAGGTGCAATCTGAAACTACCATCTATACACAAATATACTTTTCTTAAAATGGCATCTGCTGGGAACTTTAACGTCAACGACAAAGTGCACTTACTCTTTGAGTTTAAAGTACTCACAAATGTATTTCAATATACAGCCTAGGCTACATTTTCTTAAAATCTTTTAAAATTTAAAGTTAACATACAAGCCTTTTCTCAACTTACATATTTGGTGGTAAAAAGATGATAGTTTCTGCAAATAAGTTCTTTATAATCTAGTACGTGACCCAAGTGTTGTTTCTTAAGCTGCACTCTATAATTCCGATAGTGCAGTCAAACGGAAGAAGCTGGTACTAGGGTACCTCTGCTCAGAGATGGCTCAAACTTGCGCTTTGTAATGTTGTAACAGTGGGCCGATATGAAATACTGTCTCGCTCTACTAAGCACTCGCAGTTTTTTAGCAGCCAATTTGGCCTTATCCCCCAAGTGACTGCGGAACTTAACGTCGCTCGATATGTCAACGCTAAGGATTCCGATACCAGCTGAAGTAGCAAGGGAAGTGTTTTTAAAATAAGGAGATGGCACAAAGTGAATCTTTTAGTGGGGAACGAGCCAACTTGTGTCTTCGTTAAATTGGACTATGTTCCGGCACTCATTGACGATTTATCGAAAAATATTGGCGTAGTAAGTGTATAACCCTTTGTGGTCATCCGCATAGCAATGAATGTTATTAATTGCAACATATCATTGATATGCAGAAGATACAAGGTAGGAGATAGCACACAGCCTTGTGAAACACCAGCATTCATTGGTTTGGAGTCAGATCATGCACCGTGTACCTGACCTTGATGCTACGGTTCAAGAGAAAACTGATGATCCACTTGCATAATTTCTCGGGAAGCCCATAGGAAGGAAGTTTCGAAAGAAGTGCTTTGTGCCAAACTCGATCGAAAGCCTTTGCTAAATCCAGACTAACCACCCTGACCTCTCCCTTAGACTCGACTGCCTGCGCCCATCGATGAATCAAGTAGACCAGAAGGTCACCAGCCGAGTGACCCCGACGGAAACCGTAGTGGCGGTCGCTAATCAGCTCGTATTCTTCTAGATGACTCATGACCAGGTATTTTACAATTGATTCCATTGTATTCTAGAACAAGGGCGTAATAGCAATAGGCTTGTAGTTGGACGGATCTGAGCTATATCCTTTTTTAAGGATCGGGTGCACAAAACCTGTCTTCTAGCAGTTCGTATCTTTCGTTCGCAGTATCTTTTAACTGAACTTTTAATAATTAGAATAACAATATGCCTCTTAAATAACCCTTTAATTAAATTAGTCCCAAACACTACACGTATAATTAAAATGTGCAAGTCCTCCGGGATTTTGAGGTGTACAAAAAGCAGTGCCCAAAAGTGGCCAATGAGACCCACGCGAGTAAGACGACCGCATGGAGCCGTGCTTCATATTTCTACTTCCTTCTTTGTTCTTTATTCAATATCAGCTAAGAAACAATATTTTCACATCACAAATTGTTACGGGCTTGGTTGTGTGTGTGTCCGTCCCCGACACTGAAACTCAACCTTGTTCGAATCTTGTTGCACATGCATTAAATTGAACTAATCAACGAGACAGTGAGTGTGTAAATCTGCATTTGCGCATATGTTTAGGGCTAGGCTATGATATGCTATAATCAGAAAATATCGCCATCACCAATGATATCATAAAGCGTTACAACACTTATGTCATTAATTTGTGAAGTATATTTTGTAAAGAATGTTAAAAGTCAAGGAATATATTTAAAATCATATTCGACGAAAAAAATAAATATTACTTTTTACTATTAGTGACAAAGTGAAAAAAAATGAATTTACTTTTCACAATGCTTGTTTACATTGCATCAACATTCAATGTAAACAAGCTCGTTAAAATATCCACTTGTAAAAGGAACAGAAGAACTAACACTTTCAGTTTCGAATTGACTTCATGCAACAACGAATACACTTTATTCCTGCCAAGTATGAACTGCTATTTACGTTAAAACCGGAATATACCTAAGCGCATGTGCGTATTTTCACATAGTTTTAACACATACCATTATTTAGGTTTTATTATTATACGTTAAGAAAATAATAAAATCGATTTATAGTTATATTCGTGTTACGTTTAAATTACACTAAATACGGTTGTTTTATGGTAATTTAAAATTATGTGCCATGATATTTTTCAGTATCGCTTATAATAATAACACTCACTAGAAGTGTTAGTTATATATACTATTTGTAAAACAAATGGGATCATGGGTTGATAATACTCTGGTTGATTCCGAACGCAGTGGCATCTTCAGCTTGTAAACTGACGATATCAACAGCGCGAGATAAATATAACTTCGTAACTAAATATTCATACTCGCCTTTCTTAATTCAATGTCAATCAATAAGATAAGAAGAAGGTATGATTGCAGTGTCAGCTCAACGTAATATTTTACGATCTTAAAGAAATATTGTAAATATGTTGTAAAGCTTCAACCGTAATACACATTCTATAAAGACAATAAGGAACAGAAATACTTAAACCAGTTTACTAGGTATATTCTTATTTAATTTTCATTATTCCGGTGGTTGGACAACTTTTTAAATAATGAATGCTCAACCGATCTTGAAGTTGAAAGCTGAAGCCGATGTGAAATCCTGAACCATCGTCTTCGTAGACCATGCAAAGAACAGGCAATGAGCATAGACCCATGACCCAGAGAACAATGTTACATAATATTGCAACCTTCCTTTGTGCTGTTGCTCTTCAAATTCAGGATTCACAAGGTCAAAAGGTTGGAGGCTGATCGGAGAGCCTTCCGCGCTGCTAGAATCACTCCAGCGGCCGTGTCATTGAGGCGGAACATCACGGTTATGGTAGATGGGAGTCCGACCACAATTACATAAATCTTATTGCGTTGTCACACCCTGAAAACTATGAAGGAATTTCTCATTAATAAGGATAAATAGTAGAATAAGTCTTCGGCTTGTACTATTTACCTTGTGAATAGAAATAAAGAGGCAAGGATTGTCATTAGCACAAGTCGGAAAGGACTCCTGATTGTTTTTAACATCTTGATCATCTTATTTATCTGTCACAGACAATTCCTCAGTGATGAAATCCGACTGAGATATAATATGCAGTCACGTTACACATATGTAAGGTTCTAAAGTTGAATTGTTGACTGAGGTATTAGTTGTCTGGGGAAAATCGGGAAACACAAAAATGCTGTACGAATAGGTCAGCTCTTCCGGCCCCACTTTTGGAATTACCAGCGTGAAATTGTAGTTTGCATCCTCTGTGTTTCGTCGTCTAAAAGAACTAAACAGGAGAGAGGAGATCTTATTACTGGCTAAGAGGGAATATCCTTAATAAACTTTAGTAGTGACTTCGTATCTGCATTATGACTCCCTAAGACTGTAGGTGACATGGAACAGAGGATTCACTCACTTATGAGATGAAATATATTCTCATTTGTCATCGCTATAACCATAAAAAGATATGTCTTTTAAATGGTATTGAAACATAATCCATCATATAGATTAATTGCAGATTAGCGTAATTTAAGTCTTGAGTCCACAATTTTTTCTACTCACGAAAAAGCAGAAAGACTCGGTTTAAATATTTCTGAGTAAGATTTGATTCCATTGCCTTATTGAGAAATATTTATAAAATGGCCACAAACGATTTGGATTCTATGTTAGTCTTTGATGTGAAAACCTATGAATAAAAAATGAATGAACCTTGCTTGGTTATTAAATTAGCACTACCTTTTATTTCTTTTACATTTTAACATAAATTTTGTATATATGTTAAAATGTAAAATATAAGTTAGCATAAATATAAAATATTTATGTTAAGTAATAATTGGCAGCAGTTTTGCAACTTCCTTCCAATGTAAGGACGAGACAAAAAATATTAAAATATGTAGATAGTAAAATTACTTGATGGCCAGCTATAGCAGCACCACTGCAAGTGTTTACGGTGAACTATGTAAGGTTTTATTACTTGATAACAACTTACATAACCAGATACGGTACAATTTAACAAAAAAAATATGGAAATCTGCCCTTGCCGCCACTAGATTTAGATAATATAATACACCCGGTTTCACTTACAAGGATATTAAGATAATACTGTGCCCCTAATGTACTCTCGTACTCTTTTGTCCTATTCAGACTTAGAACAGTCATTCAAAGGAGATGAACAAATGTAATTTTAAATTAGAAAATGATTTACGCATGAAATTTACCTGTAAGAAATTTCGAAGTACAGTGGTCAATCTTCAATACAGTTATCAGGTTTTGATAGAAGCCTCTTTCATGTATTAATTTTGCTTTCTTGCTTTGTAAAATTATACTAATTAAAGTATAAATGTCACACATGTCAATTACGATAATTTCAATCAGTATATTCATAACAATCTTGCATACACTTTTATTAAAAAAGACATACATATATGTAATGTTTAGTTTCATTTAAAATATTTATAGGTATATATTAAAGTAGTACTTACAAACTTATAATACTGGCAACGCTGTAGAAATACCTTAAGATTTATAATATTTAAACACTGAAATACAAAAGAAGTGGGTTGGCTTTTGAAAAGGCAAGGTCCATGAGCTAGTCTTGTGTGGAGCTTTATAGGAGTAACGGTGTATTATACGATTTATTACTGTAGGAATTACCTGGAAATAAACACAATTATATTATATTACAGCTTCTTCTGCTCTTGATAGATATAAATCGGTAGAAAGAGCTGTTGTTAGTACTTATAAATAAGGTCGTATTTATGTATGTATATAATTATATTTTAAATGAGCTGGTATTGTGTGACTATGTTACTGACATTTAAGCAGCCAAAATTAGTATTGAAACTAATGCTCTATTTTGTTGCAACTTACTCCTAGTCATGTTCAACTTAAGACCGGCACCAAATGTTGACAACATTGTATATTGTACAATTTGCAAACTGTTACTAAGTTAAAAGTAAGCATTAAGTTATTTTAACTTAGTAACTGCTACAGGATTTCATGTTTCATTTAATATTTTATTTGAATTTAATTAGAACCATCAAGTGTCCCGTTTTGCATTTCTCGACAGTTATTAGAGTATTCTTCCGAGTGTATAATCTGCTGTGCAGATAACTAGCCAGTGATGGCTCGGGTAAATATTTTTCTAGAGGTTGCTCGTCTTGTTATTGGGTCGGTAGTACAGGCTGTTGACATTAAACTAGACTTGACTTCATTTCAAGACCCTTGGAAGGCGCCGCAACGGGATTTCTATAACATATACTTCGTCACAGGAGAAGAAGATGACCATATTAATAAATGAAGAGTCAGGTATCAATGTTACCATGAGGATATCAATACCTTAAGCAAAATATAGTAAAGTCTTTGCTGAGGTCTGTTCAATGATGTTTTATAATTGGTTGATCATATGTACTACTGATTCACGTTCTATAATGTAATATAGGTTACAAAAATATAAATTAATAAAACTCAAAGAGATGGTCGTATGAATTGGTAACGAGTGTTCAGCCTTTTCAAACGAAGTATTGGAAGCTCAGCGCATTAGTGATTTATTACGTTAAATGACCTGTAATATTCCAACTATTTCTATAAATAGCACTCAATGGCGCGGTGCCATTAAGTTTTTATTTTAATATAACGACTTTAACAAGATAATTTAAAAATATCATTAATAATATAGATTATGTTATTATAACCGATGACAAAAAGATGTTCTGATGTTGACCAGTAACAATATTGCTGAAATGTTTATGATAATTGTTTATGTATTTCCCAAAAATTTTGTAGTGGTACAATCATGCTGCAGCTTGTTTCTTGCAGCAAAATGAATGGGTCAATTCGAGCAGGGAAGGACCACGCTAACAAGAATTTAAAACACAAATCTTACGTCAATTTGTGACAAAGATGGCGATATAAGGTAAAATAGGAACACATTGCTGCATATAGCTTACCATAGAAAAAGTTTCCCTGAAAATACTAATTTAATTTTTTTTGATTGAGATTATTTTATTTTTTCTGTATAAGGTAGTATTTATTTACAAAAATCATAAAATATTGATTTGAGAATGACGACTGGACTGAACTGGACATAAGTTTAAATGTAGAATTATACATAACAATAAAAAGAAGTAATAGACTAAGAAAAGGAAAACATCGATTATGGCTTCGACTCCGAATGGCACGTGACAATCAGTTTCGACTCAATAAATTCTAACCTGATCCCCGGTCTAGTGATACGATAAAGGAGGCTGACAATCAAAGGTATCATTCACACAAAACGCATGTTTGATAATCAAGGTGAATAGAATATTATTCTTAAAGTTTAAGAGGTTACTTATAGAGAAAAATTGAACGAATTTCCCATTCAACATTGATTGAAAATCAATTAAATTTTGCAGCTTTATGAATTTTAGTAGTTATTTGCAACAAACAATCTGAGTGAAAATTCGACAGTAATTTTACGTGTAAAATGAAATCTCGTACGATTTTACTTCCTAAAATCTCAATTTACCAGTTTTTATCACACGTTTCGGCATTTTTTCGTCATTGATACCACGTTTTTGACTCCTAATAGATTCGGCACGATTTTAAACTGAGCACATAATTGTTACAGCAAAGCTCACTCTCATATAGGCATGTTCATAAACAACTCTTTTGAAATCGTTTTTAAATATATGTAATATGTATATTAATAACACCCGTTAATTAAAACGGTAAAGTATTTACCGAGGATTTTGTTTTTAATATCCAACTTTAATTGATTGAAATAATTGGTTCGTGATCACTTACTTAAGTTATCTGAAGTCGGATAGATTTATCATCCTCTTATGAAATATATTGGCAGCTACCGATATTGTATTGCTTATTATTGTGTATGTATATATATTTGTGTATATATATATATATATATATATATGTATATGTGTATGTATTGTAATTTGCTTGTATTAGTTTAGTTTTTTTTCTTCTTTTATTAATTAGTTTAGTGCTACACCTATCATTTACATATCTCACCACACCTTGGGTTAACTGGTAGAGAATGCTTTTGGCATTAAGTCCGCCCTTTGTGAACTTTGAACTTTGTTAAAGTTAAGGCAATAAATAGTAAAAATAAATAAACAAATCATTACACTGTTCTGATTTTATAATTTGTATCAACTTTAAATTATATAGATATATATTGCTGATATTACTGTTTATAGTCGGTCAACAGTGTAATGACATCAAAACCTCACATTGAGGTGAGCAAACCGCTGCACAAAGATTTTTCCGCTAGTTAATGGTTTTTTCTTATCATTTGTTTATTCTATTGGATAATGTTTTGTTGTTTTTTTCTTATATTGTTGTTTAAAGTGAAAATATAACAGTATAAACTTATTAGACGAAAAATATATATTTTTAGCACAAAAGTTCCCGGACTTAAAGAAGGCAGTAAAAGCTTCGTTCACGTATAAAGAAATAGGTTGATTGAATCTTTGGTCACACAGTTTTGAAAAAATATAGAAATAGAGATATAAATATATCTCCCGAAATTCGTTAGTTTCGTCATTTTCATAACGGATCCATCGTGTGAGAAATAAATAATATTAATTAGGAAAATAAAATCAATTTAACAAGTATATAAGACATTATATAAGTTCAATATATTTCGATATAATTAAATAGATAGTATCATAATGTCTCTTTTTACACCTACTCAACATGAACATAATTCTCATCGCAACATTTTTGTTCACATGTCTTCCGTATGTACTAGTAAAGAATATAAAATATTTTTTTCTGCGTGTCCCTTTATATATGTCACTCTTGTTTTTTTATAAAGCTTTGAAGTAAGGTGGTGGGGCAAAGATGTATTGAATACTACTTTTTTTATAATAAACGGCAAATGAGCAAGCAGCTCACCCGGTGGCAAGTGGTTACCGCAAATTTGCTATGTATAACGCTTTAATAACATTATCAGAACATACGGCCAGTCAGTTTTTAGAAAAGTAAACTACGTAGTTTATTTGTCATTTGTCTGAGCTGACAATAACTTTAAATTACTAATTATGTGGAACTGTGAATTAATATATAATAATTTAACATTGGAATATTTCAATATTCTAAATATATTAAATTCAACTATCCAACTTGTTTAAATCACCATGTGTGCTCATTATTTTTGTAAGAATCCCGTAGATTTTTCAGGGCAAGGTTAAAGGGTATTTCATGGTCGACTTAGTAAGAACACCTTCTAAATGGAAATTTCGCGCTTCAGTAAACCAACGATTTTTAGTGTTGTGATAAATGAGCAAAGAAATACTCAAAGATGCTCTGATCACGTTCCTATCTGAATGCTACCTAAGTTGCCAGTTCCCTAGCTATCAGAAGATTCTCCAGAGTCTCCATTCTCCACACAAGAATGAATGGTGATGTCTACTGACCGTCCGAGGTTAGGTTTGGTTAGACGCGCTCGAAGGCGAGGGTGACGTGAGATGTCGGAGGTGTGTGATAGTCCGGGGTCCGTTGAGGACGTACTGGATCTCGCCTCCCCCTAAAAGTCGGGGTCGTCGAGGACCTGACGAGGCTCTTAACTGCCGGATTCGGTACCGACTCGTAGGTTGCGACGTTTACCACTAGCTGGTTTGAGTGCGAAAGCGTTTTCTCGAAGAAGCGCTGCGACAGAGAATGAAAATACACATCAAAAAATATTATTTGGAAATCGTAGTAGTAATTCCTAAGTTTATTTAAAAAAAAACCCTTCATTCAGCAACACACATATACGCTATATGCTAAATAAAGGGACATAAATTAATGGTTCTTCCTGTTCACCGGAAAAAAGCATATTTTTGCAATCTCATCGATTTCGATTTTAAAAGCGCAACTGTATTTCACTTTCAGTCAAGTATCCAATAACAATAAGCCAATGACTTTTACAATTAATCAAGAGATATTAAAATGCTGCGTCATTAAAAAGAGAATAAGAGAAATTTTGCCTGTTCCATTTGAAGTGCGTCGAGCGTGCAGTTTTTGGCTTCTGAGACTATTCAGGTATTTCGGATACACTCGCACTGCAGCAAGTTGTCCTAGTGTTTTAGTACTGTAGCTTGATTTTCTAAAGCAAACTTTGTTGTTATTACATATCTATATAAGAACTTTGACCTTGACTTCATGGACAGAAATACTAAAATAAAAAAATAAAATAATAAGATAATTCATTAATAAGAAATAAAGTACAAATTACAGTCGTTTAACACATCATAAAAAAATTTTAAACCCAACAATTTCCAAACTCTTAACATATTCTGTAATTATATTTGGACTGTGCGTACCCATTCAAATTTACATATCTATTTATTGTGTTACGAATTATATTTAATACTTGATAAGTTTTTAAATATCATTTCGTTTTAATACAATAGTGGCTTACCTTGAAAGTGTCTTGGGATAACTGGGTATAACTGATAACAAGTCATTAAAACGTAACGGGGGAACTGGTAATGAACTGATAAATATGCAAGATATGCATGTGACTTTGGTGTTCCTCACTCGCCACACGAAACTGCAAGAGTGTGGTTTTTCCTCGGTTGAAAGGTCACTTTCATGTACCTGTGCTACGTTGTTTAAATAAATTTGCTTTTAAATTTCGTAGCCGTCATTAATTTTATTTAGTACTGAGAAAGGTGGTAAAGGCCGCGCTTGTACAAAACTCAATTAATTAACAGGGACTCCTCCCGAGAGGTTGGTTGTAGCAGATAATTATTTATGTATTCCTTTAACTTGCAGAATGTTATACAGCAGAAGTAATTATCATTTGACAAGTATTGTAACTTTTGACTTGAAACCATAAATTTTAAGTTAGTTTTTGTGATAGTTTACAAAAAAAAGTGAAAACTGCATCAAATCTATTTAATGTTTCTCAAGTTATTAGTGCAGTTGTACAGATAGACATCGCACTACTTGGACTTCCTTTTATACTTGGTATTAATTAATATGCTTTTATATTATGATGAAATGTAAGTTCGTTCCTGGATACCATAGTAGCCAAGTTAACTTTCTCTATTAAAAATATATTTTTTTCCCTTAACCTTATTCTTTTAATATTTTGACAACCAGTCAATTATATCAAATGACTATTACTGCCTTTTTGTCTTAATCAAACGTATATAAAAAGTAAGTTTATAATATATGTCTATTAAGTATGATTGCTATTTGGGGGTAGGTATCATGTAGATAACATGTAATCAAATAAATCATCGCTCGTGGCACTAGTTACAATGGAAATTCTAACAGCTTTCAACCAACCAACAATCCAAATTAAAATTATATTATTTCATAACATATATCGAAACGTAAGATGAACTTTTATCATATTTCGTATTAAAAAATAATTATGCAGATGTATAAGACAACATACGCCCCATATATAACATTAAGCGCGTGCGTATACCCATTACGAAATGCTATTGATTCACATTTCACAATGTTGTTAAATATCAAACGCTCAAATTGTGCTATGCACCAAATATTTTCATATAAATTGTACTGGTATTACATAAATGTTTATCTTTCCAATCTATTTATTTATTTATTAAACTTGGAGACAAACAGAAACAAAAGATGAAATAAAAAACACAACGTATAGAATATAAAACTATTTACAATTTTTCCCTTTGAAATGCCTCACTTCGAACATATTTGGTATCTTAAATTCTTTCGCGTGTTTTTATTTGACATGTAAAGTAATTGCAGCGACTTATTAAGTTTTTTTAAATATTGATAGCAACAGAAGTACAAAAATACAAAGCAATCATGGGTATTTGAGTTTACAGAAAACAATGCAAGTATGTTCAAAGAAGAAAAACAAAATTGAACAAATTTAAATCAAAGACTATAAATTGTGGAGCAACATTTTGACACGGGATATATAAGAGCGAGAGCATGAGAACATATCTTCACTGTTGAGAATTTTATTGGGGAGGGTAATCATGTCTATAGCGATATTTTCTGGTTATTATCTTATAAGATAATCATCATAAATACATTGGAAATATTGTTCATATTTCATATTTCACATTATAATTTTCACTCGGGAGAATAAAATATCTGTGACACAAATAAAAAATAAGACTAAGGTAGGACCATGCTTTCCGAATTATCAACGTAAAATAGTAGCTTACTATGTTTCTTCAAGTAAAAGAAAAAAATCTTTATATAATATTCAGGGTTGACAACCCATCTTCATAATGACTGATGAATATAGGGTTTCATGAGTCACAGGGATCAATTTTTTTTTATTTACCTGGTATTTAGTTCTATTAGTATAATATTTATGTAAATATTTAATGTTAATAAAATTCAAATATATCATATGATACCCACATAAACACAAATATTTAGCTACGGGAGTCCAATATTTACGTTGTTATAAAGTTAGAATGATTAATGTGAAACCTCGACGTGACGTTTTTATGATGCAAATACCGAAACTACAGCAGCAAAGAAAGCTGAGGCTCAATAGTTACAGTTGCTCTATAAATGTATATCTAACATTGGGTATTATCTAAACTTTAAAAATGAAGCATTATCTTGATATAAACAAGAGATCTTTGAGAACAGCCTCTTCAATATCATGACTGTAGTAAACCACGCGCAGACAGACCGCACCACGGTTGAACAAGTTATTGTTTTAAAGATTAACGACTTAGCTTATGTCTCAAAAGTTAAGTCAAATATATGAATATAATATAAATATATATCAAATATATGAATATCATATATATAATATTTCTTCGTTCCTTTTCATTACTGTTTGGTAATTTTTGGAATATGAAGTTACAATAATAATTATATGTTTGGAACAGAAATCATTTTCGGCGTATAATTCTTCCTTATTTAAAAGCTTTTATTTGTGGTGCAGCTTCTTGTTAACTACCCCAGGTCTTGACTTAATAATATTTACTTATAAATTAATATTTTAAATATACTGTCAAAATTAATTTTTAATTCATATAAAATTTCTACGTAAAGTTGTCTAATTATTATACTTAAATCATTTATAAATACAATCATACAATAAGTGTTAATTTCCGATATATTGTATTAATATTAATATTTAATAATTTCATGTATTAACATACAAATGGCATAGATCACGCCGTCACAGAATACCTACGTGAAAAAGTATAAAGCTGCTATATTCTAGATGGTGAGTGTATGGATTCGGGGACCCAATTGCAGTTATAGAGACATTCAATCTCAGCCGTCAGGGGTAACAACGTAAGTGCATATTTAATCATTATTGAGCGTGGATGTATTTGTAATTGTAAGTGTAATTCAACTTGATACCAAGAAAGCCGTGGATAGGCTTCGGCACGCTAGCTTGCAAGTCGATCAGCAAAATTCAAGCATACACCATGCCGGGAGGCATGATCATTAAAATAAGAGCCAGGTCATTCATGATCTGTATGTTATGAATGATCTTTTTTAGTCAATAAAATGAAATCGCAATGTTGAAATTGCTATTTGAATTTAACTTCACTGTGAAGTAAGGAAAAAAAAATGAATAATGCCGTCTTACGAATAGTAACCTTTAATGTTAGTTTTAAAAAAAATAAAAGTCATGGGCCGTAATGATATTACGTATAGTTTGTCTTACTTGATGTGATTTGACAAATTCGCATATTAAGTCAAAGTTAAAGTACGTTTTATTCTAAATATATTGCGAAGCTACAAGTATGTACTTACAATTTAAATTATAGTGTTCTTCGGCAGTTAATTATCTTTTGCACTATGTCTCTAATGTTAGTTTTGCCTCAATTTCCATTTCAAATTACGTAATTAAGTATAATTAAATTTAAATTTAAACAGGCAACTTAATACCTCATATGAAAAATAAATGAGTCAAATTAACTTTTTCTGCGCAATGATTTGAATGTAACTTTAAATAAATTGTAAAGACATTTGAAATATCATAAATAAGGATATTGTAAATATTAGTATAATAAGAATTTAGTTCTTAGTATTAAGTTAATATTATAGAGTTTTCTAATCATTTTTTCTTGCACTATTTTGATACACGCGAAATGTATACAGGTGTAACCTATTTTTTGCTATTTCCTATGAATATGGGACACCATAAGAGGCTTGGAAACAAAAACTTACTTAACTACTAAAGGTAATCTAAAAGTTTTTGAGAAAGTTCATTTTCAAAATTTAATGCAAAATTTATAAAATGTTGATCAGATAACCTTATTAGATTTTTATTCAACAATAATATAAGAATAAATACGTATATAAGACATAGGGGTGCAGTTAGCAGTGGACAATCCAATTAGCAAGTTCTTTCTAACTACAGCATGAATGGGTCAGCTCAACCGGGGGGCACCACGCCCACACAGGTGCAGCGTGAAATATTAGCAGAACGTTGCTTTGTATCATCTGGTGAGTGTAGGGATTCAATGACCCTCTGAACAGGCGCTTTCTTTCCTGAATTATACTTGAAGAGAATAAATTAACCTCTAAAGTTCGTTGTTTTCAAATTTAAGAATATGATAAATATAAGACGCACTCAAGCAATAATCGAACAAGAAACTAATTTCACGCATGTGCTTATGTCATGAAGTTCTTCAATTTATGGTATACGTTAATCCCAGTAATTAAATTGTTGCTAACGAAAAAAGGCGGTAAAAAAAACATGTTGACACTCAAAATCTTTAGCGCTAAACCTAACCGAACCTTATCATAAAATACATGTCCTTAATTATTATTTAAGTACTGATTTATACGAATACAAAAAACATGTTAGCTTCGGTACATTCTATATGCTATAAAACTATTACTAATATTACTTACAAGATAAAAATGTTAGAAAGTTCTTAATGTCGAACGATTGAATGATAACTTCCAATTGAGTGGTATGAAAATATCGCTAAAACTGATAGAATAATTATATCGTTAACTTAACTTAACACACTTAATTCACTATCACGATCTGCGTGGGAGACCTATGTTCAATAGTCATGGGCTAAAATGTTAATTACAAATCTGTTGAGTGTCCATGTCCTGCGGAATCAGTTGATTTTGTGGCGTGAGAGACCGTCGTTTCCGGACAGCGGCTTTTATGATTCAGCCGAAGTTTTGAACCCTACCATGCGTTGATATAGCCTACTCGAAGCTTAACCTAAATTTAACTTTCCAAAGCAAACCCCAAGTAAAAAATGGCATCTAAGATGATTGCATCTAAAGAATACATTTATTTTATCGGTTCTACGGAAAAAAGAATCTTTGGAAAAAAGGCTACACCGATAACCGTAACGACGTTAAGCATGACACTTTTTTCATTAAGAGCAGGTTTTAAAAATACAGTTGGTGAAACTTAATAAAAATGGCTATTAATCATTCATCACCGTTTTGAAATCCGGTTTTAAAATATGTAACCAATTAAGAGCCCGTGAAACTTTCCGAGAGCTCAACCTTGTATTCAATCACTGAGCACTTTACTGTTACAGAACTCAAACTTTATTTTAAGGCTGTTTTCTTCAGAGTTTGCGTTTCTGGTTTGTATTTTCGACGTAGTTTTAATTTTTCAAAAAAATAAATCATTACATTTATATGTAATGTTTAGATTACAAAAATTATACAAACAAATATAAAACAAACTTTTATTATAATTTCAGGGTACGCGAGAAAATATAAGATGATATCCGTCGCCAGTACCCATTAAATTGCAATATTATGAGTTGATTCCACATACTTGGTAGGGATGGAAATATAGCGAAGGATCCTGTATGTCTAAAAAAATAAATAAAAAACATAATACTGATATACCATCCTTTTCATTTTGAGTGTTAAGTGCAGTAGTAATGAAAATAAAGTAACCACACTATATATATTTAGTTTCCACTGATGGACACAGTACCTCCTCCCTAGAAATGGTTATGAGCCACAGCCCGTAATGGCATAAATGCGGCCCCGCTCCCGATTTGCGAACTATATGTATCTTTGAAATATGCTTCTTTTGTTTAACTCTTAAACAAGCAGATTGAACCTGTGCTCTGCATTTAAAATGGCTATTAAAAGTAAAATTAATTTAAGCTGGCTCTGGAGTTCGAACTCTAGTTGCTAACGACTTTATTGGAAATACTACCCGAAAATACAGAAATAACGCTAAAAGCATTTAAATGTTTTACGTGTAGCCCACGAGCGGTATATTATGCTTTTAATAAATATTTTCCACTTCAATTTGATACACAAAGTTCCATTTGCAATTTGGTATCGCCCTCAAGCTATGAGAAAGCGTACTTTAAACGCTAGTTCTTATTATGAAAGTGACAGAAGGTTCGGGATATTCGATTTAAATTTCGCAAGTTATATATTATTGCAAGCTTTATTTGTTCTGATGCCTGTTCTTAGTTTTAAAAAATGTCTTATTAATCTAAAGCGTTGAAATTTTGAATCATGGAAAGTTTTAAATATAACACATTTCTGCGTTAGGCTGCTTAAAATATTAAAGCTTAAAAAATAACTCAATCAAAACTCTTATTTAATTGACTGATAGTGTAAAATAATAAATATATATAATTATTAATAAATATAATCCAATTTATCAGCAAGTTTGAGTTTCATTATATCATACTAGGTGTGTACAATTCTCATAACTGGAATGTTTCCTTAGGGTAATAATGCATAATAATAATAAAATATTATATATTATATGTACTCTATTAGACGCAGTAGTGGATGGTAACGTTTTGTTAACTTCTAATTGTTGTAAAGCTTTTCTAGTTCCATCAATTAATTTCTGTTAAAGGGACACGTGCCAGAGATACACGATGAACGTGTCTTTTTAAATATATTGAACATGATAATTTTAAATCTAACAGTTTCGCAATTTAACACTTTATGCGTACACTATTCACATAGTCATAAAACCTTATTTAATCGAAAATCTACGATCCGATTCAGGATCCACGTAAGATTATTTTAATTTATATATTTTCAGGGAGTGAACCAACGTTCAATAAGGAAACGCGAAGCTTTTGGACACATGATGTATAAAACATTTACCAAATTCACATTTGCGATACGCTGGGCTGTACATAAGCAAAAAATATTTTACGAAGTTGACTAGAATCAGAATATATAATACTCAGACTTAATGAATTTATGAATGCATGGTTTACGTCTTGTGGTTGATGTGGTGTGGGCCATCTGCGTGAATAGCAGGACATCTCATCAATGTAGAGGTTTCGCAAGGTATCGGGTGACATGAGCACCTTGGAGGTAGTATGTATTCTGGGGATTTCTACGTCTTCATTATGATACCTTGGCTATGTTAACTTCGTTAGTTGCGCCCTACATTTAAGTTTGAGTCACTTTATTGACTTTTATTTAGTTAATTTATTTTGGTTATTCGAAACCGAGTCCCTGGGCTACAGACTGTCTGACCACCTACTATGCGTATATATATAAAAGAAATATAACTCTCAGTAACTTTACCAATATAGTAGTAGTGATGGCACCTTGATGACAAATAATACCAACATACATAACCAAATATATATATAAATTTATTTTACTTCATATTGTATGTATACATTATATACTTTAGGCACTTTTTGATCTTATGATATATTATTAAGCACTAGTATAATTTAGAGCCTCTGTGACTGCCCGTTTCAATTCAGTAGTGATGGCACCTTGATGACAAATAATACCAACATACATAAACACGCATATTCTAGTATATTGTATATCATTTGTATATTTTTGAAAACAAAGTAATAACATATTGCTTGCTAAATATTATTTTTAATTATTTTTTTTATGATACAATGTTTCAGTACCAATGAATGTGAATGAGTCATTACCCAGTCGTAATTCTTATTTACGTACAAAATTATAATAAGCAATATTAAAGTATTTATATATTGTATTATAAGACAGTGAAATAGATGTCTTGGTCAACACCTAATTCTGGAGAATTTCGTACAACATTGAAAATCATTTAGGACCACCCACAAGAATCGTTTAAATTTTAATAAATTCAATACATATTTTACCCTACCGTATACTGGACTACGACGTATGCCGTGAACGTAATTCTAAATGCAGATTCTCAGTCGAGCCGACCAAATCATGCTACCACTAGAAACAACCTGCAGCGTGTATCTACCACGGTCTAGGATGAAAGGTGCATATCATAACAGACACTCGAAGCACTTACAATGTCTATATTTATTAATATTAATAGTTTTAGTAAAAATAATGTAATAGAATGGAGTAACAATAACGATAATCATGAGCCTAGGTATTAACCCTTTCGTGATATTATACAGGTGAAGTTTCGTTCATCACATTTTGCAATGATAGAAAGCTCCCACGTTCACCTGTGTAAGTTTAAGTGTATTTGAATATTGTTTTGGATTTCATAATGTATAGTAAGCCCCAGATTTTTTACTAAATAGCATGCCTTTCATTCAAACATCCAAAAAACTTAAATAAAACTGTACTCCTTACTATTAAAATTAATTAGCATGGTCCTCATTTAATTAAAATCGGCGCTAGCATATTACGTGGAGCAAATCAGAATTCTAGCATAAAAAGTAATTATACGGACTCGTGATACGTGGTGATTAAACTAGAGAGAAGCCTTAAATAACGACGATCTATTAAGTTAAAAAATATATTTACATTAGACTTGCAACTAAATTTGCATGTCTATAAAATAGTATTTTAAGACCTTTGAAGTCCGCATATCCACAGTGGTGGGTGATTTATAATATATACTCATTGTGATTTATAATATAAATATACATTCGTGAGCGAAACAATTAACTCAAACGCCATGCTTTGAACATTAGTTGAATATGTTTAAAAAATCAACTGAATCTTGAATTATTACTTTATTTTTGAATTATTAAATCTATATGTTTTGGATTCTTAATAATGTAAGCAAATGTTGTCTTTATCCAGAATTTGTCCCAAAAATATTTTATTGCAAATTACCATTTTTGCACCTGTTTATCACTAATTAGGGGTGGGGTAGTCATGCCCTGAAAAGGTGATTCATCTGACCTACCCTTATCAGTTAATCGTCAAACGTTAACCGGTACACTTATCGCTTATTATTAAACACAAACATTGTCTAAAAATGGATATATTGAAGAAATGGCTGAGGCGGTTACCCTATCAGAACAAGGAGAGAGTCAGCGAGAAGTGGCTCGTGTGTTAAACATGAGCGAGTCTACTGTGTCCAGAGTTTTCCAACGATACCAGGAGACTGGTAGCTTTAACCAAAGAAGTGGATCCAGCGGAAGAATGTGCACATCAGAGAGATGACTGATTCATCGTCAGTACTTCGCTCAGAAATTGGGACCTCTTTGGAGTTCATGTCCAACTCCAACTTAGAGAAACGCTAGGAGTAGCTGCTAGCGGCCGAACAGTCAAAAGAAAACATAAAGGCGGCTAACCTGACTCCAAAAATGCAGACTACTGGCCCAAACTTGACCCCAGCTCATCGAGCAGGCCGACTACGTTTCGCAAGAGAACGCGTGAACTGGACGGATGAACAGTGGAACTCCGTTCTCTTCTTAGATGTAAGCAGAGTTTGTCTACATGGCAGCGATAGACGACAACGAGCCTATAGAAGATCTAGAGAGCGATTCGCACTGTGTTGCATTAGTGAAAATGTAGCATTTGGAGGATTGATTTTTCTTTATGTCTGTATTTTCTATAGAGTATTTCCTTATTGTATATTACTTTTACTTCTATTTTAATATAGTATAAAACGAAGATTGTATAATTAGTTTTTTTATTAATAAAAAAGAATTTATTATTTGTTCTTGAAATAATACTGACGATATAGATGCTGCTAGATAGATATTTATTTATTTAATCTTGTTTGTGTTTACCTTAAATATGAGGCAACAAACTTATTTACAAACGGACTGAGCGCCAGTCTGAATTATCTATTAGTCAAACGATGGTGTGGTAAGAGCACGTGGCAGATGCACTCGCTATAAAACTCAAGTAAAACGAAATGAACGCTACAAAACTCAAATATTACGAGCGCATGGATACTAGTATTGACATTCATTTATTGTAAACACGTGCTCACTCCGTTACGTGCAGAGCTTATACAAGAATGTCGATTTGTACATGAAACGTCTGCAGGATACTGAATTTTTCAATTGTATGCTTCTCTTATTTTACATCTATAGGTTCAGTCCACTGTGGTATCAACATAAACCAAAATGTTAATTAGATAATGTTATTTTTAATTAAATCACATTATGCAAATCAATTTTTATTCTATCGACTACGTCACTCTACGAAATCTTCAACAAGCCTTTGTTGTGTTTATATTATAATATTATATTACAAGACTTACCATAAGCTTCGTGACCTTAAATCAATTTGTTTAACGTTTTTCATTATGAACAATATGTTTACAAATAGTATGAAATTCTGGCGACAAGTGTATCTTCTTATCCATGGTTATATATCCATGGTTTATATCCACAAATATTGGCAACGATAAGATACAAGACTGAAATAATATATGTTTATATTTCTGCTTTGAAAAGGTATCCATATGAAACGAAAGTTAAGAAAAGTTATAATTTTGTACACATTAATATAGAAGCATAACACTCTATCTTTAAACATATTAAATATATTCATTAATAACATTTGGAACGATATGCAAATTAGTCTCTGTAAATTAATTGGGTCAGGCGCAGTAAATCCCTTAATACATTTTGAAGTACGATAACCAATCACTTCCTTTGGTCAACTCAAGACGTGATTGATTGCCAGTCATCTGATCTGAGGGTTTTTGAATTAACTATTAAATTGAACTATAAATTAAAATCCTCAAAAAAAATACTCTTTTATGTGTGAAGAAAAGATTAAACAAGTTGCACACACTAAATAAAATTTCATTGACATATGGTCTATAATTTAGGCAGAAAGGTAGATGCACTAACTTTTGTCTAGCGTTACTTTACGTTATATTACATTCAAATTTAGAGATGTAAACTTTTATAAAAATACTAAAGAAAATGCATCTTTATACATGCATCTTTACATCTCTACCCAATTTATCATTTTATTTAAGAATCCTGCGATATAACGGTACGAACTATTTGTTTATAATATTATATTACAAGACTTGCCATAAGCTTCGTGACCTTAAATCAATTTGTTTAACGTTTTTCATTATGAACAATATGTTTACAAATAGTATGAAATTCTGGCGACAAGTGTATCTTCTTATCCATGGTTATATATCCATGGTTTATATCCACAAATATTGGCAACGATAAGATACAAGACTGAAATAATATATGTTTATATTTCTGCTTTGAAAAGGTATCCATATTAAACGAAAGTTAAGAAAAGTTATAATTTTGTACACATTAATATAGAAGCATAACACTCTATCTTTAAACATATTAAATATATTCATTAATAACATTTGGAACGATATGCAAATTAGTCTCTGTAAATTAATTGGGTCAGGCGCAGTAAATCCCTTAATACATTTTGAAGTACGATAACCAATCACTTCCTTTGGTCAACTCAAGACGTGATTGATTGCCAGTCATCTGATCTGAGGGTTTTTGAATTAACTATTAAATTGAACTATAAATTAAAATCCTCAAAAAAAATACTCTTTTATGTGTGAAGAAAAGATTAAACAAGTTGCACACACTTAATTAAAATTTCATTGACATATGGTCTATAATTTAGGCATAAAGGTAGATGCACTAACTTTTGTCTAGCGTTACTTTACGTTATATTACATTCAAATTTAGAGATGTAAACTTTTATAAAAATACTAAAGAAAATGCATCTTTATACATGCATCTTTACATCTCTACCCAATTTATCATTTTATTTAAGAATCCTGCGTTTTAACGGTACGAACTATTTGTTTATAACATTATATTAAAGTTTCACAAATGGGCTAATTAAGTACTTGTCCACGACAACCTAGATGGAATTGTCCACGCACTCACACAACCTTGTCCTGATTTACATACATAATTTAAAAGCACCCACGTTTAATGTAGCATTGTAATGCAATATTTGAAGAAGGAAAATATGTTAGAATATACAAAAATACGGTACGTACTGTATTTTCTTATTCACACGATGATCCTTCATCCCCATTAAAACAAATTGCAAAGCTTATGCATGCACATCATCTTCTATGTTTGACGTTTACTAACACTTTGTCTTTGTTTATTGTTATCTATTTTATAAGGTTAAAAGAAATAGCAAGGATAATTGAGAATGAAGGAAACGACAATTTCTTTTATTTGCTCATTTATCCATAAGCAGTCGCGCATCTCCTACAGTACAAATGGATGGACCGAGTAGCCCCCTATACTGACGGTACTCGTTGTATTTGTTTTTTCTACGAGTATATAGAGCCAAGGGTGAACTGTATAGCTGCTTTTCTTTTAAATATTTTTAACGTTTTTTTTTAATAAAGATCCATATTCCTTGTGTTAATTCAATAAGAAACCCATCAACTTTATTCCAATTTGGTGTAGATTTTCTTAATAAATTCTCATTCTTCAATCCAATATTGTCAATAAAAGGTCTTAAACTAAAATAAAAATATTTATATTTCAATAACGGTCTGCCAAAATAAGGGTCGTAGGCTCGAATACGCCATTCGACTATTATCGTGAACCCCCTCCTAGCACAAGCATTTTGGAGTGGTTAAAAGGAATATTAGTAATTATAGCCCTGCTAGAATACTTTTTCAAAAAAATGTTAAAGAAATAATTGACAAGTGGAACTGTAAAAAGAAAAGCATATATAATATAACATATTTGTCATTCAGGTTTTACCAAGCATAATTAACTAAAAATTCTTGTTTAAATATTTTGATCACAAAAATTATATTCAAACAATTTGATTTTGTTTTGATATGCCATGATAAATGAAAATAATTTATTATATTTTTATTTTTACTTAATAACTTTTTGTGAAATGCCTTCACGACTTCTTCCATGTAGCTTAACGACTCTACAGTTAATAACAACATGATATTATATTCTCTTTGAGTTATGAGTAACGAAACAGATATTACTAAGGAGAACTAAAAGAAATGGAGCAGAGCAGAATAAAAGAGAAAGAAAAGAGAAAAAGATGTTCTCCTTGTTTTCTTATTCGAATGCAGCTAATGCAAAATAAAGTAAAAAGGTGGTTTTAAAATGGTTATTGTTACGGAACTAGAGTGGAAGTCCTCTACTGTGGACACGGGGACTTTGCATACCTTATTTTTTAATGTATATTTCTCAGACATGAAAGTTTTCTCACGATGTTTCCACAGAAGTTCCTTTCCACAGAATGTAAGAAACCAGCACTTCAATTTAAAATAAATATAAACATACCATTACAATATAGTTATTACAACAACAAAATTTTTTCTCTAATCCATACTAATTCCAATTTTCCATGGTCGTATAAAATTTATCTACATTATAAGATTTGTGATGACACGAGATAATAAAATTATCCTATCATTTCGAGGCGCTATTTCCATATCACTGACTTGGAAATTATTACTCACTTACGTACGGTGCTTATGTCAAACCCTAAACATTTTTGTTTTAAAAACATTGGTCCGAAATATTAACGATGAATTAGATATAGCATAATTTTATATTATATATAAAGTATATTATAGGTCTTAGAAAATATAGGCCTTGCCAATAAAATGGCGGTGGCGGTTGGTCTTAGTTATAAGGTGCGTGAAGATGTACGTAGGTATGTATGTTGTTTTACAACTAGATCTCGTAAATTACACATATATCTTTATTGATTATAAATCACACATAATGTAGGCACATTCACACATACAAAATGATTATATTTAAGTGATACATACGATACACCTCCCATGGAAGGGTAGAAAAAAATTATACTACGTACAATATTTTTTGGGTTTTTGATAAATAGTCAATAATAAGTAATTTTAAATTATTTTACATTTTCATATTCATAACAGTCGATGTAACTTAGTGTCAGAATGAATACAATTGCATTCCAGGTTAATATAATAATGCTAACTAACTATAACTAAGTTTCTTAATACATTTATCTTATCCACTGTGATGATACGATTTAAGAAATCGATTTATTTCCTTTATAGTTTCGTAGTTTCGTTCTGTTTTTATGCACAATATCATTTTTACAATTTTTAATTATTTCGACGTTATATCTTTCTATCTTCTATCGTATATCTTTTACTTATTAGTATTATATACCTGAATACAAATTACCTAACTCTTTCAACTCTTCTGACGTAACTCTTACTCTAGATTAGGTATCTGCAGCCACGGTATCTCTCCACTCTGACATACTCCATACCATAATCGTACTCTTGCAATTGCAATCTAAACGTTAACAACTTACTAGAAGGATCTATCACATTAAACAGGTAAAGTCAATTAAGGCAGGTAAGGACTTTGATGTGTACAGATTTCAAATTTACGTCTGTATAAATAATCCAAAATGTTTAACTACTCATACTATAAAAATAATTCTTTCTCGTGATAATCGGGTATTGAGTTTCGGCTTTATAAAACATTCTGCTTGAATATGAAATAGGTAGACCATTGCTGTTTTCCAAAATTGTCCCTAATAAAATACGGCAATTTATTAATACGGAAATTTTAATACGGCAGTTTGTATGATTTATGTTATGTTCTGAAAAATCGGGATGTTGTAATACCGGTGTTGAAATCATATTGACTCAAATGATGTTGACAATTGTCATCCCAATGAGTTAAAACATTTTTCTAGCCAGTAAATTCAAATAGTAATATTTTTTAGTTATAAAGAAATTGACAAATGCTACAAAATGTTTAACTTCAAAACAAAATTCTGAAAATATCATCAAATTGCCTTTTTATCTCACCTTTTTGAGAATATGAAAGCCAGTAAGGCTTCTTTTACGAGGGCACTACATTAGGCATAACTGTTAACGTATGTTTAACTGTGTTGTACGTTGTAATATTGGTAGTTGTAAGTTGGTCATACGGCAAATAAAAAATTTCACAGTATTCTGCACATTAAATTTAGATCGGAACTTGTTCCTCTTTATTCAAATGATCCAACATCAATTTTGAAAATTATTTTCGAACCCTTTCTGCTATTTTGAACGTTTCGTTAAAACTATCACTCTCTTGAACCTTTTATGCACACGCCACACATTCTTCTTCCATATTGCTTGCCACTTGCCACTTGCTTGGTAACCTACATAATTAGAGGCAACTTAATTCTACAAGTACTCCGTAAAAGTTAGGTATTGTTATTCCCATCTAGTATTAATTTATACTTACGTAAGAAGTCTCGCCCGACTATGCCACTTGCCTTACAAAGCAAAGAATTATAAATAGAAATTAAAAGTAATGCTTTGATCACCCGCAAACAACTGTAAGAAAACATACTCGTAGTATTCTGGTAGCAAACATTTTTTTATTCCACAGTAATTAATCATATAAAAGTCATAGTTCTGCTTATGGACAGAAGCTACCGGATATCGATGGACTAAAATAGCATCATAATCGTCACTTACATATGCTCTATAATAATAATATAAGGAAAACAATCCTCTAGGGCTATGATAACCACGGGTCCATTGCATCACGGCTTTCTATTACCAGAATGTTCCAATCGGACAAGACGTAATTATTCAATAAAACATAGATTTCTGCTTTTTTAGTATTATCTAGGAGACCTGCATGTGGTCTACCCGTGCTGCTGCTATATTTAAGCTGCAACAAGGCTCTACCACTCATGATTTTGTAGAGACTTATCACATTTAATATAATAATAATAAAATAACCTAACGTCCTTTCGCCCTAACCCTCCACCGTTTGGACTCCCCTGTTGAGGGACTCCCGTCTAGTTGGTCTTTATATATGTATTATATATCTTTATATATATACTAGCTGACCTGGCGAACTCTGTTCCGCATTAGAGCATTTTGAGGAATCATCAAACGATATGCGTAATGATTCATCGAGCTAACTTTCTTTGTAGTTTTTTCACCTGAAATATAAACAGTTGATCTAATATTTCGTATGTAAATTTTTAGCATAATTATAAAGGGTTGAAGATAAAAGATTTATCCCAAATTATATAAAAATAGGTTGCCAGTAATTTGTCCAATTTTATCTATACAAACAACCCCTAATCTTTTCCTGGTAATCAGTAGTGTAATTGGTTTTATTGTAAACCAAAACAATGTAAGGTGTACGTCATAAACGTACGTACGAACTATGTGTACTCACCATTCAATGGATTTATCATTTTGATATTAAAATAATATCCATCTTCTCCTTACCAAAACATCAGGGGGTATTGTAACGTGTCATATAAACGATGTATTTCAGATATTTGTTGCAGTTGCCCAGTATCGCGACGTGTAAGCACAATATCGCGTTTTTCCGAGTGTTCACGAACAATCAGGATGGAAACTTCATCTATTGTTGGAACGTTAAATGTGCGTTGGTGTGTTCCAGATAGTCGTTTATCTGCTCTGATCACGACTTTTTAGTCATAATTTGGCATGCGCTCCAAAGCACTCATAAACAGCCTGACCAACGCATGATGTTCATAAAGTAGTTGCTGCAAATCTTGAAGAATTGCTCTTTTCATTGCTGTATTGATCTCTTGATGTCGATCAAGTTGTACTTCCATGTTGCCCATGAAGTATATTTTAGAAAATTTATGCTGTGCATCTTCGAGAGGTTGCAATGATCCAATTCGATGATGAATCTGTCCTTCTATCTACAATATAAAAAGCAAAGACAGTATTACTGATTTATAAAAGCTTTTTTTAGAATTAGCAAACATAATACGTACGAATAACTATAGTAAGTTATTCTTCTACTATATTGTGTGTAAGTACAAAAATAAATAAATAAATACTTAGTCCCAAATGAGGTCTTTTGGAAACAACCATTGTATTTTTGAGTGTTTGCAAGAAAATGACGTGATTCGGGTGTTTTACCACAAAGCAATGAATGCAATGGCTCAGGTGGCTGAGTCAATAATGGCAATTTCACTTTCCCCCTAAGGCAGAACAATCCGGGTGGTTCAATGCTCCACAATACTCGCAAACAACGTTCATTGGGCAAATCAGTGCTGCAATCGTATCGAACCGCTGCTCGATTCAAATCGCATTGCCAACCGAGGCAAAGTCAGGTAGCCCGTCAAACGGTGACGGGCTGTCTGACTTTACTCTTGTCATTAAGCACGAAGCACGAAGTCGAGCCATACTAACGCGGCGCTCTTCACTGGCAATTTCTTGTTCTTCTTGAGTCCTTTCATTCGCAATGTTTCGTATCTTTCTTGCATTACGGCGTTGTCGGGAAATATTCGATCGTCTTGGTCGCGGCATTGTTAAAGAGAATACAATTACTGATTATTGATTTCTGTCAAAACTTATAATTATCTAATTTTCAACCATACTTAACCATAGACAAAATTACGTTTAGCTGTAATTTGCGTTTAGTTATTCCTTGTCAGATGCGTTTTTGTTATACCACGTTTTATAGTGACTTCTATTATCTTTGACGTTTTATGGCACGCCACAAAGGAACGCGGTCGATCAGGATAAAAGTATCCTATGTCCGTCTACTGGTTCTAAGCTAATAAAGCCAATACAGAGCCAAATCGGTACAGCCATTCTTGGGTTAGGTAAAATTAAATAGATAAAGTAAAATAGTGTAATTAACACGTCTTATTTTATATATATATATATATATATATATATATATATATATATATAAGATGAAGTATTGTGTGAATGTGATTTATATTCTTTTTACTATTATTAATAATCTGATATACAGGATGCTGGCATGATAAATTGACATACTGCTTTTGTAATCTGTGTTTCGGAAAGGGCCACATCGACAGGCCAAGGGAAATTTATTACTCTATGGCTACTGTAATATATATACGGCCTATCGTAATTTAAATTATTGAGTATTGAGAACATTTTAAACTAAAAAAAAAAAATTGTTATAATTATTGTATGAGGAATTTCTACATTATAATACATAGCTGTTTCGTTTACTATTTGAAAATTAAGTACAAATGTGCATGATGGCATGCATAAATTGAAACCTTGTCTTCGTACTTTGAAAAACTAATTTGCTGAAATTGTTACGAAACCTAATTTGTTCATTCATAAACAAGAAATAATTCAAGATTTATTAATTACGTTCATTTTTAGAGACCCTTATAATCCGCCTTTGTAATTTTATTCCCTTTAATCGGTGGCCTCTCTGAGGAGAGATTAGGATTAATAAAGTTGTCCCTTTCAGTGTTTACGAGACTTTTTGGGAGCGTCGTAATGTAATGGTAATTTTAAAACAAGGTAATAAAACGTGTTAAATTCATACTTCGATAATTACTGGCACATACAAAATATAGCCGCGACATATCAGTGTCTAGGTTCCTGGATCAGAACGTCAATTTCCGATGCTCGCACATAAATACATAGTGAGTAAAACTGCATGTCTAAAGAATAAAGATTGATCATCCTCTGCAGTTTCTTGTGCCACTTCTTTTCCACCGAACCAACTTTTACCAGAACAATAACAATGAACTTTTTGATCAAACCGCGAGTTTTCATTCCTTATTTAAATACATACTGTTGATTTTAACTTAGAATAAACTAAAAAAATATTTGGAACATCAACACAGGTTTATTCAATAAGTAGCGATCCGCCAGATTAGGTAAAAAAGATGAGTGTTGATAATATTCTTCACTATTCCCGAAATTATGATAATTACAAAAGACATAGCTTACAAAAAAATAAACAAGTTTAATCAATATACAAGTATAGTTTATGACTTGACTGAATCTCGTTTTGATTTACATTCGTTCGTATTTTAATTAAATTAAGCGTATATACTATACTCGGATATTAGATATTTGTAAGACAACATACATGATTCAAACCATTACAAAATCACTATCACGATTAAATTTATAATATCAGTCCAATATGTAAACCATAAAAAATCAGATGTTACATAATTCAGCAGTGCGATTAATAAAACTAATACATAACATTAGCGCTGTGGATATAAAATAGAAAAATACACAATTTGTCGCAACATTACTGTTGATTTGAACTCAGACTAGCTCATTTATTACTTCGTCAAGAAGTCGTTGGGTGAGGTGTGGATTTTCTAATTACAGAGCTTACTTTACTATGAAGCACCGTTTAATCTTTTTCAGCACAAATATATAAAAAACCTTATAATATAACATGTGGTAGTATCACTTCTACAATACAAGTATTATTAAAGCTGCGCAAGTATCGCCTATACAGGCTGATAGAAGATACGATACATTCGTTGCAAGAGGTTCAAGTTAAGCATATTTGTAGCTAATTATGTCTTATGCTATAGTGTCCGAAACACGGTTATTTCTAAGTTATTCAAGATGTAAGAATTTTGAATAGAAACCCCAGTTTTCATTAAAATGTTCCTAGTAGTTAATTATATGGAGTTTTATTTCTTTATTTTGATATCTGATAGGCAAACGACCAAAAAAAGGACAGAGTCGTAGGCGAGATTCCACAGTAACAGGCCCAACACCTACCCCTGTGGAACCCTACACTGGATCTCCCTCCGGATCCTCGTACCGTCTCGGTCCATGTACAAGATTTACCTGTTGCGCAAGTAGTCCGCGATCACGCCGTGCAGGTAAGGGGAAACATCATGGTGTACGAGTCCCAGGGCAGGGAGTTAAAGGCGTTCACGATATCACTCCTTATCGCCAACGCCACGCCGCCCCGGGACACAGCCTGCTCCGACAGGGAGCGGACGCGCATAACTGCGTCGAT
Organism: Teinopalpus imperialis; assembly: GCA_029286865.1. Classification (NCBI taxonomy): domain Eukaryota; kingdom Metazoa; phylum Arthropoda; class Insecta; order Lepidoptera; family Papilionidae; genus Teinopalpus; species Teinopalpus imperialis. The sequence continues at coordinate 6,410,750 of JAGSMU010000020.1, read as the reverse complement.
GGCCGAACGCTCCCGTCGGAAACCGAACTGGTTTTCGGCCAGATCGGGACCGACACGCGACAGATGCCAGGGAGACGGGTGGCAAGAATTCTCTCGAATAACTTGCCAGCCTCGTCCAACAGGCATATGGGACGGTACGCAGAGGGAGAACGTGCGACTCTGTCTGCCTTCTTCAAGAGGACCAGTCGGGCCTCTTTCCAGGCCCTAGGGAGTGTTCACCAGCTGCCTCCGTAACTCCTCGTTGGCCACCTGTGCCCCCGATGTGCTTGCGGGCACCTCCATAAGTGGCCTCGGTATCGCCACTGGAGGCAGCTCTGCCACCGGACGGTGAGAGGGCTTCTTCTTCTTATTCTTCGCTTTCCGCGAGTACGAACCACCTGCACCGGTTTTGCACTCGCGAAAGCTTGCACCGGCCGCACGCCTAAGGGGGCCCCCCTTGGTTGCCCTCTCCGGGAAGATCTTGGCCTCAAAGGCGGCCAACCTCGCCTCTATAAGAGCCCCCAAGCGATCCATGAGCCCTTCGTCCACGCTCTTGGACCTAGGAGCGCTAGGAGCTGGCTGAGGACGAGGCATGGCTACCTGAGTATCCCTACTCTTTCGAAGGGCACTAACTCCTCCGAGAGTCTCCCTACCTTGGTCGAGAGCTCGGACAACTGTGAGCGAAGCTCCGAGTTCTCAAGCTTCAGCCTTTCGACGTTTGGGGGCAGACAGACCCTCCGCGCCAGTTCTGCAGTGGCTGCCTCGACAATCCTCGCCGCCACCCGCAGGCTGTGCACAAATGTGCCCTTCAAATTGCCAGACTTATCTGCTACTTTTTAGTCCGCCAGTAAACTGGACCGGATGCAGGCATCCAGGTCCATGGCCGACTTGCCTTCCATCTCCCGCTCCAAATCAGCGGGTTTTGGAAGGCTAGCCTTCGCCCTGGTTTTGGCCTGGGCCACAGTAGGGTCCCAGATCCCCTCCTCGTCATCCATTTGCGCCTCCGTGTCCGTGGCTATAGCTGCGACCGCCTGAAATTTATCAGCCGCCACTGTTGCAGGCTTGGCTTTCCTTTTTCTTCCAGTCCTTCCGGACTCCTCCGAAGCTGCGGATATGATTGATGCATCTGATCTGTTGAAACATAACCTAAACCTTACCTCAACCTAATCTTAACATAATCTAAACATAATCTAAACCTAACCTAAACCTTACCTAAACCTAACCTAAACCTAACCTAAACCTAACCTAAACCTAACCTAAACCTAACCTAAACCTAACCTAAACCTAACCTAAACCTAACCTAAACCTAACCTAAACCTAACCTAAACCTAACCTAAACCTAACCTAAACATAACCTAAACCTAACCTACATTACAGTAACTGATAGTAGATAATTATCTCCTTTGTGTCATGTTATTTGTTTTAAAATTAATTTGGTGTAAAATCTAATTATTTGTTATTATCTATGCGTAATATGATACTTTCCATTTCTATATCTATGTGTACGTGTACTATATATGTGAGTGTACTTATAATAGTGTTTCGCTGGATTTTATTAGGTGCATATCGATTAAAGTATAACATTATAAGCTCCTTAGTCTGTCTGCTAAGTTTCCTTAAGGAGATTTTATTATTTTTTGCAGCACAAAGTTCTGGCTTGACTAAAAACTAAATATAATTTTAATTAATATAAAAAGAGTTTATTGTAAATCGTGAAATTAACGGTCAAGTAATGCCAACATTACTTCTATTAAAATTACCAAATCATTAAAACTCACATTCAAGCGTACTGTCCCCAGTTAATCCCTTGTGTCTATTCAGTAAGGCCACCGGTTCAAGGAAATTAAATTTCGAAGGCGGATTATAAAGGTCTTAAAGCTAGGGTATTTCATAAACTTGGCGTTAGTGCTTGACTTACATCTTTGTAAATAGATAAAATCATTAACAATCAGTATATAAAAGTAAATATTAATTAAAAAGCAAGGACTTTTTAGAATTTTTGACTTATAAGATCAAATATATTTTATAAGATCAAACACATACTAACTAATGGATGTTTCTAAAGTGGATGAATTTGATTATCGTTACATCAGCTCGTATCTTAGCTAACGTGGCAATATTGAAAACAATTTTACTCTAGTTTTTGAACTGGCAAGAAATTATCAAATTAACTACATAGTTTAACAACGCGTTCACAAAATTCCCCCGAGAAATATGAGATTTTTGTAAGGTCAACCGAGAACTGGAGATCTTATAGTTATAAATGAGATATTCTATGTTAACCGTCATGGTTTTCTATGAAGACGATAAGTATTCGTCTTCATAGAAAACTAAGTAGAAACTAAGTAGAAGTATGAACTAACGAAACAACATCTTGCAGCGTGGTTATATGGAGAAATAACAAACACACACAGAACCGATATAACATGATTTCAGTATGGCCTTACATAATGAAGACTTTTGTTTTAGTATCATCCCACTTTGCAACATTCATTTAATTACTACACACCGCTATCTTATCAGTATACAACACTTTATCAGTACAACTGGGAAACACTGTTACTGAAACTTTAGCCGTTAGCTTTTTTATTATCTGGAATCTTAAATGTTATGAAAAAAATGATATAATTTTTAAATCCAAATATTTTTAGCTAATGATACAATTGTCTGAGAGTTAAGTACTATATTTTACTAAAATTTGATACCAATTTTCTTTCAGCTTTTAATTTACATCCTATTAACGGTAATGGAAAAGTTGTAATAGCTTTACCTAATTATCCAGCTTCGTAATCCTGTTTTTCGTTTTTGTAAAACTTCTCATTCAAAATCTCACTTTATCATTCCCTTAATCTTTTCTGACAGCTTTGGTCATTGTTTACGGTGTAACATCCAATTTACGTGGCAAGACTGGTCTTTCCTTAGGGTCTCTAATTCTTCGCGTTGTCTAACGCATCCGCAAAAAACAGATTTTGATTGAAAATTGAAAATTTTTAAATATTTTTTTCATTATATTATATATTATTTTTACGAGGAGGGTCGTGGAAGCGGACATTATGGAGAACAATCTCACGAAAGAGAATGCGGAAGACCGGGCAAAGTGTAGAAGACTTAGTCGGAACGCGGACCCTGGTAGTCGGCCGGAAAATCGTTAGGCAGAAGAAGATATTTATATATTTTTACGCTTTATATATAGTAAATATTAATTTAGACAAAGATGGAAACTTTTAAAACTCAAATTATTAATATGGATGCGTATATAGGCTACTATGTTATAACACTCCCTGTTAGTGTCAAATAGCAAACACAAGTTATGATTCAAATGTAACTCCTAAGTCTCTTTAGTTATTTACTTAAACTATGCAATTGGTTTCCTAATATGTAATATCCACTAATTCTACATATTAACTAATATAGGAATTAAATTAGTGTAGTTAAAATTTAATTACCGCAACAGCTTACATAGATTGAACGAACATTAATCCGCCCGTTGGTTTAATACTTTGCAACATGTACAAGCACGGTTTCTCATGCGGACATGTTACTAAATAAGTGTAAGCAAATTAAAATGTTTACCAGTAATAAGTGGTTAAACATTTATAATAATATTTATATTATTAATATTTTAACCACCAAAGCGTTTACCTCAATTAAGCGTAATTTAAATTATACAAATCAGTAAAAATGCGGGGTTATGGTGAAAATATTTTGTGCTGCGATCGCCTACCAGACATAAAGCTCCTTAAAAGAATATGGTGCTCAAAAGAGTTAGCGGTTAGTTAGTTTTTAAGTGATTGCGTTTCAGATCGTGGCATAAGAGTTGCAAACCGATACCTGTATTTAAGAATATATATATTTTCAAGTCTCTGAGGTAACGGCGATACGGGTCCCAATACGAATGCACGCAGTTATTTTATGTCTGTCGCCCTTAAGGCTCTCACTCAGTCTAAGCTACCTTCGCAAGTTTGAGTTTGTCATTCGACAAAAATAATTCCGTTTGTTGTCAGTTTTAAGAGATATGTGCAATTTTTTTTTTTTAACAAAAATTTGATATATGCCGCCTAATTGCAATGTCAGTTCATTGATCCTTTGTCCTTTATTTGTGGTATATGATGACTCATAATTATGTTTTATTGCATAAAATAAGTGAGAACAATATAATCGATAACAGATAAGGTGTATATTCTATTCTCCAACTCATTTCCATCCCGAGGTCATCAACAACAACAAACAGAGCTAAGACAAAACAACATCCATGATGAATGTTGTCTTGTCTTAGCAATTTTTAAAAAATTAAAGCTACAGCAAAATAACTTAGTAGACTCTTTTTCTATAGACTCGTATAGTAGTTAATATTATTCAAAACGCACACGCACACTCGAGAACAGCAACATAAAATTGAAATCATATTACTTCTGTATGATGGTTGTGAAATATCAGAATATGTGTATTCTGCATAATTAATCACAAATTGTCGATTATCCTGATCATCCTATTATGAGATTTTTGATTTTATATCCAAATTAAGTGTATTTTCATAACACTAAGGGACCAACTGGCACGGGAGATACGTGGTTAAGCTTTCTGGCCACTGAGTATTTTTCTCGTCTAATGAGCTATCTAAGAAACATTCACTGTAGGTTCCAATAATAAAAGAATCTGAAACATTAAGAATATATAAAATGGTTAATAATAGTTATATACTATACATGTAATATGCATAATATAAATAAAATATATTAAACAATAAATATGTTAAATAACATAATAAATCAAATATAGACATTACATATATAATAAAAATTGACAGTAAATTGAAATAAATAATTAAATACCAAATTCAGATGATTTCCCTTGTGTAATACTCACGAATCAGTCTTAAAATTATTATTTTTATTAGCACCTCGCTTAATGTCATCAGACAGGGCGTTCGAATACAGTATAGCCGGAATAATAAAATTAGAATTAACGAATCCAGTGTTGTGATGAGGTATACGAATTTTGAGACAGTTAAAACGACAAGTAATCTGATATGAGTAGAATAAACATGAAAATAATTCTTATGATAAAATGGTAAATTAGAATTGTTTAAAATCGAGGGTAGGTCATCTTTGATAGGAATGAAACAAATCAGCATGGCATATATATTTCGATATATATATATATATTACAGTAGAGAACAGGATGTGTAAATTTATGATTAAATAATTGTTTATCTAAAATTTTCCCATAGACAGAATTTTTATTTTAAAAGAAGAAGCGAAAAAATTAATTTAATTTTAAATAACACATTTACAAAAAAGTAAAATTAGGGCTAAGTCTGAATTGTTACACGTCTGAAATATTATTTTAAATAAAAGAAAGTAAACATTATACGTTAAATAAATTACGAGTTAAGCTTATTTATATACGATTAATTTAAATGTAATACTTAGTTAGAAATTTTATAGACTTCATTCAATTTCATTTAGAAACGCCCACCGTGGTAAAGACTGGGTTGTAGAAAAGCTCGATTAATTAACTAATCTCAAGAGGAATCCAGTAGCACAGTGTTATTACTGTACTCCATTTGGACTTTTGAAAACTGTTTTATAAAATTTAATTGATATTTTATTGGTTTATTTTGTTAACAACTTGAATATATTTTTCTAGTCCCACCCAGTTACATAAATTTATGTTAGATTAGTATTTCGTTCTTATCCTAGTTGACAATTTAAAGATATAATGAATTAATTAAAGATACTTAGACATCATATTTAATCTTACGCCTATTACAATCATAACTTTAAAATCAAAATCGTTATATTTGACCCATTTGTATGTTGTATTATTGTCCGTTTGTCTTGGATTTATGTTAGATAGCTACAACTTGTTTCTAGCTGTAGTGTTATTAATGATTGAATAGTAGAAGGAAAATGCTCTGATTAAATGTCAGCGTTAAATAGCAGCTTAACGCCGTTGTATTTTCTATGGTAAGTATAGGGATCCGGAATCCTAACAGAATACGCGTGTACTTCCGGTATTTTTACTAAAGATACTAAGTCTTTATGGGAATTCATTTCTTGTCATCGGGTTAGCTGCATAATTGTTTGTTGGCCTTAGTTTCGTTAAAAAAACGGTGTAGTAGATTGTAAATCGTACTATAAAGTTATGGAATGTTCCAATTTGTGTTCGAATATGGGCCTCCCTCTCATCTCCCTCTTTCACGCATGCATCTGTCCCTTGTTCACATGATTGGGTACATTCCGAATCGTAGTCGAATATGACCATTTCTTTCTATTACACGTATAGCTATGCTTCTCACACATTTCTGGGATATTCCGGAGACATGATTGATTATAATCGCCTCTTTCTTTCGCGCACATAACCATTCTCACGCACTTTCTGGAATATTCCGGTGTAGCTAGGCCTGAAAGAAGCCGAAAATGAGCTGTCAGGAAATGGTGCCATGTTATTGTAAAGAACTGCCGTAAACATGCTTCAGCCTTTTTAAAACGGTATAACTCTTGTAGTCATTTCTTATTTACTAGTACGTGTTAGGCCTTCCTCTGAATCCGCCTCAAAAGCATGTTTCATCCTGCTGTAATCGCCTGTAAGTGACAGAAAATGAAAAAAAAATATTTACGCTATTTCTCCTTTGACCTGTCTCCGTTACAACATTTTTGTTACTTATACTTTGTATGCTGTATCTACAACGTGAAATTCTTTTGTAAAAACATAAAGCAATTTGCAATAATGTTCCGCAACGAAGTGTACGATGAGGACAAATGGCAGGACGTGACACAAAAGGTTACTTGCGCGTTTCACTACTCTGGGCGTAATAGAAACATTTTGCTTACTTTATTTATAAATTACTTCTAATACGGTGCCCTAACTAAAAAAAAATCATAATGTCCGTAATTGATCGTAAAATCAATGACTTTTAACCACATTTATTGATTGACATGCATGTGATCTTATTTTTAGTATACAAAATCAAAAATACAAATTTTGCTTTTTTGTGATGAAGTAATACAACCAAAATTTATTTTAGACCTTGAAATCCAAATTATGTCGCCTTTCTAACTTATGAACAGCGAAAGATACCTGCCGCTATAGGAACTTCATCGTAAGTTATTGTCACATTGCCCGCGGATTTAGTCTTTGTTATAATTCTGTATATTTTTAAGATTCACGGAGTTTTTGTGTTAATAAAGTTATTGAAAATAACAAGAATTAAAAAGGTATCCAGAGATTGTTTTACCATGAAGTAAAGTAGATGTTTGTAAAGTAGAGGTATGTTTCAAAGATAACTAAATTTATAAAAAAGCGGTAATTGGTTCTGTTTGTATTGGCTCAAATCAATGACTTACAGTATGTAAGTATAAGTTAGAGCATAAGTATACTGATTGATTATTATAATTCGCTATATTATGTTGTTAATGGTTATAACTAAGTATTACTTCAACATAATAAATTATGTAATATCAAATCCGAATTTCAATTACAGAAATATATACCAAAAGTTATTTTATTTCCTTACTAGTACTCGTATTGCATGTTCTATTATATGATGTGGGTAACATTCTACAAATTTCTATTATTCAATTCAATTTTCTTAATGTTTTGTAATAAACTGTACACTAGTATTACTTTTACAGAGGTAGAGCCATGCCGCATTTAGTTTCTACCTGCAACATCACACAACAGCGTTTAATAGCGTCATAACACAAAAATATAGCAATATTTCGGACCGGAGTGTATTGATTCGGGGACTCAATTACAAGTATGGAATGCCTCGCATTCTATCCCATTTATTACAAGTGACAGTGCATTATGTACATTTTGAATCTTTATTAAGTATGTATGTAGGCGAAGAAGTGAGCGCATCGCTTACTATCAGGTGATTTGTGTGCTCGTTATTGCATATGCATCCCTAATCTTATAATAATACTGAAAAATTTAAATGTTGTTTGTAGTACCTATTTTTTTGTTCGTGTATACAGTGAAGATATTTAATGCTACATAATATTTAAAAGGAGATTTCCAATAAATAAAAAATAAGTAGTTATACAAAAAAACATGAATAAGCTAGTGAATATTGTTGTAGACCTACAAAATACAGCGGTGTACCTAGACTAGTAAAAGAAAAAACATAGGATAGGATAAATGTTATTACCGGTAACGAAGCGTTCCATTCCAATTCTCAGCGACAGCGCATCTGTACTATTCATTGTGGAGGATTAACTTGGAGGCATGGCCACGGGACTCACATATTTTAGCATCAAGTGAACGGGGGGATAGTTTATCAACCTCAATACTATATAAAAATAATTTATTTTATACTGTGACAGTGAATGCCTCAAAATATTGATGATTATACGGATATAGTATATACTATATATCGATATCGATATTATATTATCGGACTATCGGATTATATATTTGGACACTGATCTTTATTCTATTAATGGAGGATATAATTACAGTTTTTGCGCATATATTTTTTATGTACTGTAACGTATACTGAGCAATCGAAAGCTTTTGTCAGCAATTGGAATATTTTTGTTATTGAATTATGTATCTATGTTTTATAAATAAAGAAGTGTATATATATATATATATATATATATATATATATATATATATATATACATTATAATGATTATTTTATATGGTATTGTTTAAAATGTCTTGTGGAAATACGCACCCTCGATATTCGTATTTTCCTTATAACGCACGTAATGCCTATTGGGATTAAGAGATACATATTAAGGATAATGAGAGATTGCTTCAGAAAAAAACGCTTCGATAATTTTCTTTCGCGATTCTTGTAGTCAAGTATCTACCAAGTAACTTAATATATAACCACGTCTCCTTTTTTTATATTTAATACCTTTTTATTTATGCGATTTTATTTATAATTATCCCATGAAAAAAATTATGTAAACAAATCTTAAAAGTTGTTTTTTATGCAATTCCTCAACTCCAACCCAACTAGGGTTAGAGCTGGTGGTACCAGAACAAAAATATATCGATATATCATAATCTGATACTGCAGGCTGAATCTGTGCTAAAAAAACTACTCCGTTAACAATACAAAATAATGACAATATTTTTAGGAATATAATCATCGTAGATTAGTATTAGATTAGTCCACCTTTAGTCCACTGCCGAGCCACATTCATTCATCCTTTATTTCCCAATATACACACAGGCGCTCTAATCAGGAGATGTCCTAAAATGCGTCGAGAAATTTTCTTCTCCAAGAGTATAGGGGTAATTAAAATGGTAAATTTGTTCTTTCATTCGTAGTGGTTTAGGAGATTAATATCTCAAAAGCCTTTTTGTCTTACTCTTGGCATGACAATTTGAATTTAGTATTTTCTTTTAGTTTTATTACTTAATATCTATATTATTTATTAAATTAGTATATATTTAAAAAAACGTGATATCTGTACATTAGAACAATTATTTTGGTAGAGTAAAATAGTAGCTTAGTGATTTCGGTCCGTGAGGGCAAGAAACCGGAGCCCACTATTCGTGAAAAGGTATTAATTACATCTAGTCCTCTGGTGCGAATACTCATTAGCATTACGATTCCTTAGCATAGATGGATTCCTTATCATATATCATTCCTATATATAGAAATCTGGCCATCATGTGAATTACGTGTTCTTCTAATTCCTATAAAACTGTTTCTTTCATGAATTATTTTTATATTACTTACATTACGCTATGAAAACAATAGTAATAGTATAAAATTGGTGAATTTATGTATTTAATTATAATAAAATTGGCGAATATATACATATATATATATACCTATATATATGTGTATACATTTTTGTATCTAAATTACTTGCAAAATAAAAAGTAAGGAGATTTTGGCAGTACTAGATGAGGCACACTATTTTATTCTATAATTTGATTTTTTAGAAATTTTATCAATAAATTTAACTGATAATAAATGATGGTTGCTAAATATCACATTCAATCACACAAAATCAATTACTCGAACGTTCATCCTGCATAAAGAATCAAGAAGCATATCCGTTGTAATCCTTGAAGACTATGATAGGACCCATAGGAACAGTATCACCTGATATTGGAAACAAATTCAAAAAGTTCGCTATTTAAACACTTTCATCATACTTTAGTTTTATTATTATTTAATATTCAGATATATAGGTATAAATAAAAGAGCACTGTTTAAAGAAGTTATAAGAGACGAATTAAAACACCTGTACACACGAGAAATTGGCACTGTACAACGCGACAGAACTCGGGAAGAAATTTTTCATGGTCCATATTTGTGTAAGATATTCAAGAAAAATATTCTTTATTTCTACTTTTTACACATCTCGTTTATACCCAATGTTACATTAAATTAAATGTTCACTGGCATATCGTAATCGAATAGCAATAAATTTAATATAATAAAACCTTATTGCCGGATGCTATTTTATTGGTATTTGATGTCTTAAGTCAGAGGTTTCCACACTTTTATCATTTGTATACCCTTTGGCAGTATTTTTGTATTCCATAGATTACTTCCTGTAAAGGTATTATATTATATGACGTCCTTTCGTATATATCGAATATCAAATTATTATTAACTTATCAACTTCAAATAATTTTGATAATTAATGGCTCAGGACATTGCGGCTCGATCATAGGTGTTACTAAATATATTAATGAGATTTACACTTGACCTGTACGTCACTTTGCCTGCACCACAACTTTTTTCTTGGAGAAAAGGGTCTATCCCTTTTAGCCAAAATTCATTGCCACGGTCAATATAGACCACTTTCGGAATTCTTTATTTGTGGTAACTAAATTAAAGAAAAAGCTTAATGAGAAAGACTTACACATCCGCAAGCATTCTACATGGTAACGTACGAATAACATTTACATATCAATGTGAAAATCACAACGTCCGCCAAAATTTTTACTAGAATTATATTCATGGAAATTTCGTTTATAAATCGTAGAAATAAATATATTATTGTATTTGTTAATGTACTTGAGTTATGAATTTTATTTATAAAAATTTAGAGTAGAGAATTATGTTACTCTGTTTAATTTCGAAGAAGCGAGTTAGCTTGATTGAATTTCTGCTTCGCTTTTTCAATTTATTTTTATTCAAAGAGCGCACTTATTGTTTCGCGGTAGACAGGTGGTGGTACTGTGGGTAGGATCATACGGAACACTAGTGTAAAAACAAGCATATTACTGCCGTTCTTCTAATGGTGTTAGACATTGAAGGTCGTTAGTTCTCGACTATCATATTATATCCTCACATTTGTTGCACTATGATACACCTTCCCTCGGCGCTGGTCTGGATACTTACGATTCGCTCGGAGTTGAATGAAATTACCATAACAAAACCAGCGTTTCAGAGAAATAAATAGTATATGTAATCGTAAATAAATAGTAAATTGAACCGTGTGGCAGACTTTACTTCAAAATGATTTATACAAAGGAGGCCTGTTTCTATATAACAGTAGCAGACCCACACCGCGGCTAGTCGGTTCCATTGAGGAACAACCGCGCCCTCACGGAATACCAGCAACAAACAGCACCATAAGACTGTGTTTCATATGGTAACTGTAGGTAACTGGAGACAATGGATTATAGGAAACGAATTCCATCTCACTCCTCATGGTTGGTGTAGGCTTTTATAGCCGCAGTGGTCATTTAATACCAAACTTCATGTGTGTGGTCGTTTTTCCTTCTTAGTTATATAATATAGGTTGTAAGTAAATTAACTAAATCTTATATTTATGCTGGTTATATCGCTATACTTTTAATAATCTGTAAACACACACATGCCAACACAGTGGACTAGACTACGCTACACCACACTTTATATTAATTTATTTCATACTAAGTAAAACTTTCAAGATTTCGGAAATCTACGTCTAAGCTTATCTAATCTAATCTACGAAAGTCAATTTTTTATATATTTTTTCATTGGATATTGAGACACGGGTCTTCAGTTTCCGTAAGCGACCAAGATTTATAAGCAAACGAATTCTTGGATGTACCGTGCTGTTTCTGTTTTCAAAATTATCCTCTGATTTGGAAGGGTTAGTGTTAACTATAATGAAATTAACGAATAATGTGTGACCCTTAGTCTGCTTATACTTACCTTACTCTTATGCCAATTACTCGTAGTCTGGAAGGTCTGAGAATAATTATTTATATATTTATTTATACTTTTGTTCATACTACTTCATAATTTTGCTTTTCCTAATTATCTTTGAAGCCCGTCCAAGGTACTAAAATAACTATTCAGTAGTTATAAGTCTTAACAGTATAAGAGAGCGCTCTTTGAAAGAAAAAATTAATTGAAGTTAGCACACATATAAAAAACAAAAAAGCAATATATGTTGGTAGTTCATATAAAACTATAAAAAAAAATATTTTAATATATTTCAGTAGAGATGAACCCTATATTTTTTCGGGGCATGTAATAACTCTGTAATGTGTTTACAGGTAACAACGTAGGCTCACGATGCTTCAACTTGTTAAAGATAAGACACGCCTTTGTTAACCACGCTATTATATAAAGTATGTTACAAAATACTTTAGATATATAACACAGCATATTTTTTCTTTGTATATAAACAAAACATATAGAAATTACATTTTAATTAACACACAGTTCATACAGACACAAAAATGGACATTTTAATGAAGTAAAATATGTACAAAGGCTCAATTAACAACTTCAAAAAGGTCGGACATAGTACTAATATAAAAATATTTGGGCGTAACGTTCCATTTCTCTCTTTTTGTTTCGTATCGTGGAGGAAAAAGTAAGCGAGGACCCAATTCCCGGTTACGAGGAATTGCATCTTAGTAATAAAGGTTGATTACGCTTCAGCATTTTCATTTCTTTTCAATGATAGACGTAGATGCCATAGTAACCTGTTTCATGGAGTGGTGTAGCGTTGGGGATAAATTTTGATTTCACCAATCCTTTAATTCATTCCCTTAGTGCGCATTATATGCGACAAGGCATTTTGTACATGAGCAGAGCTATAGGACCACACACTGCGTAACCTGTCTGAAGTTAGGTGGCAAAAATAACTTCTTAAAAAAGCTACCTGTAAAAGACAGAAGCTAGAACTTCGTTCAACACTTGCAGACGTACACACCTAGTACTTTGGATCAAAAGAGGTTTGTGCACAGACTGCTCAATCTTAGGATCCAAGAGAGGTAGCCAATCGCATCCATGCGGCAACATTATGATCCGTAGCCTTATAATTATGGTATACCCATCTCGGCTAAGAAGCTAGCTTATGACGCCGGAGGATACAGCACAGAATACGTTAATGCGGTGACAGACTTCGGTATTACTTTTATGGACATACTAGCGGGCAAAAAATCGGATTCGTTTTCTCCGCCATTGCGGTAGTAGCAATCATCTTCTTTCTAAATGAAACAGATTGATTGTAAACTTACACATGTTGTATACGCAAATTAAAATCAACAAATACAGTATACGAGTACTCGTTTGACAAGAATGTGTAATTTCGATGTTACACTCGATAGTTAAGAAGCATCAGATTTTTATTTTTTCAATATTCGGTCAATATTATAAGAGATCAATTTTAAAGTAGACTAATATAAAAATATTTTAATATATTTCAGTAGAGATGAACCCTATATTTTTTCGGGGCATGTAATAACTCTGTAATGTGTTTACAGGTAACAACGTAGGCTCACGATGCTTCAACTTGTTAAAGATAAGACACGCCTTTGTTAACCACGCTATTATATAAAGTATGTTACAAAATACTTTAGATATATAACACAGCATATTTTTTCTTTGTATATAAACAAAACATATAGAAATTACATTTTAATTAACACACAGTTCATACAGACACAAAATGGACATTTTAATGAAGTAAAATATGTACAAAGGCTCAATTAACAACTTCAAAAGGTCGGACATAGTACTAATATAAAAATATTTTAATATATTTCAGTAGAGATGAACCCTATATTTTTTCGGGGCATGTAATAACTCTGTAATGTGTTTACAGGTAACAACGTAGGCTCACGATGCTTCAACTTGTTAAAGATAAGACACGCCTTTGTTAACCACGCTATTATATAAAGTATGTTACAAAATACTTTAGATATATAACACAGCATATTTTTTCTTTGTATATAAACAAAACATATAGAAATTACATTTTAATTAACACACAGTTCATACAGACACAAAATGGACATTTTAATGAAGTAAAATATGTACAAAGGCTCAATTAACAACTTCAAAAGGTCGGACATAGTACTAATATAAAAATATTTTAATATATTTCAGTAGAGATGAACCCTATATTTTTTCGGGGCATGTAATAACTCTGTAATGTGTTTACAGGTAACAACGTAGGCTCACGATGCTTCAACTTGTTAAAGATAAGACACGCCTTTGTTAACCACGCTATTATATAAAGTATGTTACAAAATACTTTAGATATATAACACAGCATATTTTTTCTTTGTATATAAACAAAACATATAGAAATTACTTTTTAATTAACACACAGTTCATACAGACACAAAAATGGACATTTTAATGAAGTAAAATATGTACAAAGGCTCAATTAACAACTTCAAAAAGGTCGGACATAGTACTAATATAAAAATATTTGGGCGTAACGTTCCATTTCTCTCTTTTTGTTTCGTATCGTGGAGGAAAAAGTAAGCGAGGACCCAATTCCCGGTTACGAGGAATTGCATCTTAGTAATAAAGGTTGATTACGCTTCAGCATTTTCATTTCTTTTCAATGATAGACGTAGATGCCATAGTAACCTGTTTCATGGAGTGGTGTAGCGTTGGGGATAAATTTTGATTTCACCAATCCTTTAATTCATTCCCTTAGTGCGCATTATATGCGACAAGGCATTTTGTACATGAGCAGAGCTATAGGACCACACACTGCGTAACCTGTCTGAAGTTAGGTGGCAAAAATAACTTCTTAAAAAAGCTACCTGTAAAAGACAGAAGCTAGAACTTCGTTCAACACTTGCAGACGTACACACCTAGTACTTTGGATCAAAAGAGGTTTGTGCACAGACTGCTCAATCTTAGGATCCAAGAGAGGTAGCCAATCGCATCCATGCGGCAATATTATGATCCGTAGCCTTATAATTATGGTATACCCATCTCGGCTAAGAAGCTAGCTTATGACGCCGGAGGATACAGCACAGAATACGTTAATGCGGTGACAGACTTCGGTATTACTTTTATGGACATACTAGCGGGCATAAAATCGGATTCGTTTTCTCCGCCATTGCGGTAGTAGCAATCATCGTCTTTCTAAATGAAACAGATTGATTGTAAATTTACACATGTTGTATACGCAAATTAAAATCAACAAATACAGTATACGAGTACTCGTTTGACAAGAATGTGTAATTTCGATGTTACACTCAATAGTTAAGAAGCATCAGATTTTAATTTTCGGTCAATATTATAAGAGATCAATTTTAAAGTAGACTAATATATGCCTCTCGAAATATCTAACTTAGTAAGTAAGCCTTGCGAAACACGTGCTTATTGAAGTTAATATCGGGGTATTCATAGGTGGTTAAGTTAAGTCCGCATGTATGTGACAGGATTTAATTGAATGTTAGAATATTAAAATTATACAATTCAATATGTAGCTTATTTTTCGTAACGCAGTACTTCAATCACAGCCACAGGTAAGAAGTGGGTTTCGCATATGAGCTTTCTTTTTACTTCTGTGTAAATTGTGAAATTATTATTTCATAAAGTAAGTGTAAGTATAAATATTTAAATGTGTGGTCATTTTGATGTAATACTAACTTAGAATAAGGTATAAAAATAAGATATACTTGTAACGGCGTTTGTTTCTTCTAAGTAAGCAATGCTACTTTTTTCAATTAAAATTAAATAAGCATCAAATGTGTATGTAGATATAAAGCAAACACAAAAAGAGTCGTGCTAACTCGGTATGCGGACTGCCCGCTTTTCTCCTTGGTATGTTTGCGATTTGAGTTCGATCCCCGTGGCAAAAATAATCTTAAACGCTTTTAACCATGTGCTCAGCATAAAAAGCATACAGAAGAAATAGTCGGGACAAATAAAAAAAAGTACCTATACCTGACGGTACCAGGCAATTATACTTTATTTTTACTAATACCTGCTAAAATGTTATATATAATTTTATAGAACCATTATCATTTTTTTTATTAAGAAAATAATCGTAAAATAATAATTTAAGTTTTAAAATGTATACAGAAATAATCATTTGCCACTAGCAGCAGATGATTATTTCTGAAAACCTCTCCGGTGTAGCTAGTCCTTGTAAATTAATTGAACTTTTTACAAGAGCAGATTTTACCAGTTTTTTTTTACAAATAATGTAAAACAGGTTATATTAAGACCTAGGGGTAGAAATTCCCTATATTTCGTTTTATTATATAGGTTTTGCTTATAGTGTATTTTGTTTCAAGCTTTATTTTTAAAATACTTTATACTACTTACAATAACAATATATTTCAATTTACTATATATTTTTATGAGTATTAATAAGAATCTGGAATGAAAAATATAAATTACTTATATATTGGAATATCAGGTTATCTAAAGTACAGCTAACAGTTAATGGAATAAAGTTATTAACAATCACTGTAAAAAGGCTAAGCAGCTTTATTATATCCAAAACTTTTGAAAAATTATTCAACTAACTCCCGCTTTAAAAGTAGCGGACTCAAAAGCTTTAAATCTTATTAATATGATTACTTTTAAAATAATTATTTCTTTCTTAATAAATGTTCTTTACTTGTACTTATAAATAAACTGTACTTGCTTGTTTTATAAAAAGTACAATTTTTTTTTTTTTTGATTTTTTTATTTATATTAATTTGCTTACAAAGGATAAAAAATGCCTTAATGCAGAGTATACTAAACTGAAATTACGTTCAACCTATTTGTCTACAAATTAAAAACTAGGACACGTTGATAATTGCTGACATTTTGATAAGACAATGGTGAATCTCTAAATTACTGGTGACTTAATTTTTTCTGGAACAAAACAGCTTTAGTAGCCACACATTATGTGTTACTTAATACGCAATGTATTAAATATTTTTTTGGACTAATTCGATATTCGGTGTAATTTTAATTCCTATAAGATATCTAATCAAATATTTAAAACTTACAACTGCCGTTCCGTAAGTAGTATATACAAATAATGTTTTTATTCAAAAAGTGTCAATCGTATTGAATCACAATCGAAATTATAATTACAAAATTAGTTAAAGGGTTCTGTGATTATTATATATTCCATATATGTATACCATTCTCCGGCTATCAGATTTGCAAGACCAGAAAGAAAACACATTTTATCTACAAACAAATAGACCTGATCGTTTGCTGTTATTTAGTGTTCTTTAGACTATAAAAATCAATATATGTTTTTTTTTTATTGCAAACAATAAGTATTTATTATATATTGTATGTAAACAAGAACAATAACCAATTGAAATTATTATATTACGTAATTTACAGCTATTTTTACGCTTACAAATAAGGAAAAAACTGATAAGACCGAATAGAAATTTAATAATTTTATAGGTAACTTTAGGCAATATCTACCAGTTCTATTTTCAAATAAGACACTTCTTTTTATCGTTACCGATTAAATAGAAAAAGTTGGCAAAATCAATTTAAGGGTAAGTTTCAACACAAGGCTGAGTAAATAAAAAGTTTTGTGCGCCAAATTGACCTTTATCTTTTAAAATGTAATCACAATGATCAAACGTTACCAATGCCTATATAATCGTTTATAGTTTATTTCGTATATTTTAAAATAATGAAAAAAATATGAATATATATATTTTATATATTTCTTTAAAACTCTTATCTTAACATTCATTCCAAAAAATTAACTTGTTTCTGTCAACTACAGGCCCCGTTTATGGTAGGGGAACATCCATAGTATCGCCGACACGACAGTTGGCAGGGACAGGTTCCGTCTCGGATGTGGCCGACCAGGAGCCGCCGCCCGGCTTCGCCAGGCAAGCCGCGAGCGTGGGCGAGGTGGGGTCTCGGTTGTTGCCGCCACAGTGTAAGCAATTCGCCGCCGACCGATTTACACAGGTAATCACCGAAGCATCCCATGCCCGGTGATCACCTGCGTACGTCTGTAGGTTGGTCTTCATACTCGTCGCTGCATCCAGGCTTCGAAGACCGGCAGGAATGCTTCGACGACGAGTTTGCGCGCATACCGCTCCTCACTGAGCCTTGCGCACCACGTCGCGAACGCGATACGTCGTTCCTGCCGTTTCACCACCTCGAGCACCTATTCTGGCTTGCCACCACCGCTCTGGCGTAGGACGCGAATCCGGTGATACACCCTTGCGTCCATGTCCACCAGTATGTCCAGAGGTGGAAAGCGAGCCAGGATTGTCACCGCCTCGAACGATACCATCCGGAATCCTCGCACGACCCGTATGGCCATCCTACGCTGGACGCTATAGATCTTAGTCCTACAGCGTTGGATGGCCAGCATTCACCCAGACGGGCACCCGTACAGGGCTACGGATCTTACGACCCCGACATAGAGGCGGTGGTGTTCCTCTCTCGGTCCCTCAAGATTGGGCAGCAGTCTGTGCATAGCAAGGCGGAATATATTCCGGAATATTTTCAATCTCTCTCGCACCGCTTCTTAGCAAAAGCGCTTTCACACTCTAACCCGCTAGTGGTAAACGCCGTAACCTACGAGCCGGTACCCAATCTGGCAACTAGGAACCGTCGACCCCCTCACGTACTCGACGACCCCGACTTCATGGGGGAGCCGAGTTCCAGTCCGTCCTCAACTGACCCCGGACCATCACACACCGCCAACATCTCACCGCGTCGCCCTCGCCTTCGAGCGCGGTGTAATCTTCGCGACACCGCGTACACTAGATACGCCGCATGTCAGGGCGGTTGTCATCGCCCACAGCTTCTGTTTAACCAGAAAACAGGTGGCGTCCGTCAGAGGCTCCGCATACCTAACCTTGGACGGTCAGTAGACATCACCATCCATTGTCCACTCTGGAGAATCTTCCGATAGCTAGGGCACTGGCAACTAAGGTGGCATTCAGATAGGAACGCGATCAGAGTGGACCAAAACGCTCAGTGTATGTAGTGCTTTCGAGTAAGTAAGAGAACCAAACTCTCTAACCAGCTCAAGGACCCATCAGTTCCGTGAGCCTTATATCCAATGAAACTGTAAGAGCCACATAGGCTAACAGTGTCAACATCAACAGAATCTAGATTTCATTACTGTGTGAAAAGATAACATCAACTGCGAAAGATGTATTATAGTGCCTTAAGCCATTCACGCATACATATAGGTTGTTGCTCGTCGTCCCTTACCCTAATCCATCCGATGTAGTGCATGTGTACCAGGATTGGAAGAGACTGCAGTGTCATGGATATACAAAATACACAGGCACTTCCAATTTCCAACAATTTATGATAAATAAATATTATTTGTCGCCTTGGATTCGAACTCAGGATAACAAATTCAGGATTGAAAAATACCGTTTCCCAAAAAAATGCTTAAAAACGACTGTGCTCCCACCGTATTTCCAAAGCTGTCGCTAAGTTAAGTAAAAGAAAAATGAACATGCATAAAACAATAGGTCAAATTTGTGATATGAATTATTATATATTTTTTATTATTGTATGATGTGTTGTGCACCGTAATAAAATAATTTGGATCTTAACATTAATATTAATATAATTATTAATATAAAATTATTAATATTACTAACGTTGAAGGCAGATGTTCGTCTAGGAATTACTTTGGTAAATAGTTTATTATTTAAATAAAGTATGCTTCCAAACATTAACTCAAAATAAAAGCTCATAAAAAACCACTTTTTCCCTAAAACTTAAGGCTTCACATGAATTTCGGTGTGGATGTTGTGAAAAGGCTTGTTAATATGAAATTAACACGGATGGATTCCATTCTTCAAAAAATACTAAACGCGTTGCTGTTTCGAATTCTTTTCATTTTCGTTATGTTTAATGTTATAAATTGTTTAAATACTTTTTATGACTGAATTTCGCCTAACTCGTTATGCTTACTTTTATTGATTTCATTAAATTAATAAAAATCACTAATTCAATTTCAGTCATCTTTATAATAATTTATTTAACAACTATTTTATTGCAAGATCTATAAATAAATTTAACGTGGTTTTTCGGTTAATTTATTGCCTCTAAGGCGGAATAGAGCTCGCCGGGTCAGCTAGTTATTTATAAAATTAATGATTCCTTATAAAACGTCTATTTTGGGTTTATTTAAAAATTATATTACTAATTATACGAGGCAATGTTACCTTACAACGACTATTAGCAAATTTTTATTTCACTAATAAAGATTTGTTTCACCTGTCAACTTTTCGATATGTGTTCTAAAAAAAACTAATTGTTTTACAATTCATAGTATTTAGGGTTACTTATAATGAATGAGCATTTACTATTCCGTCTATTGTGTAACATATAATAACAACATTCGTAAATTTGTTTTCAAAAATATAAAATTTGTTCATTATCAATTAAAACACCATCAGCAAGAAACGTAAATTTTTATTACTTCATTTTGAAAGCCGGACATAGAATTTGTTTTGAAGACACTCGCTATCAAACCAAAGTAATCGACGTAGTATATATTCATTTTTTCAAACTTGCAAGTAGCGATGGACTGATTACATCTATCGCAGAACTGAAAACCCTGAAGTAAGCGCGTTTTGAAGTGGCAACTGAGTATCGGCAGACTTAGTGTAGGACGCCCCTTGACCAGAATACGAAATTGACCAGGGTAAGAATAACTGGATGCATGTTGCTGCATATTGCGCTAATTAGCACGCCTCGCGAGAAATCTACATATATTCAGCGATTAAGATATTTATTTTGAGAGACAAACAAAAAAAACTGAAAAGTTCATTGAGCTACGTTTGAGCTACTTTATAAAATTATTCCACAGTCATATATCATCATCAACATCAACGTGAAACTATAGCATAGTAAATATGCTGTTTAGTTTTTATGGTGAGTGTCAGCTAAAGACCATAATCCTATCATTAAAATCAGACATCATCATGGTTTAAATGTTTGCAAAATCGTTAATATTACTATAATACTATCATATCTTATACATCAGATTTAATAAACCAAACTCCAAATCCTCACAGTATAACACCGATTCCTAATTTAATCCCTAAAATTAAATCACTGCAAGACCAAGACACTATGATTTTTTTCTGAGTAGATCTGACCAAAATTTTATATTTAAGAGAAATGCTAATCTTAAACGCGATAAAATCCATAAACTTACGTGTACCATTCAATTAAGTGAAGGAAATCGTTACTCTATATCTTTCTACTTCATTATATAGTATATAATTTTATAATGTTTAACGAGGAACAACAAATAAGCTTAAAAGTTGGAAAGAAAGATCTTTTTACTAGACATAGAACAGTGCCCTGGCAGTCGCCGCGTATTGTGCGAATAACCTATGAACTTTTCCCAGTACCTGGCATGACAACACAGAAAACGATAATAGCAGTTTTAGGTGATTAAATATCACATGTTTGGTAATATTAAAAATTTAATTTACTAACCGCACTGGAATCGCACGAAAAGAAAATATGTATACACTGGACGCGATCTGTACGGTTTTTTCGTTATATTTTTTTATTACAAGAGCAAAGGAAAATAAAAAGTTATAATTAACATAAGTTCAGGTATATTTTAGTATTAATCCGAAATTTTAGTTACATAAAACAAATAGTCAAAGAATGTAGGCAAACGGAATAAGCACCAAAATTACATTTAAAGATTCCAAGGGTACCTTAATGTTTTTTAACTTCTCTTCCGTTATTTGCTAACATATAAAACATTGTAATTATTTGTAAAGATTGGAAGAGTAGAAGCATTATTTTAACCGTTTAAGACAGAACAGCAATAAAAAATCATGTTGACTCCCAAATTTTATATAACTTAAGTGTTTAAAATGTACATAAGAGCCCAATGCTTACTAAACTTAAGTAAAACAATTTCTTAAATCAAAGAAAATTATACGTGTGTCTTGTACATAGCATTATAACAACTATGTAACGTAAATCATTCTTTGAACCGATATTTAAAGAAACGGAAGGTATTGCAAGTGATCGACCAGATTTTATTAACGCTAAAGTAAAGTAAAGTATAAATAATGCACTATACACCATGGAGATAATGTCCCGTGAGTGTCATAAGAAGTAACATTTTTGTGTCAGTATTTATTAATTCAGATTTACTTTAAGTTAAATTAATAATACTAAAACTGACGTAATAAAAATTTAGTCCAAAATAGAAGAAGCTCGAAAAGATAAATTTATTATATTTTAATGTAAAGCAAAATGGTGTGGGGGAAATCTTAAGAATGTCAATTTCACGTGGCCACACAGCAACTCAATGAAAAATAGTCGAGGCCCTGACGAATTCTCCTCCAACGCACAGTGTTGGTTTTCGAACATTGTTTGGGAAAGAGGTTCTACGACATTTGTAGATAATTTGTAGTATTTTGATACACAACACCACCTTTTCCACAGGCTTGAGTATTAGACTCCAAGAATTATTAAGGAATGCCATCGCCTGGATCTCGAGATATGTACGCTTGCATGTTTCTTCAGAAATCTGGGCACGCATTTTTTTACTTTGTTCATTGTTCGACGTTAATACTTAAAAAGCGATTTCACGATATTTTTTTTGGGGTACCGCCTTAACAAAGCACGGGATCGCTTTACCCTATTTTTTTCATTTAAGAACAGCCTATTTTTCGTCGATAAGCTGGGAGTTACAAGTTTTCATTTAGCACTCTTTTAACCGTAAAATGAAAAAAAATCTTATGATATCTGCTCCTTTTACGTTCTTCGAAGGTCAAATGTTAACTAAATCGTTGGATAGTACGATACACAAAACACAGACTCATTTTTACATTTTGCACTAGATTAGTAGTTACAACCGAGTGACACGGACCGCAAAATGTGTAGTAAAAGAGTGCGATTTGAGGTCTTAAAAACATAATAAAGTAAACGGTAATATCGGTTACGCCTAACTTTTCTTGCTTCGATACTCTTTTTCTTAAAATATTGTTGTAAATAATTAAAATACTGACCAGAAATATTTAGATTCTGTATTGCTTCTAAAACATGATTCGGTTTTCCCGTGTCTATGTGACATTTTCGAATTAACTATATAATACATGTATTGATTAAAATCAACTGTGAATCGAAACTAGGTCTATAATCAAAAACATGATTTATATCGCTACTGTATACCTTCAATCTTCAGTAAATCTTTAGTACTATAGTCACAAATAACTCAAACAAGTGTGCCCGATTGACTTTTCCTACAGAATGTCCATTATCACAATGGCGTTTTTTGTAACACTCTCGCAGGACGCTACATGCTTGGAAAATAAATGGTTCCTATTATTCTTTCTTTCTACATTAGATATCTCAGTGTCATACGAGTATATACGATATTTCAAAATGCTGTGTAAAACGAGGTTGAATGTAAAAAAAAAAGTAAGATCACACGACTCTGATCTTTTATTTAAAGATCAGATTTTTAGTTAATGACTCATGCATTGTCACTTCAAAGTACACGGTTTTTGTTGGTACTAGCTGAAAGTCAGCGCTCCAGCTATTTGTGCAGCATAAGCTAGGCTAGTCGACATTTTAGTGCAACTAGGTTATAACGTTTATATAATATTAAATTGTTTTATTTAGTATATTTTGAACGCAATATATACTATTTTGTATTGTGTTGTGTATGTACTATATTTAAGTGTTTTTACATACCATTACATATTAAATCACCCATATAAGATGCATTGTTATGACAATAAAAATTGAAAGCGTATTGTATTTATTTCCTTTAATCTTTAAAAATATATAAATAACTTACAATGATACATATAATTCACGGCTTCGTTTTACTTACTTTTTGACGAAAATACTATTTATTTTTACGAAAACCCATATTTATATTACCTTTATATAAGATGGTAAAAATCTTTGTCATGCTAATTCTAAAATCCTAGCGAGGATGGTTCATTTTTTATTCATAAGTTTTTCGCATCTAAGACTTCGCAAGAATCTAAAACGTTAGCCGTAATTTTAGTAAGGTTAAATAACACCTCCTCTTTAAAACGATGGAAAAATAAAAACCTTGAAATGGCAATGTATTTTTTGTCTTTTTTTTCTTTTTCGTGTTGGTTGCCGCTGTTAGCCCGAGGGTTGAGAGGTGACCGCTAGATGAGTCTTTCATCTAAAGTGACGCCTAAGTATTTGACTGTCTTTTCCCAGGATTGGACGATCAAATAGCTCCATGGTTAGCAGATGCGGTTTTGTTCCGCCGAGAGAAGTACATCTTACATCAGAGGCTGCACTTTTGGTGGGGTGGCAATGGCATATGACTATCTATGCAAGTTTGCTAGTAGGATATAGAGGGGCTCAGGAGAGTGCTTTATGGCAATCTGTGCGGGAGGGCTATGTACAACAATTGACTATTGATGATTAATTTTAAACTATGTCACAACATTTGAATTGTAGTAATTATGAAATTTTATATTGCAATAAAAATATTAAGTCCAATAATTTGTAATAACAAGATTTTTTGTGACATGGTTGATGATACTCTAGCATATTTTTTTAAAATTAAATTGAGAGTAACAAACGAACACTCAGTTCACCTGATAGTAAGTGATTCCTATGGTCCATGATTCTACATCTACATTCATCCTTGACAACAAATCCATAATGCAGATGCGTTGTTACCCTTGAGAACTGAGATAGAATGCCTCGTCACCATAAAGGTCTCCAGATTACTAGACTCACCAGATGAAAAACAGCAGTATTATGCTGTTATTTTACGTTGATATTCTGTGAAGGGATGTCCTTTCTACCCCGGTCGAGCTGACGCATTCTAATTTCCACTAAAAAATTAAATTTAGTGCTGATTGCGGTAATTAAACTCGGTTTTGCTCGAGTATCGTGAAAGTTAACCGGTTGGATAATATTTTTTACTATAAATAAAAATCGCTCATAATATAACTTATATTTTAATAATTAAATTATTACATGCATATTACACATTTTACTGATTCTATCGCGTTGATTTTAATTTCTTTTTTTTATTATTACTTTTTTATAATACTAAGGGTGGCATCCGCGGTCACAGTTCACCTTTTTATAAGTAATAAATGCGGACCAAGATATTTACATCCATCCTCCACAAAATTTTACGTTGTCACGGCTGAGGACTGATATGGAATACCTCATGGATGCCCGGATCTCTAAACTAACCATATAAAGCACAGCAACGTTATGCTAATTTTGCTTGCAGATATTCTACGAGGGCGCGGTCGTTCCCTAGTCGAGCCAATCCATGCCCATTGCAGGTAGAAACTAGCTTCAGGGTGGACTCAAACTTCATTCATATCACTCTTGCAGCGAGGTGGTGAGAGTATATTTTAATATTTGTATGACTTTAAACCCACTAAAACTATGTTAATGAGCTTAGTAAGAATACTGAGTGATAAGTGACTGAGCTATTATGAGTGAATTTATATTATGTTTATTAAATATTCAATAAAACACATAAATGAAAAAAATATACCTTGAAAACAAAACGTAGTATGATTCAAAAAAAAGTCTGCAACAGCGTGAAAATAAGAAAAATGTTTCTACTTCTGCGGTAAAGCTTAACTTCACGATCCATTACTTCTTTTAATTGAACAATTAGGGAAAGATAATAAGACTCCCTAAAGTTGTCCTGTTTTTATTTCCTTCCGTTGCTGTAATTGTTGACTAATGTAAAATTTAATATTTAAGTGGTAGACCTACGCTCCAGTATGTTTCTAAGTGCAGAATGGATGGCTCAGCTCGACCAGAGTAGGACCAGAATACCAGCGTAAAATAGAAGTATAATGCTGCTGTGTTTCGTCTGGTGAGTGCGGGGGGGACGCCTCGTTACCAGTAATAAAGGTCTCCACCTTGATTACTGGTAAAGAGGCGTTCCATGTCAGTTCTCAAATGTAGATGTCATAGGCCACAGGAATCACTTACCATCAGGTAAACTTGCTACTCTCAATGTAATAAATAAATCGAAAACTTAAATTATGCTGCTGTGAGAGTCATGTACATTACGAGAAATCTTATATCCACAAATATAGTATCTCAATGTTTTTATTTTTCTTTTATTCTTCCACAAATTGTAATAATAAATACTGAGCCAACAAACTTGGATAGGTTGCACCGCACCGTCTAGTGCAAGTTGTCCCACAATTCGATAGTAGCTTATATATATGTATATAATATAATATACTACAATACGTGTAAATTCCAGTAACCCATACTCGAGGTGTGGAACTAATCCCTACTACTTGACTCTCTCTAAGTAGGAGAGAGAAACTGGCTGAATATGAAGAAAATTAAATGACCTAGTATTGTATTATATATTTCGCGCGCCTCTTAAATAGAAACAAGGGCTTTCCCATTTGAAATTTTAATGCTTTCGGGTATCCATTGGTTTATTTATAACATTTTGATAATAGTCACAATTTTTTATTACTATATATTTTTTTTATTTTAATCTTATTAATTGCTATTATTACGATGGGACCAAATGAAGTCAACTGCACGGATACGAAGTCACTCTGCAGATATGGTGTTTAGCCTGAAACTAAACCCAGGACCTACAACGCAACAGACAGAACTCTAATCGTTAGACCACACACCATTACAGTAAAGATTATTACATTTAAACTAGTAATTTTAAGTCAAAAGTTTTGAATATAGACTATATATCTGTGTATATACTCAAACAAAAAAATGGTATGAAATGTAACGATATTTGGAAGCCGAACATAAAATAACGCTCAGGTGTACATGATAGCTTTTATCGGCCAAAATTGATAAAATACGCCATTCGCTCAAGCTTTCGCTCTTTATAATTTATAGGATTGAAAAGAATTATTCAAGTATTTTTATTTATCTAAGGATATATTTAAAAAGTATTTTATTATTGATAACAATAATTAAAATATTTATTTTTGTAATGGGGCTCCCACTAAAAATATTTTATATTTTAATATAATTATAATTTTATATGACATTTTTATTCTAGTAACGGATGTCAAGTTATACTTTTTGTTTTTTTGTTTAAGTTGATATCACCACGCCTTGGGCATATCTTTTACCCACAGAAGAGGTCCCAGGAGACAGTTTCAAATGACTGGTTCATTTGAAACTCCTCTAGTAAGACATTACTTTTAATTACCGTTTTTTGCATGTCTATGACAACAGGAAAAAAAAATAGTTTGTTAAATTCCGTTCAGCGGTGAACAACTGCAGTGTTAAACTTCACCTGATAACGTTTTATTTATAAACCCTTAATAATACCGGTTAATATTAATTATGGAATAGAAAAAATTCTTCTGCAGGCTGCAAAATCTGGAGTAATTCTCCCAAGATCTTTTTAAGATTCCTCTGTATATACTGTGGTGTTCCGTAAGTAGCATGACAAATTTAAGGGAAGACAGGTTGACTTTAAGGCTCACCTGCTAGACCACTTTCGAAATATATAGATTTTTTATTATTCTAAAAATACCAAGAAACGGGTAATCAGTGTTACAACTTTCTGAAATCTCTATGAAACAAGTATTTTATATATGCAATATGAAGCAGCAGCTCAGTACATTTTTTTCACAGCCGAAGACTATTTTATGTTTTTTTTGTCTATCTCAACTTTTTCCAACGAAACTGATCATAATGATATTTGGGTATGTCAACATTTAAAACATAAAACGTTTAATATTAAATGTATATATTTAGTGTTATTAAAAGTAATATACATACATTCAATAGCTTAAATGAGAAAAGGCAGTGTATAAAACTTGTTACTATTATTATATTGTTACGGGTTTTGTGTTTTTTTTTATTCGTTAAGATAGTAACATCATGAATTCGCGGCATGTACATGTTATAACTTAGAATTGCCATGAGATCCTGTATCAGTAAGAAGCACTTAGAGCTTTGAACTATATACATAAATTTTGTAACTTCGGCAATTAGAATTTAACGGTTACTTAAGAAATTGGCATATTGTAACTTTCATGATTTAGCGGTTACTTAAAACATATTTTTTTAACTGAACTTATACAGTACACAATTTTGTTATTGTGCGCATTTTCCGAGTGCTATCAACCATTAAGCGGAGAAGCCGCACCCAACCTCATTGTCCAATGTCCTCTCGGGGTCAACTCATGGCCTACCTCTAGGGTCGCCTCACTGCCACATCACCTTATCACGCCGGGACTGCCCCTTGGAGAACCACTGACTCAGATGAGTCCGAGAGGGAGCTCTGCGCTACCCCGGCTACACTCTTGTGAAGTCGCAGAGGTGGAAACCCACCCGTCTCCGATCATATATTAAAGTCATCTGCTACCACAGAATGATCCCCTGCTTCCCTATTTTTTCGGGCTGATGGCCGCTGTCAGCCCCAGGGCTTTTACTGTTTCACCGGGTTGAGAGGTGACCGAGCGCTTATGGCTCTCAGTCGAGACCTCTATATATGGGTATCCAGCACAAGGGCTCCTAAGAGGGAACCTCGGCTTGGACCGTTACCCTGTTTCGCGAGAGCGTCTGACTCAGGGGTGCCCGAGAGGGCCGAACCCCGGCTCGGTCAGTTGCTTCTGACAGAGGATTATCTTAATTAATATCACTATTATTATTAACTACCTGTACTACCACTTCAGAATGCGTGGGCGCTGGAGAAGAAGTGGCGCAAGAAACTCCAGCGACGCTTCTATCTGTAAGGACAGGAGAGAACCGGCCAGTGACATGGCGGTATCGCGAATAACTTTGTATGCGACGCCCTCGCCGTCGGCGCAGACGGGGCTTGCGTATGTCATTATGGGTCGGATGCACGCTTTGTATAGTGAAATTTTATTACTCATGGACATTTTGCTATTTTCATTGAGTAACGGGTGCAAACGACCTAGGACGAGCGATGCTCGATTCCGTACTCGGTTGATATGCGGACCGAAGTGATTCTTTCATCTAATGTGACGCCTAAGTATTTGACTGTCTTTTCCCAGGGGATTGGACGATCAAATAACTCTATAGTTTGGAGATCTCTTTTCTAATTTCAGACTTCTCTCGGCGCAACAAAACGTTGCGTTTCAAAAGTACATGGTTGCACTTTTGGTTGGGTTAACCTCGATCCTCCATTTCCGAAACCATTTCCCTAAGGTGTTGGCTGCAGATTGGAGGCGTTTACAAATAGCTCTGGTTTAAATCCAGACACGTAAAGGCCGGTGTCATCGGCGAAAAGAGCTAGATCTACACCGCGAGTGCGCGGTATGTCGTTGGTGTAGTGTGTATAAAGTAGGACCTAGGACGGAGCCATGTGGTACTCCAGCATAAATGGAGTGAACCTAGGAACGCGTTCCCTCGACGCGGTAACGAAAGGTTCGATTTCGGAGAAAATCTCGTATGATAAGTACGAGTCGATCTGGCACACCGAGCTCATATAGTTTGTATATGAGCCCGTTGTGCCAGACCTTGTCGAAAGCTTTCGCCACGTCGAGGAAAAGTGCCCCGGTTTGGTAGCCCTGAAGAAATTTACTGAGAATGTGCTCCGTGATGCAGTGCACTAGATGTGTGCATGAGTGTTGGGTGTGAAACCCGAACTGCTCATTGATTGGCAGCCCTCGGGACAGCATGAAGTCCTTGACGGGCGAGGATGAGCCTTTCATATACCTTAACTAAGACTTTACTTAACTAAGGCTTATGGGTCGAGTAGGCTTATGGGTCGTTTAATCTTGATGACATATTAATTAGTTTAGCCTTTTAGAGATATAACATTCGTGCCCTCGAAGACACTTTACAATAAAAGCAAGCACATGCGTTATGGTCCCGCTAAATGAGTTACATCATTTAAGAAATAGGCAATAAACAGTAATTTAATTTACTTAATATTCTCTACTACTCTACAAATATTGGCTCTTAAGGAAATGTTAAGAAGGTTACATATTATATGTATTGAAAACAGGCTTGGACAGCATCTAAAACCTTATAACATATAATTGAACTATAATATCAAATATATATCACATCACATCATCAGCCTGAATTAGTCCACTGTTGGACATTGGCCACGCCACTGAGCTCGGCTGAAATATATGTAGATATAATATATATTGAAAATGAATTTTGGTGATCCTAATGTAATAAAATTGTTTTTAAAGAGTTAAGCACACGGAAATTGAGTTATGCCCACTCTGCAGAACAACCTAAATCTTTATTTATGCTCTCTGCAAAGTCTTCGGATTGAAAGGACGAATATATACTATATGTTTTATTAATATTGTCTTTTTTATTTTTATTAACGAACATAAAAATTGTATTGATCGTTTATGAAGTCATCTTAAATAAAGAGTCCACTCTGTCACCTATCACCCATACTACCTCAACCTATTTATAACACATCCCTAAATTTACATATTTCCGTTATTATGACGTTATCCTATGGCTATACAAAGCATCATATTTTTTTTTCAGGTCAAGTCGGCGAAATACTAGCTACTAGGATATTGACGAATAAAGAATCATTGGTTGAACATAGACCAATGTACTGCATAATTTTTATTGTTACATTGAGAGTTGCGAATGAGCCACAGTTGACTTGATGTTAAGTTATTCCTGCGGCCCATGACATCTACATTCATCTTTGACAAGGAATCATAATGCAGATGCGTTGTCACCCTTGAGGTCTGAGATGGAATGCCTCGTCACCAGTTATAAAGATCTCCGGATCCCTTCACTCATCTGACGAAACACAACAGCGTTATGCTGCTATTTCACACCGGTATACTACGCGTGCGTGGGCGTGGTCCTACCCCGGTCGAGCTGGCCTATTCATTATGCAGTTAGAAACAAACTACAGTGTTGCCCTACCACTGTTATGCTACTGTTATTACCACTGTTCCTTAGAGATCATGAAAATTTGAAGATATATTATTAATATATCTGCAAATTTCAGGCTCAAAAGATAAGCAAGGTGAAACGGCGTTGGACTGGCTCATGGATATATAACCGATGGAGAAGAAAGGTTCTCTAGTTGACCTTCAACTTCGCACTGGTAGTCGCAGTGCAGGACGACACCCCTGGATGGAGTGATGGCCTATGCAAGTTTGCGGGAAATCGATCGATGCAGGTGGCACACAATCGTGCTTTGTGGCAATCTATGGGCGTATTTTTTAGCAGTTGATAATGGATAGGCTATGATGATCATGACCATAATTATTTAAGCTTGTTTCATCTCCTTTGTGTGACTTCTAGAGTTGTGGCATTGAATATGAACGAATAGCTCTTTTTCTATAGCAGTGTGAGCTGAGGCAATAGAAGCACGATAAGATGTTAAATTCCTTGCAATTTTCATTCATTCAATTATTTCCTACACATTTTAATTATTTTCTTGTAAATTTAGTAAAACTAATGTTTCTCCAATTCTCGTTATCTTAGTCACGAGATAAATGGAACCCGGTGAGTCAAGAGTAGATAGCAATAAATTGGGAGGTTCGTTTAACAGCGCGTTCTAACTCCGTGCAGTCTAGCGGGAACTGAGCGGGAATTAAACAATTTATCGCAGCCACAAGCGTCAATATAAAGAATTCCTGAAGCAAGTTATGTTGTTGTAATTATCAATATATTCTATATATATTCTTTGCATATATTTTAGTTATATACCACCTTTTAACAAAGCGGAGTTAAAAAAATTATTGACAGTATGTTTTGGTCCGCTTTACAAACAAGATTTTATTACTTCTCTGATT
Organism: Teinopalpus imperialis; assembly: GCA_029286865.1. Taxonomy (NCBI): domain Eukaryota; kingdom Metazoa; phylum Arthropoda; class Insecta; order Lepidoptera; family Papilionidae; genus Teinopalpus; species Teinopalpus imperialis. Next base: position 6,378,860 of record JAGSMU010000020.1, on the reverse strand, counting down.
TTTTAAAAAAAATAATTCATTTTATCCCTAAAATTATTATACCTTCATTAAATACATTACTTAGTACTTACCACAACAACTTACCGTTGTGATTATAACTGCGTAGTTTTAGAGGAACAAGGGTCTTACTTAATCAAATTCTTCTATTCTATTCCGGCTTATTTGATTGTACAAAAGGTATTTAAAATTTAAAATGATATATATAGTTAAAAATGTTAGTTTAAATAAAAAAGGTTGATTTATATCATAAATTACAAATATACCGTACGGTTGTACTATAATGTTACAGTTGTATTGAAGAGAATATATTGAATCCACAAATATAGATTAGAGCAGATGTGACTGGAATTCAAATAACGGTCGGTAAAAGCATTTGCAGATGTTCCAGTATTAATCCATCCTATTTAGTTGTGCTCTAAAACCACTAAGAGCATGGACTTCACCTACGGCCATGTAATCAAGCACGTTCATACTAACTTAATTCACAGTAAACCGAGTCCTTAAATTTAGTTAGTAGAGCCTAGTAAATTAAGGGGAGGCAGTTAAACCAATGTTTGAATAAATTGCGGTTGATGTACGTAATTAATATATATATATATATATATATATATATATATATATATATATATATATATATATATATATATATATATATTTATATATATTATCATTGATAATATTTATTAATTACGTACATATATGTGTAACTAAAAATTGAACTCTGACCACTGTAACACAGGTTTAGTAACTAGGTGTGTAACTGTGACTTCATAAAGATAAAAAATATGTCAATAAATATATTTTATATTAAAGTTAGTAAAACATCATGTCACTTTTGATAGAGACCATGGAAATGTACATTGTTGTAAAGACTGTTAAATAAAAATATATGTTTAAGAAAGAAACCACAACTACTGATTTTAACCCAAACTGACCAAATTACATTTTAGGTCTCTGCACAAGGTCCACAGTAACTAATTCGTATAGTCAAATTACTGATTTAGGCAGGGTTAAACAGTGTAACATATCCCGGGATTTCTGGACGGACTCTTAGTCGTTCTGATATTACCATAATATTAGATTCAATAAAGAACCTAAAGTTTCTACGAGATTTACAATCCTAATAACTGCATGTTGCCCATGAATTTCAAAGTTACGGATAAACGTACTGTTCCTGATATAATATCTCTTATTAGATTAACCTTTTTTTAATAATAAATAATAAAAAATTGTATAGACTCGATTAAAAATTGCCCTTTTAATTATATTAAAACACTGATCTATTGCTTAATTCTCAACGAATTAATCCTGAGTGACCCAACTATATTTGTTCCGTCCCCAGTTTAACCAAATAAACTTGACATGGACCATTTATAAGGAACAGAAGGAGAATGTAATCTCGAAGAATACCAGAACACTTCGCACTCACTTAATGTCACCAGCCTGCTATCGTGCAAAAAATAAACAATTTCCTCAGTAATGAAACTTATTAGCTATATACTAAATAGATTAATTCACAAGAGTATAAGAGACAGGATATATTTCAACAAAAAAATGCTTATAATCAACAGGATTGGACCATTTAACTTGGTATCTTCATTAACAGAGGATTGAGCGCTAATAGGAATCATTGAAAGTTCTAGACAACTTCTGTTTACTCATAACTCTGTTACAAGAAAGTAATGACTGTAAGAATTGTAGAGGTGCATATCGATAACGGGATAGGTACGATCGATATACTAAATTATGTTAAGTATTAATAGGAATAATTTTTTGCTATCTGAAAATATTTCTTCAAAACCACGTTAGAAAATAAATTATCCATTGTGCGAATTGCGTGGCGAAGCGTTAGTATTGGAATGAGTGTCATAATAAAAAATCTTATATTTATAGGAAAACAACAACCCTTACTCGTAACGACCAATCAGGAGGCAGAGTGCTAATGAAGGTCACGATGACGCATCGACCCCGCGTGTGCAGGTAGCTAAGTATCGATAACGGGTTGCTTCGCGTTTTCTTTTTTTTTTCGGGCTGATGGCCGCTGTCTGGGGCTGATTAGCCCCAGGGATTTTACAGTTTCACCAGGTTGAGAGGTGACCGAGCGCTTATGGCTCTCAGTCGAGACCTCTATATATAGGTAACGAATTACACGTAGCAGGGTATTTCGTCTTAGTCCTCAGGGGTGACAATATATCTATAATTTTAATTTCTATATTTTTAATGTTGACGATAAACCATCTTGGCCAGACAGCTTGATCCAGGATAGATGTATTAGAGATATTAGGATAGATGTGTTAGAGGAAATAAAGGTTAACATTATATATTACAGTGGTAGAGCTATGCTGCATTTTGTTTCTAGCTGAAGAATGAATGGGTCAGCTCGGCTGGGGTAGGACAACGCCCTCACAGGATACCACCGTAAAATATCAGCAAAATGCTACTGTGTTTCGTCCGATGAGTGCAGGGATCCGGAGACCTTTATTACTGGTGATGAAGCATTCCATCTCAGGCTTCAAGGGTGACAACGCATCTGCATTACCATTCCTCATCAAAGATGAACGTAGATACGTAGTCACGGGAATCGCTTACCATCAGGTGAACTGTGTACTCGTTTATTACTCGCAGGGTAATAAAGAAAAAAACACAATTGCAATGAGCACATTCTATTTTCTGTTACTCCTGTTTAGTAAATTAAATATTTACATGAAAATCTTAGTGTATAATTTTATATCTCTAAATTAGAAAACTCCCAAGATAAAGTTTATAAATTTAAACTTTTTGATTTATTTTATCAATGAAAATTAGCACGAAAAATTAGAATTCTTGGAATCCAACCTTTGAAGGAGGCAGTTATGAATAAAAGATGAATGTTAAAATGTTTTCTGTGGTCGACGTGAAAAATGTTATAAAAAATTCTTTTATTTTCATATTCATATGGGATATTCTAATGAAAGAAAATGATGTGTAAATTTTCTTAAGACTACAGCAAAATTTTATTGCATTCAATAAAAATCTACGTTTTATATCGACTTTAAAAGAAATTTAAAGCTTATTGAGATTTAAAAAGGGGATGTCGAGAATGTTCATGAATGCCGTTAGGTTCCAAGAAATTAAAATACAACGACAATTTATAAAGGTTGACATATACAAAGTTATAATAATATAATCAATTTTAAAACAGTGTTAGTGTAGTTTATCGAATACCTAGTGAGTAATTTGAACGACTGTCAACTACTGGTAAAAAATCAATTCAATTACCATTAATCATTACACTAACGCCATATTAGTAAAATGAAGAGAATAAAGACCTGTGTTTGGGACTAGTTGAGACCCTATTCGTTTTTAAATAAATTCCAACTTTTTCAAAATGCTTACTGCTGGCCACCGAATTAAAGAAAGTTTAATGTTTTATGTTATTAATATAAAATTTATAAAATAGCCCTCTTATTTTTTAAATTTTCCTGTGCTATTTCAAAAAACGAGCCTAAAGCAAAAACTAGCATATCGTTATCTCAATATTAATATCAAAGAAAAACCAAAGAACAGTTCCAAAACGAAGATTATTTTGGATTTTTATGACTAAGGTTGATCATATAGGAAAATTGCAAATCACTTGCGATGCTCTAAAGATGTGATAATGAATACCATCAAGCATTTCAAGAAGTTTAACACAACTGAAAACGTACCTAGGAAGTCGAGGCCTAGAAAAAAATCTCAACGCGAAGACTAAAGAGTGATATTGTTAAACAAAAAAGAACCGTTCAAAGCTTATTCGTTTGGAAATATTTGGTGCTGGAGGGTCAAGAGGTACGCCAGCAAGAACAATTAGAAGGCGATTATGTGAGGCAAACTTGTATGAAAGAATATCTCGTAAGGTACCACTTTTTACGGAAGCAAATAATAAAGCTAGATTTTAGTTTACAACAAATTATGAACTGATCGTGAAAATGTACTATTTTCGGAAGAAACAAAAATAAATTTGATTGTGAGACGTACTCCGAATAAAGAAAAGGATCTAGAGTTTACGAAGACAACAGTCAATTATGGAAATCAAAGAAGAGGGAACATCTAAGTTTGGGGCTGATTTTCCGGAGATGGTGTTGGACCTGTTAGGCAAATTGTTGTCAATGTGGATAAATTCCAGTACAAAAATAGTTTAGAGGCAACTTTAACAATGAAGATTAAAGTTTGCTGATGGTTTGGACTTTATAACAAGACAATGATCTAAAACAGACAGCAACAGTGATTAAAGACTTTCTACGGAGCCAACCAATATCGGACTTCGATTGGCCCCCGTACAATTCCGTCATTTGAAAATTTTCCTATTGAAAAGTTGCGGTACCACGTGAAGAAAATGGTGGCCACGAAACGTACTGCTGACTTTCATATACTTTCATAGGCTTTTAAAGAAAAATGGAAGCAAATTCCAATATCAACTAGCAACAAACTAATCTCTTCAATGCCGAAGCAATAACGGGCGATTATTTCTACTATAAAACATGCGACAAAATATTGATAACTACATAATGTCTTAAAAAAATATCTACAGTTAATTATAATAATAAATTATAATAAACTTAATTTAAATATTTATAAAAAATTTTTAGGTAGTGTATCTGTAAACATAAACGTAAACACCATGTGTGTTTATGAACTACTTATACTTCGTGAGTATGAAAAAACCAACATGGTGAGTATAAAAAATCATCAAAGAAATCCTAGTATATTCCTAGCGCTTTGATTAACCTTGGCACAGTTTTTGCAAAATTTTAGTTTATGTTAATTTTATATCCCAATATAGCTTCTACAGATCCTACTGTCTAATAAACAAAAATAATTAATCATCGGACAGCCTGTTTAATACAATAGAGTTTTTGTAACACTGCCACAGGACGCCATATGGTCGGGAAATAAATGAAGCTATTTTTCACTGTTCTTAAGTTGGAGCATTTATTTTTAGATCTAACATACTTTGGAATTTCAGAATACTTAGTAATGTTAATTGTTTGCGATGTTAAAACAGTGAAAAAAATATTTTTAAAATCTATTTTTTTGTGTGTATTTTTTATGCCAGATTTATCACACCAAAAGATATAAGATTAGATTGAAGAAAAGTTATGGAATTTATCCTTTATTTCGTACATCATCATTCAAAGCATTCAACTTGGACACGCATACATTTTTCGATACCTCTAAACCACTTGAAAAATCCCAATAAGTCATCTTTAGATATCTTAGAAATGTCAAAATTATAAGCAGTTAGGGCGTTATTTTTATGTAATTTTAGGAAATAGGTAAAAATAACAAGGTCAGCGGAACAAAGCGAGTGAATTGGTCTGGCATAAGTAGACGGAGCAGCATATCGGTGGCACCAGAGAAGGTGGCGTATTCTTTACTCCAGTCACTTAGCATGCAAAGCTGCTACTTCTGGAACACAAGACACAGTTAACTGTCCTTAGATCCTCTAGCAATCCAGTATCCTATAGATCCAATAGCAATGTGACTCGTCCTGCAGAAAATTAATTGTTAAATTAACAATTATATTCGTTTCATAGCTCTTTTAAATTTAACAATCCAATTAAAAACTGTTGATCGTGGACAAGCAGACTTTCCAAAATTTACCGCTTAAAGTTTCAAACATGGGGCGTTTTAGACCTTTTTTATAAAAATCTATTTAATAAGTGCTTTACAATCGTATCCGAAAAGAACCAGATTTTACGATTGTGTATAAATTGCCACTTAAATTTAAAAGTAAGAGTATTTTTTTAACTGATACAATGTTATAGTTACGAGTATGTTCATAAAAAATAAACAAAAATAGGGAAAAAAACAAACTCTGAACGGTGTCATGTCAACAAGTATCCCAACTTGGTGTGATGTTATGCGGTAGACACAAATTTGATGTTCAGATGGTGCCCTATTGCGTAACGCGTAAAACAATCGCGAGTACATACTGATCAAAAAAAGAGTTCAGTCAGATTGACTTTGAGCTACATTTACATACAATAATAATAAAACCACACAATAACAATAATGATAAAAATAATTTACACCAAACTAATACATTATCTACGATATATACTAATGTCGATTATCGCAAATTTACGTAAAACTTTTGACGAACTTAACGGGAAGATATATTTCAACGTGATGCCAACATTTAGATGTACAAAACTGAAAGCTCCCTCTATATGTTTTGTATACTATACATCCATAGGTGTATAGAGAATCAAATTTTACTTAAATACTACCAATTTTTCATTACTCATTGGTTTTCCTTCATAAAAAAAACATTTCAAATTGGAAGGTGGTAAGGATATATTGAATATGAATTAAAGTTTCTATGGGAAAATCTCCATAAAACGATAAATGTACGGTTATATAAGGCACCAGAAAGTACTAAATTTCGCTCACAATTTTCTTTGCTCCGGAAACTAGTCATTTGCATAAGAAAACGTAAAGTCGAGGGTTCAAATCATTAATCAATGTAACTATACTACAACGGTAAATACAAAACATGCATAGGGGGTAAAGTAAGTTGTATTTCATTATAAACATAATTTAATATGCCTATACTATACTGTTATGTATATTATATTAGTAATAAATAATTTGACATATTTTTTAGAAATTGGGATCAGATATTAAGTAATTTGTGTAAAAAGAAGTGAGCCCCTCCATACTTACTTTCGCTTATTTCCGCTTTAATTAAATAGAATTATAATAAATAATATATAATAATAATTAAATAAACAACTGTTATAGCTCAGGAGACCGATGATAAGGTGGTGCCACAGCATTGAGGAAGATCTCAGGGCCATGGGAAAGTTTACTGCCTGGAGAAAACAAGCCAAGGATCGGAATGAAGGGCAAAACACTGTTGAAGTAGCCAAGACCAATCAAGGGTAGCAGCGCCGAAGAAAGTAAAGTAAGTATTAGGTCTTTACCTATGAAATTACTGTTCTTCAGTATTGGCCATTTCAAACCAAAAAAATGAATTCTAAATTCAAATTTTTTTTAAAAGCATGACATTCTTTTTACAAAGTCAGTCTTTTGTTTATTGATTAGCTTTATATTTTCATTACGTATGAACATTTTTCGTCTTAATGTATACTTTAAAAATCGTGTTATACTCATATTGAGTTCCGTCGTGGCATCAACGGGGCACAAACGCCACGTAACATCAACAACGTTTACGGAGAGAACTTTACAAACGAACGCACAACCGGTTATTGGTTTGCCCGGTTCCGTTTTGGAAATTTTGATTTGAAAAATGAACCTAGTGGTCGTCCGGACACTTTGGTCAACAATGATGAATTAAAGGCGATTGTGGAAGCTGATGAAACTCAATCTACAGCTGAGCTAGCAGCAGCATCAAAACAATATTGGTCCATTTGCGACAAATTGGAAAGTAAAAGAGCTTGATAGATGGGTGCCCCACGAACTTAACGATCGCCAGCGCAACGTACGCGTTGAGACCTGATTAATCACAATTGTGATGAATCACACCAAACGGAGTGAATATTACTGCAGATGTGTACTGTGAAGAACTGAAGACAATGATCGAGAAGCTCGCACATTTGCAACCCGCTTTGGTCAATCAGTCGTCCCCGCTGCTCCTACATGACATGGTGCGACCCCATACTGCCAACAGACAGTCTCCTAGCTGCAAGAGTTAGGGTTGGAAGTTTTCCCTCATCCACCGTACTCACCCGACGTAGCACCCACCGACTATTACTTTTTCCAAAATTTGGAAAACTTTGTAGCGGAAAATAATTCAATTCTCGAGAGGCAGTACAAAATGCCTTTGAAGAGTTTGTTGCCTCCCGTCCAGCTGATTTTTACAAGAAGGGCATCAATAAACTACCACTGCGTTGGCAAAGATGCATCGATTACATGGGTGATTACTTTGAATAACAGAAATAAAAAAGTTTGAAAAAAAAATACTTTAAGTTATTTCATACAAAACGGCAATTTCATAGGTAAAGACCTATTACATACATATATCTCAGTATTTATGCACTCGCCTTTAATGGAAGTAAAAGTGTGGATCTACTAAAAATAATTAATCACAACCAGTTTAAATGCAATTATATAAATTATTTTTTAATGAAAATATGTTTACATCTTACTTGAGTGGTTTAAAAAAACTTTCCGCCCCTTTCTAGTATCATAGAGTATCTCTGAGATCCTTGTAAATCTTTTATTATAAAGGTCCCACTTCTGATTATTCTTGAGTGCGATTGATTTATTTTTTGCTTAAAGAACGTCCATGAATTTTCGTAACACTGCAGGATGCCATGAGATCGGGAAATAAATGGAGCTATTATATTTTAAATATATATATTTTAAAGTTCTTGAATCTGATTTGGAATTTAAGAATGCTTGGTAATTTTAATTGTTAAAAATGTCGAAAGAGGATAAAATTATTTTTAGCCCAGGTTCAGCCCTCTGGGGCACCTTTGTGCAACGACCCTTGGGTTACATAAATAAAGGTTTCGGCTGAGTGCCCTAAACGCTCGGCCACCTTTCAACCCGGTGAAACTGTGAAAGCCGTCGGACTATGAGTGGCCATCAGCCATAAACGTTCCAGCCACTGATCCGTTGGGACACAGCGAAAACATCTAAAAAACAAATAAGTGGCAGTAATAGTGAACGGCCTAATAACTAGTATTTTTAATACTATATTAGTTTAATTTATAATCAGTTTTGAACTTTTAATATCAATTCGTGAAATAAATAGTATTTGATTCGGACTACTTTATTATTCGCAATCCAGCAAAAGTGCACTTTGTCACGGTCATCTGATACGAGGCGAAACATCCACTGTGCATAATACATGTATTATTTATATTAGTAAATAGGAGACGAATAATTACTGTAATATTCCGTTTGCATTTTTTTAACATAAGGGTCAGTACACAAGTGAGAGCTTCTGCATTTTAGACAGAATCAAATAGTTTATAGTACTTAATATTAATGGTACATAATTTTTTTGATTATTTTCACATATTGGCAGTGGTAAAGCTACGCTGCTGCTACTATATAGCTACAGCATAAATGGGTAGGCTCAACCGGGGAAGAATAACGATTTCACGAAATATCACATGATAGAACTCGCAGCATAACCTATTGTTTCATTTATTGAGTGTAGATAATCCTCGAGCCTGACGTGGAATGCCTCGCATGTATTCACGTTTGTCATCCTTATTTTTATAAAAAAAAATTATTATTAACATTAACTGATACGCTAGAAATAGGCTATTAATAGCCAATATAAGAAATATACGAAAGATAAATGAATTATCATAGTGTTAATATATCACAGGTAACCTTACCCGAATTGGAATGATTGAACGAATTAAATTGACAAGTGATTTAGCGCAGTATCAGATGCTTCGACCGCTGCTGTTATAGATCATTCGGATCCAGGAAAATAAGTGCTTCTTAAGAGTGCTGCATTAAATGATGAATAGCATTTTTTTCTCATTCTGCTCATGACAATTTAATTTAATTATAACTTTTTTATGACACTTTCAAAGAAGTTCTATTACCCTTTTGTCATTAATAGATTGTTTTTGATATCTCATGTGAACAGTTATAACGAGTATAATATTCCTTTTTTTTATTTTATAACATTGAGAGGAACAAACGAGGACACAGTCCACTCGATGCCAAGTACGACTTACGACATCTTCATTCATCCTTGACAAGGAATCATAATGCAGATGCATTGTCACCCTTGAGGACTGGGATGGAATTGTCACCATTAATAAAGGTATCCGGATCCCTACACTCACCAGACGAAACACAGCAGAATTACAACATGCTGCTATTTTACGTTGATATTCTGTGAAGGCGCGGTCGAGCTGATCCATTCATTCTGCAGCTAGAAACAAACTGCAACTAACTAACTCTACCATTATGAAAAATATAATATAATAATAAAAGTATTGTTTTTCCATAAAGCAGTTACACAATCTCTCGTTGATAATATACATTTGATGTAACTTAGAAAAAAAGTTTTATGCCCTAAAATACATTGATATTTATACCATTTTTTTGGTATAAATACCATTTTGGTTTTGATTTCAAGTACTGGTCAACTTTTCCGTAAACCTCATTGAATGCTAAAAGAAAACGCATTGTAAAATAATTTTGCTTATACGTAGACTTGCGGGTACATGGATTCAGCTAGGTTGTTCCTTGTTATTTATTAGTTCACCAACTAACATAGAAATTCCGAGAAATTATTTATATATTGAAATATATGTTATTAAAAGAGCTTATATATTACTGTTGTATAAGAGATATATTATTGTCATTGTAGTATACCTTATGCTATTTTTGTATAAGAATATAATAAGAATTGAAATAGTCTTGTAAAAGCACAATATCAATGGATTAAAGTACTATTGGCATCTGTTGTCTATCTTTTGTATTAGGATATCATAAATTTAAACAAATGATAAATATATTTTCAAAGTAGCAAATTCCGTGTAATGTTACGTGGATTTAATTAATTCAAGGCCTGTTAACGTGTGCGTCATTTCCGAAACACGACTGTCTGTGGCATGTATCTCCTCACTTTAACCATTAGACATGGAAAATTCAACCACTAACAAAGTCATTTTAGAAAAGTAATTTGACATTACATAGATCAGTGTAATAAACACTAACGGTTCAATACATAATTACACAGCTTCAATAACGCTATTTGTGGTGGAATCGTACTGCAGATTGTGATGGAATCGCATTGCAGATTGTTTTAAGCTTGAATATAAATGGGTTTTTTTCGAATTTTATTCGATCGGGAATGACCGCGTCCTCATAGAACAAGAAATATCAACATGATTCTACCGTGTTTCGTATGAGGAGCTTAAATAAAAACAAAAACGTGACTCACATAATACATAAAACGATATAAATATAAAGTACTTGCACAAAAAGCCATTAAATCCAAATATTTTCTTAATTCCTCCTATTCTAATGCAGCTTTCGACGAGAAAATCATACTTAAATTATTATCGGACACGTCATATGTCATCGTCAGTGTTATACAAAATTGTCAGCTTTGCGAATGGTATTTAACAGAACAGACATGTAAGTAGAGAACAAGCAAAGAAAAATATTGAATTCGATATATATAATAATTAAACTAATAACCCTAAACGAATTAGAAATTGCATTATACCTTTAACAATAAATATTATGTTGTAATTAAAATTGTATGTAAGATGTAGTGTTACTACATCTTACAATTTCCATTAACTAAAAACAGCAGCAAACTTAGTTTATTTGCGTAGAAAAATTTAATAGTAAAATGTATATCAAAATTAAACGTTAAAGAAATTTGTTTTATCGGAACGAAAATTCTTCGTGAAAATTTCCTATAACCGCACGTCGTTCGCACTTGTTCTACGTAAAATATGACGGGAACAAAAGAGTGCTGCTGCCAAATAAGTTTGTTTTGTTTCCTAGATTAACGGTATACCCAGAACCTGTAAAAAGTGAAAATATGTTCTAACTATATTTGTTTATAATTTTGTAAGCTCGTAAAAGACCTTTGCAAGTCTGCTTTAAGTCGATGGTGTAGGTGTTTGAGGACTCTGTGGCAGTCTGTGTGACTAGTAATGTGCTCAAAATTATGATGAACATTGTAATTTATTAAAAAAGATATGTAAATCTATGAAGTGATAAGGATAGATTTAAACATCAGGAAAATTTAAAATAACTTAAAACTAGCACACCTAAATGCTGAACTAGAAGACTCAACTTTTTATTTCATACCATTGCTTTACGACAAATTTCTGCTTCGTAGTATTCTTTTTACTAATTATTTATTTGGAAAACGAAATAAGCTTTTGCTCTCTTATTTTTTTTTGCTGTATTTCAAAATGATTTTTTTAAAACGGTTTAACTTATACGGAAAATTATAATAAATCTCTATTCTACCTTCTATAATCCTCTTCTAATTGACATTATGTCTTAATATCTTCACTGATAATCTATAATCTAGCAGAAAATAGGCTCGGTGTTTGTGAACCCAGGTTTCTATAAGATCATGTATTTTAAGGTTACTAGGAGATGACAACTGCTTTATTTGAAAACCTAAGTGAGGCCGCTATCATGACTAAACATGGTACACATTAGCGGAGCTAACCTTTCTGGAGGATTTTAATGCCGGCCACTTGGATTGCCTGTTGCCATACCAGAAAACCAACCATGCTAAAATGGGAAGCACGGTAGACAAGTATTGACTTCAGTGCTTATAAAAAAAATGTGTTACTTAAATTATATATTTTACCCATATCATCTTAACGAAATAAGAAAAATTGGATGCATGAAGCCGATACTTCTAAAGATTTTTATCTCGGTAGACTTTATAGCTAAGACGGTGATATGATCTGAAATAAGTATATCATACATAAAAAAATTACAGTAATAATTCCAAATATTTTTCGAATTCTCGAAGATGTCTTTTTTCTATTAGAACGCCACAATTACAATTCATTACAGATTACAATTAATAAACAACACGAGAGAAAAACAATGAATGCTTATATAAACACAAATACAACTATAACAAATACATTGAATAAAACTAATTTTACGGATTTTATCGCGTTTAATTTAAAAGTTTTTATCCCGAAAATCAATTGAATTAATATCGACAAGTATCTACTTATTAATATACTATAAACAGTAAAATTCAGTCCCATTCAATTATTTCACAGGTAGAAATGGACAAGAGATTCTTTGAGGCTTTTTTACTTATGAAGAGGCTTTCTCTTCATTAACAGAAAGCTGCAAAATCGCTTAGTCCAACTTCAAATATTCTGGTACAATTATTCAGACGAATAGTAAAGCACAGAACGGATGGTCGCATCAATTTATTATAATACATCGGCACAGATAGTATATACTATGCCGACAGAGTAATAAAGATAAAATTCCACTTAGCAGTAGTACGAGCCAATAGTGCCTAGAGACGTATAACTCGAAAAGTGAGGTTAAGCATGTGTATAAAACTGCTGTTTAATATTAACTTAGAAGAAGTTATACAATATTTATTTCGTTATAAAATATAAAGAACCTTATGTATTAAAATTAAAAGCAGATGGTTTTAACAATATATCTACATAAATAAAAATACGCCTATATTTAAATCAGTATTTAGGAATTAAACTTGAACTTTCCACAGATTTATGAAATTATTAAAATCTTTTATTTGCTTTCTATAACTTTATTATTTACAAATATAAATAATAATTTTAATACTATATAAGATGGTTTGCACGGTATGAATGAGAAAATACCTATCATTACATAACCGAACATATGACATCCGTCTTGGGAGAACATTAGAAGCTATTGTGTTAATGGAACACTATGTAGGAAAATCAATCAAGCACAGATGTTGCCGTGATTCCTTAGTGAAAGTAAAAGGATTTATGTTAGGGTGGAAACAAACATTAACTACACGACTTCTTATTAACCACGATACCATAATATATGAAATGTTATAGGGTTTTGTTTATTTTATGTAAATAGTTTAATACTCTATTAGTTTTACTTCCAGCTTCATCTACGCAACGCTGACTAAGTTATAGTAATATAGCTCAAGGCATAATTAAACATATTCTATACGTAAAAAAAAAATATCGTGAGTCAGATATGGCTTAATTACATTCTTAAATGAATAAGAAAAAAAAAGAATAACGTATTATTTTTATATTCCCAGAAACATTTATCCATTATATATCATAATTATTTGACCTCATATCTCAAATACACATATGTATTAAGTGATTTTGATTAACGAAATCTTCTCGATTTTTTGGATACGTAAGTGGATGTAATAAAAATATTTAATTAATTAATTTATAAGCCAACGTTTCAAATTCACAACTGTTACATGATGTATATGACGCGCTAACACGGCTTTTCAAATCCAACATATTTTTTATAGATTTTAGGGTTTTATGATCATAAAATATATTATCAATACTATATAAATATGATACATTAAGAACATTGTAAGCAAGGTTTTATTTCATTTTAAAATAGCACTCGTATAAAGTGCTATTATACTATAACAGGTATAGTATATACTGGTGAAGTAAGTAAAATTTAATTTATGTGTTTTGCAGCTTACGCAGAAGGCCCGCAACTATTAATCCACCTGTTAGCTTTCATTTCAAACTGTTGTAAGCCGGGTTTCTTTTGCGGTGGCTCTGAGATTCAAAGAGAAAATCATCAGTACTTGAATATATTATATAATATAGAATTAAATGGGATATTATATTTAACTGTTTGCTCTAACATTAATAATATGATTTACATAAAATTAAGATCTGTATGGAACAGCTGGCCTTTATCAGATATTTTTTTTTTAATTTGATTATTATATTTGTTTTATTATGATGTATTTCAATATTTTACAGCTATATGATCATTACCGGCATCATTCCATTTTGCTGGGCCTGAACGTATTGCCAAAAATTATTTATTAAAATAATCTTTACGTCATTTATCTCACCCGGGGTAGAAAGAGTTTAAAGGTTATCACCCTCAGCTTGTTAGGTCTCAATCGTGGGGCAACCTATGGTTGTATACTGGGCACCACTGTTAGCAAATGATTTGTTCATACATAAGAATCTAAAAAACGGAAACTGACTAGACCTCTACGTGATTTCAAAGCTTTCCATTTGGCTGGAACTGGTAAAATTTAATGTTTTTTTTTAAATGTTGATTAAGAGTGGTTTTTATATATTATATATTTAAGCAATACTTATATATATGTATAATTATTTATTTTAATACTGAACCAGTCTTGGGAGCTCGTCCCCGTTACATCATAGGCTCGGAAGATGCTAAAAGAAGATGATAAAATAAAGAAGAAACGCTTCTCTGGGTACCCGAATGTCACACGTGCTTATTTCCGGTAACCTTAACGGAAGCTATGCTCACAGCAGTCACAAAGAGCTTTATCTGGGCCACCTTATCACAAGAACAAAGAAGGAACCCACTCCCTCCGCACATAAGGTAAGCACATATGGAAATGCCACAAATGCTTGGATTTATTTAGTATTATAAATTCCTAAGATAATATATAATGATATGTATATATAATTGTATAAATATTTAGATGTACTGTATGTTTCTTTTTTTCTTTATTATTATTCATTTGTCCTTGATTTCTCTGAACCCTCCCAAGTTTGACTGATAGATAATGCCTTAGGCATTAAGTCCGCCTTTGTGCATATGTTAGTTGTACAAAAGTTTATAAATAGATAAATAAAAAATTTCGATTATTAAAAAAAACTCAACGATAATATGATGAGAAGAAAAAAGATATTCCTTTCTGCACAGATTGCAATAAAAGAGATGTGGCATATTTTATAAAAAAATATTTACACCCGTACCGAGAGAACAATTTAAGATGCTACGACTTAGCGTTTTGCAGGTATTAAGCAAATCTCAGTTAGTATTCAAAGCACCTAAACATCCGGAGCAAGTCGACCTAAATACGTATCCACTGCGGGAAAATTAATTAATTTCATAGGTCTGTAATTTAGAACAAACATTTGCCATCAAGCGGATAATCAATCATAACATAATCTGTCCAAGATAGTTAACTTCTCTTAATGGCGTCTAATCAACTATACCATAATTATTAAAGATTATTCGTAAATATGGTACGCATAAAATTGAAATCAGGTATTTGAATCCTATAATATTATAGCCATTTAATTATAGTGCTTTAATTTACTTATGTTTTCTAATTGAAAAAATCATGTTTATATTTTTTTTAGTGACGTCATCTATCCTATGGCATCTGTACCATATAACTGATGTTTACACCATAACCATTACCAATGTAATAACTCTCTTACTCTTTTGTAGCCTGGTATCCTTATACTTTCTACGAATTGTTTTTTTAACAAAGACACTGCTTTTAGCAGTCATAGAGCAAAACAGCAGCTAGTGTAACATGAATGCGTCGGATAAACCCGAAAGGAGCACTCTCTTCACAGAATACCAGCAAAACCTATAGGTTATAATAGTTCAGTTAGTTCACTTTCAATAGTTCCATAATCCCATTACATACCCAATTACAGATAACGACATATAGGTGTTTATGGGCATTTACAAACAGGTGAACTTTGTCCTAATTAGTCACTCTAAGTGTAATAAAAAAGATTTTTCGAGCCCACCTATGTACTTTTTTTGTTATTGTAGGGGAAATCTTTAAAACATACCTGACCTCCTGGGGGAGCCAGGGTTATGTGGGACCTCTAACCACTAAAACGAGACGGCGACGCCGGGCCGGTGGCAACGGACGCACCAGCCCGTCAGCCCTTTAGTACCGGGCTTTTAAAATAGGGCTAAGGTACCCCAGGCCTGTCGTACAAGGTGACTTAAGGGGGCTTTAAGTTCGCCCTATTTACCTATTCCACAGATTGTCGTTACGAGTTATTAACTAACATTAACATAATATTTAATTATAGTCTGTTTTCCTGTACAATTGTTAGTACACTCTGTTTGTTACTACCTCCTGCTGGATAACGTACACAAATGGATAGGGTGTGGATCGGTGTAATTAGCACTGCATGTAAGCAATGTAATATCGTATTGCTTTCCACTTACTTTACATACTTTCTTCGGCGCTAGAACCCTTTATGGGTCTTGGCCACTTCTACAATGTTTTGCCATTCGATCTGATCCGATTCTTGGCTTTTCTTCTCCAGACGGTAAACTTTCCTTTGGTCCTGATATCTTCCTCAATGCTGTCACACCATCTCAACTTCGGCCTCTCTCTTGGTCTTTTTCGTTGCGGCTTCCTTATTACCATGGATGCCATCATATGGTCTGCCTTCATCTCAACGTATTCTGCCCACCTTGGGCATTGAGGAATCTGACACTCATTCGAGATGTTATTCACCATACAGTGTTAATTACTAATAGCAATTCAATGACCAATCATATAACAGACAACAGTTGCAACTAAAACTATCGTGTTTGCTGTGTCCTGTTTACTCTTGGTGATAATAGATCCGTGCAGACTTTCATCATCATTAATAAGGAATGCAAGTGCGTTGTCGCGCGTGAGTACCGGAGTGGTGGATATCTTATTTTAACTATACTTACTTTAACTATATTTATAGGTCACTGGTATCCTTACCATATGAAAAACTTTAAACTGCTATTTAATAGTAGTATTCTGAGAAGGTCATATATTTCTGTTCAAGGCGACTCATTCATGGAGCAGTTAGTTTTTTTATGAGCGATACGACTTACTTATAAAACACACATAACCAACACAAAAGATCGAATACTAAATTCCAATGTTGTGTCAAGTTATTTATTTCATAATTAAACTTTTGTGTAATTAGTTCTTTTTGCGTATTTGAAAGAAACAATTATAGTAATATTAAAAAAACAAAAACTTCTTTCACTTCGGTCAAACATTTAAAATCACCAAAGTTACTAAAGTTGTGAGCCGAACATCCTATTTTTAATGTTTCCCCTTAATTTCTTAGCTCTTTACACCATCTGAACAAGCAATTTTTCATTTCAAATGACATAGCAAAAAAGAATTGGAACTTCAGAACAAAGTTTGGCAGTTACCGTTTCGAGTTACATTTTTTGTAGAAGGTCGAGAAACAATTCTATATTATTTAAGTTTACATTTAAGGTTTAACGCTTAAAAATACTTAAAAAAAGGATATTTTTCAAGCTCAGTAACATTTATTTAATGTTTAATTAGTATTATAAAAATAACTTATTTAACTAATACACAGCCACCTACATTCGTTTGCGTGATAGGTTAGACTATAAAGCCACTCGATTGAGCGAACCTCTGGTGACCCGAGCCAAGTGGCTTTATGTGGCTGGCCTATGGCGGTAAAATGGCTCAGGGTGGCCATTCCAGCTCGGGACACTGAATCCACCTTATACGTATGCAGATAGACTGCAGGATGCGATGGTCTTAGTGTGAAAGGGGCCGTTTCCCTCTGCAGCCAAGTTGAAGTCACTGGGTATAAGAGTGATGGTATTACGTTGCGTCACTCTTCCTACACTATGAGACAAGCGGGGCTACATTACTATGCGACTCTTGAGGCAGAGGCAGTAGATGTTCTCTCCATGCGTCAACGGCGGTCTAGGCACATAGATCTAGTCATAGATGACCTTTAAATATAACAGTTTTAAGAATGCAAACCTCATTTAAATTGATATAAAATAAACCAATTCAATTTAGGGCTACGCTCGTCATCATCTACTATTTTATTTATTTATTTACTTTATTTGTTTTTCCAACAATGAGTACAATAAATACAGTACAATATATACGGTACCATAATTTAACTAATTGTCTCATTACTTACGGGAAAACACAGCACGTACAGAAAATATATTGTGCGTACTACCTACTTACGTAACATTTACCTTAAAAAAAAATTACTTATAAAACATAACCGAAAACAAAAAATATTATTCTCGGCTCCCTGCAAACACCTTTTTTATCACATGGTAAGAGGTTACTGCAAAATCAATTACTTTACTAAAACGGTTGGACATAGAATACACGCGTGATAATTGAGTGTACTCTTAGGTTGGTATGATATTTGGGTAAGTGAAAAAGTTTAACATTTTTTGGTCTTTGTGGTCTATTATAGACATATAAACATAGCGTAAAACCCACTTGAATTAATTGGGTTTTACGCTATGATTTTTTGTAGCATTTTGTTAATCTCATATGTGTGTGTTCTAGGAATGAATAGAATCTACTCAACTAAAATTATTTACTACCCGTTCTATTCAGAAATTTCAGTGAAATCGCTGTACATGTATACACAAAATACGCATTGATTCGGTAACCAAAGCCTAGGAGGACTCTTTTGAAATCGGCTAAAGAAATATTTCCTACTATTTCTGTGGTGGGGTAGTAATATAACCTAATATATACGAAATATTATGCTAAATGGCTACCATTACTGAACACATGACGTCCACTGAGAAAAGCATTAGGTTAAGCTGTGATAATGGATATATAAAAGAAAGTCAATCAAATACAGATGTTACCATGCTTTCTTAGAGAAAGTAAAGGATTTATGTTACGGTGGAAACAAACATTTGCAACACGACTGTTAACCACGATTATATAGTATATGATAAAAAAAAAAACTATAAATTATAAAATAATTTAATTCTATTTTCGAATTATGTCAACAAAACTGGGCACTCATTACCATATATAGAGCATAGAAGAAGTAAAGATCAGTATTGTATTCTAGCAATTAACCCTGTTTTTTTATTTATTAACTTATGTTTTGTGATAGCTCATGTATTATAAATAGTCATATTTGTTTAGCGTTGACTATTTATATAAGTTTAAGTGTTTATGTTTATTTTCTATCACTTTCCTTATCTCCTCATACTGCATACTATTTAAAATTTACTTTCTATTTCTGCAATAAAACATTATGACCTAATTCTTATGTCTAACTTACAGTTTTCTATATCTCTTTTTCTAATGAAATTTTAAGTAGTCAAATTTTAATATTCAATTATTATGTACTATTATGTACATATTATCTTATTTTATATGACACCCGCGTGTTGCTGTGTTTAGAACTAAGCTGCTGCGGATCCTCGGTTCGGGCCTCAGTCTTGGAACAATATTTGTGTGTAACAAATTATTGGTTTGCGCATCTGGGTTTTATGTACTCGTAGGTATTTTCCGTGCCCCGACACTGCATCAGATCCTCCGATCTTATTACATATGTAGTACATCTGAATAGG
The DNA here is from genome assembly GCA_029286865.1 of Teinopalpus imperialis. Classification (NCBI taxonomy): domain Eukaryota; kingdom Metazoa; phylum Arthropoda; class Insecta; order Lepidoptera; family Papilionidae; genus Teinopalpus; species Teinopalpus imperialis. Next base: position 6,359,051 of record JAGSMU010000020.1, on the reverse strand, counting down.
GAAGGGAAGAAGTGTGTGCCTCCGTGTTTGTGCAAATTCTTACGGCACTATAAAATTCTGTGCAGTTGTAGTCATATGGTAATAACCAGAAGGTAATATCGCCTTGGTCGGTTTTTTTTTACATTAGAGTAACCGAGCACACAGTTCACCTGATGGCAAGTGATTCCTGCGGCCCATGACATCTATATTCATCCTTGAGAAGGAATCATAATGCAGACGCGTTGTCACCCGTAATAAAGATCTCCGGATCCCTACACGCACCAGACGAAACACAGCAGCATTATGCTGCTATTTTACGCTGGTATTCTGTGAGGGCGTGTTACTACCCGGCACGAGTTGACCCATTCATTCTTCAGCTAGAAAAAATCTGCAGTTTTGCTCTACCACCGACCTGGAGGATATCATCACCTTATTTTTAATAAATTATTTAGTATCTTTGTTTAATGTATTTTAAAATATACAATTTACTAACTGGTACTCGACTATTAGAATGCTAAGCTGCGGGACATAACTTGAAAACAAAAGAATGTCAGAAAAGGATGCGACATGGGAATACGATCGAGTAGGAGGTTTGTGCTGAGAGATTCTAAGAAGAATAAATGTCGACCGTAACTTATTACATAGTTACATCCGATTATGACATTCATAAGAAAAGTTCTTGGATCACACATGGTCCTGCTGCTGATTTTTGAGCTCTAAAGCTATACGTGCCCACCAGGATATATACTGATTATACAAGAGCACTATTACACTCAACGGTATCATTCACGGTACCAGAGAATCAAAAATATCTTAAGGTTTTGTTTTTATATTTCATTTTCTAATATTATGGGTGGTAAACGAGCACACAGTTTACTTGATAGTGAGTGATCACAGCGACCCATGATATGTACGAAAACAAATATTCAAAATGCCAATGCGTTGTCATCTTTGGGCTAAGAAGGTATGCGTCGCAATATTTAATTCAATCCCATCCCAGCATCATGCTACTATTTCACGTTAGTGTTCTCTGGGGCCGTGGTCCTTATAAGTCAACTAAGCGGACATCGAGTATTACAGATACAATAGTAAATTCGCTCATCTCTACAAGATTTAATAATTTTAAACTTGTACATTATTTTTGAACTTTATTTATTATGTTTATTTTCCACTATATGTAATAACTGGCGACTAAATTTATACGAAAGACTTCATAAATGTTAAGATGTTGTTCTCGTTTTGCTCAAGCATCAACGAACAAAATAAACTTCACAATGTTTTATTAATTGTTATTCTGCATTGCGAAGTGTAAGCTTTTTTTTAAGTTAATATATAAAACTTTTAGCCATTAATTTATGTTCATAAAAGTAAATGTTCTTAAAATAGGGTTAACTTCAGTCACGTTTAATTTTTATTTATAAATAATAGACCAATATTTAATTACGAAGGTTCTTTTTAACCGTTATCGTAAGTTACTAATATTACTTTTGATTAATGATGCGAACCCTCCGCTTTAAGTTTTGACTTCCGGAGCAAAGAAAACTAAGGGCGGGTTTTAATAGTTTCAGTTGATTCATTGCCGTAACGTAAACTTCTCTGAAAGTCAACCTAATGTTAAAACATTATCCATATCAAATAATAGTATGAGATTTTACGTTTAAAATGATTACCACATAGCATAGAGTACTAAAAAAATGCTGCCTTTATTAATTTAAATAAAATATAATTCCGTTTCATATTCAACCCGTTGAATAAGTTTTATTGTTTTACGAGTACCATTAAAAATTTGCTTCAATTATCATTGAAAACTTAATTACACATTTCGTATAAATATATATATATATATATATATATATATATATATATATATTTACAGAGTATGCATGTATTCCTAGAAGTTTCTAACATATTCGAGACATACATAAACATTGCCCTAAATTAGGTAGAATCAATACAGGTGAGCGTGTTCCATTATGCCGCGTTATGGAAAAATACAATGACTGTCGGTTAATCTACACCGACGGAGTGGCAGTGAAGCGACTAATTTGGTAATAAATGAAATTCAACTTAATTCACTTTAGCACTAGGGCTCGATATGATAGCAAAGAAATGCAATAGGATATTATTTTGCCAATTTGAGTCGTATGCTGAAAAAAAAGGATTTTAGTAAATTAAATTTTACTTTAAGTAAATTAAATTAGTACTATTACACTACTCGATCGACCTGCGCAAAAAGCTTAAGCCAGGATTCATACAACCAGCTACTCTAACCGGCCACACAAGCCAGGGGGCGTCCCTCACTTTATTAGAATAAACATGGCCATAACTCGAGGACAATCACAATTTTTAATTATAGGTTCCATTCCCGTGCAACTGTTAGTACAGTGCTAAGTTCTGCTGCAGAATGCAAGCCAAGTACACAAATGGATTGGTATGCTTAGAATATATTGCTTTCCACCACACAGTGTTAATTACTAGTGCTGAAACCAAATATCTTTACTTAATTTAACTTGCACACAAATTATCTTAGTTTCTTAATTTATTTATTTTGTTAACATTTAATTAAATTAAAGAATTAGGTACCGTTATATTCTATCTGATGATGGTCAGATCCCTCAGGTCGGTGTCGATTTAATAGTATCGCTAGTATTTACAGAGGCACTCACTCATGTGTGGAAGATTGAAGAAGATTCACATACAAGATAAGAAACACAATCAGACTTGAAATCAAAAAAAAATTGTGAATTATTGGCCTCTGCTCCAAACGAGAACTTGGAACTCAACACGCGGTTCAATCTTGAAGCAATTATCGTTTTTTTTTTTAACATTAGGATTGACATACGAGTATCAGCTACTCGATTTTTAGTAATTACTGCAGCATATGACATCCACAAAAAAGTCAATGACGTAATAAGGAATCGTAATTTAGATGCGTTATATCCTCTGTAGACAAAGATAGAACGCCTCATAACCTGTGATATTTTTGATAGTGATATATATTATAACTTATGGAAAATGTTATATAACTTTTAGGATTTATGTTCTTTATACAGCTGCCAAAACTCGAAGTAAAAAACCCTATATACATATAATATTAGGCATATTCCACAATTTTTTAAATTACGATTCACAGCCAGGGATAATTCAACACAAATTCATCGTTTTCTGGTCTTGGTGAATACGGCACATCATGACCCAGACATCTGTTCATGCCTTCGACCCTATATCACGTACGTTATTATTCATATTGACTAGGCAACGGGACAAAGAATGAGTTCGTCTATGCGCGAATGCTTACGACTCTTTACGACTTTTTTAAGATTGTTTATAACACAGGTGTCATCTTGTAAAACCAGGTAACGCCATTGTCAAAATAAGCTAAGAAGAGGTTATCAAATACATTCAAAATGAGGATCATTTACATTTAAAAGCTTGAGTAATAGTAGAATTGAAAGAATTTTACTGAGAAAAATACGTTTTTCAAGAAATTCCTCGAAGTTTTGCTTCAGTTAAAAGTGAAATAAAAAGTATTATTTGGATGAGATACCGAAAATACACTGTAAATGGAAAAGCAACGGTTCACTGAGCTCGTGATTTCTTTCACGTTTCATGACGTGATAAATGAGCAGAGACGCAGTGGAGCAATTGTAGAGTGCCTGCTCGAACTGAGCCCGAGATGAGAAATACTAAAAAAAACCATCTTAATTTTTTTTTATTCGTGTTTGTTATATCTATTTCAATTTACCTGTTTAATCAACAGAAAAATATAAATCTTAGTAACTCATTGTTCGATTACTGGGATTAAAACTAGGGCATAATATATTTTTTTTAATTGACATAACATCTAAATCCATTCTCAACTAACATTCACATGTGGATGCTGATAAATGAAGTGGAATGCCTCGTTACCTGTAATTGGATTCCCGGAACCCTAATATTAAAATCCAAACACATCAATACTATGCTATTACTTTAACCTGGAATTATATGCGTGTCCTTACCCGGTGTAGGTGACTCATTCCTGTTGCAGATATAAACTAGAGGGCGTGGCTCTACGACTGTTAAAATATTACATAATACGTGCAATCTGAATTCGATCTCCAGTTTTTAGAGCCAGATTAAATAATAAATTTTGAAAATGAACTAACTGTGCATTTTTAATTTTTAAATAGTATATTTTTAATAGTTTTCCCTATATTCAAAAAAAAATTTAATTATTATATATTTATATGAGCAAAGTAATTATTATACAAAAATTTGTAAACTTATTACAGCGCCATCTTTGAAAAACACTAGATACTGTAAAAGTCAAGTCTTAAAGTAAAGTGAACAATAAAGTAAATGTTCAACCGGAACTCGAGAGATGGCGCATAATTTAAAGGTTGTAAAAACATTTAAAATATATTTTTACTACTGACTGAATTTTCGTATTTATTACATTACATAGAACGTAGAAAAAACAACAAAAACAATAAATATTATATGAAATTATAACAAAACAGAACAGCCTTTTTAAGCAAAATAATTCAGAAACTCTATAAAGGTCTCATAATATTCAACTTAATAAACTGAAGTGAATGATATCGCACTTTACCATTAATCATACCGCTGAACATCGGCCTTTCACAGATTGAGCATTGTCCCGAGTTGATTAATATACGTCGATTGCAATACATTTCTGTATTAATGTACATAAACCGGTGGTACATAATGGACCATTGACATTGACTTATCGCAATGGGCAAAAAACAAAAATTATGGGAGAGAATGACCGACCGATCGAGATGGCTCGATTAGGATAGGACCACGCCTTCACAGAATATCAGCGTAAAGTAGCAGCATAATGCTACAAGAATGGTGACGAGGCATTCCATCTCAGTCCTCAAGGGAGGCAACGCATCTCCATTATGATTCCTTGCCAAGGATAAAAGTAAATGCCATGAGCCGCAGGAATCACTTACCATCAGGTGAACTGTGTGCTCGTTTGTTACTCTCAATGTAATATATTTTTTTAACATTATTTAAAATTGACAAAACTTTCTGACTCTTGATAGTGTTTATATGGCATAATCATTTGGATTACTTTGATCATATAACGATCATATATAAAATATCGAAACAAAAAAACGCCTCGTAAGCAGTGTGAGAATCACTTTCCGTAAGGGAGTCCGTAAAAATTAGCACTTCCTTTATTCCGATTTCTCTCTTTCATCATAGCAAATACACTAGCAGTAATCTACAATGTTACTCTGAAATTCTGGAAAACGAAGACTTACCCAGGATTTGTGCTACAGCTATTTATTATATTGTAACCTCAAACGTTATAAACTAGGAAGTTACGGATTAAAACTTTATCTCGTCTTTTTTATCTAATTTTCCATTTGATTACCTTATTCTTAAATTAAATTTACTGAGACTGTCATTTTGTTTCTTTCCTAGTTGAACAAAAAATACCTTAAGGCGTTCTTGTACGCTCCGCTGGACCCGTAATTTTATTTAAGAAATATTACAAAGTTTTGACATAAACTTCTGCAATTTTTTACTATTATATTTTTGGAAATACGATTGTGGTGATACAATTTTATAAGCTTTTTTAAGCTAAAAAAACAGCAGCACAGCTCTTCCGAGAAAGTGCCATCGAGAGCTGACATTTGAAAGATATGTGCATGCTGGGCGGGTCTTGGGTTCAGCGTTTCGGAATGTTAATTTTAATGGTTATCTAAAGTGTCGCTCATTAGTTAGCTCGGCCCATAGCAGACGCGTAGCGAATATTATTTGTTGAAGATATATTATGATATATACCTAAAATATAAACTCTCACACATTTTTATACGTTTTAACAATATTTATGTAAAAAAAAGTAGTATTGTATTGGGGGTATTATTACCATTTATGGGTCGGACTACATAATCTTGCGATTATTCACAGCTCGTTGTTGCGACAAAATTTCGCCGCCCTTCAGCCTCTCTGCCCGCATTTTAACGAAACTTCGCGAAAATGGACACAGCGTTTGCATTATATTTACATTTATCGGACTTCTTTAATTTTCAGGTTAACGATTATTCAATTAACTATTTAAGAAATATGGATAAATTTGTGTCAATAAATACTTTAAGTATGTGGTTTTATAGTTTTATTTTACCATCACTATCTCAGTGAAACGCAAAAATAAAAGTATTATATTATTAAATATTAAAAATATCATATATACGTATAATTATACAATTATAATACAATACAAGTATAATTATATAATTATAAAATTATACATATATAAATATAATAACGTTATAATAACTACTTTTGACTAGTCGAAGCGTCAAACCGAGACCGCGACTTTACAGTTACTCTTTTCAAAACATGTTCATTAAATAGGTTTTGTTCTACATGAACCTAGTAGAACGAGAAAATAATAGGGTTTTAATTTCGAAGATTTTTATAACTGATAGTATAGTCTACAGAATAGTCGATTTACTGATTAATTCCTTTTAATCTGAAATTTATATTTATATTATATTATTGAGGTGGTAAGTGTAAAAGAGAAGTTGGAATCAATTAATACAATAGAACATCTTTTCCCATGAAGGATTTACAGAAATTAGTTAAGAAGAAAATTTGGCATTACACTATTCTTACAATAGTTCACTGGAAGCTCACTAAGCTTACACAAGACTCATCGAGGTATATAATTAGTAATGGAATAGATATGATTATTACACTCGTCTACTATTGGAAATCTCCCTTAACCGCAAGTACACATGTTCAGAACAACTCATATACACGTTCGTGTCACAGTATCTTATTCGATACAATGGGGAGAGTAAAACCGGATGCAGTCGCGTCCTCATTAGCCAGTGCATCGAATTACTCCTCGTAAAGATATGTCGACTTTCAATTATGACGGGAGTCAGTTAACAATTAATTTAATTAATTATAAATTGACCATTTAGTTTTTCAGATATACAATCTGTTTTTGTAATGTAAGCCGTCAACATATTTGTCATATTTGTACGTCGTAGATCGTAGAATTTATTTTTGTTTAAGATAAGGTCAATGCCCTTTAAAACATGGATCAAGTATTCGGAGGTTTTCGATAATACTTCGATATGCTTATATACACCAATTTGCTAAATTTATGATTGTTACTTTACATCACTGCTTATCCATAACTTAGTCGGTGTCACCTTCGGCGTAAACAAGTTTTCCATAGTTACCGACTTGCGACTGGTACATGTTTTCAGTTAATATATGTGTGAAAGAGACAAACTTTAAAAATTGTTTTTCTTTCGTACTGTTTAGTCCGGTAACTATTGCTATTACAAAACAAGTCACATTCCTTATAAAATTATTATTTTTTATTGCTGTTGTTTTAAATGTTACGCTGACGCTATTTAATTCTTATGAAAGAGATGGAGAGATAGTGTTACTTGGTAAATGTGAAATAGGTTATACTTCATAATAACTTCAATTAAAGTAAGTATTGTTTACAATCAGGTAAACTAAGTGCTCGTTTTCCAACCTTAGTATTATAAAAAAAATTGTTGGGTAGAACTAAAAACTGAAACTTGAAGTGAGAACGGTAAGTGATTTTTCATTCTATCTAAGTTCTCCGAGGTACAGCGTATCCGCATTTTGATTCTTCCCTTGGACTGTTTCCTTGATTTTTGTGGCAATAGTAATAGTAGTACTGAAGCAAATAAAGGCCTTACAACTGACGTTTCTAACAGTATTCGTTATCTGTACAAAGATTAAAGGTTAGTTTAACTGATGCAAGCTGTGAATGGGGTACGAATGCAGGGGCAAAAAAACACTGGTCAATGCGGCGCGATTACGATACGCCGAGGTGGTTCCGTTTATAGGCAGGCCGGGAGTACAGATGAGAGATGTAGCTGGATGTTTTTGTATGACGGGCAATGCGTTAATTATGCCGCAGTTAGTACTCCAGCATAATGGACGGCTCCGGTAAAAAGCAGTTAAAAAGATGAGAAGTAATATCAGTTGATAAAAGTATATAAAACTTAAGATAAAACTTTAATTATTAAATCTTTTACCACCGTATCATTAAACGGATTCAATTTTTTTTCTTTTTTTTCTTATGAACAGCCTATTAACGTATATGCATTTATAATAAAGTATTTACAATTTCTTATTAAATTCGATTTATTAGATATTTAGATAAAACTCGATTTAAATGTATTCAAATAATGTAAGTTATATATTCAATGTTCAATTGTCAAATTTTACTATTTATTGAAAAACATTAGTATTTGCAGTGTAGATAATATTCAAAATAATTAAAATTAGTAAATAACAGTAAGAAAACCCAGCAATGCCTAAAATATATAACAATTATAGCATTTGTTTTTTTAATTATACTTCTCAGAACTAAAAATACAGAAGCCGTCAACTTGCTTAAAACTATATTACTACTCAAACGATAGTGGTACACGTAGTTTGATTTAGTCGCTTTATTTCACGCACGAGGTAGTGTAGTTTGACAAATGCCATTTTTAATAGAATATTTTTTAAAATACTTCTTGTCATTTATATATAACGAAATTGCTTTAACATCCTAAATTTGAATGTCGTTTGCACATCATAAAACTACAAGGTCTGTTTTTACTTAAAATATTAATGTGACAGTAAATACTGCTGTCCTTCATTATACCACTGCTACCACTATACATTATACTATAGTGATAAGACCGCCTTGTCTCTACTCAGTAATATTTTTATTTTTTCTATTTTCTTTTCGTGATTTGTTGTTATTTTATTTTTGCGGTGTGCAATAAAGTATACATAATAATTATAATAATGAATGTATTGGTCTTTGGAACTAGTCGCGGTTAATCCTAGCCATATGTAATTGACAGTTGTCTTGTAAATAGTAAAATTGGGGAAGCTCATTTTCTAGGTAAGTGCTCCGAACGGTCGGCAATATGACGTTTTCTAAAGTAATAGGATATTTCACAGCTGGCTTTTGGAAGTAATCCGCATAGTTCGCCGACTCCATCACCCCTCATTCAGACCCAAGTGTTTTGTTGCACTAGTTGTGCCAGATTATGTGATACACTAGTACGTTAAGTGTGTAATCATGTAGATCATGTAGTCATGATCTTCATGAAATCTTTTATTGTTATAACGCCACAGATTTAATCGCCGATGTTGGTTGGTTTTGAAGGTTTTTTCGTCTGTAAATATTAAATATTGTTGATGACCAATTGAAATTTAACAACTCCCAGGCAAAATTCAACCGAGCTGCTTTATAATCATTAGTTAAATAAACTTTTTTAGCGTAGTACAGGCATGTAGCGCAGCCCCGTCTTGTAGCGGTGAATAGTTGTTGTGAAAGTTTCAGCACTAACGTCAAATTGTTCTACAAAATGAGCCCTAGGTATAAAACCGTTTTCTTCATACACACGTCTCATTATTTCCCTTTGCGTGCTCGTTACTTTAGGACGTCGACCACTTCGCCTATGATCTTGGCGATTGCTTTCTTCGCCTTCTCGTGTAATTCAAATTCTTACGGTGAAACGCGATATATTTAAACCTCTTGAAATTGACTTGTGTTATAAGCCGATAAAGTATTTCTGCCCTTTAGGATATATTTATTCAACCAATTGCATTCCGTAAGATGAGGACCTGGTGATCTGTCATACAGGGCATCCTAGTATAGACACCACTCTCTCATCACTGTGAAATCTGTACTATATTTACTAATCTCAATTTGTGAGAGAATACAATAAACATTATTATTATTATTTTTTAATCAGTGAATAAAAGTCTTAGCGTTAGCGAAAATAATATTTAGTAATAAATATCTCTCAAGAAACGCAAACTGGAGCTAAAGTATGTATAACATATATACATATAACATATCAAACATACATAATTTATAACATTTCAATATTTGTCGCCACTTAATACCAGGTAGGATTGTAGACAAGCACTGGCTAGTATCTATTAGAAGAAAATTAAAAATCTAAGCTCTTGTATATAAAAATAATCATTTCGTCAAAGGCTTGGCAGAACAAAAACAATTAGAGGCAACATCAGAGTAGAAGCTATAATAAATTAGATAGAACTATGTATTAAATGTAACCCTTGGGGCATCGTGCTAAAGAATATATGGCGAGTCCAATTGGCACCAAAGTTTGTAGGCATCATTAAAAACAAGAAAGTTAGCCAATTAGACTAAATTTCTTGCATTTTATTTTTATATAATGAGCAGCAACTAACGACGGTAATGCTTTTGAACTTTTGTTGATATATGTGTGTGCGTGTGTGATTCTATGTATAATTTATATAATGTAGTTATGTATTAATATTATTTATCTAATAATATTTAAAATTTTCTCCCTCGGGGTTTACTGGGAGAGATTAGCACTAAGCATTAAGTGACGAATAAATAGATATATAATATTATATATCGAATATTTTTATACCTCGCTTTACCTATGAAATTGCCGTTCTTCCAAAATATAGAAGTATAGGCCATTACAAACCAAAAAAAAGTTTTGATTGGCTGTGAATTCTCAATTCAAATTAATTTTGTTTTAAAACCATGACATTCTTTTTAATAAATCAGTCTTTTGTTTATTGATTATCTGTCTATTTTCATTACGTTTGCTCATTTTTTGTCATAATGGATACTTTAAAAATTCGTGTAATTATGGAATATGAGTTCCGTCATGGCATCAACGCGACACAAACGGCACGTAACATCAACAACGTTTACGGAGAGAACTGTAAAAACGAACGCACAACCCGTTATTCGTTTGCCCGGTTCCGTTCTGGAAATTTTGAAAAATTTTTGAAAAATGAACCTCGTAGTCGTCCGGGCACTTTGGTCAACAATGATGAATTAAAGGCGGTTGTGGAAGCTGATGATACTCAATTTACAGCCGAGCTAGCAGCAGCTTTTGATGTTAACATCGGACAATATTGGTCCATTTGCGACAAATTAGCAAGGTATAAAAGCTTGATAGATGTGTGCCCCACGAACTTCAACGATCGCCAGCGCAACGTACGCGTTGAGACCTGCCTCGCGCTGCTTAGCAGGTACAGAAATGAATGAATTTTGAACCAAATTGTTACGTACGACGAAAAGTGGATTCTGTTCAACAGTCGAAAGTGCTCAGCAAGTTGGTTAGATCCTAGTTCAGCACCAAAGCCCTAAAAAATGACCTCTAGAAAGTTGATGGTCACTGTTTGGTGGTCTAGTGCCGGTGTGATTCATCACAGTTTTTTTACCAAATGGCATGAGCATTATTGCAGATGTGTACTGTGAAGAACTGAAGACAATGATTGAGAAGCTCGCACATCTGCAACCAGCTTTGGTCAATCGGTCGTCCCCGCTGCTCCTACACGACATCGTGCGACCCCATGCTGCACAACAGACAGTCTCCAAGCTGCAAGAGTTAGGGTTGGAAGCTCTGCCTCATCCACCGTACTCACCAGACCTTGCACCCACCGACTATTACTTTTTACAAAATACAATACAATACAATAAACCTTTGAAGTTTGTTGCCTCCCGTCCAGCTGATTTTTTACAAGAAGAGTATCAATAAACTACCACTGCGTTTGCAAAGATGCATTGATTACATTGGTGATTACTTTGAATAACAGAAATAAAAAAGTTTGAAAAAAAAATACTTTAACTTTTTCATACAAAACGGCAATTTCATAGGTAAAGACCTATTACTTGTTTCTTTTAATGTTGCCTCTTTTATTTGCTTATAAATCCGATAATATGCTCAAAACAATGATGTATATTTGTAAAAATCAATTTTAATGGGAAAATATAACCTTTTGACGCCTATATCCTTATAAGGAAGGTAGGCATCAAGAGATTATAATATAGCGACTCGACAACTGATGCGTCTTTGTTTTCCTCTAGCTTCAGTGCTTCAGTTCAAAACAGAATCAACTCTAAGGTACATTGATGTAAGTAACAATTTTTCGAGTAACCACCTCATTCGTATCTGGGACGATCTCCTAAGATGAACTTCATCTTCATGGCAGCCTGTGAGCGAGGATATGTTTAAAATAAGAATGGGCTGAGATGATAATAAAGAAATGATGATAAAGAATTATAAATATACGTTTAGTTACTTTAGCCATATCTAACCATGTTAACTTATCAAAATATAAATATTTAAGGCGAATTTAAACTCAAGGATAAAATAAATTAATAAGTAAATAAGATTGGAATGTGGCATTAAAACCCGGTTAACGGTAAGTGCCTAATTATCTTAAAGGCGACTCTTTTAGCGGCATTCCATTTTTGCTGAGCTGCGTAGTTGCGTCCGCGAATTCTTAGCGTGTTTTATCAACAATCTATGTCGCTCCAAACGCTTGGGGGGTTTTTTTTCAATTCTTTTTTAATACTAATGTCCTCGGCGTAATTGATGAAGCGATTACGAAATCTGTTGACGTCGAACATCTTTGAGATTTTGAGATGATCAAAAGATATTCAATCGTGGATATTTCTTTTTTAATTTTATCTTACCTTTTTTTTATTTTCCCTTATATTTATCTTACCTTTTTATTATTTAGAGGTTTATTATTATGAATAAAAATATAAAGTAATAATTGGCAAGTTCATTTATATTCCTAGAACTGACGAAAACTAATATATTTAGATTTTGCATTAAGGCTAACTGATTTAACATTAACGACCATTATACTAAACATAATGGTTTGTTGTCTCGAAACAGCAGACTTTTAAAATAATATACAGTAAATATAAGAAAAAATATTTTTTATTTTGGATATAAACTTTTTTTTAGACACAAATTTTACAATTTTCGCGATTTAATTTAATTTATACAAATTCGTATATACTATTAAGAATACTAAAGTCCACTGCACTTCACTAGAAAGCTGACAATTTAGTTTCACCATCCAATAACTTACCAGCCTATTATTAACTAGCATTAACACTTTCCCCTACCGTCTTACAGAGCCATTAAAAATACATATCACATGTTACAATACTTTTACCTCAAAATAAGATTGGAAAGAAAGTGCTTATCAGCACATTTTACAATTGAATTTATATTTAGTCTTTACTCCATTAATTTATTTCGGCTCTTTATCATGAGTCAACTATTAAATATAATGCTGTCGAGTATATATAATGTTTATAATATATATATATATATATATATATATATATATATATATAAATAGCTATAACAAATATCTTATTTACTTCTAGACTTCAAAAAATCCTGTTGGCCTGTCTTCGCGGCCGATTACGTCGATATTTTCTAATTCTTATAGGAGATAACATCAGTTGTACAGAATACACTACAGTGCCGTAGCCGTCGCGCAAACACAAAGGCCGTTACTTATTTTACTTAGATATACTATTATTTACTTTTCTCATCCAAGCATGACTTAATGTGCAATAAGATGGGAGATGCCTAGATGCAGCATCTGTAACTGCGAGATCTTTAGTAAAAACCTGAAAACTTAATATTTATGAAGCAAAAATATTGTTCATTTTTTTTCGGGCTGAAGCCACTGTTAGACTCCGGTTTTTACAGTTTCGCCGGGTTGAGAGGTGACCGAGTACTTATGGCGCTCAGTTGAGACCTCTATTAGCGGGTAACCAGCACAAGGGTTCCCAAGAGGAACCTTCGGCTTGGACCGTTACCCTGTTCAGCGAGAATGTCTGACTCTAGGACCCGGTCAGAAGCTTCTGACTAAGAATTATCTACATTAATATCACTATTAGTATTTTTGGCTATCTGTACCATCACTTCGGATTGCGTGGGCGCTGGAGAAGAGGGGCGCAAGAAACTCCAGCAACGCTTCTATCTGTATTGATTGGAGAGAAACGGCCTGTGACACGGGCTATCTCAAATAACCTTTTTTGCAACGCCCTCGCGCTGTAAGCGTGTAATGTACGTGTGGTGCAATGGTCGCGTCGTCGGGGTCGTCGAGTGCGTGCCTCGGTCTCCTTTGGACGAGGGAGAATCTATGATTCGCGATGGGATTGTTTGTGGCGACACTTCAATAAAGGGGTTTGGATGTGTGACGGCAGAGTCGAAACATCTATATAGTCGGAAGCCTGCTTCAGGTACTGAGCTATAGTCGGCAGCTCAAGATCTATGTGTCGACATTCATTACGCAAGAACCATGGCGCACCGGTGGGCTTGCGCATAAAACGATTTTGTATTACCTGAATTTGGTGTATGTGACGCGGGGAGGCATGCGCAAAAACGGGGCTTGTATATGTCATTATGGGTCGAATGCACGCTTTGTATAGTGTAATGTAATTACGCAGGGACAATATTGTTCATTAGCTGGGAAACGAACCCAGGACTTCCAGTGCTGGGTCATAAAGTTTTTTTTTCTTATAGTTACTATTTTGACGTGTTGCATGTAGTATGAACTTACTGGCCATTACAACATAAATTTTCACTTCGCTCGCTCCAACTTTTTATGCGAGCGAACAGAAAGCATTGTTGGAATAAGAAAAAGCACCCTCTTTTATTGTTCGTATCGCCAAAGTTTAAAAGAAAATGAGAAAAAAGTCTTGCTTTTATTTTCTTCTAAAATATGTACTTAGTGTAAAACAAGGATCGAGAAATGATGTAACATCTTATATACATATATACAGTTCAAGTAATATATATAGTAAAGAAGCTTTCAAGGGATCAACGTAATACGGAGTTAGAACTAAGAAGGATTAGGGCTATTGTAATGCTGATATTTGTAAAATGAAACAAAAGGTTTCCTCGTATTTACTTAGATTGAATGAAGCTTTGGCTTTTTGAAAGAATTTACTAATACATATATATACATATGTACCCTGCCGGCCACAAGTTTAAGACCGCACATAAACAACATAAGTATCTATCAATTGCAATAAAATCCCATATAATAAATAAAAGATATCCACATCTGCATATTCTATTGTTAGTATCGAATATTTAAAGAAGTCATTCATTTTTCTCCTTTCAAGTTTTGGACAATAAACATCTACTGTTTTCAAACACTGACAAACGCTACGCTAGAGCCAGGTGGTGGAGTCGTAATGATATTTTTATAATGTCATCATTACTAATTACTTTGCTTTTGTAACGTATTAGTCAAGAAAAGGATTATTTATCTCCTGAAAACACGTGTTTCTGACATATTATTACCCAAGTTTACTTGCGTTTGTTCACAAACAATCTCAATTAGTCTAAACTTGTGGTTTCTACAGTGAAGACGTTATAAAATGGGAAAAGTCCGAGAAATTAGCAGTGAAATGCGTTCTGCCATCGTTGTTTTACATAATCAAGACAAATCCGAACGTGAGATTGTTTCACAACTGAAGTTATCGAAGACTTGTGTTCATGGCACATGGAGACAGGCAGTTTTCAAAATCGTCCACGCTCGGGAAGGCCGAGAGCTACCACGTCTAGTGAAGATAAAGTCATTGTTGTTACCAGCAAGCGAAACTTGAAAGCGAAATCCACGTTGAAGTAAACAAAACCCGAGTTAAACCTTTATCATTGACTACAGTAAAACGGCGACTGAGAGATGCGACGTTGCCGTTCAAAAACCTCTGCTAAGGCAGCAAAAATAAGAGAAAACGGATTCAGTGGGCTCTTGCTCATCGAGGTTGGACTGAAGAAGATTTTAAAAAAATACTTTGGACCGATGAATCCAAGTTTGAACTATTCGGTTCAAAACGTAGAATTTACTTTCGACGCAGTGCCCAAGAAAAGATGATTTCAGATTGTGTAGTCCCAACAATCAAGCATGTTTGTGGCTCAATTATGATTTGGGGTTTCTTCTCTAGGCAAGGAGCTGGCCATTTGATTAAAATTGAAGGAATTTTGAAAAACGAACAGTACAAAAACATTTTAGAACAAAATGCCGTTTCTATCGGTTTGCGATTAATTGGAGATGTATTAATTTTCCAATAAGATAATGATCCAAAGCATAGTTCAAAATTATGTAGAGGATATTTAGAAGAGCAAGAGGCACAAGGGGTGTTAAAAAACATGGTTTGCCTTCTCAGAGCCCGGATCTCAATCCTATTCAACTTTCGTGCGATGAGCTTGATAAGAACGTCCGTAATCGTGACCTATCCTTGCGAGAAGAAATGTGGAATGCTTTATGCGACATTTGGAACAATATATCACAAGACACCATTAACAAATTGATAGATATAGTATGCCGAGACTTGTGAAAAATGTCATAAAATGTAAAGGAGGATGTTTTGATTTAAAAGCAGTTTAGCTAATTAAAGCCTTTTTTTTTGCATGGACTCTTAATATTTCTTTACGCTTTTAACGTTTGTATATTGTTTGTCAATCAATGTTCTATTAGATGATTAAACAGGTTATATATATACAATAAAATCCGTAAAAGCGGTTTGGACTGCCTTATCGGAATTTAATTTTTTTACTTGCAAGAAATTGTCCAAATTCCAAACAAAGTGGTAGTATATTGAAGCAAGGCCCGGGATGCACTGCAGTTTGGTTCTAACTGCACAATGAATAGGTCAGCTGCTGTGTTTCGTCTGATGAGTGAAGGGACCCGGAGACGAGGAATTCCATCTCAGTCCTCAAGGGTGACAACGCATCTGCATTATGATTCCTTGTCAAGGATTAATGTAGATATCATGGGCCACAGAAACACTTCAGATGAACTGTGTGCTCGTTTGCAACTCTCATAGTAATAAAACCACACAAAATGAAACAAATAAAACACAAGAAAAGAAATACTACCTATGTAGCCAAGTAACAATTTGTTTTAATCAAATATATATTATATAATACATAAAACTTTGGCTAGTTGGATACCTTTGTAAGGAAATCGTTATTTCTTTACGCTAAATACTCCAAACTATCAAATCAATTATTATGTCAACATGTCCAAAATATAAAATTTTTAACTAGATTAAATATAATTAAACTATTGCGAAATCGGTCATCGGCCAACTGCGCGAAACAGTACCGTCAGACTTCGCGGCAACACAGAAATGGTCATTCGGGAACCACTTCCGTAATTCAATGATTGATGACCATTTCTTAAATCCCTATATGATTTTATAAATGTAAAATTTTGTAAATAGCCGATTTTTATGAAACTGAAAACCTAATAAAAATTTTCGTAATAAACAAGGCATTTTTTTGGGTAAGCTTTTACAATACAGGGATAAAATAAATGTAGTATTTTATTTCAATTTTGCATATTTGTCGATAACCATACGATACGAGCGCTGGACGTCATTATGCGTTTCTCTAAGAGCTGTGAGTGCGAGTGAGCCCGCAATACGCTGCGCTACGCTCACACGTTTTACAACCTGACCTGCAGGGACAGGGATAAGCCCACTATAGTAGATTATGTGATAGAGCAAAGTAAAATAGCTGCAAGTGCTGTTAGTACTTCGTATGGTGAGTGAAAGATTAAATTAGCGATATGTGCTCTATATCCTGATAACTACAGGAATGATAACGCATCTCGATGTTGATTCTTTATCGAGGATAGAGGTAATGTTAGAATCACGGAAGGATAATTAGTAAAGATGCTACTTCACACATTATACTTACTAGATAAACTCTGATGCCGATAAGTAATAATTTGAGATCGAACATTAAGTTCTAGGCCAAGAAAAAACTAGGCTCTTACAATAAAAAACCATCCACCATATATAAAATCTGGATTAATTACATTTCACTTAGTATTCTGTGCAAAGTGCCGAAATCTTGTTCAATTTGTGTAATAGACTAGCCTCGGGCGCATTTGTCAGTGCCTTGAACAAGGCCGCTGCGCACGCGTCGCATACCGTGTTTGTATCGAGAATTACAACATTACTGCCTTTCCTTCCACTGCAACTTGATCTATGAGTACCGGATCATTGAATATTTAGTGAGATTTTGTAATAAAACATTGAACGGGTGTAACTGAATTTATGTTTATTGTGAAACATGTCTACTAGCGCTACTATGTTTATTGGCTAAACTATTAATAAACAAAGTACCTCATAATAATAATAGTTTGTGCGTCAGTGACAGTATATACCACCCAGACCCGTATCTCCTGAAAGTCAACACCATACCTAGATGTAGTTTAATTTGTGAAACTTTTTATCTACTAAGGGTGACAAGTTATTGACACATTCAGATCAGATTGGATTCAGTTTTTAGATCTTTTAAGACTAAAACAGATTGTGTCAGTGTCCCTAATTTGGATTTATCTTTTTTTTTTATTACATAGAGAGGAACGAACGAGCATAGAGTTCACCTGATGGTTCACCTGACGACCCAAGACATCGACATTCATCCTTGGCAAGGAATACTAATGCAGATGCATTGTCACCTTTGAGGACTGAAATGGAATGCCTCGTCACCAGTAATAAAGGTCGCCTACACTCACCAGACGAAACACAGCAGCATTATTTCACGCTGGTATTCCGTGAGGGCGTGGTCCTATTCTTGTCGAGCTGACCTATTCATTCTGCAGTTAGAAACAAACTGCAGCGTAGCACTACCTCTTCAGCCACCATTCGGACTTCTCTATGCAACTTACCTATTAGTACTACAGCCAGTTTTGAGTTGCAACGTTTATGGTACAACTTGCACTTGTAATGATTTAAATCTCTAACTTTGAATCAGTTAACAACACAAGTACAGTTATAGTTTTCTCGATATTTACGATTTTGTGAATCTATGACATTCATAAATAAAAATGTAATTAATAAATTATATATATATATATATATCTAAAATAAAAGCCTTCAACTGTCTCAGAAAATAAATGAAATTTTAATTTAAATTAGTGCTTGCATAAGCCGTACGTTTGTATGTAGTATGAGATAGACGAGAAGCCATTCATGTAACAAAGGGAAGTTAGTATTCGCAGAGTTTCGAACACACGCTCGCAAGCTGACGCATTTTATATTTCCTACTTTTAAACTCGTATAAGGAATAAAATGTAGGTCCGGGTGACAACGTATTATGGAGTAAAATGGACCGGCTCATTATCAGTATTGGGATTCCCGGTATCCTTAACTAACCATGCATAAAGCTCCTCTTTTAAGCTGATATTCTATAAGAGCCTGTTCCATCTCGATCAATCCGACATGATATTCATAGTTTCCAGTAGCGTAGTCCTAGCATGTCAATAACATGTAACCAGATGACATTACGTCATCTGCATACGCTGCAAAGGATGTTATAAAATCGGATATTTGCAAAAGCAGTGGCCTTTTCTACTTCCGTATAAAATATATTTTGCCGTGCTAATATTCGAGAATTTGCTGCGCAAATTTTGACCTTGAGTGGGAATAAAGTCCAAGACCAGATCTCAGCCTCCGGGCGCTGTCGCCACACGGTAGTTAAACTTAGTAATATACACATAAATATTAAATGATGAATAGTCAAAAGCAAAACGATGTTAAATATACCAAACCCAAAAATAACATTTACTTATATTATAAAAACGATTTCATTGCACATAAAATTTATATTACTAACCAGACAAACGTTAATAACACTATTCATAGAATTAAGTTAAAACCCAAACTGAAAATTCCAAGTATAAGTGAAATAAGTTCATAAATGACAAACAAAATTTCTAAGTAGAACTACATAAACTTTAACCAAAATTCCCGTCCATCCGTCAGCATTAAAGCATTAACATCTGAGAAAACTAGTTCACACGTTCAAATATGCTGCGTAACATTTTCGCCATAATACGTAAACCTGTTCGAGTGTTAAAAAGCATTTTAAATGTTATGTAACCAGCTGCAATAGGATGTGAGACGAAGCAAGCGACGGACTCGGTTTTTTGTCGGCGATACTTAACAACCATGTGGTCGAATATAACGGACTCGAATTCGTGTTAGCCCGGGTCATCGCGATGCCCCCATAAAAGTACGCGAGGGCCATTATCACGTGACCTACCTGAAAATTGATTGGATTGCATTTACCCCAGAATATACTGCGACACGCCCTCCCAAATTACACGGCCGTGTGACTACAAGCGTCGTTGTCGCCGTTATTTATACCACAACACGTTGTATATATTTATTACTAATATTCTAAAAATATTAACATGTTACCTCTTTAAATGTTATACATTTCAACTTAAGTTTACATTTATAAATCTTTGCTTGGTTATTTAAATTTTAATTATATACATATACTTACTAATATGCTATTTTTTATTTATGTTATAGCATATGCACAACACCCATTTCTATAGTCAATGTTAAACTTAAGTACGTTGTGAAAACAAGGGAAAGAATCGAAATATAGGATAATCTTCTTCAACACTGGACTGAAAAACAATGATTCTCTTCTTGAGCCTATTCAATAGTAACGTAACTGGAGTGAATTAATTCATTTAAGACGAAAAGTTAGAAGTCATTAACATTAACAGGGAAGTCAAATCGTTCCCTACGGTGACAATGATTGTTGTTCTGCCCGCAAAAGACGTGATTGCTTGCAAAAAAATAATAGAACCAAAAAAAACAAAGAATACAAAAAGGCTTACAAATAATACATTTAGCTAATAAAATAGTTGTTATGTTACGAATTTACGTATTTTACGAATAAATACTCCTACAATTTGATCTTATCTTTCGCAAAACTTAAGCACATTGGGCCTTGCTTAAAGTCAAAATATAAGAGCGGCTAGAAAAGTGCGCATTTTCAGTGTTTTATTCACAGACGAGTAGTTTTGAGTTACATCCTGAAGCCGTACAAGGCGACACTTGAACGCTACAGGGGCAATATTGACTCAAGTGCTTCTATCCCCGTCTGCTACTGTTTGTTTGCAGAATAAAATGCTTTTTAAGGTTCCGCAACTAAAATGTATCTAACCTTCACGGTTATAGTGTGTAGGTTATCTAAGTACATACTATAATGATTATTTACCATTTAGCCTGCCCCTCTTATTAGGTTTTCATAATTAGGTTTCAACACAAAAACATTACTTCTTTTTTATGATACTAAGGATAAGTTTAATTGCACCCCATAAATACCTCCATCCATATTACAACAAAGTTGGTTATTTTTTTTAAAAAAAATAATACTTGTTAGTTCAGTTTAATGGTGTTTCATTAATTTATATATTGGACAGCGTTGATCAGGTGAGCTGCTTGCTCGTTTGCCAAAAAATTATATGAACATAAATATTATGAATCTTAGCTAAAGCTATTTGTTGCAGCATAAGCTAAGCTCGCCATTTAGTACATCAGTTATTGAAATGTTTACCTTTTATTAGATTGTTTAATCAGCAGCATCAATGCTAATGTTAGAATAGATTAAAAGTTATCATGATCAACAATTATATATTGTCTTAAAAAGGATGTTACTTTGTTGTTGTAACATTGTTGAAAATACGTCATATTTATTCAATGAACAAATGAACAACTATATTTGTACGCTCTTTGCTCAAAAAACAACAAATATGTACACAACGTTGTTAATTATTAATATTTTAATATATTAATGGTTAAAAAGTAAAAGATTTCAAGTTTAGGACCAGAGCAAGCTGCAACAAAATCAGTTAAAGTTGTATTTTCACCATCAGACATTTCAGCGAGGGGCTACTTCCTTTTTTGTGAATATTCTTCGCACTAGAACAAACCTATATGGTTCGTCATTTACTTATTTGAACAGCAAAAGGAATTTAATAATATATAATAATTAGCCTGCGGTAATCTTAGCCTCCGAGTATAATATGGAATAGCCATTCGCTGAGCTAATTTTCTATGCCATCAACGTGTGCATCACCATTTAACACCAGTTGCGATTGTATGGGTCATGTGTTTAGAAATGTAATCCGACCGTCTCTATCTTTAAAATAGAGAAGTAATTTTGTTTTGCATAATTCAAATAACTTCATTGAAGACAATGCGCAAAACTATTATTTTAATGAGACTAAGGGTAGAAAACGACTACACAGTCCACGGGTGAGTTGCTTGCTCGTTTGCAAATTATTCTATAAAAAAAAGCATGGTAAGTCATGACTATGGCCCATGATATCTATACATACATCCTCAACATGTTTAGATTCAAGATGCTCATGCGTTGTTACTCCTGAGGACAGATAGAGAGCCTTACTACCAGTAATTGCTTTGCATAAGTTCCCTACATTCACAAAACGAAACATTAATTTACGAATTAACATTAAAACTTTGACTGTTATCGAATGTCATTCATATTGCAGATTCACTGTAGCGTCGCTACCACTGTAAAATCAATTTAAATATTTAAATCATTGCAGTTTTTTTCTAGCTGCAGAATGAATGGGTCAGCTCAACCGGGGTTCCACCACGGTCTCACAGAATACCAGCGTAAAGTGGCAGTATAATACTGCTGTGTGTCGTATGGTGAGTGTATGGATCCGGAGACCTTTATAACTGATGAAGAGGCATTCCATATCAGTCCTCAAGGATGAAAACGCATCTGCATTATTATTTCTTGCCACGGATGAATGTAGATCTCATATGCCGCAGGAATCCCTAACATCAGGTGAACTGTGTGCTCGCTTTTTAATCTCAATGGAATAAAAAATATAGATTCTCTCTTGTGTTATTGACACAATTTTTAATTAATACAGAACCCACAAGCGATAATAACACAACGCTCTTAACTTTGTAGTTCACGTCAAACTTTGATCTCGATAGAAACGATGTAGTGAAAGAAACGCGACGACTCTCATCAATAGCGTTACGTATTTGATTATTCAATGCTTTCCATCAAGTACAGCTCATTAAAACTATCATTGGATTTTAATACCTACCGAAATTATCGGATAAAAACTTCATAGTAGTTTCCTGCCTTACATCATTAAAATGCCGTGAATATACTCTCGACTTTTTGTATTCCAAAATTAGAGCATTGTTTAAATGTGTACAACTGACACATACATTCACACAACTCCTATTCTGTTGACTATCACACATTCTATTAACTATTTAAGTTGCACAAATAAAGTTCTTCGTCTAGGAACTGAATCCTAATTCAGTAGTTAGCTACTTATAACACTCAACTATGCGAGCTTATCTATATATATAGCTTATCTATATATATATATAGCTTATCTATATATATATAGCTTATCTATATATATATAGCTTATCTATATATATATATAGCTTATCTATATAGAGGATATTGGAACATTCTTCGCTACGAGCCTTCGCTACGGATTATCGAAGTTCATTCGTCAGTCATTGAAGCGTTTTTTGTTCACTTCTACGTATTTTCAATTGAACACTTCCGACAGACTTAAGTACTCGTTTACGTTATATTCGAACCTATAGCTTAATTATATATAACCTGACAGCGGTAAATGCTTGATAGCTAGGGAGCTAGCATTGGAGAAACGATATAGCAGACTTCCATTTTTACATTGATACACACAAAAAATATTCATTAACGTGGTACACACTGGCACTTCTCGACTACGGCAATAAGCACACTTTCTGTCAAGTTTTGAAACAAGGAACTGTAGGAAAATTGTGGATAACGCTTGCTATCTATATGCTTGAAATATAATACCTTACATATTTTATTGGTATAAATAAGGAAGCTGTTTAATTTCATACTTGAGACTTGTCTGTCTATATATGTGTATATATAATCATAAAGATAAAATACACACATATATAAATGTATATATAAGTTATTAGCATTTTGCGTATTTGGTATGATTTCTTTAATATTAATGTACTCGATACAAAAGCGTATGCTTTATTTTATTTATAAAACAAATTTTAAACACTTTGGAGTAATATAGTTTGCATTATTTAATATATGCTAAGATAGAAATATGTTTTTATCACCACATACATATCGGTCTTCTCAAGATATACGTCTGTGCTTATCTTTATATGTTAGCTATATAATTATTACACAATATTGATCTTAATCTAAACTGATTACGAATGCGCTCGTAACACAGACATAGAATCTGCAGCACAGGCGAGGGCTACGGAGGATACGCGCATCTATCATTTGTTCAGCTTCTGTGTGAAGAGATTTCTACGATATTGAAGGAGACGATCCTACCCAGATTTGCTGTCTGTGTTCAAGCACGATTAAATAAATATATTATTTTGCAATGTTGCTTAGGTATCATCAGCTCCACATATGTACATTTGATCGAAATTAATTCGGTTAAGTAAGCATTAAGATTCTTTCAAACGTAATTTAATGAAAATTACATAACAAAACGGAATTCGTCACTAAATATTATACAAAAATCCAAGCGAGGTAAAACCACGCATATAGAAAAAATAGCATCTCACACAGAACACATAAAAAATTTCGTATACCTCGTATTTCTGATAAAACGTCGCAGTACGCTACTTCGCGCATCCATTATTATTAACGAACTCCATTGAAAATCTTCGAATTCAAATTGGCAATCGTTTCATTGTTCCTTACATCAAATTCGCATGCTTAAACAATAAAAGAATTCCCTCAGTAAGCGTACATGGAGTTAAACTCTGGAGCTAAGTAAGCGTTTTACATTTAAACATGGCCTTTTTTCAAGCTTGTATCTGCCTACAGTAACGGTATTTGCCCACGGCGTATTCGCACCGGTCAATGGCATCCTTAAAACCCACTTACTCGTAGGTACCTAGATATTATTGCATAATGTCTGCACCATCGATACATCACTTTCTCTTCGTAGATATTATACGTTTGGTTTTATTTAGGTCGTGGTCTGCGTCTGCTTGGCTTGACTCACGCTTTTGTTTTGTATTCCAATAGTCGTTGTGAAGCAATGTATTGGTTACATAAAGGTCACGTTCGTAAATAAATTGTGTCTCAATAGTGAAGATGTAGGAGCCCTAACAGGGCAGCACAGGGCGCCCATCGTATTACTACAACAATTCTATTATTACAGATTGTTCGCATTTGGAATTAGCATTTCGCTTAAGATTTTCAATGTATATATTATTTGTACCGCAAATATAAAAATTATCTTCGATTGATTCCATATTTTTAAAAATGTATCATTTCTCATACGATTAGCGTATCTGATACATATATTTTTTATATAAATTATAGATGCAAACTATGGATAGTGTAATAAAAGATTTACTTAGTATTTTTCGGAATTATAACGAGTACCTTTTTTTTTACTTTTATTACATTTAGAGTATCAAACGAGCACACAGTTCATTTCATCATACTCATCCTTGACAAGGAATCATAATGCAGATGCGTTGTTACCCTTGAGGACTGAGATGGAATGCATTGTCACCAATAATAAAGGTCTCCGGATCCCTACACACCAGACGAAACACTTTCTTTGAGGGCGTTGTCCTACCCCGGTCGAGCTGACACGTTTGTTCTGCAGTGTAGCCCAACCACTGGTGTTAGTTCATGCGTACAGCGTTGTCGGAGGGCACGTAATACAATAGATATAATATGTAATATCATATATAGATATTAATGTATGATCGACTAGCTAACCACCAAGTGTTTATAATAATCACTTACTTACAGTTTATCAATAAAAAGAACAATAAAATAAGATTATTTTGGTATTATATATATGTTGGGATTGTATTTAGTTCTGTTTATAATTCAATAGAGTATTATAATTGAAGGTCTCGTGAAATGTAAGACTAAGAAACTAAAAGGTCAGTTAAACGTGGAAATAACGACTCGAACATTGATTTCAATGCAATTTAAAATTACTAGGCCAATGTCCTCACGCACAGTAAGCCCGATACAACAACAATCCGCTAACTTATTAAGTTGAAAAGCTCTGATTAAATAGACATAATATATTAATCGTAATTGAGGGCCATAATAAGAAATTATGTTTACGTCTACATTACAAAGGTAGCAATAGCATTAATTAGGTGTCTTCACCGGAATTGTATCATTTGTATCTGTATCTTTCGAAGAAAACCAATATAAATTAGCAGAAAAGCGCTACTGAAGCCCATATGGGGTTATTAAAAAATCAGAAGATACAATTTCACTATTCCACTCCATTCCATTTCCGTACTTTATTTTTGTCACAAATAATGTAACTTCATTATATCTTTATAATATTGCTTTATTTGCAATAAATACAGCTTTGAAATTCCTTAGTAAAGACGTCCGTACATACCTACATTGTGCGGTAGTAATCTCTTACTAACTTTTCAAGTTTTTAAACATACTACGTAAGGTACGCTCGACAATTGATCGATACCAATCAATTTATGTTGGTTTGACGTGCAGATATACTTGTAAATCTAGAAGACAACAATACAACTTTGCCACAGAGTGATGAATCTGAATTATAAAATGCAGTAAAAATTAATCAGCTGTATTATGACAATTCATTATAATTTTGTTTCCCTAACGAATGTCAGATAAATTTATTCATGTAGCTATTCCTTTTATAACATAACATGTAATTCATAATTGCTAAGTAGTCGATACAAGTTTTTTTATTATCTTTAATCTAAATATATGGCTTATGCACTTTTATAATATTAATAATAATACTTTGCTATAGTACCAAATATGTAAGTCTGAGTAAAAGTATATATATATATATATATAAAATTATTTGGGATGCTGAATGCATGATGTTGTTCCATGATATATTTCAACTATTCCTACCTTAGTGCTATTTTCTTATAGGTAGCCAGTTGAAACGCAACTTCATGCAGTGTTTCCTTCTCCGTGGGTCCTTTGTCAGTAGATTGAGCTTTAGACAGTCGCACTACGCTACCACACTCAAGAATGAAGTACTCCAACTATTTGCTAATTGTCGACCATCACCTAAAAAAATACCATTGTTTTTATCCCAATTGGAGTCGATAAGGTCAAAGGGCTCTATCCATTTTAATTTTTTATAGAATATATATATATATATATTTATATCTATATATATATATATATATATATATATATATATATATATATATATATATATATATATATATATATATATATATATAGTTAATGAGTTCATCTTTATTTCAAGCGATGTGTAATAAATAGGACTTTTGAAAAACTATTCAAAAGAACCCAAACGCAATGGATTTTACATAAGCATTTAAATGATCTAATACAGTTGATAATGGCTATTGAGGGATTCCAATACTGTTTAAGTACAATTCATATTTCATTCCTTCACTATCTTACCGCTACGCAGTCAGATCATCGGGCTAGTTCCATATTTCCATGAATATATTTCATATTGGTAGAGACACGCTACTACTAGTTTCTAGTTACAACATGAATGGGTCGACTATAGAGGAATAACCAAATTCTGCATCTTGAAACTTTAACGACAATAGATTTAATTCTATCTTCGGTTACTGGGTGAACGGTGAAGAAGTACTTCTTTGTCATATATATATGTCAGAATAATAGGACAACAGAAATTGATGAATTTGATAGAAAAAATCAATATATCAATACGAAATGACATTCTAATTTGATTAAAATCTTAGTTTCGCAAAATAATAATTGCGTGTCAAAATAGGGTCAACAATTTGCGATCGCATGCAGAATGGTTTTAACAGTTACTACGTAAAGTAATAATGTAACGGAATAGGCTCCGACATGATACTTAGGGATATCTAGCCATATGCTGTTCTACTTATAATATTATATATTTTCTTATTATATTAACTTAGTGTGTCTGTGTGTGCTTGAACTAATTTACCATCGATAGCAACTATGCAGTTCTAAAAAAAACTGCTTTCCACAAAAAATCTAAGTGATTTTAATGGAAAATTAATGTAACTGGGACCGTCAAATCGTCACTAGAGTGTTGCGATATAGGAAAAACTCCTAATTTGAAAAATTCTATGCAAATGCAAATGCGACAAATATGCAAAAAGAACCAAGAAGTTATTAAGAGACTGCTAATATATTATTCCATATAATTTAAATATAATAATATACCTTTTCTCAACTTAATGTCGGATATCAGTAACGATCCTTAAATTAAAATTTCTACCCAAATCCGCCATAAAAACAAAGAATATCCTCTAGCTTTCGTTGATATACCTAATAGCTACAAATAAAAAGACAAAACACGAAATTTCAGTTCTGTCATCGCAGACGACTTAATGACTGAGCTAAGGGGAGAAATTTAGTATGGAAAACTGATCCCATCATCAAGCAGAATTAAAGTTAGGAAAATAGCTATATATAAATACTGTCAATTGCATCTATCGGGGGCGACGTTATAAATCTATATTCTAATAATTGCCTATTAACCCGCTGAGCCAATTTGTCTTGTGCCTACATGGCCTACTTTTTTTTATTGAATAATGAAATAACAAATTTTACTAAATACATACTGTGTGATTGATATAGACGATGAGAGATTCTAGAAAGTGTATGTCAAAATATAGACTGAGGTACTTTAACGGAACTGTAGAATCGGACATGTAGCTTTAGCGTGTAGGGGGTAACCCCCGTAATGATATAATATTGAGTGACCCACGATATAATATAGCCATAGTAGTAGATAATAAACAATTGTACCTTAACTAGGCCAAGTCTGTAACTTAGGCACTAATCGCTACCTAAAAATTGAGTGGAACTTAATGTTTAAGTCAGCTAGAATGGTGAAGGACCACGTCACAGAGAAAACCTGCTTAAAATAGCAGTTTAGAGGTGTCGTGTCTGGACTTTAAGACACCGAACACCTATTATTAATGGTAACGAGACATTCTATCTTAGGTGAATAATCACATTTAATGACATTTTATTATCAGACCGATAGACAATCGTCGCATCCAGTCTAAAGTTAAAAAGACAGTGGTAG
This sequence comes from Teinopalpus imperialis, assembly GCA_029286865.1. NCBI lineage: Eukaryota > Metazoa > Arthropoda > Insecta > Lepidoptera > Papilionidae > Teinopalpus > Teinopalpus imperialis. Next base: position 6,330,305 of record JAGSMU010000020.1, on the reverse strand, counting down.
AATTTAAAATTGACCATCTCTTAGTAAGTATTTCTCTGAGTTTCCATCATCGTTTTTCATTATTTCTTTCATGGTCGTAATCATTTATTTGCTTACATTGGAACATTACAGTTACATATATTTTCTAGGCATAGGTGTAACCTCAACCCTATAGATCTGGGCTATTAGGTTGGGCATATATACTACCTGCCAGTAAAATACATGTATAGGCAACTTAAAGGGGATTTCGGGTTCGCGGGTGATCAGGGTGAGGGCTCTCATCGTCCAGGAAAGTGATTGTTCTCGGGTTGCCATAACACAGACTAAGGATGGATGATCATCCTTAGTCCATTGGGATATGCTTAAGGTGCAAAAAAATGCAAAACATTAAGCATATATAGTCCCTCATAACACTGTCTTCCCTTTTGTTTTTAGAACTGGATTAGCTTCCATTTCCAATAACTTTGTAATTATAGGATCAGGAGTATCTGATAGTTTTGTAATTAATGGGACTCATTATTTATACAGTTTAGATGAAGCACCGGCGTAATCAAAGTAATAGAACGCAGGACCCACCAACTTTGCAAGTAACTTTTATAATTTGATAACTGTATTGAGCCAAGCCAACATTTATATATACACATGTTAAGTATTCTTTGTAATCTTATACTTTTATAAAATTGTATGTAATAATGTCTGTTACTTGATAATATACTTTTAAAAGCTACTGAGTATAATTATTATATTAGTTTTGAGAGTTTGGTACCTCTTCTCTCGTTAGACTATTAAAACTAAGAGCAACTCAATTTACTAACTGGATGGTTGAGTCACCTCTCAGTGCAAAAAAAAACGTTTTTTGTACACTGACGGGGGATTAGGTAGCCATTAATTCCTACAGTTCGAGACACTTTCATTTGGCATACGAGATTTGACAATCGAAACGTCAATTTTAAACGTTATTTAATTAACATTGGAGTGTTAAGATATATGGAGTATAAAAGAGTTTGTATATAAAGAAGTGTTAACTTAAATTACCTACGAATTTCCTTTAATAAAAATAAAATTAAATATTTTAAAATAAAAGTATTTTAATAAAAATAAAATTTATTTTTTTGGTAATAGTAAGATTAGTTAATACTTCGATATAATTACTGTTGCACGCAGTGTTAATACATGCATATTAGGCGGGAATTATTTCTAGTGCGGAAACATGACCAATTACATTGCCAATTTTTTTAATAAAATCTCTTTGAATGATGTTTCCTTAATTTTCTCCGATTCGTATTGGTTTTTTATAAGGTGCAATTTTAAAGTGAAATTATACAATTAACAATATGGACCTTGTTTAAAATGTAAATTACAATGTAGTACATAGAAATATCAACCGCTGATATCCGCCATGCTGCAGTTTGTTGGCATGTTGGGTTCGCTCGTTCGTGTGAAATATCAGCATAACGCTGCCGTGTTTCGGAGACTTTTATTACTGATGACGAGGCATTGCATCTTAGTCCTGAGGTATGACAACGCACCTGCATTGTGTTTCCTTATCGAGGGTAAATGCGGCTGTCATGGTCCGCAGAAATCACCTTGAACGCAGGGTAAGGTAGGACTCATATTGACTAAAACCCCACGGTGGTCGCCTTCTATTCCATCGCTCTAGCACTGATCAGGATTTATAGAATATCCACACGGAACCCATGCAACCTAGCTGGGTAGGTAGTTTAAAAAACTACTTCTTGTTTTTTATTGGTATCCTTGGAAAATTTTAGGTAATACGCTTGCCATGCGTGGCAACTATGCCAATTGTCCTATGCTTCATTGATACTTCAAAATTATATAGTAATTATATTTTACTGTTTATTGTAACTGTAACTGCGTAGTTTGTGTGTGTTTATCACCCTTAGTAAAATAAAATAATAATATTACAATAATATACAGATGATCATCATAATTATGTAAACAATCTACTGCAACAGATTTTCTGTGCTCTGGTGGTGTTCGAAATTAACATCCTCAATAGAGGGAAAGTTATCGAAAAGCGCAAAATATTGGCAAGTTGAAGTGGCAATGGATGACAATGATAAAGATTCACTAGTGTCAACCTCGTACCTGCATGTGACCTGCTCTTGAACTTAAAATGAAACTTGACAGAAAGGAATTTCTAACGAGTTTGCGGACGTAAGAAAACGCTCAGATCAAAAGTTACTTTTATATTAATCAGTTGAAGAGCTTTAATTGTCATGCAGTAATACATAATTATCTATGTATGCCTGACGCATCTTCCGGTTGGCATCCGCGTTTTTGTTCGCCATTCTTAGTACAAACTATAGCCTATTGTCCTTTGAGAGACGCGGAATGCTTAACGAGCACTCTGACATCTGACATTCTTTGGGAGTTTTCTTGCAAAGATACAAAAAGGTATAAAACCTTTTGTTAACTTTTTTCAAATAAACTTTAATTATAATCAAATTGGTAGCATTACGAAGTTCTTACATCACGACTTAAAAATTAAGTGAAATATTTATTTCCATGTAATCGGCCAAGATATCGAAATATATTGTGAAGTATTTTTAACTCAATCGACACTGGCGTCGTCAATGTACATTAGCTTTAACAGCGTCTTTAAGTTCACTAGCAGCCCGACGAAAATGTACTACAGGCTGGGTTCAAGGTTCAGTTGTCATTTTATTTTTAAAGTAATCTACTTGATTATGGGTTTATTTTCTAACTTTACCAAGCTATCGATCAACAATATGTCTAGGTATAAAAAACACTGTTCCTATCTCTTGCTTTGTGTGTAGCTTATATATGTGCACTATAAAGTATTTCTGCTAAAGACAATACGTAATAAAAATGTTTTCTGTACAGTCAACACTTAAACAATGATTTGTTTAAATAGCTTTCTAAAATATACCTGTGGGTTTTTTATGCTTCTTGGAGATTTATAATAAAAAGTTAAATATACAAGTAATAAATAATATGCAGTAATAAATAATAATCAGATGACTAAACCATTTATTGATATTATACCTATCAGTATTGGAATATAAAATAGTATAAAAGAAAAGTTGGCACTAATTCACCGCCATTAGTCATTCGGGATTGCTAAATGACAGCATATCCATTAGAGATTTCCTTTTCATTGCTTTCAGAGCACAGCTACTGGTATCGTATTTAATTTCATTGAATTATATTTCTTGTTTGGACTTTGTTTGTACCAAAGTAATTTTATTTTGAACTAAAATATATTTGAGAATTTTTCGAATAGAAAGAGTTGCAATAATACGATTGTTATTAATTACTCAAAAACTCAACTTTTTAAATTTATCTATATTATTTTTTGAAAAAAGTTGTCATTTGTCTGTACTGCATAGCCCTACATGTTTGCTTTATTAATATACTTGCATATTAGCCGGATTAGTAATAAAGTCGTTTTTGTTAAATAATTACAATTATATGAAACAACACACAACATGAAATAAAAAGTAAAAATATTTTTCGTTAATAGAGCTCATTGGTGTCTTGATTATCAAGAATCACTTACCATCACTGAAATTGTGTGCTCGTAAGTCACTCATACTTCTGAAAAACAAAGTACAGTAGACTAGATATATGATATATGTACGCCACACGTTCCATTGATTCATTCCATTTAGTCATGACCTAAATAAGAATGCAATTTTTGACATAGTAAAGTGATAACGGGTTGATAGCTTATCAACCAATGTATTAAATAATATTCAATGAAGATAAACCATCTTACATATGCTAATGTCTTATCTCGGTTCACATTCCCCTTTTATAGTCAATTTATCTTTGATGTTTATTATTAGTTTTACATGACGTCGCAGCGAAAATATAGCAGGCCGACCTTTCACAGAACGTTAAATTTTACTTCAATTTTGTTGTATTTTGTGGAGTAAATGCCAAAACGTATTTTGTGGCAAGACGTTATGACATTGTTTGATACCTTGGTCCTTGGAGATGACAAGTATAAGCACCTGGATTTCTTGTCGATTTAAAACGATTAACAGGGTTATAGATACACATTGTGGTGGGTGATACATAGATGTGTCTGATTTTCGGCGTAACAGCAAAGAAGTTTAAATTATGTAAATATGTATATTTATTAAGCCCATAAATTTAAGGTTATATAATTTTGTAAGATCGAATACACCATTCTACAATTATTGTGACTTATCTCCCAGAAGTATTTAAGGCTAATTGATATTTATTTTTTCTTTATTTATAAAAATACGACTACTAAAATAAAACAAACACCCAAACATCTAGTTCTTTCCGATCATAATAACTTAATCATATATTTCTCAATTTAATTAAAGGCGTTATTGATAAATACGATAAAAAAAATTTAGATTTGTTCTTAATAAATGTTCTACAAAAAAGATATTTCATCTCAAAGTGCACTACGTCACTAGTCATGATAAATGACGTGTAACGAAGTACCGCATGTGCAGGTTAAGAAAAGTGCAAGCACCACACGCAACGAGATCTAAATAGCATCAGAATATAAAAAAAGACAAATAAACTGTCTGTGACCTGCGATGGGCCCTATCAACATGTTTGTAATTATTTGTTTTATTATTGAACTTGTTATACGTAACCATATATGTGTGCGTCGAGACCTAGAACAATCAAGAACACAACTTCTTACTCAATAAAATACTCTAGGATATTTTTTAATACTTACAAATTTAGAACAAAAACTTGTTCATTAAGAAGTGAGTTACTGATACAATTATTAGCTTAGTCAAAAGGTTTTAAAAATATATTTAATCGTAAAATAACTGTTAAAATAACTATGTAAGTATGAGGACATTGCGCTGTCTTATTTTATAAATTTCCAAGAAATTATATTTGACACGATATTAGGTTAAATCATTTAACAAAATATTTAAGCCTAATTTATTTAGCGGCGCTAAATAAAAGCGTCGAGTATGCTTAATTAAAAATCAATGTAAATAAAGAACCGGAATCGTATAACCGCAAGGGCTTGTCATTGCATCCTAAAACAGAAGCTTGCACCCTTTGGGGCTTACTCTGGCTTCGCGAACTGTCGAAGCCCACGCGATTGCACTCCGAATCCAAACGAACATCAGTCGCATGCCAACAAGCGGTTAATGCTTACGTCTCGTTCGAACGCACGCCAGCGACCTAAAGTTATTTTCTTCGTCACACACGTTGTGACGTTAAGTGAAGTGAAATTGTGATACACAAACGAAAAATATCAACATAACAACTATATATTCAAAAATCGATACGTATTTTGCCTACCTTAGCAGTACCGAAAAACTTGGGGGAAGTTTGTTTTTATTGCCCCGTTTGCGCCGGTACGCTAATTACTGTTTACCATAGGTAAGCAAAGTTCAATTCTGCTAATATTCCGCTGACAAAACAATGAAGTCATTGTCTGTTTTATATATATATATTTATATATATATAAATATATATATATATATGTATATAGATATATATATATATATATATATGTATATATATATATATATATAATGACACATACACAACATACACAATGACTTCATTGTCATATGTTTTTTATGTATTTATGAACCTATTTATTCTTTCTCATAAACAACTGTTAAGAAATAAATTGATTTCTAAAAAGAAATCGTATCTTGTTAATTAGGTCATAACTCTAGGGTCTCGAGCGTCATTAATATTTTTTGTCGTGTTTTGTATAGACGACAAAAAAGGGACGTTACGAGTAGCATATTACGTCTATCGACTTGCCGCATCCGTCGGGTGGGAACCAGTTCTTGAAAATGGACGATAGATTGTTATTTTACCTTTTTTACATTTAACTTTTATCAAACATTTTTACATGAGTCGTTGTTACATTAAGGAAGCTCACTTAATACACCTTTGCCATTATTTAATTTGTTATAATCTTTATTTCTTTTGTTATTCCTAAACATTATTTCTAATTTACTATACCTTATGATTGACTATGTGATATGACTTTATCTTTATATTTAAAAACTACTCGTATGGAAGTTTTCGGAAGTTCACCTGCTAGGAATGCCAAAGAAATTAAATGGTTATAATATTTTTACAGGTTCATTAAATATTTACTTAACAATAACTTATTTCAAATAATAATCGTGTCATTAAGGAGTATTGCAACACTCGTTTAATTAAGATAGAAGAACGTTTTAATAGCGGCCAAAAAATCCTTGAATTCTTTTAAAATTATAAATTTACAGTTTACATAATACTGTAGTAATAAATAATGATTATATATGAGAAACCGTGGTGAACTTAAACCAGGGTGATATCTTTGCGCTAACAACCAGGTGTTTTCGGCTGTTCGGGACATTAAACATAAACTGCCGTATGCATTTGCTCAAACACAAAGGCACTCATTCGTCATTCGCCGCTTTACGCATTTGCAATGACATCGGAAAAAAAGGTTTAAGCTACACAGCATAGTTGAAAATGCAGACCAACAATAGTGGTCTTGGCTGAAAATTGAACTAAGGATAAACCATATATACTATATATACGATACGATATGTACTATTTATACGATTTATACTATATAATAGATACGCTTATATAAGAGCTGTAGTTTTATATACTAGGTCACTACGTGGTTAGGAGTGCAGAATGACGTAGTAAGAAAGCCAGCAAAGGCAAATATACCCCGCCGACGGCGAGGGCGTCGCAAACAAGGTTATGCGTGATACCGCCATGTCACAGGCCGGTTCTCTCCAGTCAATAAAGATAGAAGCGTGGCTGGAGTTTCTTGCGCCGCTTCTTCTTCAGCCTACGCATTCCGAAGTGGTGGTAATGTAGATAATTCTTAGTCAGAAGCAACTGACCGAGCCGGTCAGTTGCTTCTGGTTTGCTTCAGGTTCGGCCCTCTCGGGCACCCTCGAGTCAGACGCTTTCTCGGAACAGGGTAACAGTCCAAGCGGAGGCTCCCTCTTGGGAGCCTTTGTGCTGGTTACCCACTAATAGAGGTCTCGACTGAGCGCCATAAACGCTCGGTCACCTCTCAACCCCGCGAAACTGTAAAAGCCTTCGAGCTAAGAGCGGCCATCAGCCCAAAAAAAAAGGCAAATATATTGCGAAGACACAAAGGTCATCGTGTATTGATCGATCAACAACACATCCCTCAATTCACGAATTAGCAGACGCTTTTGAGTAATGTCTATGTCGAATGATAGTATCTTTAGATTTATATAGATAAACTGTTACTTATTTAATAGCACAACATAATAATATTAAATATAGTTTTTATCCGCAACATGAATAATTGGGTTTGACCGGGAAGGACCACGCCCTCACAGAATCGCAGTATGAGGTTCCAACATTATGCTGCACTCAGATACCCTATTATTGGTTACGGGGCATTCCATCTTAGACCTCAAGGACAACAACGGATGTGGATCTAGAATCTATCTTGAGCATGGATGTAGGTATATATTATAATAACCGTCACCTCTAGTTTTTTTTAGTTATAAAAAATGCTGTCTACTTCCTACCGGTACATCGATACGAATGTTGTGTTTAAAACACCCGCATATTTCATAGAAGGAGTTCGTCGCTAGTTTGCCGCATGAACAATCTCACCACTCATAAATTTACCGCCAAAATTCCACGTGGAAGTTCTATTTGGTGGTAAAGTTGCTGGGTTTCACCTTCGGAGTTATTTTCGGAGCTTTTACTTCATAAAAAAATGTATAAATATAATACTCATTTTAAAGTTACAATTCCCTACAATCATTATATTACTAGAAATATAACATAAACAAATAAGCTTTTAAGTACAGTCGGGATGATAAATAAATTAAATACTATACATATTTACCCGGAGTTCACTTTTTACAATCGCCAATCTCAGGTTATAAATATAAGCATCTTTAAGATGGTCATCTTGTTGCAAGCATGCTGGGTTTCGAAATAATGACTACTAGTTCATGAGTAATGTGCTAAACACAACGCTCTCTATTTATAATCTATCTTGTATACAAAAAAAAATTATAAGTTGTCGGTTGTTAGTTTACTCATTCAGCTTAACTGTTTCTATTTCAAAGGATAGCATGAATTAATTAATATAGCCATGGCGAATGGTTCTCTCGTATTAATTAAAATGCTGTCTTCGCTCCGGCGATTGGCTTTGTGATAACAGCTATGACTTCGCGTGCTTTTTGAATAATAACATTACATTGGAGATGAAAATAAGATATGCTCGACGATATTGGAAATATTGACAGATAGTCCCGTCATTGCGTCTAATTTATTTTATATTAATAAGGACAAATTTGAAATGCAATTCCCCAAACATATCTACACATTTGCATGCGATAATGTTAATTGCTGAACTGATTTTGTTCATATTTCTAATAATCAGTAAATACCGACTAATTCTCGAATAAAATTTATATGAATAATTTATGAATATCTTGTATACAAAGTAAACTGTGAACACGGGGCGAAACCGGGCCTAGCCGCATGCGGTTTTTGAACTAAAATAATGCACTGGGGCTGCGAGTAGAACGTAGTGCGTAGTCAAAGTTTGCATCGATTATTCTATTTTGCGAGCGCATACTATCTGGTCAGTTTGACGGGCACTTGCAAAGCATATAGAAGACGGAATCACAGTACGTATCTGGTCAAACTTTTTACCAAGTACAAACCAAAATGATAATAAGGCATTACATATATAATAGAAAGTATTACATTATAGTAGTATTACATTAAGAGTACAAACGAGCACAGAGTTGATGGAAAGTAATTCCTGAGTCCCATGGCATCTACATTCATCCTTGACAAGGAATCATAATGAAGATGCGTTGTCACCCTTGAGGACTGAGATGGAACGCCTCGTCACCAGTAATAAAGATCTATTCATTAACAATGTAATTACAGTCATACATCCATTTAAAATTTCAAGAAAATTCAGAATAATAAATGTAAATTTACGATAATAATCAAATGCTTGTCTATAATGATATTTTCAGGTCTGAATAAATTCTGAATTATTTAAGAAGTTATGAACATTTGTAATATTTTTTTTATTCAATGATACCTTAACAAAACATATATTAATTCGCAATGACTACGCGTGGACGTCTTAATACAGCGCTATCTACTGCTATATTGCAGTACTAAAACGAGCCGGTTTCCTCAAAAATTCTATCCATGTGAGGCTGAAAATAAAGGAGTGGTATTTAGGGGTATAAACATCAATTACGTTATTATTCAAATGTTTTCATATAACTTTGATATTTTTTTTAAGCATCCTAACAGGCTATAAGTTAAACAATGTGTTAAAGCAATATAGGTTTGCCCAGTGCCTAGCGAAGGAATTTTGTATTTTATTAACATTATAATTATTATCAATATCGGAATGTGTAATCGTATACATTTTAGTAAATACATATATAGATAGGTAACTAATAACTATGAAATTATCAACCAATGCAAACATTGCCTCGGGTACTCTCTCTCTACGATAATGTTTACTTACGATATGTCATCCTGGCGGCCATTTACTTAGACAGCGAAGGAAATAATAAACATCACAAATTACGTACTACTATCTTCAGAACAGTGTAGATAACACAGGGTAATGTCCTGGAGACATCCGCCTCAAATAGCGGGATATCTAGTAAGAGTACGTACACTAAATATTAAGAAAATTTACTCACGATCAGGATGTATGTAACTGTAAAGTAATGCTAAAATTATTTTAACAAATATCTTGTAAGATGTCTATATTCCGAAATATTACAACAGTTTTCCCTCTAATAGTAAGATTTCCTTGTGAGTAGTTAATACTACGTTGTTTAACGTTGTTTGTGTGTTTATCAACCACAGTATTTAATTTTCATGAAAATCCATAACTGCTTATACATACATACATACTGTCATACCTATTTACATATTTTTAATTTATGAAAATGAAAAGTTCACCAAAATTCGGGGGCATATGTGATGGATTTATAAACACTATAACATCGTAATTTTAGAAAAAAAGCACATACAACCCAGTTTTTTTTTATGGCCACTGTTAGACAAATGAACACAGCTTCACCGGGTTCAAAAGTGGCCGAGTGCTTAGGGTACTCAGCAGAGACCTTTATTTATGGGTAACCAGCACAAGGGTTCCCGAGAGGTGTAATTCAGTACACTTGAAAGATGTGTAATTTCTGCGGTGACTTAAACTTCGATTTGTAAGTATATAGTAAAATATAATAAGTACAAAAAGAATAGTAAATGAAAATGAAATTTGAAATTTGACTATAAAATTTTACTCTTAAAGAAGCACCAAAAGAAGTATTACTTCTTTCACAAAATAAATAGTAAGAGATAAGACAACAGAGAGAGAAAAAAAGAGGAAAGAGGAGAACAAAACCGAGCTCGGCAATTTATATAGCATAGTCCTCTCTTCTCTCTCACTCAAATTTTTCTATCAACACTCCTTAAAAAGTATCATTTTGATAAACGTTACCTTAACGATGAAATGCGTACTGTAATATTTATTACCATATATTTACTTAAATATAGTAAGTACGTTAATATACGTTTGCTCGCAAACTGACAAGACAGAAATAACAATAAAACGGTGCCGAGGGCTGATTTATGCAACTTTCTCAAAACGCGTAGTATTGATAAGTCAGCAACAATGGTACTGCGATTTGCTCTAATAACATCATTTCATACCATTTCGTAGCTATAGTGAAAAAAAACGCTTGGTAACCGATTGATTCAGTTACGAGAAAAAAATATAAAATTAGAACAGTTTTTGTGAATATTGTTTAATACATTTTGTTTATACCTATAGTTTTATATATAGTTATTACCAAATGGTATTAAATGCCCAGGATATATATATTTTTTTCTTATTTTTCGGGCCGATGGCCGCTGTTAGCCCGAGGCAGTTTCACCCTGGTTGAGAGGTGACCAAGTGCTTATGGCGCTTAGTCGAGACCTTTATTAGTGGGTTACCAGCATAAGGGCTCTCGAGAGGGAGCCTCGGCTTGGACCGTTACCCTGTTTCACGAGAGTGTCGGGGATCGAGGGTGCCCGAAAGGGCCGAACTTCGCTCAGTCAAGTTTTGTACGCTTCTCGCTAAACACTTTTACTTTGGCTTTCACACATGTACGATAAGATCGGAAGAAGAGACCGATGCCGTATCAGGGGAAATAAACTTATTGGCATTTATTATACACTAGCTTCTACTCGGGTGGATATCCATCTAAGGGCCAAATACGCAGCAGCTAGCTGCATAGCTAATCTGTTCATCACGCGATAGAATATTTAAATAACCAATAACTGACATTATACATAGATATATGTCACGTATTTAAAGGCCAGTGAACAGATTTTGAGATTTTTGTTTTCCTTTCCAAGTTATTGTATTAATATTTCTCAATGAATTTAATGCTCTTTAGGCTTTGAATAGTAGATCTTAACTTAAAATTTGAAATATCGAAACCCCTGAGTTGTATGACAAGCTGCATGACAACAAAAACTAACTATGAGAACATCTACTTACTAATGTTCTTGAATTTTAATGCAACCAATATACGTTAGCATTGTTGTTTTAAAAATTAATATTAATATTTAGAGTTCAAAATCCACAATTTCCAAGTCATATCATCATATCTCTCTAAATAAAAAGGAAAAAAACCTATGTCTATCTATGTAGATGAAGTGTGATCTTCTATGTAGACAGTAGTGCTTGCTGGTGTCAAATTGTTGACGTTTACGTGTCCGCTCTGTCGAACATACTACACGTCAGACGGGTCATGAATTCAGCAGTGGCCTCGGTCTTGAAATTTGCCGCGTTGACGTCATTTCTGACGTACCAGGCCACTCCCACTATCGTGCGTGGTGCAAAATTTTGTTGGATCTATAATCGCTTTTCTTGTTGCTGTTGAAGCGAGTATATACCACGCTGGCACTGCATAGATAAGTCGCGAGAGGCTTTATGTTTCCTAGCTTAGCAGAGATTGAAAATTTAAACAACAAAACAAGGCCCTAGCACATCTAACTTGTCGGTCCAAATGGTCCTGGAAGAATATATAGATATGCAGGGAACGATCAATCTGACATCCGAGATATGTTACTGTCCTCTTCCACTCTATCGTCTGTTCTCGAAGCTGGAGCGGAGTAGGCTAGTTTTATATCTCCTGGTCATAAGGGTGGATATTTTTCGACTTTGAGGACGTAAAATACGGGCTGTCCTCCCACTCCAGACCTGCCAGAGTGGGGATCTCGTTTTTGTATACCGCGAACAGGTGTGGAGAATGACAGTTCCCCTGAAGGACTCCGGCTTTGATACATCATACCGTCTATTCGGCCACCGAGATAACCACTAACTGCACGAGTGCCACAGGTGCAGGTTTGTTTTATTAACTTGCACAGCTTAACCTGTCGAAGGCTTGACCCTTGTTCTAGAAAGACCCCCCACACATCTGCGATCCCCCTTGAACTCCGAAACTAAATAGTATTTAAATACTATATAATAATATGTAGCACACATGTTAACTGTAAAGTGGTGGAGTATCCTCTGTGAAAACCATGCTATTCAGCACTGAGCAGGGTGCAATCTTCCGCAAAAGTAGCCTTTATAACAATGTAACGTTATATGTAGGTCTGTAACGTCCCGGAAGGCGTCTATTCTTTCCGCGAACTCGCGAACACAATTTTGTTTGGACTGCGCACGGACGCAGGACGACGTAATTGCGGGCCCTTCCCTAAACAAAAGAGAAGGCAAGTACAGAAATCACACACTAGCGGTGGACAGGGCACCCGTGTACCGTACCGCAACGTAATATGCTCAGCCGAAGTAATTAACTCGACGGCAAAGGGGAGTTTACTTTCGGCGTTGACTGTGCAAGCTTACTGCTTTGCATCTATGTGTACTTACTGGTTCTATATCACATCCCACGAGATCCTCAAGCAAAAACATTTTAATAGCATTAGAAAATGCAAGAAACGCTAATTAGAGGAAGCCATGGCAACTGTATTTACTTGATTAAATATCCAGTTAAAGTGGAAATATATAAATTGTTCTATAATGCCTAATGGGTATTATAAAAGGGGGTAATAACGATGTACACCTGACCGCATAGGCTAGGCAGTGTTATATTGTAATGTTCTAATTTAACATGGCCGGCCGTTTGCTAAGCGGGTTGCCGGCCGCTGCCTCGGGCAAGGTAAACGAAAGCGTTCCCCAAATAACAACTAATTATAATAGGATCACCGTTATCGCAAACAGCGCGGTAATCAAGGGAATATAATTGTTCCCTTAATTTTAAGTTTATACAAGCTTTCTGAGTATATTCAGGTTGATTTTAAGTCATGCAATCTTAGACTTTTATTTATTAAATATCACCTTCAATATATATATATACAATTTTAATTATTAATATCGTAGTTTTTCTTAATTTTCACTGTTCTGATAATTATCGGAGGTGAATTTATAGATTACGACCTCATCATATACATTTTTTAGTATTTTGAAGGAAACATTTTACTTCTTGTATACTGGACTCGATATAAAAAACAGATTCATAAATTTCCCAAAACTTTTCGCCCTAAACGTATTGTTAAAACCAATAAAGGAAATCGTAGATTTGACTGACTTTCAACGATCTTTTAGAAGCAAACCGTTCGGTACGTTCGACTTTTACTAGAGATATTTGAAAGTTTTTATGTGGGCTGGATGATGCCATAATTATAAGTTAATTCTTAGAATTACTTACATTTTTAACCTCAATACAACATGCATATATTTAGTGACAATATCATATAATTTAGTTGACAAGGGATGAACTGTCGTATCAATCCAGCATAAGTTACGAAACTAGAGAGCTCTTAGTGAAATTGCGGACGTATTATTTGTGAAGTAATATAACCCTATTATCTTTTAAAACTTAATAAGATTGCTGCCAACTCTTAAGATCATTAAGAATCTCTAGACTGTTCCTAATTTTGTAATTTGATTTTTATTAACTGCGACTAGCCAGACTTAATTGGAGCCTTAATGTTTTTGGTTCTTAACCGTGATCTCATTTTATCTACGATATAAAGTAGTTGGTAAAAACGCAATGACTAGAGATATTTTATTTTAAAAGTTATTCAAACGCTATGAAATAAAGTGGATTTTAGCTCGCAACGTGGAAGTATGAGAACATAGAATGAAGGAGCACTGAACTTTGCCGTCAGCCGAGGTTGTCTTCCCCACACCTGAGATTACTTACACAGCCATTAGTTCGGAGCGTTTATAGTTTCAAGATAGGTTTTTAACACGTGCTTTTGAGTCACGCGTCATTTCTTTTTTTAGTGAATAGTTAGTGTCCACATAGCCAAACCCACAACAATAATTGTACAACTATAAGTAAATTATATTATATGTACATTGCTTCGTTGCATCATAATGTCTATTATGTACGTCGCATAAGAGATAGTAAGAAAGAAACATTCCATCGTTCTCTTGTTATTATCGTATAGTAATTAATAAATAATTTATTAATTACTGTACAATAATAACTTAAGTATAAGTTAAATAAAGCATTAAATGGTATTAATAGTAATTACTATGATAAAATTGAGATAGTTTCACGTACTAACATACCATAACAGAATCTGTATAGATGTATTATTTATAAAATCCCAAACTTTTCTGCATTTTACTAAAACCTGTTTTACGTATCATTGCAGTCTCGTATAATAAATGTATACGTTTCAACGCGTTTTAATATCACACACATTTAGCGTCAATGAAATTATAGCAATATATTCCACCATAATTGTCTTCCAATCATGAGATGATTTATCTGGAACGGCATCGTTTCCCGGCCTACTAATAATAGAATAATCGTTGAAAATCTATGTCCATTATTTTGTACACAGAACTCCTATTTTATGTTTACACAAGTGGGTTGCTTCGAGCAAGTTACCAGGACGTTTACGACGGAGTCACTATTTCGAGTTCACCGGCGCTACGGCCCCTCTCATCGCTCGCGTGACGGAATGAATCTCAACTGTGAACCGGTCGTGATAATTAACGAATTTGTTCTACTATTAAATAGTAGAACAAATTCGTTAAAAGTGTGTAAATCGATTGTTTTTTTTAATAGGAAATAAATTACTATAAATCACAATATATTTTTATGTTACGCTTACAACGTATTGAAAATGTGTTTTCTGGTGGATAGGTAATTTAGTATACTGGACAAAATACTTGGCTGATACTGACAATGTCCCTTGTATAATTTTTCTAAAGATTCAATTAAGTTCTAAGAATAGAGTAGATTAGAAGTCTCTTATGGAGTAAAAGTCTCTTATACGGTTGAAATAAATATAAAGGTAATCTTAATTTCCAAGAAGTCGACTCAAAGATCTTATCAGTAGAATAGGCGGCGAGGTGATAAAGACTGGCTATGTTCCAAGTTTTCTTCAGATCTTTATACATAAAATTTGCTATAAATAATGGAATAATTTACACTCAATTATGGTTTTTAATTCAATTTCTACTGCAATATTAAAAAATATTAACTATTGCAATAGAAATGTTCAAAACATTACTTAGGAATATTGATATTGAAAACTTTATTTGGAACACCTAATGTGATATTCCACTATTGATTACAGCTTAAATTGACATGAACACGCCTGCTTAAGTCTTTATATCCAGTCGGTAAGGAAGGTCCTTCCTAGTAACTTAGCAATATTTTCCTTTAAAGTTCATGCGTAACTTGTTTCGTCAGGGTTTTCCCTAACACTACCTGTTTGTACTTCGATCCATTTGGTGGTTTGAGCATTGTGTATGTCTAGATATTTAATTTATAATCCAGGCTTCTTTCGAAACTAGTTTTTGTAAGTGACTAATTTTCATCTTACCAACATTCCAGATGGACTAAATATATAAAAAAAACTATGAGAACAAAATCTTTCAGATACTTATCCTGATATTTAAATATCATTTATAATACCAGGATATAATATATGATAAGTAACTGAAAGATTGTACTTACTACTTATCTTTACTTCTAGTGCATAATTATTTCATAAAAATAGAAAGGACATACAGACATATACGGGAAATCGCAATAAAAACAGGCCCGCTTACTGATAATGTGAGCGATGTACGAATTATAGGAATATTTATTTAGTGTCTGTCGTAACTAAAATAAAACTACAAAGACTAATGACGAATAAACAGAAATTCTAGACATAAAACGTTAAAAAGTTAAAGATAGTGATTATGTAATCGGTTGCTAATTTATATTTACTACAGCAGGCATAGAGCTTTAAAGTAAAAAAACACGTTATAAGACAAAACAAATTTGAGTTATCCCGGTCCACATGGATACCATATAAGATACTAGGGAAGAAAAATTTATTCGTTTATACAATTTTTGCATTAGTTTATAATCTCAAAAGTACCTTAATATTGCGAACGTTGAAGGACAATTAGTGAAATGAGTTCGTAAAGAAAGTTACAAGTACGCTACAGAGACTTTAAAACATTAAATAGCCGTCGTTAAAAGTCGCAAAGCACGATTATACAAGAGAAGGGAGGAACTACACCACGTTCAAACCTACCCTGTTCAGAGGACTTGACAATCATCAGGACCCTTGTTAGGATTTTTACACTAATTACAGGGCTCTTTCGTTTCCCACGCCTATACTTCACAGCGTATTTTGTTAAAAAAAATGAATTCCCTTTGAAGCTTAAGTGCAATGAAACAGGTTTTGTAAGGCTTGACCCATAAAAATTTTAATTTTATTTCACAAATATTTTTGAAAGAATACAAAAATGTCAAGTGCCACGCCATGATGGCGGGGTTTTAAAATACTTACTTTAACTGTTGCCATTTCAACAGTGCAAATGCGGCTAAAGAGTTTTATTATGTTTATTTGTGTAAATTAAAAAAATATATACTTATGTTTTCGTGTTAACATTTAATCACCATAAAATATTTATGGCTTGCAGTTACACCGATTTGTATAACGTATTAAAGTTCTTGAGTAAAGCAAAACCTCTCGGTTTAAGAGGCATTTAAAATTTTGTTTTAAAACGAATATAATGCCATTAAATTACTTGTATTATTTAAAATGTTTGCATTTGCAATTCACGTTTGATATAACTTTTTGTGAAAAACATGTTCTTAGAAAATGTTACGTGATTTAGCAAATATGTGAAAGGTATGTATATAGATATGTGCTTACCAATCCGATGTTGAAAACTTAATTTCCCCATACCCGCCGTTTTGCGCTTGAAGTTGATTGGCAATTAAGTACTCGATTACCTCTTATAAAATCTTTAATACGTACATATTTATCTTAATATTCCACGTTTATCCACTCTATTATTGGTTTAATATGTTATAAATATTATAATGTATATAAATTATTATTTAAGTTCATTGCATGCAAATTGGTTATAAATTATAGAAAAAACATATATAGTGGTAAATTGTATGTATTTATGTATGTTTAAATTTACATGCGTGTTAGTATCCGAAAAGAGGACGTCTATACTTGAACAAGATTTGTTGTCCGCACAGCCTAATGTGTTGCAACGAGCTGCTCGGCTTGTAGAACCGAAAACCATTCAGATAATCACCATGGTAACCATTAGGAAAGAAAGATGGCGATTAGATGGATTGACAAGTTGTATAACTCTACAGGAAGTGGATCGGCGGAAGGGAGCGGTGCAGTGTGATCTAGGTGAAAATTAATTAAAAAACAAATGCATTATCCAACAAGAAAAATGACAAATGAATATAAGATTTATCAAATCGTACGAATCAATTAAAATGCGTAGAGCAAAACTTTATTATGTTAATTAGTTATTACAATACCTAAAGATCTACCTCTTAATTGTTTTGACGTTTCAATGTTTTTATCTTTTCCACTTGTTGCATTGAAATGTATTTATTCTACAGTTAACATGGAGATAATCAACTCAGACGCAACTAGTTGGCAAGTTGTCACATGTTGTTTAGTCAAGGCAACAACTTATTTGCCATTCCTATGATAATACTATGTAGATATATATATAAAACTGCCAAGCATCATCATATATCATGAATATGCCAATGTCTAACCAACAAATATTTGCTAATTTAGTTTTTTAGTCGTAAATTTTACGTTTGATTTTATTCAATAATTACCATTCATACTATTTAAATTCACTGTTATACATGTATAAGCAGGATCCACCTGTATCGGATTCCCGCAAACTGGCATCGGATTTATATCCTGCGCTTTTAATGTTGTCTGGTAATAATTAGATTTTAGCGTGTTACAAATAGGCTAGGAGAATATCGATGAGTAATTTTTCGGTAACGAGACCTGATAACGAAAATAACGTGTAGAATGTTATTGTTATATAAGAATATGAAGAAGTTGATCGTACTGTCTATATAAACTATATTTACACATTTATGATCTGATTACCTAAGCAAGTCGTCGTTTAACTTGCCTCTTTAAATTTGACTGCTGTATTTAACACTGCCTACATTGGTAATTTTATCAAGGACATCATTACGCTCATTTGATATAATATTTTTAATAAATTATTATATTTTAATTATTATTATAATCCAACAATAAAATACAGAATGTAAATTTTATTAAAATTGACGTTTATATATATGAATACTCTTCTATGTCCATGAAAATTGAATGAAACAATAACATTCCTATGACCATATTGGAAAATACATTTGAATATAATGTACAGTACTTTACGTATAAGTTATACAGGCATATAAGTGAATACAAATAATACATTAAACTTCGTAACCTTGAAAGGTCAAGGACCTCTTTGTAACGATTCGTCATATCGACAGACTACGGTATACTCAGAGCGTTGCGTGAGCATTCTCATGTCCGTCGTAAAAGTTACCGACTTATACGACGAGACCGTCCATTCGTTACCATATAGGTATACGAGTATCTACGACCCGCATCATAACTTTAAATAGACAGATATTGTCTGTAGGTATCGTTGAAGATTCAATAAGTACAATAGTCATTTAAGTTACATACAAAGCGTATTTTTCGTAACCTAACGAACTAACCCTTAATAATATTTTAATATACCACAGGGTTCGTTGATGATTGCGTATTACGTGATAATAGCAAATTAGTTTTCTATTGCTGATTATCACAAAATTAACAAATACGTACAAAACGATTTCTTATATTTGGACAAATACTCGAATGGTGAAAGCATGGACAAGAATTATTTTAAAATTATACATTTTTACAGATCATAAATAGTATTTTTTTTAAGTTCTTCAAAAGTTCTGCGATACTTTAAAATGTATAAAATAATCTTCAATTTTTACCCCTCTGCGTCACATGTAAGATACATGTGACGCAGAGGGGTAAATAGTTATATTATATATAAACAACTTAATAAATGTTTACTCGAGCGTGTAACAGGTGTCAACATTATAGGGCAGATGTTCCCAACTATTTGTGGGATGGAAACGTTTAGTCTTTTTATGACGTCAGTTAGAACAACAGGCAGATCAGATAAGATTTTGGGAAGCACCAAAGTTTGTATAGCGGTCGAACCATGTGCAGCTATATTTTAACTGCGAAATGGCTCTGCTCGGAAAAGTCCACGTCAGAATAACAGTATATTGCCACAATTTTCCGTATAGTGAGTGTAGAATTTCATATTAATAATACAAGATCCATTATTTACTCTTGAACAAATCTAAAAACAATGGGACCACCGCTTTTATGTTTGTTTGTTTTCTTAATTTTTTTAGAAATAAGTTGTGATTTACCTTATTTTGAAAACATAAATTTTATTTGTTTTGTTATTTACTTTAGGACTAACCAGTACTTTGTGATATCGTAAGTACAGTAGTTACACGGGATAATAATAATCTTACCTAAGTGTATGACATACGCTTAACCAAGAGCAGAATTGTATGTTAGACCCAAATTCCCGATTCGCTTCGAATCATAAACTTAGAAGGAGTATAGTTATCCCATAATGTAAGTAGGAATATATGCGTTCGAGGGTCATGCCAAAATAAAATTTGATACTCATAAATTATGGAATTTAAATTATATTATAGGTATAAATGCTAGTTTTCACCTTGGCCACGTATTCAACATTCATATAAAGTACTTGGAAAATACCAATGACCACACTTTTTAGACTGTTCGCTCTCAAAGTTATAAGCAGTCATCTTATTTTTCTTTAATATTTGGAAATAGGGAAAAATCAGAAGGCGGTGTAATATGGCTGGTGAGATAAATAGTCGACTGGTCTAGCTGAAATGTGTGAAGCAGCGTGTTGCAGTGTGCAGCAATGTGTTGTGATGCTGGAATAAGTGCTGGATTCCCCACTTAAACCGCTTCTCACATCACTATTGGAGTACATACTGTCACATATCATTCAGATTTAACTAGCCTTTGATTCTCTAGCCCCACAGTAACAATATGTCGTACTGGAAAATGAGACAACCATTTGTTTCTGTGTGCTACGTGCACTGCGACATATTGTTTGAGACTGCTCATCTCCAAAACATCATATCATCCTCCAAATTCTCCAAAATCATAAATATAACTATGATCTTGAAACAATCATGTTTCGCTACCTGTCAGAGTTTATCTATCATAAATTTGTACCAATCCAATCAATGCTCTTTCTACTCAATAATGCTTCTAGACGGACACGTGTTCATAAACGATTGTTGGCACCACAGCTTATCAATATTCAGTTCTCACTTGATCTCGAAATATGTAATTCGATGGTTTGCACGAATAGTTTTTTGACTGGTGACCAACTTATTTTTCGCCCCATCTAAAAAGCTTCGCCGTCCTCTTCAAATTCTGGAAACTAATTTATAACTAACCTGAACAAGCAGATGCATCAAGTTGTAGCTAAAAGTTAAAAACATTATAGCGTCTTTAAATCATTTTTATAATCATAATAAATCACAAAGCGAAAATTACTTCGAGTATACTCGAAATACAGTATTCCTGCCAAATTAAAACAATAGTTCGATGTAATAAATTTTCTGTATTCAAATTTATCAGGAAATGCCAGCCTTCACTATGGTAAATGTAATTAATAAAAAGTATCTTATTTCTTTTGTTATCACCTACATTTCACTTCACTTCAAGATCCGCGCCTCTCTTTACATAATAACTATAACTTAGTATAGACGTCAAATTGACAAATTTTTCGCTTTCAAAAACATGGGTGACAAAGAAACACAATCTTTACCTAATGATGAGAAATGACTGTGGTCCATAAACTCAAACATGTCGTAATACATATAAAACTGAAACTATAAAAATAACTTGGTTAAGTAGAGTGACACGGAAGATAAGTACGGTGTACAAGTAATCAGATTCCCGACTATTTCCCTGACGTCCCAGGAAGTGACCCCGGTCATTAAACGAGTAAACTCGATGAACCTTTACTTTACCCCTCTTTGTTCTATTTTCCCCTCAGAAATACTCATGTCGAAGCATAAGAAATAATGAAGTTTGATATTTATTTATCAGAAATTAGTGATTAATTATTGAAACATAAATAGTGGCCTTCCTATCCATTACTGTTTAATTTTTATATTATTCATAAAAAGTCCTTTTTTTTATTTATTTAATTAAAGTTTCTGTTGTGAGAATTGAATTCGAATGCAAAGCATGGATTTGGTAAACACTTACACAACAAAGAACTAATTCAGAAAACAGAATACTGCAGTTTAAATTTGTAACATAAATCGGTGTAAGACTAGCTTTAAAACAAAAAAGAAACCTAAAGATTCTTGAAAACGATGATAAAAACATAATATTAAATTTTATAATTTGCACTTCATTGAACATCGTCCTTCTTGCATTCTCATGGACTCATCACGTTCGTTGACAGTGCTAGGTGCCAAATATGTCCATATTCTGATGAGTTGGCAAATATGTGTTGGTGTCAAATTATAAATTATGCTTTATACACCGGAAATAATTCGCCATGTACAGTTCTATATTAGATTACAGAAACAGTTTACAACCATGATCGTATTCTTATCTTAAGTATTTCTTAGTTTTTTTTATAATTATTGAATTGAAAATAGCTTCCCACAACTAACATTGGATAACCATGGGAATACATATCCGCTTCCACAATTTCACCTGGGTACCTATTATAATCTCATTCTTGAATCGAATTTGTTCACGTGCGAGAAATGCCGCCTGACGACGTATCTCAGGCTCAATTCCTGTACTATGTTTGTTACAACGATACAAGTAATATTTTGTGTACATTGCTGGCTCATAGTAGCGCTTGTTCATAAATTGTAGCATATAGAAAAAGTAATGGATATCGTGTTAAGTGTACTACTCGTATTATTAGCTAAAAACCGTGTATCCGTCCAGACTGCTCCGACCACGATGCCGACAAAATAACTTTAGTACAGTGCAGCGATCGTTTTGAATGGCTGTCTGCCTATTATTGTAAGAAAAACGTTTTAGTTTAATGAGTGAACTTAACTAAGTTATCATTGTGCCTTAATTTTTTATAAGTTTAAGTGAGATTTGAGAAACTGGATTTGTGTTAATAAATATTATTGGCTCTTTCCATTAGTAATAACTCGTTTAGAAGGTAAGTACCACATATCTGTTGTAACTTAACACCAAAACAATAATTTTATTTTTTAAAATTTAGTTACTTTTCTGGTTGCCATTTATATTGTGCGTGACTTTGTCATTCTTTACTTACCGATGACTTGCTAACAGAAAATAAAGCAGAAACATTTTTGTAATTCTTATTACGTTTAATAAAACTATGTCTTGAAGGTCAAGTTATACCAACATTCCGTTACGTGATTCATAAATATAATCATAATGATATTATTCGGATCTTTGAAAAAAATAAAACTGCGGCTAAACTTTTACATAGCTTTATTACAAATCGTCTGATGTTCTGTCTATTTATTAATAACGTAAGGCTAAAAGTACTAATAGTAATACCTATTTTAAGTACATTTCAAGATTTGATGCTTACTTAAAATAATTTTATATTTTTTTATTATTTTAGGGGCTTGTGATACTTATGTTTAACAGGGAAGTAGCGATGGGTTGAAATGTTGAGGAGGATTAGGCCGATCAAAGGACATGCTAATCTAATCTATAAACGATTAATTGCTCAATAATATTTTTGTGTGATATTTTAACTTTCCATAGACATTGTACATATAGCAACTAAGTTAAAAGGTCCGGTAAATAATCTCGTAATTTTTAATAACAAGTAGTTTTATTTTATTTTGTGAATTTTTTGTGTTGTACGTATTTCATGTGTATTTTATTTTATTTTATTTATACCAAAATTGGCTCAGAGGACAAAATTTGCGTAACATTTAATGTAAAGGCAGATACATTCATTCTGTAATAGGACATAATATAGGCCTTTACTATCGTCTGTTTTTTTTTCAAAATTCTTTCGTTATAAAATTAAAGTTATCTTATTTTCGATTCAAATAGTTATTTTGACGCTGTATGTTGTATATGCACGTAATTCATTATAGACAAAATTAACTCTTCAGTTAAAACGCATTAATTTTATTCGTGTGCTATCATCGCTTCTTGAATATATTTAGTATTACGATCTTAATCTTTGACGACAGATTATTTGCTATTTTTACTTTCTTCACCAACAATTATTGATTACTTCGAATTTCAATAGATGCAGTAAATTGTTTGTTGAATTTTTGCAAACTCTAAAAAGCTAAACAGGCTGGATTTATTAGTAAATGCATACACTATGAGATTATATCATTCATAAGTATCTCTTGGTGTCTCTGAGACCTTCAAATCATCCTAGATCCTATCATTAATTTTATGTTTACAACAAAATAGTAAAGTTTATTAAATTATATTTTATTTACAACCAACTGAACAATTTTACAGCGTCAATACCTTTTATGACATAGATGCAAAAGATCATATATACGATATGTGTACGTGTACTGTATTCATTCAATGGATGCTTTTTATCAAATAGGTTTAACTTAAAATACTTGTGTGATATAGTATTTCTAGTAATTTTGAAATTGAGTAGCGGAGGAAAAATTTAGATACAGACTTACTTTTCTCCATTGTTAAAAAATAATATATGCATGATTACTGTTCTATTAACTTACCGCATTATCATCACGTGAGTTTATCCCATAACTGTAATTTGTGTAACTGTGTAGATCATTACTTAAATTAAAAAAAATCTGCATCTATGGATGGGTCAGCTCTACTTAACTTGCATCTTTCTTTACGCTTTACCACTTTAAGATTGGTATCTTCCATCTTAGGCTTCAAGAATATTTGCATTTGCATCTTAATTCCTTATCGAAGGTGTCATAACGCGCCATGATTATTTATCTTAAGGTGAATCATTTGTCACAAATCCATAAAAATGTATAGATAGAGGCAGATAGGTTTCCTGTTGATCCTTTAAGCACATATCGACAGTATCAATTTCATGAGATTGGCACGCCGAATATATAAACGTCACTGTAATCCGACATTTACTTGAGCCGAAACTTTCACTGTGGTACGTTCGGATCACGACTTAATGTATCAGGAACCGGGCGTCCGTGTCTAATCGCCTTAGATTAATCGTGCGCGACTGTTCGTAAGAATGTATTTATCTTCTGAAAATCAAGGTAATTATCGCAAATTCCAATAAGAAGGTATACTTATATATTTATCATGACTTGCTGTATTGATTTATTATGGTAATTCTTACAAGTGTACCAGGTAAACGAGGTATTACTGTAATAGTAACGTGCGAGTATTAGCTATGATACATTATTCGACTGGATATCCTATTGTATGGCATATACTGTAATAATATTTGGAGTAACATATAATCCTCTCTTACAATGAAATCGATTGAAATAATTAAAAAAAAAAAACTTGTATTTTAATTTACTGGGGTTGATTATGTACAATATAACATTATTTTTCGGTTTTAGCAAATTTTATTTGAATTTCAGAACAGTTGAAAGCGTCGTCTCAATACGAGATTATTAGCCGTTTTACTCTTTCGGGATTTATAAAGTTATAACATAGATATTTATACTACATTATCTATGTTTTTCCCTATTAAGTGTCAATATACTACTGCATATTTATATTTAATAGTGACGTGTCCATTACATAGTAGATATAAACTATTATAAACAAAAAGTAATCGTAATTTATATATTCATCAATTTTCCTTTTACAAAAATTATAACTTAATTATAATAATACTAGTATATTATAATAATAATACTAAGACTTGTGCATTTTAAGCGAGGATAGAAGTAGATGTTAATAGGGTGTAGGCATCACTTACCATCGGGTGAACTGAGTGCTTATTTGTCACCTCAAGTTCATAAAAAATAAGTATTCTTATATATAACATTGTTACTTATTTATTGTATTAGAAAACATTTATGTATTGATAGATTCTTATAAGCATTGTTTATACTTGAAAAGCTTATTTAAATTATTAAAATCCAGTTGTTTATTTCATGAATAAACTTACATACCGTTTTAATCCATGCGATGGTTACTATTTGTGTATTCCATTTTCTTAGTACTCGACATAATCTAACCATATAAGATTTATGATACACGACACTTGAATTGATACGTGACTTAAGCTTCAACATACTCCATTTTTTCTTCAGTCCTACTTTTTTTACTAAGAAACTAGTTGAGCCACAGTCCTATAAACAATTCTAATTTAATCGTGTCGCCAATGTACGTATTACAATTATAGATGTAATTATACAACTATTTAACTACGATTGGTCTGTTTGCTCAACTGCAAAGCAGGTGTTGAAATATTTGCCCTCAAACAAGTATCAACGGTCGATAAGCCTTCACCAGAACTCTTAATTTAGCACTAACTAACTTTAATTGAATTACTAATTAATAACCGTGTTTCGCATATTTACAATACTGATGAATGATGCCAATTCTAACTTAAATATCTTTGTTTAAGAGCATTTAAAATATATTGTTACCTATATAACTTATTTATGTAAAGCATTACTTACATATTATAAATTATATACATATATATGGTGTCATATTTATATAAATATTAAAAAATTATGCAAAATAGGGTAAATAGTAAAATATATAAGTAACGCATTTGCGACTCCCCTGGTGTTGCGAATGTTTATGGACGGTGGTAATCACTTACCATCAGTGATCTGCTTGCTTGTTCGACACCTATTTTATAAAAAAAGTACATTAAATTAATGATTTCTTATTTTGGCATTTTACTTTAAATAATACTATTACTACTAGTTATTAATTTATTATAAGTGTTATATATTATTTTGCCGAGTTTTAGAATATTTATACTTGAAGATTTATAGGTGTTATCAATAGTAGGTCAATCGTTACCAAGTAACGATAGCACTGTGCGGCATCCAGTTGTTTTATTGGCTCTTTTGTTCGTCAACGGTCAGTGATGATTTAACTTAAAATTTTTTTAGAAGCTCATCTCACGTAATTCTGTACTTTATAGCGATATATTTATAGCCTATAATAGCATTCGTTACGGCCAACTGCCTGTGTAACTAGAACTTCTATAACAATGTAGATCAGCAGAAAATAGACGTACGAATTGGTTCATCGCGTGGACTTGATCTGATTCAGTGTGGCGTTAAGTGTAAGACTATAGGGTTATAATAATATTGTGCTTGTTGCGAGCGAGTGCATTGAACTTGTCTCGTTCTTCGATCGTCTTTTATTAGTTCCGTACCGTTGATTAATGCGGATTCATTTTGTTACTGTTACAAGTACATATGTTCAAAACATCCTTAAAAATGAACACAAGCGTCCACAAATATGAATTTTTATTATATAATATAAGTTGATTGTAAATTATTCCGTTGTTTGTTTTATTATCATAATAAATGCGAATAACTTTCAATGTTTAGAGGCACGTATAAAAAACGTAAGTACCGTCTTTCTCCACACGAAAAATTAATTATCGTCTCTTGTTCTATTATCTCGTTAACGACCATGTTTACCGTAAAGTTTCACAGTTTTAAATAACAAAGTCCCTTGTTAATATTTCATGATTTAAGTTTTAAACACGTTTCCTTGCGGCACAGAAGTTATTTGCCAAACAAAAACGTGATGAATATTCATTGGCACTAGTTCAAAACTAAAACGACACAACCACCATAAACAAGAGACTATGACTAATGCCCTTACTAAGGAAATGGAAGTACCTACTGGATAATATGTCTCTCACATTACGAGGTAACGTACGCGAGAAATATGATCTGTCGAAAAAAACATAGATATTTTATAGAACAAAACTGAATAAAGTATAATATATTCTCAACAGGTTACAATAATGCATTAACTATTATGAGATATAAGATTTTACGTAATAGAGTCACGTCGCAATTATGAACTAGCTGTTGCATGAATAAGTAAGCTATGCTTTCCGGAGTGCCTGCGTAAAGTCTTAACTTGGCCCTACGGTTTCTTCTCTTGAACGATGGAAACCGTATACTTAATTGCGTATGAAAATCCATTCCATTTTAGTCCTCAGGTCTACATCAACAAGCAACTGTATTGTATGTATATGTTACGTATCCAGGCTAAATGTAGTGTCATGGGTCGCAGGTACCGCGTACCTACCATCAGCGGAATGTTATTGTCGGTCCCTAATAATCATAATAAAATATGATGATGTATGTACAAAATGTCACCCTGGTAAATTATAAAAATGATACATTGTTTCGTGGTTATTATCAGATAATGTTAATTGCGGAGTATATACGATACAGCTGTGTTTATATAAACAGAAGCACTGATACTTATCCCATCTATTCAGGCGTTTGCGCTTTACAACCGATAACAACAAAAATTAGAATAATAAATACAACAGTGCCTAATATTTTAATATTTCTTAAAAACTTAATGAGGTGTGGTTTTTTACCGAAAATAATTTGTTGAAAATGAATATGGATATGTCGCTTTACAATTTTTATTTTAATCGTGTTTATTAAATATATTTAATAGTGTTTCTTATTATCGGCGAATGAAATTTGTTTTATTATTATTTTAAAAATACACGCTTTATCGAGACAGGAGAAATTAAAAAATATGTATTAGCAGCGAAAAACATTTTTTTCTTTCGATAAACTCAACTTTAAATTAAACTACACGAACCACTTTGCTCTGGTTTCCGTCCAAAATACATTTTTGGCGGCTTATGTCTTTAGGTAATGGCTAATTAAATAAATCCATACTCATTTTATAAATTCACTTGGCAATGAGTGTTTATGTATTCCTTTTTTACATTGTCAGTTGTATTTCTCAATTCCTCTTTATTAACTGCCAGTCCATTCAGGTCGCACAATGTACGTCCGAGTCTCAATAGACTTGCTCGCGGTTGAAACGAAAGGTAAGAAAAAGCCCTTTACTTCGCGTGAAAGCCTAAGCCGGTTTAGGTCAAAGAATGTTCTATAGAAGCTCATTGCTCAAGTATAAAGCGACCTATAACGATATAAACCGTTCCTATATGCTATAATGAAATATCCACCCTTTTAATTTACACAATAAAATGCATTTCTGAATTAAATGCTTTGAAAACGACGATACTCATCTTTTATTTTTATTACCGGTTTACAGAAATTCGAAGTAAAATTCACGCGAAAGATATAGTATATCATGTTGTCTTTTTTCAATTACTATAATAAAACACAGTGACAGCTCTGAACTATTACTATCTGAATGATTTTTTGATGATTGTAAACCGATTACCTTAAGTTAATTGTTTTATCAGATTGATGAGAATTTTGGAAAATTTAGTTAATAATACAATTTAAAACTTTAACTTTTACCTTCCTTAACGGCTGGCAACGCATTTGCGGCTCCTCTGGTGTAGCGGATGTTCATGCGCGGCGGTGATCACTTACCACCGGGTAGGCCTATTCTATAAAAATTGACGTCAAAATTATTATTATTATTATATTAGTATTATTATTAGTCGAAATTATTACGTCAAGAATTCTAAAATTCTTGACGTAATAATTTATATCCAATATAAGTAAAGAATGTCAGTGGCATTTGAGGCAACTTTAAATCCTTTAAAATTATAATTTTTGCATAGCAAGTCCCTTAAAAAAAAAGCACAGCTTTTTTACATGGGATATCTATAATATAATTTTGATTTTATTAATACTAGAAATATTATTATTACATATATATAAGTTAGCATTTGAATTATCTTTAACATACCTATTCCCGGTAGAAGTCGTTATGATATATAAACAACGATGCAACTGTTAATCAGTATATTGTAACATACTCGTAAGATACTGAGTTACTTCATCGAGGTCTACGTATATGTTTTATGAATGCTTACTTTGCGCTGCAAAGCACATTAGCGTTTGTTAAGCTACGGGTAGAGAGTGAAAGAAGGATTGCTAACGTCTATACCTAGATAAATGAAGATTTTGAAGTATTCATATTTATTAAAAATTTACTTATATAATACTTTAAGGTAGAAATATATTTCTAATAAGAAATAATGTCTTCACAAATGTCGTTAAATGGATAAAGCAATATCTCCTTTACCAGACTGTCACTGTTATTCTGTGTGCGCTAGCCCTAATGTACATTAACCAATAGATGCAACTACGTTTACCTCATCGTATCCGATATAAGGCCACTGGATAACTAAATACAAAGGTGTTGCATTTCGTTCGTTGAGATTCGTGCTAGTTGACGGGAACTCGCCCTAAATTTCAATATTACGCAAGCTAACAAAGTTCTATCCCCGGTGCGTAATAAAACTGTAATTTGTTATCTATGAAGTTTAGGGAAATAATCGTGAACTCCCACCTGCTAAACATAAGCCTCCACAGATTGCCATAAAGCAAAACTTAGATAACTTATTCTCTTTTACTAGTTGTAGTTACTTTAATACTACTAGTTTAGTCTTTTAGTCTTACATAACTTTTGAGCCGCTGCGTTTATCCATCGTACAACGCACCAGAATTAAAACTTCATCCTTATCATCTTGAACGATGGCAATTCTCCATTGCGCACTTCATGGAAACTTCTGTCTACAACGGTGCTTCCGAACTGATATGACTTAGGGACCTTCAAGACCTGCAACTCTTCTGGTGTTACGGATGTTGTAGAGCGATGGTGATCAACTACCATCAGATGAGCTGCTTGCTAGTTTACCACAACTTCTTTAAAAAAAATATGTCTTTGTCACTTGGAAGTATATGACAGGTCGCTAAAGCAGTCTAATTTTAAAAACAAAAAATTCATAATTAATAATAAACTAAAATAATAAAAATCCATAGATGTAAACTCTACTCTCGATTAGAGGCAGGAAAAATATAAAAATACATAGATGTAAACTCTACTCTCGATTAGAGGCAGGAAAAATGTGGTGGACTATCCCAAAATATCGTATACAGAGGTAAGATGTGTATCTTATCCATCAGTAATCTTATCCTATGGAGGCAGCGTGCGTATTGACTTGACCTCTCTTCTACTAACGAACTTAATCCAAGTAGATCAAAGTCGTTGTATTCGCTAAGAAAATTGTGGAATCGCGCCATAATTAGGATCAATTTTACGCATAATTTAAATACGGGATATTATATTATTTTTTGATGTCATGAAGCAGAGATATTAAAACAAGTTTGCAGAATATTTACAATATTACTTAAATAAAAACTACTGATTTATCTTATTTTCGTAGTTGTTGGTATACTCATAAATCTAGGGCGTGACTTAAACGAAATACGTGCGGCATACTGAAAGTTACTGGAACTGGCCACTTACAATAAAACAGCAATTACGGAATTTGAAAATAAAACGCTCTGGGAATGTGTTAGTTTTTAATTTGCGAGGTTTACGATTTACAAGCCCGGAATTTCAAATGGGTTCGTGGAGAATATTCAGATGGTCCCTGCTGAATATTGTATCCGCTGCTTCACACAATGGTTCAAACGAATGCAAAAATATATAAATAGTGAGGGCATATACTTAGAAAAACAATAAATGTATCATAAATATATCTTGTATCTTATTTATCAAAATCCAGAAACTTTCAGGAAGTATAAAGAAAAAATATATATGCAATAAGTACTGCACTTCAGTAATCTAAGCGTTGACGAATTTTGATAATGGATCACATTGATATTTTTACATATTGGAATCACTATTTTCCTATTGATTAGGTTTCCGATACTGTTGCATCACCCATTTTTCAATGGACAATAAAATGTTATAATACATTTTACAATTTTAACTTTAGAATTTTTTCTTATTCAAGATCATGTCTTTGAAGATCATTGTCAATTACGTGTTAGGCATAATTATTCAGAACTAAATGGTAATGGATATGCATTGGAAATGCACGTATTTGAGGCAAAATAACTTCCGAATTCTGTCCACGCGCAAATAGACATTGATTCTATGAATTCGCTAGCAAGAGGCGAGGGTTAACCCGGACGGTAATGGATCAAGCGACCTGGATACACCTCGCGTCACTTCTACTCTGTTGGCTAAAACTATTTCCACCGATATATGAAAACTTTTTGTTTCTATTCCGTTGTTTTAAATAACTTTTAAATTTAATTTTACAATATATATTTTTTCACAAAAGATGAAAAATATTACGTGACAGTTTCATTTTATTTTAGTTATTTATGTTAATATATGGGAGTACGAGGTATGAAGTTTTGGATCTTCCAAATTAAGTCTTTGAAGTTTTTAAATCAGTTCGTTATATAGAGCAGTCTATTTATCAGACTTTAGCTATCGGAATCAAAAGTATTCTGGTTTTTGAAGAGATTCCTAAACAATAAAGCTTAAAACAGACTAATCTACTTTGATAATACAAATTGTTATTTAAATATTTTAAAAGTGGCTTCGGAGCGTTGATGAATTGTATGCTACGATACTTCTACATATGTACATACAGTTTTCTCTCTATACGTTCCTTTCAAATGATCTCTCAATTGTCGGCTTTCACATTATAAAACATTCTCAATAACTGTCTTTACGCTGCAAATGCAACGTAATTTATGTATTACGTATTACAATCGTTTGAAGACAACGCCTCCATTTCTCACAGAGTGCACTTACATAAATCCATTTTTCCCTGTCCGTAGCTGTTTTAAGAAGTCCGTAACCTACTATAAATTCACATCCGTATTGTTTCCACGTTTACATTCAAAACGTCTCTACCGATCGCGGCATCAATACTGATTAGTTAATACGTGATATACGTTTCCAAATATACTGATTTCACTCGACGTGACGAAACAAGGCACATTGCGTCATGATGATCGTCAAATTTTATTTTATGGTCAATAAAAGAAATCTATAAAAATTAACATACAAAAGTATGTTAAAAGTATTCTTATTTACAGTAATTTTTTTAAATAATGTTTTATTAACGTTCCCAGATTTTTTTTGTATCGTAAAGTAGGTTTTTATATTGAATCGTACATTATTCCAAACTATTATCAAGGAGATTAAAATACAAACATATATACAAATTATCTTGGCTTAGTTCTAGATTCAATGTATCTATGCTGCTTCTATTGTTGATATTATCTGAGGGTAAAGGCAACGTAAATTATAATGCATATTTATTGTTTATGACATATTTTATTGTATTTTAAGTAAGAAACTAATAAATATTATACCTAAAAGCATTGGACGTCAAATTTTGTGATATACTTATCAAACCTTATTAGTTAGTACAGTTGTTTGTTACATAGGATGAAAAAAGATTATATAACCAAAATATATCAATTTCTTCTTTTTAAAAGTTATTTTTTAACAAATTAATACTCCCCTAGCGCAATCACATAAGGAATCTGAAATCTGAAAAAATCCTTTGTATGCTGAATATCAAGTTATCCAGTAACTCTTGCGGCAGCCTGTCCCATTCGTTAAAGGCGCCTTCTCTTATCTCTGACAGAGTACATGGTAGTCGCTGGCGATTCCAAACAGCTCATTTAAGAGTAAAACATACGTGCTCGAATGGGTTTAAGTCAAGCGAGCCAGCCGGCCAATCCACTCGTGAGCTCGATATGCAGGCGCATTTTCATCGACAAACACGAATTGGTGTACGTAGGTTTTTCTAAACGGGCTAACATTTCCGTCCATGAGAGGTTTTCAGCTTAGAAAATACATGGATCTTAGGTTTTCCAAGTGAACGCAATCTTTTTTAGATTAGTGTATAAAACACTTCTACATACTACATTAAAACGTGATAGGATTTCTAAAATCAGCTGCCTGCTTAAATTTGTTGCTAAATGTCGTCCTCACTTATGCGTGGCCATGTTTCGAAAATTTGGCACGTTTCCCTTCTTAAGCTTACGTTAATACAATTTTGAATCTTGCCACTGTAATGTAAGATGTAGGACAAACTTTACCGCTTTAGGGATAAAAAAGTCTTTCGTGTTTAGGTTGTCCAATAGTTCAAAGCGAACTTTGTAGATGTAAAAATGTATTAAGTATAGGATGATCTTGCATCTTATGCAGCAATGTTTAACCCTATAGATAAAAAGGGTTATCCTTTTCACACTTTTCACGTGAGCTTATTAAGTCCCAAACATGACAAGACCATGCCAATATCCCAATACTGTTGCCATACACTGAATACAAAATTAATGTTCATATTATTAAGAAACAACCCGAAAAAAGGAACCCTTCTGGAACAAGCACGTCAAGTGCACGGCCATTCTTCGCATCCAAAGTATAATTTTACACACATAAAGACGTATCGGATTTCTCAGAGACACTAAAAATTCTTAAAAACAAATGTCACGTCTGATTAATGGTTATATAAGGGTCCATCGCAACCAGATAACGAACAAGTTTTGTTAAAAACAATCGCTAGTCAATTAAAAAATTTCTGCAGTAAAAATTCTGCCTTAGGCGGTGCTCCAAATCTACGACACCATGTTCGCTGTTAGACTTTTATTCGTAATTCAATTCAGTACATTGTTCCTAATAAATACGTAAATTACCTTATGCACTTTATTGCGGTATTCTTCTCTTTTGTTTTCTATTTCTAAAACTAATGTTTGTTTATATAAAAAAAGTTAATTAAAAATAAGCAAATGGGTAAATACAAAATTTAGACAACTAACTTGTGTTAATATTAATGACTATTTATATCCATTACGTATATAACCATATAATGTATACATATAAGCTATTATATTTGGGTTACGAATAATAATAAATATGAATAAGGGATGTGGAAATATGAAAGATTACTCATAAGCGCCAACGTAATAGAATAAATTTCGATGTTTAAGGTGGAAATGAAAGGGCCGGTTTAAATGACGTCATTCTAGATTGCACATACCTCGTCAATCTCCATTTGACCGCCAACGTAGACCTACGCGCTTCTCAATAAATAACCAGAAGCGATAAACTTGCGCAATCTGCTTCAACTCTTATAATAAATTCTTCACAATAAAAATATATTATAAGTAACATGGCTTTGTCCGTTAATTTTTCAACTTATTATATCGTTATATTTTGTAAGCTTTCAATGAAATGTTCATCAAATAAAATTATGTCATTAATCAAACGATGTTGATAAAAATCTGCAGTTGATGTAACTAAATACAATGTAAAATACATGTTAAGAACATCAAAAGAGGTAAAAATAAAAGAGCGAACATTAAGGAAATCATGATTTCGTCATCAACAATTATTGTGATACTATATACTGTGTATAATTACACACTTTACAAGTTTATTGTACTTGTACGTAGGTAGGTAGAGACTTAATGGCGATATAAAAATAATCCACAAACGAAGGGAAAGGCGGGCTATCATAGCCGGTAACTGTATTAACAACTAATCTAAAGCCATTGTTCGCAACGATCGCGGGCATTTCCTTAGTAATAAAGTTACGGTGCGGTGAAGCTAAACTTTTTACAGGCTATAGACGGTAAGAATAGATCGAGGCCATGAAAGATTATTGAAATGGTGTATTGTTACTTTGCATTCGTCGTCATATGAGTACGACCACGAGAAATGCGGCTTATGTGTGGTCCATTACTCACTGGAGAGGTGAGTCCATTTCCTAGCAGTGGTATCTCATTTTGTTTAATAATATCTATAAAGTGCAGTTTTCCTGATGGTAAGTGATGACTACGACATATGTCAGCCTAAGAACTGACGTGGAACGTCGTTATCTGCCTATCCCCGAATTCCTATACTCATTGTACGAATTGTTGTGAGGGTGTGGTTTTTCCCGTTCAGAGCGATGCATATATGTTGCATCTAAACTAATTCCTTCACCAGATATCGAATAACAAATAATAAAAATAAAATTATTCAAATCAACGATTGGCAGAAGTGAATAAATTGCAAGGATCAAGTATTGCCATCACCAATACCGATGCCATAATAATATATAGCCAGGTCTTTGGTAAGCTGATAATTATTTCAGATACTAAACCATCAATTATAAATAGCTAAATATAATAAAAAGCTTTTTATTTTTAGATTTGTTCATTAATTGCTGATTAATATTTTATTTTATTATATAACGATTTCGTCACTAAAATGTTCAACATTACAACTCCGTGTATTAGAAATAAAATATAAGTCCAAATTAAAACTATTATGCAAGATTCCTAATTGTGATGAGAAAGTTTCACGCTATAATGTGACTTTCTTATGCAGTGATAACACAAACATCAAGTCGCATGTATGTTATTGTTTAAGTGTCGCCGTAAATTTATTTTTGTAACTTTTCTTAACTTCATAATGTGAGATATTACTGTAATAATTGGAATCGAATTGAATAAATTGGCGTCAGGGAACCATCTAACAAATAATTAATGACTAATTTTATTCATCTCGATAACCGCGCTGATGTCACACAGGATGTTAGATTTGATATCCATCCGTATATGTCGATGTATTTTTGCTATTGCTCTTGTGTAATACTTAGTTCTGTATCACACGGTTGCTTTGAAGTAATCAAAATACACGACAACGACGCAAAACATTACATTCTTCGCTTTCTTGTCATACAAATGCTATCGGAACATTTATTTCGTTTTACTGTCATACGTATTGATCATAGAACCGATAACCTGGAAAGAAAAGTCTTCGAGTGGCAAACTCGTTTTGGTCATCTCTGCTTAGGATGACCTCCCACTAGATATAGTGATGACCTTTGCAAGACTGCGGAAAGTCGATGGATGCAGGTGGCATGCATTACGTTAACTCGTAACGCTCTGCAGTAACTACGTCTATCCAAACGTCTGCGGAAGTGCTGCCTATACGCATTCCGCCTTCAAAAAAGTGCCTTCTTGCAGTGCTGGTGAACTGCGGATTGTGGGAGCTGCCAGTGGTAGTGAATCTCATTGTGCGTTCTAGTATTATGACTTGCCTTGCTCTATATATGTCATACAGATTGGACTTGAAACCGTGAGTAACTCACTCACTCGCCTCAAAAGCGGCTGGCGGTCATTTTGTGTTAGACGCACACCTTAGCGCACTTAAAGGTGTGAACGTTAGTTGTTCTTTAAGATTTAAGCCCCGCTGCAAGACGAGGTACTTAGGAGTATCACATACTGCGGAGGGACATCGGCCCCAAGAAATCGTAGCCGCTCTCAGCAAGTAGGCGTTCTTAAATTCGAAAAGCACTTATTACAACAATCGTCAGTGCTGAAAGCCGACACTGGAAATACTGGCGATAGGTCTGGGTATCGTCAACGTCTTTAACTTCTGCTCTTGGACGCGATTAAAAGGGACTTGTACACTACGGTGCACTCATTTTATTCTATCTAACTGCAAGGCGTTATCGCTGACTACTTGCGCGACAGGTACATGTTGTTGGTGGATGAAGATGGTACGAGTATCTGAAGGGAGATCCAGCATGAAGATCCACAGAACAAGGAGCTTGATAAGCTGGGGTGGAAGTCGACGAGGTCAAAGTCCTCGAGGTAGGATTGAGATAGTGTCTCACAAAACCGAGGCGCTATGGTGTCACAAGCTACACGCGCAGCTGGGAACCAATCAACTTGTGCGTCCAAGTAGGTGGAGTTTGAAGTCAGAGTGGGGCAGTGTGTAAAGTACTTCGGTCTCACTCTGGACAGTCGCTGGAGATTCGAAGAACCTTTCGAACGCCTCCTCTCATGGATCGAAACGGTAGTGGGTGCGATACGCAGACTGCTGCCTAATCTTAGGGGACCCAAGGAGGAAGTTCGCCGCCTCTATGCAAGGGTAGTACAAAGCGTAGTTTAATAGGGGGCGGCCATCTGGGCCAAATAGGTTGCCCAATTAACGCTGTATATTTTAGTCCTAGGATGAAGATGTCCAATCTTGCTCGGAGACTTGGCTGCCGTGGCGCATGTAAAATTTTTAGATCCGCCGTCTTGTGCCATCGAATAAAGCCTACTGGCACGAAGTATTAAAACATAAAAAACCACGCCCATGCTCCCGGACCGACAACCTCAAACCGGACTCTCGCCTCCGACAACTTGAAGAAAGCCAAAAAAAATCTTGCATATAGTCTACTGAGCCAATAGACTCAGTTACTCCTTGAAAAAGTCGACACCAACGTTAACACACAAGCAACACAAGGCTGTGTTGCCACTAGCCACCACACAGCTAGAACCTGTGAGGTCACAGACCTCAAAAAGAGTTCTGTTCCAGGTCCCGATGGGATCGACAATAAGAGCGCTTCTCGCTACAATTGTGTGCCTATTGGTGGTCTTAAACATAGTTCTCTCCAGCTGCTACTAGCCGGACGCCCGGAAAGAAGCGGACGTAATGTACGTACGTATTTCGAAACCGCATCGGTTTACGCGGTCCAATCGGCTTCCTTAACTCATTAGGGAAAGTATATGAGAGGATTATCCTTAGGAGTCTACAACCACATCCTCGTTATTAGCATACTTCACAAGATTATATTACTCTGACGGTTATCTTAAGATGTAAGATAAAGTGAAGTCAGTAGGTTTATGTCACAATACATACGGAACTACAATGTGGGTCAGTTAGCATTCCTCACGACTCACCAATGTGGTAATTAGCATTTAAAACTGTAATGCATGATTTCGTTAGTGCTGGCATTGGGGTTTGAAGCCGATTTACTCGCACACTGCGAAATAAAAACGAGCACTTCAAAACTGAACTACCAGTTCCTACCTGAACTACCGGCCTATATAAATATTAGAACGAAATCAATAATGATTCTTGATTCACGTTTGACGTTATCTCTTTCACATAAATTATTCTTCTTTGTTCTACTTTAACTTTCTATTTGTACTGAAGTTTACTCTGTTAAGTAACGCCTTGCGTTTGCGTAATTCGTAATGCAAATTTCCAGACACTCTTCCTCTAGTTATACAGGTAACACACTTAAGGACATTGTCTGCCTATGGAATAAAAATTAGAGTGAACATAAGACTATGATTCGCATACACATGCCTATTAACTTGTCTGAAATAAATATCACGTAGCTTCCTCAATGATTTAATGCTTCTTCAAGCCAATAGTCGATTTTTAATTTGTTATGGTTATATTTATATTATACTTTGTTATGAATTAT
The DNA here is from genome assembly GCA_029286865.1 of Teinopalpus imperialis. Classification (NCBI taxonomy): domain Eukaryota; kingdom Metazoa; phylum Arthropoda; class Insecta; order Lepidoptera; family Papilionidae; genus Teinopalpus; species Teinopalpus imperialis. Next base: position 6,291,700 of record JAGSMU010000020.1, on the reverse strand, counting down.
TATTATATTTTCAAATAGTAATATAATTTATTAAAAATCTTCTTAACCCTAAAACGAAAAAGGCTTAAACAAGCAACTATATGATAAATATATTATTTTTAATAGAGTTATCAGCAGACAAGATTGCCTAACATTCGATTCGATTGCGTAAAACTCCAAAGTTCTTTGTTAGTGCCTAGCAAAAATTCTTAAAAAAAAATTAAAAAGGAGGAACACGTGAATCAATTTTAAAAAAAAGTTTGTCTAAGGCCAAATTATTTATATTATTATTAACACTTCATAATACCACAGAATTTGGTTTTCAAAAGAGTTTAGTGAATAATATTGGAACTTGATAATTTGGTAGTCTCGACATATAATAAATGACCTTTTAACATCAAAGGTTATTACATTCTGCAAAATAAAATATGCAAAGGTACCAAACCTTTGCATATTTTATTGTTTGATAACCCATAATAAGATTGCCTTAAGGGGTCCATAAGTAAGACGGTCGAATTTCAAAGTAACTTTATGAAAATATTTCGATAAAATTACTCCATTACATCCAATCCATCATTACTGCGCAATAAACTACTCCGAATCCAATGAAAGGCGGTTACATAAATGTACCTACTCTGTACTGGACCTGTTCTCCACATTCAAATACTAATAGAATTTGGCATCCAGTTTGTTAAAATACAGTGCATACATATATATATATATATATATATATATATATATATATTTATATTTACATATATATATATATATATATATATATATATATATATATATATATTAAACATAATATATATTAAAGGCTGTTTACTTTTTTAGTTATAATGGAATACTCAGATGCCTTTTTCTAAATCTTTTCTAATTCGTTTTAATTTAGTTAGAAATGCAACTAAAATGTATCGAATCGATTATTCAACGTATTGTTGCCACAGGCAAGGTTACACGTTATGTGATCATAATCGAATCGGTTGTCAACTCTTACGACAGGCTTCGTCGAGGATGGATGTCGCATAAGTATAATAATTAGTTACTGTGTTCGCTATACTCATTGTGTAGTAATAGATAACACAATGTAACCGATATTAATTATATAAACAAGCCACCGATATCGCTTACGAATCTAAACGACAACAACAGTGTTGCGAAACAATTCGATTTACATCTGGTCGGTTTTCACAAGTCTTTACTTCTACAAACTTGATAATTCAAGTTTAGCCCAGCCCACCTTACTATTAATTTAGGCTTTATAGCAATTTTAAGTGCTGTGTTTGGTGAAGGGACCATACATACCAACTTGTCCTGAGGGGTGACTACGCATTATGATAACTTATCATGTATATAATTGGATGTCATGGGCTTTTGGACTCATTTTTTATGGCTGATGGCCACTGCCGAGGGCTTTTTAAGCTCCACCGGGTTGAAACTCAGCTGAGACCTTTATTAATGGGTAACCATCACAAGGGCTCCCGAGAGGGGGCCTCGGCTTGGAGGAGCCACTTACCATCAGGTGTCACTTACAACCGTGTGCTAGTCTGTCATAGAAGAAGACAATATTATAATTTCATAGATATGGAGGTTCTTTGTCCACGGAATTGCAATAGAAAATATTTAAAAGTGAAATCCGCCAAACTGTGTGCCAGACTGCCTTCCTCCAATACCTTATCTAGAGTGAACGCCTGTCCCCAGCATTGGATCGCTTATAGATATACTTATGCTTATAGATAGACTTTATATTTTATTTGTAAATTTGTCTAAAATTAAAATGCGGGAAACAATGTAATTAGTTAGAAATGCATATTGGATAATATATCAATGATTACGAGGTGTTTTGCATTTTATCGTCACTTACATAATTCCCTATTTAATTAAGTGTGATGTCTTTCTTCCGCTTTTCACTAAGGCTTTTTCTATGTTTCAAAACGTAATAAAATTGTTGATTGACGAGCTCGATATTAGAGTTACCGATGATAATTTAGTTCAACTGATTTGAAACTACAAATAAAGCATTAAACTTTCAGTCTTCTTAGTCTATTTTGAAAATTTTATATATTTATTATAGCCATTATAACCTAGTAATATTACGTGCATTCATTATGTAGTAACTTGATTACGGTTACTATATTTCTTATATACTAAATACTAGTAATATTAAGTTATTGATCAGGAGCCCTACTGATGTGCTCTGGTAAGCTGCCGCACTGAAAGTTCGGTATTTAATATTTGTAACTAATAAAGGAATAGATATTGGGTGAGTACATATACGCAATTAATTCTAAAAGTTAATACTTGCACAAGCCAGTTATTTAAGGCTTATGTAAGAAAAAAATAATGAAAGAGACATGATACTAAGAAAGAAAATTGATCAGGAAAGTGAGAAAAATTGTATAAAATTTCATATAACACACTACGCAAATATAAGTAATTATGATATAATATTATAGGACATTCCAAAAATTAGTTGAATAAATAGAAAGCAAGTGTAGCCGCTACATATTCTCCAGCGTTTAGTTTGTTTAACAATAAATTAATTAAAACCAATATATATAAATTGCCATTTATCATACGTCGAGCAACAATAATTATCAGTCGAACAATTTTTGGGGTGCTTCTACAATGTAACAGTATACACATGGCGCTATTATAAGATGTCTACGCACAGCACTCAAACGCATAATATACATATTTGACAATGTATTTTTGAAATCCTTACAATATTAAACATAACAATGATTATTGTTATTAAAATATACTAATGGTAATTTGAGAAATAGTTCTCCAAAACTTGTATTACAACGAACAAAAGATGCTGCATAGGATACGTGTAATTGTTACGGCGTCTATATCCTAGTCTGTATGCAAGTGTTGTTTCAGTCGTATTATGGAGTGAGTGGCGCGGACAATGCGGTGGTTCAGGAAGGGCGAGCCGCCGAGGCTGCTCGCCGTATCACCGGACACCGAAAAGCGCTCACCTCGCCGGTCCAGAATTGGTACAGGTTTATCATTATTATATGGTATTTAAAATGATTATCTCTCAAGTAAAATAAAGACACTAACGAGATAGACTAAAACGATAATATGAAATTACATTGTAGACGCCGTAGCAATAAGCATTACGCATATAGGTCGCCCTGACGGGGGCAGAACTACACATTCTCAGCACTACAGTCTCAATTAGTAACTAAGAGCTGCTGTGTTTCATCTGATAAGTGAAAGAAACCGGTGACCCTATTATTGGTGACGAGGCATTTTTTCTAAATACTCAGTGGAGACAACATTAAAATTATAATTCGTAGAAATCACTCACCATCTGGTTAACTGTGTCTTGTTTGTCACCACCAACTTAATTTTATTATGCAATTAGAAAAATAAAATAAAATGAAAAATACATTTTCTTAATTTTTTTAATCGACATTTGCGGTGAATAAAAAAAAGATCTTTACTCTTATCAAAATCTTTTAATGTAATAAATAATTTTATGAGATTAAAAGATCGTAAATAATTTTATTAAAAAGATTAGTGCATAATATAAGCTTTTAATTAAGCGCCTTTGTCCATACTTTTCTTATATTAGTATCCTTATATAAATGCTTTGTGTATATAAAATTTGAATATATAAATAAATAATAAAAAATATGTTGTTTCGTCTCGATAGTATAAATTTGCCAAGATGGTCAATTCATCCAAATGATCTATCTTGGCAATTAAGGTGTCTGTCCCAGTAGACACCTATATATAATAAACCCGCTTATGATTTATTTAAAGCCTAAAATTAAATAAATACCCATAAGCATTATTAAATGTACTTTCGACACAAAATCTACTGTTTTAATATATATTTAATGATTTTCTTTTAGATGTTATTATTAATGAATTGAAGTATACATATGTAATTCTAATGTTTTTTCCACAGATATGTCCCCGGTGCGCTATTCCAATCGAAAAAGTAGCAGCAGCTCGGTGGAAACAAGTTTCTACAATCTCAGTGATCAAATCATTATTGTAGAAAAATCTCCTCATTTATGTCGCGAAAGAGAAACTCCAGTTACTCGGCGTGTGTCGTTACAAACCGGCCCCACCTCACCACAAGAAAACTACAACGCTTGTCGCAAATACCGCGGGGGTTCTTTGGAGAAAGAATTTATGATTTACCGAGAAAAGCGTAATCCGTTACTAGATAAAGTGAAAAATACTAAATTATCGTGTTTCAAGTCAAACGGCCCTCTTCGACACGGTGACGATACTGCATCGACTTCGGGAAGTGACTGTAGTGGCTTTGGACACGTAGAGGAGATTACTCAATGTCAGTATGCCGCTAACTATCCAGAAACTCATAATGAATTTGAGAATCATAACCCATGGGTAAAAATGCAAAATTATGAAGACGATGTATTTTACGCCAAAAGTGTGACTAGTGTAGATGAATGCAAGTGGAGGGAAGGAAAATCACTTACAAGCAGAGGCACTAGATGTTATAGTTCGGGTTCTGAGTGTGACCGTTACCACGCTATTCCTAAAGCTGGAGCGAAGCTATCCAAATCCAGTGACCAAATCTTTAATGACGATTATGAACCGTACGACGATGACTTACCGATTCCCCATCAAACTGTTAAAAAGACTGATAAGTATAAGAATAAGAACGAAAAAGATACTATTGGACCTAGTTCATGTTTGTCAGCAAAATTACGAGCCATGTCAGACAGGTATCTAAAATCATCTACAAACAGATTTTTTTCAAAACTTTATAAACAAAACGGAGAGGAAGAAGAGGCAGTGAATAGTGGTAGTGATAATATTATAAAATCAACAAGTGCTGCGAGTAAAAGTCGTAAAAAAAGAGGTGGCGTCAAAGCAAAACTCAGAAGCTTCTCATATGGAGCGTTGCCTGGTTTAGATGAATTCCAAAAAGGTCAAAGTGCGGTGTTTCATGATGATATTTATCATGTTTCATGTGACGATGAGAATGGTCTAATACAAGACTGTGAAGACACCGATTCTGGTATACTTGTTAATGAATCAGCAGCTTCGTCTATTTTTGACAGTGATAGAATATCATCTCGATGCGAAAGTTCGGCTTCTCATTCAAATTCTCAAGCCACGTGTCACGGAAGAAGTGTTTCTGGTGACCAAACTTATACAAAGGCAAGAGTGTCGGGGAGAAGAAGTAGAGACAGAGATGATTGTGCTAAGTCAAAGTTACGTCATAACCAGAGAGCGTTATCACTGGATCGTAAAGAAATACTTCGACGCATACCTAAAAATGTAGTTGATTACAGTGAACCTCAATACCTACAATTGACTGAAAAACAAAAGATGAGACAAAGAGATGCTAGTCGTGGAGATTCCGGTATCCCACCTATTCCCCTTGTCGTAAACAAACTAAAGGAAGTAATTCCGACAAAGTCCAATCAGAATTTAAAGTCGTCAGAATTATAAGAAGAAATCCTAAGGATGAATTAGGAATATTTATCGCTAAAACTAAACTGTCCGATGAAGGTCATATAGGGTATTTAGTAGCCCACGTGGTTCCAGGAGGTCTAGCGGCCAAGTAGGTGTTTTCTTCTGCTCTTTTTGTATAAATTAATTTTCATTTTAGTTTATGTCTTTTAACAGCACATTCTAACTGTCATGTGATTCCTGCCTTTAGACTAAAATAATGCTGAATGAAAATTAAGACAGAAGCGTATTCACTCGGGTGGGCGGATGATGCTTAAAGTAGCATATGCTATTGTTAAATAATACATGCTTTAAAACTTATGCATTTAAATATGTAGTAAAATATAAAAAATCATATATTACGAAAATATGTTTATTAACTATGGATTTTAAAAACTTATATATTTTTTATTTGAGGCAACTAATTAACGTAAATCGCCTATTATGAAATGGATAATCCTAAAAAAAGAAAACGTGGGTCAACCGACTTACATTAAAAGCTACGAATGCTTAAGTATGGAGTCCGAAGTACCCATAGATTACAGACGTGTGGTATATTTCTCAATTTAATAACAATTTTAGAGAGAGATAGTTATCTGATTATCAATTCAATGTCATAGCATTAAAATATCTAATATATTTTTTTTCATTTCGACTACTGCGAAATTTAGTTTTGGCCAATACAACTCGAATGCGTGAGCAAGTATTACCTAACTCCGCGGAATCATCCGCCTAGCACCCTCGGTGTTTTGATTGCAAGGCCATGTTTTATTTTCACTAAATTAAATTTTACAAGTATACGATATAAAACAGTAATAGTATGTCAGAGTAGTTCAGCATACGGTTTTCCTTGTTGAGTTCAGTTCCTTAGTAGTAAAATGATTAAATGCTTATTAATCACGAATTCGGTAGTAAAGGAAAACATCGTATTTTTTATAAAATATTTTTGGACATGAGGTCACATCAATGGAAACTGTCCTACGTTTAGCGTACTTACAAAGTATTTTTTTTAAATATGTGGATCAAGCAAAGTTTCCAAAACATTATAACAAAAACGTTTATAAAATTTTTTCAGGGAAGGAACACTGCGAATAGGTGACGAGCTACTTAACGTAAATGGTCGAAGACTTCGTGACCTAACGATGCTTGAAGCTAAAGAGGCCTTAAGATCCGGGACGTCAGAAATAGATATCGTCATTTGCAGACAACGTGAAAAATCATCTGCCGAAATAAGACAAAGAGAACCATCTCAAAGAAGCCATGTCCTAATGCGGGAGAGTTCGGTAGACTATGAGAACGCTATTATTTTAGGAAAGGAAAGAGCTATCGATAAATATGACGTCAGGATAGACCGACGGCCGCTACAGGACGAATCCGCGTGTAATCGCGACGCGCTATCAGCTGCGGACGAAGCGGTCGACAATACGACGGGCATGCATTCACATTTCCTGAAGGGACAGAACGCGAGCTACAGCAGCATGAACAATAAATTACTGCGACGGCAAGTTGTTAGCTACGGTGGAGCGAATAAAGACGGACTTACACTTAGTTGTGCTGGCGATGTAGTCGACGTGGATACACCGGACTGTGCCGCAGATCGAAGTGCTGATAAAAATGACAGTGAAAGTGAAATACAAACACCGAACACGGCAAATTTTTGCACGCTCCCAAGGCGACCACGCGCGCCTACGCATACTTACCACACGATAACGTTTGAGAAAGGACATGGGAAGAAACCACTCGGTTTTACAATTGTCGGAGGACGCGATTCTCCACGGGGACCCCTCGGTATCTTCATCAAGAGTATTCTGCCTCAAGGGCAGGCTGTTGAAGACGGCAGATTAAAAGCAGGTAATAAAATATTTTCTATCATGTGAATAATTGATCCGTTTGTTAACTGTAAATTGTTGTTATTAATTTGGGAGAATGCAATTTGATAAGGATAGGTAGGTATTGTGCAGCCGTTGGTTGAAACTGTAATATTAAGCGCTTAATCACCGACTGTGCTATTGTTTGCAAATGTGATATGTTCAGTAGTTTCAATTGTGTTAGTCACAGTAATTTTTATTTTGAAATCGTAAGTATCATCGAATAAGAAAACTTCGTATACATACTGGAATATCTCAAGCAAATTAAAATTTAAAACAATAATAAGATTATTATAAAATATTATCTAACTTGTTCCAATAGAAAATTAAACAAGTTAGTATAATCATATTGTTTTCTTTCAAACAATTCTTTTTTTTTTGTTTTTGCACATCATTGTTATCAAACGATAATGTTGAATTATAAAACGTGTTCCCATAACATATTATTATACTTCTCAATTAGCGTTATTGTTTTTTTTATCTTTTTGATTTGTAATGACTGATATCAGAATATTATTAAGATATTTTTTATTAAGAAGTTATTTTTTTCTATATATTTTAGAAAATTTAAAATGAATATCGTAGAAAATGTATGATGAAGTACATACAAAAATAATAAAATAACATTTTTAATTAAATATATACGATACTGGTAAAGGTGTTATACTGATCCTGATATCCACGCATATCCCTTTGTTACCCTTGAAAACTAAAATGGGAAGCCTCATCCACCATGCGAAACACAATATCATTAGGCTGCTAATTTACGCCGATATTCTGTGAAAGCTTGGCAGGAATTCCCTATTCAAGCTACAGCTGCTTTATAGCTGTAGAAATGAATATTTATACTTTTTAAATTAGAGCAGTATTTTTAAGTTGATAACAGAATTTGCGTTTTAATACTATGGCTAGAATTACTTCTTATCATTACTATATTTTTTCAGGTGATGAGGTGCTGGCAGTGAATGGTCAAGCTTGCCACGAGCTTGCTCATGTAGAAGCTTTGGCACTTTTCAAAGCAGTGAGGAGCGGATCCATTGAACTCAGAGTCTGTAGGAGAGTCAAAACTGCACAGTAAGATCTTTAGACAAGTATTAATACGGAAGTTAAATTATATTTTAAGCTAGATGTTTACGATGATTACTTTATGCTACATCGTCGAAAGAATATAGTGTTTAGATAATTATTTTCTTTATGTTATTATTTGATGAGGATTTTTCTAGTAGTAAAAATAAAAAATATCTACATTATGAATTCATAGTTATGTAAATATAAAATTTTAAAAAGTTTCTGTTTGCTAATAGTTTTATTTAATAGCCAAATATGTGGTTGTGAATTTATAAAATTTGTTTTTACTTATAACTTTCATATTTCTCTTCGAATTATCTTCTTCAATTGAAATTTTAAATAATAAACTAACTGAAAGCTTTACTTAATATAGATTAAATTCCTAGTCAAATTCATAACATAAATTGAAATAAATGCTTAATTGACTTTTATTTACAGTTCAGAGACACCTTTTTATAAATAATTATGATGAATGTAATATAAGACGAAAAATTTGTATTATTCCTCACAAAAAACATGCGTTGGCTGAAACGATATTTAATACAATAATTTAATTGTACTCAAATGTTGCAATGCTCACGCTAAGAATGTATTCGATTTAAAATTAATTGTTTACTGCATGATGCAATAAAAGACTATGTCACTGACTGCATGAACCGAATAATGAAAAATGAGAACACACTTTACTCCATGAGGAATGATCGAAGCAGTCGATGTACCCTTAAATAGGAATCAAGGGTGTCTTCACTTCTAAGGACTAAGTAGAATATCCGGTTGCATGTTTCCTGTTCATTTCACTTTCCGTACGAAACAAAAGCGGAGTTATACTGTTATTTTATACTACCAGGTGTTTGGCAGCTACACTGCAGTATGTTTATACAACGCATACGCATTATAATTCCTTGTCAAGGATTAATGTAGATGTCATGGGCCGCAGGAATCACTTACCATCAGGTGAACTGTGTACTCGTTTGTTACTCTCAATGTAATAAAAAAATAAAAAGTGTGTCCAGTGTTAGTATTTTGTGAGAGCGTGATCCCTTGCAGTGCCGAAGGTATTTTTTAATATTATGGCAAACAAAAGAGCACACAGTAATGCTATGTGATTCCTGCAACTAATTGCATCCTCATTAATCCTTGATACGTATTCCAAATCCCATGCGTTGTTGCCCTTGAGGACTTGGGTATCTTTCTTTCATCAGGCGTTAAGATACTATTTTACGTCACGATTCCAATAATTCAGCCAACCTATTCGTGATACAGCTATTTCATTCTAATTCAATAAGTAATTGTGATGGACTAAATTAACATGTTTAATACATTTTACGGGGATGTATCAATACCCGATACCACGTATCTACATAATGAAACTTAATCGGGGATGAATGTCATGTGCTGCAGGAAGGCTTACCATCGGGTGAAATGCGAGCGTTTGTCACTATATATATATATATATATATATATATTTATATATAGAAAAAAGTTGCCTTGACCTAAATAACTTACCGTTACTATACTGAAGATGTTCGCGCATTAGACTATCTATGAAAATATTTAGTTAACTTATTTTTCTGTTTTTTATTTTCAGATCAACCAAAGCAAAATCCTGCACAGATCTGCTAAATGATGACGACTGACAAATTTAAGGATATACAGGAAAATATTATGATATAACTTGCGCTTGTTCCCCAGTTATCTTGCGGGTATTCTTGGATCAACCTTGCATAACATACTAAAAAGAAACGCAGACACCTAGGAAATAGCGTCAACTGATAAAGCGTCCGTAATAAAGGTCGTAAAGTAATTACATATATAAAATGGACCTATGAGATTTAATTACATTTCTGAATTGATTTATTCTTGCTCCGGACTGAATTTGGCAAGACTGCTATCACCTTCAATTAAATGGGCAATTCAAATTAAATGCTCATTGCATTACTCTTAATCAGACACTTCTGTGTTGAAATTATTTATTATATTTTAATTTATTCATTAATTACTTTGACCACTTAAGTTGTCCTTAGTAAATTTAAATTTGGAATCTGTCATTGCGCCAAGGTGAGTGACATCTATAGGCCCAAAGTTATATTAAGATCATGATTTATTTCTTACTATTTATAAAAATGTGTATGACTGGTTATTTTTACGTTTATATGTGATTTATGCCTACATATACTTTGTTATTTTTAAAGCACTTAACAAAATTGTACAATGTGCCATTTAACAGTTAATACAATTTTCCTCGACACTTTCAAATCTCAACATTTTATGATCCTGTACCTGAGTATTATTTCTTTTCTTATTATGCAGCTCATAAAATAGGTTAGAAAATCACCCAAAGATAAAAATTAGGTAGATGCTTGTAATGTTGTTAACAACCCGATTTGTTAACAGGTAGTTATTTAAAAATTAAGTTTAACTATACATTTTATTATAAATTAATTATCATCTCGTAGTAAACGTCCAATTAATGGCTGATTATAAAATAAAGCGGCAGTGCAAAAATTTTATGTATGTAGTTAAAAATATAATCAAAAATATCAATTATATAATGTAGATTCTTAAGTTGGTTGTGTAAAATAAATTTGAAAGATTTGAATACCTTGTTGCATCGAATGTTTACATATAATTTTAATAACAGTATCAAAATTTGTATACAAAAAGTGTAGTCGACGATGGAGACGATGTGCAATAAATAGGTGTAAAAATTACACTTTTATTTAAAATTAGGAATGAGTACCCCAGTTATTGTTTGTATTCTGTGATAGTACACCATTTATGTGATTATTTTAACGGAGATGGTGTGTGTGCACTAGAACAAAATATAAAATTTTGACATGTTTAAAAAATCTATATTCCTCGCAACTATTTTGGAGATATAAAAAATTGTACGAGACATTTTTCTAAGCACTATTTTCACCAGGACTTTTTTAATATTGAGCTCACGTATAGTTATGGTAGTCTCTTGACTCTTGTAAGTGAAATTTAGTGTCACTTATGGTTTTTTAGCTTTTGAATGACGTATTGTTTTAATTGCTTACTTTATTGTACATATCTATAGTGATTGTGTATAAATATTGTAAAACTTGTATATTGTATTTTATTTTAGATTAAAACTTATACACTCACCCCTTTCTCCCTTACAGGGTAAGAAGATCATGGCGAGTATCAAAAGCAAAATCATGACCATACATAAAGGATCAAGAGATGAACTTTATTTGCTTGTTTAGTTATATGTTTGCACCTAAGCGCCTTCAACGTATCAAAAGTCTAACTTCTAAAAAATCTTAAATTTCCTAGCTTTATTGAATTGAACAGCATGGCCTGAATAAAATATGATATTTCAGAATGGAATTCAAATAAGTGGACACTGAGCAATTACTCTATTACAGTGTTACAGATTTTCAGCGTATAATCAAACCATTCTAACAAAGCAGAATTAGTAGATTACCATTTCTTTTAATTAAGTTATATTTCATTCAAATGATAGAAAATTGGTTAAACTTTTAAATTAGGTAAATTAAACTTTTCTTTATTATTATCTAGAGAAGTAAATTATATGATATAACGATGAATGCCACCGGTGTACGACAGTGGCAAGTATAAATTGTAATTGTAAATTTTAATTTTTGAAACCTCTATCAAGCAGTGGCATTGCCTCAAAGCCACGCTTATTATTCTATTTTGTAATCCTCTTACAATATGTAATACTTAGTGACTTTTAATAATCATTCGATTTTAGTCCTTAGAGAAGACGATGAACATTCATCTTTGAGGATGGATGTAGGCTTCTATTGCCTGATCTATTAAAGACGATTACTTAATAAAGCGTTCTATGTTTTTATATTATAAAATATATATAAAAACATAGAACGTTAAATATGAAATATTTTTTATAGGAAGTTACTCTTCCTTTTCCGCTGAAATACTTTTGTCATTAAAACAATTATAAATCTCAGTATGCTCAAATGCGGAATATAATCAAAATCAAGTATTGCATACTAATGGTGGTATATCTGATCAATTTTATTTTAATTTTAATAAATTGCGTTCTTCATAAAACCGTAAACTACCGTAGTGGGAGCGCTGCGCTACAGTTTGTTTCTAGCTGCAGAATGACTGGATCGGCTAGACCGGGGTAGGACTAGCAGTGGAAATAGCAGCACAACGCTGCTGTGTTTTGTCTGGTGAGTGTCGAGATCCGGAAACTTTTATTATTGACGAGGAATTCCATCTCAACCTTCAAATGTGATAACGCATCTGCATTATGATTCCTTGTCAAGGATGTATATAGATGTCAGAAATCACTTTCCATCATGTGAAGTGTGTGCTCCTTTGTAATGAAAATTGTATAAAATTGATGCATACATCCTTGCATTAGTCACCGTACAAAATATCAGCGTTTTCTATTCTTCGAGGAAGGATACGGGGAAGTAAAGATAATGCTAAGCATATTTACGAAAAAAAAATACAAAGTTTTTTTCATGATAAATTACTTATCCAGGACCAAACATAAGTTACGTGGGTACGATACTATGAAGTTTAAGAAGAGCATATGATCCTTATGACTTACGCATTCTTGTAATACTAATTAAGTAAAATGTTGTAACACCATGTCCAGCAATAAAGAAAACGATAAGTATTCCATATTTAAAACATTGTCTTCTAAACGGTAGAAGTTTAAATGGTAATTATTTAAAAGTAAACAAGAATCAACGTTTTCGTATAGTCGATTCTAGGTTATTTGATGTACAAATATTATTTTGGAAACATATCTCTAGGACATTTCGGTGTGGTGCGTATAAACTTACTTTTTTTTTAAAATAAAACCTGCTATGTACATTACATACGTACATTCACTCCACTCCAACAAAAATAAAATGTTAGTGCTAGGAGATGATTCATTGCAATAGTGTAATGGCGAATTTGAATCTATGACGTTAAGTTTTGCAGATAGTACTCGAAACCACTATAGCCTGTTGACGCTATGCAATACTAATGCTTCTAGTTAAAAGCAATGTTGCTGCAGTATAACTGCTGCGACATAGGAATATGCGCAGGTGGCGTACGAATGTTATTTGCATATTTAGTATTTAAAACGATTTTAATTAAGTCATTAATTATTAATAATTTAAACCTCATTCTATTTTAACTAAGGGATTTTTTTACGTTTAGTTATCTAGTTGATTGATAATAGAGAAATATTTATATATTTCTCTCCGTGGTAACTTCCTACAAGTAATCAGATATTGGTTGCGATTATCGTTTATTATATTTAATTGCGATGAGAAATTTTCTGCGCCATTTTACTGAGATCGAAACAAAAAATAATTTACAGACAATTGTCTAGCGTGCAAGACGTCAATCGTTCTATTCTTAGGACCGGAAAAGAAATGGCGAGATTGCGTGCCTGTCTTTCATATAGTGTTTGATGTTTAATATGATTATAGGTAAACAAAAGTAGTTTAGCCATTTTATTAAATACAAACCGACTTTGTTTTTTCAGATATTTCGTGAAAAGATTTCTATAAACCAAGCATAAATAAAATAGTAAGAAATGAGAGTATGATCGATTGTAAAAATTATTTAATATTTGTTTGTGATTTTAAACTTACATTTAGTGAGAACTAATTGAGAAAAGGCGGTGCAAATGCACAAAAGAAATAAGTGTGCACATAAACAAAACGCCTCTTCTATTTTATTTTTAAATACACGAACATTTTACCACAAATCACGTAATTTTAAAATTTCTACCCAATAATTTAAATCTGTACAACAGGCAATAAACACACCGTTTTTTTTATCTGCATGTATTGTACCTATTACCTTCTATCTAGAATAATTTTCAAAGATTTCCCTTTTCTTATTTTTTTTAATAAACTAAGCGTGGTGAAGTCTTTGTTGGGAATAGATATACATTATATGTATAATGTATATCTATCCCCAACAAAGATTTCAAGCAGTGCATGCGTTGTAGCCCCTAAAGATTGTGATGGAATATGGCACCATACAAAATACAGCTGCCTAATGCTTCTATTCACGCTGGTATTATGTGAAATATTGTTTTTTTTCTTCAATATAAAGACATCGTGTGCTATTTAGCTGGTTTCTAGGTGCATTATACCCCACACCTTACATACTTTAGTAAAAAGTACGCACTTAAATTTAAAAAAGTACGTTATTATAGCTTGGTTAGAACCAGCGTATATCGTATATACAGCTACATATTATTGAATTGACAATAAATACTGGAGCGCTTCTTCCCAGTAGAGCCGATTAAGAATTCAACTAATAGAAATGAAATCCACGAGACATAAAAGTTATTTATATGATTATACTGAAAGTGCACATTTTCAAAATACGTAATTATAGAAAATAAAGTTTAAATATATAATAAAATGAAAATATTCAACGAAAAGATATCATAATATTTGTTCGTTGCATATGGTTGTTTGTGTTATTTAAACTTCTCGATTTCTTCTTTTTTTTCAAAGAATATTATCAACGCTATTTATTATACCATAACTAATATTCCGGCTAACCACTTCAACTAAGCTGAAAATGCTTGTGCTAGGAGATGGTTCACGAAAATAGTGTAATGTTGGATTCGAACCTACGATCTTAAATTTCACAGACCGTACCCAAAGCTTTTAGGCTATTGACGCTTCATCTTCATATTGTATTCTAATGTAATCATATTTATATTTGTGTGTACGACTTACACCTTTGATTAAGGTATTTTCATTTTCGTAAACAATTTAAGTCTCAAACAACTTCTCTTGCGTAATATTTATGAAACGACACGTGAGGGCTCATTATTTCGGTCCGCGGAGTCTCTTTACTTTCTACATCAGGAGCCTTAGTTTAATGATAGCGAAGCGTTTTGTCGCCTCGACAAATTACACCATGTTCACAAGATAAGCTTCAAGGGTCAAAGACTTTACTACTTTAGGTTTTATTAAGCTCGTAGATATCCCGATGTACACGGGTTGTAATGTGGTAATTAGAAGCTTTTTTGGTGTGGATATAAATTAACGTAGGATATTAAAGTATTACTTGAGTATGTATTACTTCATTTTACTGCTTTTTTGTTTTTAAACTCGCCTAAGCCTAAGGTAAAGGTTTTAACAATTCACATTTGCAGGCCATACGGAACATTCTAATAAAAGATATAATATATTGCAGCTTTCTCGGCCACGTAACACTGATATGTAGCTTTATGCTGCAATTGCCTATTTTGACAGTATATCAATAAGGAATTTTACTAATTTTTTATGATTTTAATGTTACTATATGTTGATATGTTTATTAAAACTGTAATGTCTTGCTGGTCAATATCACAAACACAAAAACACAAATTGTTTAGAGCCTACCTACCTAACCTAGAACGATGTAATGCATGTGGAGTATGATCGGGGATAGTTTCAGATGTAGTATATAGAGGTCACGTGATATCAATACAGTAATTACCCTAGAATATGGTAGATAAGTTTCGTGTTGGATGAAAACACGTTGTAGGAGTATTCCCGTATAACGCGTTTTTACGACCCCGTATAACGCGTTACATATAAATTATTCAGGTTTAACTTTTCTCGCTAAAGGGGGTTTTAAGAAAAATCTAATTTTAAGAAAAAACTGTATTATAAACGAAATATGTACGTTTTATTAAATATAATGTGGGAAATCCCCACGTTATATGGGGGAATGCCCGTGTTATACGGGGGATTGAAATCGCGTAATATTAAAATGAGTTAAAGCGTGTTATAGGGGGGATTAGTTTCGAGAACAAACCTATTTGTGTTAAACAATTATATTTAATCCTCCTCGGCCACACGACGTAGAAACCACATACTGACAAAGTGATCAGAGAAGGACTATCCTTCTGAATCGTAGACGAATTTCTGATGGATGTGCCAAAAGACTATGTTATAGGTATGAGTACTACCACGGCTGGTTCCAAGCATGCTTAGCCACAACTCCAGCGCTGTTATTCCAGCTTCACTGTTATTTATTACTCTTAAGACGTGATTGTATTTGCGACTAATCTTTCAAAATTTTCAAATCCTTCTCAGTCAATAAAAGAAGTCACTTTTAAGACGATGTTTGACATCATAAACGTCCGCGGTAGATGCAAGAAAATATCCATATTGTGAATATATCGACCCGATCGGAAGAGAGCCATGAACTCACAGACTCCCAAAGAAAAATAGCATACTCCTAATACATAGATAGTGTTCTGTGTTTCTGTTCGTCCACATAATTCCTGGTCTTTACCCTAAATGGTGTTAGCACACACAGGTGTGGAGGAATATTTAAAGCAAATATGTTATTTCACATGTTAATATGTGTATTTCAACTAAGTAATATAATTACATTTTTAAACCATTGAACACAAAGCATAGAGCACAAAAGTATGAAGCATCGTGTCCGCTTTTAAATTAATCAACATTATATGAATAACGTTGTTAAATCTCATGAGAGTACACAAGGGAAAATTATTTCAGTCCGCTGCTCTTATTATAGAAACATGAAAACCCTTTCCGTGCCATTATCCCCACAACGACTTTGCTCATATAACAGTGGCAATTTATTTGCAAAATTTGTAACGAAAGTAAGTAATAATTGCGTTTCTTCAGTCTTATGTACATTTTCGGTATATTCACAACAAACCAGAAAAAATATTTATACACTGTAATTGTGGAGATAAGTTAATATTGAGAATTTTCTAATTAAATTTGATACAAAACTATATTTATATCTTTACAATTGTTATGCTATAAAATACTTTGTTTAATTATTATCTATATCATTAGTGATTAGTGTATTCTTAATACCTTAATGTGTTCCGTGACTTTTGTATACTCATTTTTTGTCTATGAAAGTGAAAGACGAGAACAGTTCAACTGATAAGAAGTAATTCCCGCGGTCAATGACATTCAAATTCATCCTAACCGTCATCACCTCTGGGGAGTGAGATAGAATGCTTCGTCACTAGTTATTAGGGTCTCTGGATCCCTACACTCACCGGTTGAAACAGCTACATTATGCTACTATTTTACACTGGCTGTTATGGCGTGGTCCTCCCCCAATCCAGCCGACCGAGTCATGCCAAAGCTAGAAATAAAATTCAAACTGCGGCGTGGGTACCACTGTCAAACAATAAACAATTTTATTAGAAGTTATGAGTGTTTATCAGAAAGTTGTTACGAACTTTTAGCCCTTTGGCTTAAACACCAGAAGGACTGCCTGGCTGTGTGTAGAATTGTATTTTAGTTCGGGGTACAAATCTACCATAAATAATACTAATAATAAATAATATAAATCTAAAAATGACGTAGTCCTTCAAAGTGAGGAAAATTTTTGCTAGCTCTCTCTACAATGACAAAGATCTAGACATTAGCATTTGAATGTTAATGACGTTGGGGAAATTTTCTACGCATGTTTGGAAACAATATAGTAAACTTTCTTCGACTGCCATGACCCTCTGATATAAAACCTGCATAATAAGCATATTAATGATATAATTATTCCAATTAGCCAGCATAACGCTGCTATGTTTCGTGTGGTGTGTGTAGGGATCCAAGGGACGACGACAGAGTTATCACTTACTATCAAACTTATTGTTTCCAAATTTGTCTTTTCTTTTTCTTTTTTTTATTACATTGAGAGTAACAAACGAGTACACAGTTCTCCTGATGGCAAGTAATTCCTGAGATCCATGTCATCTACCTAGTCCAGCCATAAGTTCTGTTACAAATGAAAATGCATTTTTTTTAATGAAGTAATGGAATATTATCAAAATTTATATCTACATATTTATTAGTCAGTCAGCAAAAAATAAAAAAATATTCTATTCGAAATGGCCAGCTTTGGCTTTTATACAAGCCTATAATCTGTTTGGCCACGAATCTATGGATGTACGCACTGTTTCCAAGAGAAATTTCGCCACTGCTTGCTCCAAAGATTTTTTAAGAGACTCAATGTCGCCGTGTCGTTTAGAGCAGGCCATGTCCTCTAAAACCGACCATAATTTTAAGTCTAAAGGGTTGAGGTCTAGGCTAGATGAGGGCCAGTCTTCAGCTCTTAGAAAGTCCGGAACGTTAGTTTCAAGCAAGGCTTGGGTAGTTCGTGCCTTGTGACCAGGTGCAAAGTCCTGCTGGAAAGTCCAGGGTATATTTTTATAAAGTGTATTGCTGAGAGTTTCAAAACATGATCCAGGACTGTATCTTGATACACTAGGTTGAAGTTTTCATTCCATTTTCACAAAAATGTATTTTGTGACTCCTTGATAAGACATACCCCACCAAACCATCACTGACGCAGGATGATGACCACGTTGTACCTTTCGGACCACTTGTGCAGATTCTTTAGAACTGCGAGCGCACGCTTTATCATTTTGCTTATTATAGTGTTCTTCAATCGTGAAAATTTTTTCATCGGTAAAGGGGATATGTCTGTGCATTTCACCTGCGTATCGCGACAGAAGGCGTTTTGATCAATCCACTCTCTTTAATTGTAAAGATTGATTTAGGGCATACCCTTCGCATCGACGATAAGCACCGAGTTTTAGGTCTTGTTTTATAATACGGGACAGAGTCCTAGAGGGAATCTTCATTTCTCGCGAAAAGATTTTTTGCTTCCTAATGGGGTTTCGACGAATTCTGGCTTTAACAGCATTAACAGCCTTTGAAGTTCTAACAGCACGCGGCCGCCCCGATCTTTCCTGGTCTTTGACAGAGGAAGTCTTGTCGTATCTGTTGATAATACGATATACGAACATACGGCTAATACCAAGCTTTTGAAGTGTCTGGAATATGACCGACGGCTTCATACCCACTTTGTGCAAGGCGATCACTGCAATCCTATTTTCTTTAACACCCCATTCCATATTGTAATTTGATAATGAACACGGAAAAATATGTGAAATGTCGCAAAATCGAAAGAAAGTTCCAAATTAAAATAATTAAAAAGTTGAAAAAAAGAAAAGTTTTTATGTAACAGTATTTATGGCCAGACAGTTACATTCATTCTTGAAAAGAAATCATAATGCAGATGCTTTGTTACCCTTGAGGACTGAGATGGAAAACCTCGTCATATGGGTCTGTCTATTTTACACTGGTATTCTGTGAGAGCGTGGTACTACCACGGCTTTTACCCATTCATTATGCAGCTATAAACAAACTGCAGTGTAGCTCTACCACTTCAAAAACCTTGTAATATAAAAAAGAAAAAATATGTTAAAATGTAATAGTGAATAATGAGATCATATGTATGATGCGGCAATATTTAGCAGCGGAAAAATACTTTTCTAAATATATAGTTATGGAGACAGGTGAAAAAAGAAGTCGCATAAACATTTTTAAATAATATTCGTCACTTACAGGCGTTTTCGACAAGCCGAAATGTTTTCAGACCATTTCAAAGCAAGGCCCTCACATCATTGACAATCAGAAATTGATCCAAATTAACACCGTTCTCAGGCCGTTTCGGGACACTAATTTCTTGAAAACCTATTATCAGGCTGTTTTAATCTGAGTTATATCCCTCCTGTCTCTCAAAGGTACGGTATCCGTGTGATGTTTGCCTCGCGTATACTTATATGGGTCGGGTCGCGGTTACAGTGCTTTTTTCGAGATACCAAGCAATACGCAGCGACTAGTGAGAGAAACTCCTAAGGACTTCCTAAAAGTGAAGTGTTACAAGTGATTCCTTTTTAGTTGAATAAAAAGTGATCAAAGGTAGTAACCAAAATACAATCTAATCTGATATAGCTCACAACTATCTAAACATCGTTAAAACCCAGCCAAGCCTTTAACAACGAAAGGTAGCAATATTTTGTTTTACATACCCTGAAGACCATGCAACATAGCTTCTCTTTTATAATCTGTCGATTTAATGGTACGTGCGTGAAGACCCAAGAAATCCTCTTCGCTTCAAGTTAATGGTGCGTGACCAACCATTGATGGCGACTCTTGCATGCCTTTAGGATATCAATCATGCCATAAGGTTACATGCGGACAATTTGGACTTACACAATTGCTTTTAATTTAAAACATACCTATTTGTCAAAAGTAAGTTCAATAAAACGTTACAAAATATAAAATAAAAAGAAATCAATTAACATTTAGAACCAATAGTGATACTTATTATTTATGTTTATACCTCTTAAATACACACCGCTTAAAACTGTGCACTAATTTAAAGCTTCATTTACAGGTTAAACAAATATTAATGTTTGTGTTAATGTTTCATTACTAAATATTTATTTGATTACCCACACAGATAATTATGAAAAAATGTTGTGACATTTAGATCAATAAATATAGACAAAACAAGGAAGTTAGCATGCCAGGCTTTATATTTTTTTATACTTATAGTTGCTTTACTTCTTCAGCTCGATATGGTCATGAAAGTGCAAATTGCTTTATAGGAATCTCAAATTACTTTTCTCATATAAATTCTAAAGATTGTAAATCAATATTTAATCATTTCTAATAATTCAAATGGAATATAATATTAACAAGAACTTAAAAACAAGGTTCATTAGACAGTGTTCAATTTACTACACTGTGTTATTTTATAAAACATTTTATTTTTATAATCCATAAAGTGACAATTTTATTTTCTTTGATAGCTTTTGTATAACAATGGACTTGATGACTTCTTATTGCGTGTATAATTCTTAAAAAAACGTTAGACTATATCGAAGCCGCCAGACGCGAGAGATACGAGCCCGTTTATGGCGGCTCTGATATGATGAAATTACACAGCATAACAGAATTGCTTGCAAATTAATTGCGTTTCATACAAAACTAAACTTGATGTCTCCGAAATATGTCACCGTAAGAGCACAGAGGAAGACCTCTTTCATAAGACAATATGGATTGTAAACAATGAAAGAAAAATTGTAAGGTCCATTCTATAAATATTTTCTTATATGCTTGATGAATATATTTGATTAGGCGTTGTGAGAAAATTCTACTATTTTAGTTTTTAAGAAAAGAAAAGAAAGAAGTGTAATTTGACAGTGTGAAGTTGCTTTTAATGAATTGTTTGTAATACCGCTTGAGTTTATTTTTATGTTTTGTGAAGGTAACTATCGGCACTGCCATAGTACGTCTCCCATCTACAAAAATCACATCGGAAGGGACTTAGTTATCTCTGTATATGTACGTAGATATCACCCGAGAGTAGTGGAAACCAGCATAGTTTATTTATGTTATTTCTTTTACCGCAAGGTTCACGTGATCTTAAGCGAATCCTAGAACCCATAACATCCACATTCGTACTCGATAAGGAATCACGCTGATGTCCTCCTGGTCGATATCGACCACGATGATATTTCTGGTTATTGCCAGATAAAATCAACAGCGCAAAATATTTTACAGTACCGTTAGTATTTGCGCAAACACAGAGGCAAGCATTCGTCGTCCCTTTCCTTATTGCAATGTGCAGTAAGATCGGAGGAAGGCTCAGATGCAGTGTCACAGACATGGGACATACATACGATACCAGAGTAACCAGGTTGTTTCACAATTGTACACTACGAATTATAAATCAGATTGGATTGGGCTTTGTCACCGCCTGAGGAATGAGATGGAATGCCTACTCACCAGTAAAAAGGACTCCGCTTTCTTTCTTTCTCTAGACACATCAGCGTTAAACTAATAATATTATGAGTTCGGAAAGCGTTCTATCCTGGTCCAGCTATAGTCGGGAATAAATGTCACTGATAGTAGGAATGTGCACGCAATGCAACCCGTTATCGATACTTAGCTACCTGCGCACGCGGGGTCGATGCGTCATCCCTAGAAAAGATAAAAACGGCCCTTTTCAGGGCCACATTACGATCTATACAGTTTCTCTATGATTAATTGGAAACAAACATTTTATCTTACAAATTAAAAGCTTTTATTTTCAGATAGCGAAAAATTATTACTATTAATACTTAACATAATTAAGTATATCGATCTTACATATCCCGTTGTCGATATGCACCTCTACAATTCTTACGCACATCACTACACCTCTCCATAAGACCTGTAAGTGCGAGCGAGATAGACAGATAAATATGATTTATGACCCGAAGTCTCAGTTTATAATGCATCGACTATAGTTTTATAACTGCTGCCTTCCTGTACCACATATAAACGTTAAAATCATGTGATGGTAAAATATAACTATAACCCCACACCTATGTCTACACTCGAAACAGGATCAAAATTTAGGAACGAAAGAAACAAAGAATGTTTATTGGTGCCAGATATTACAAAATACAAAACACAACTAATATAGTTTTGTCCATGGAGAAATTTACATTAAATATAATCTAAATCTATCTAAACTAAAACAGAAACATAATATAACTAAGCAATAAAATAAAAAAAATATATAAGAAAAATTATTAGAATAGTGTTCTGGTCTATTATTATTAGCCTCGACGGTTGGCTTCCCTGGACTCTCTAAAACCGCTTCCTGTGCGACATTGGGCACAATAAAAACAGGGAAAACAGATACAATTTCCTAGACAGCACATAAATAGATAAGTACAGCACAGCTAAATTCTTGTTTTTAACTTCCATAAACGTAATAAATTAGTCCTGTATTGTAGTTTGAATAATCTGTTTTTATGTAGCAAATGTAATGTAGTGAAAATGCGTTTTAATATCTTAATAAAAAAATAATGTAGATTTTTAGAAATAAAATAAATTAAAATATGAACGTTTCTAATTTTAGAATAAACCTCCGTATCGCGTGTTGTAAGGCCACTGACAACAAAGGGTCGATTTGTCGCTGCATTGTCGCAACACAATAGCAACCAGGTCGAGTGGTGACTGCGGAACTACTTTAATGGTCTACGAAGACGCGCCTTGCTAGCTTGACCTGTCATAAAGATTACCCGTCCTATTAGCATACGGAACTTATTTTTTAAACTTTGTCTAAAACAATACAAGTTGCCCTATTGACACTTCGACAAAATTCTTAACTGAGGCGACACTTGTAAAGGCAAAATCTTATAGTCAAAATTTTGCTTTTTTAACTTTTTCAGGTCCAAATCAAAGTTCTTAATGCTAGTGAAACCTTTTTTGAAATAACTGACTGTCCCCGAACTTAATGCTTTTATATTTATACATATATTTTTTTATTTTTATATATATTTTTTTATAATATTAGGTGGGCTAACAAGAACACAATTTAACTGATATTAAATAAGGCCAGAAAATAGGTACGCATCCCTCAACGTTAATTCAAATTACACATGCGTTGTCTGGTATTCCGTGAGGGCGTACTCCTTCCCCGGTTGAACCGAAACATCCACTTTACAGATATAAACTAGATGTAGTTTGGTTTTATTAGTATAAATATACAATGTTTTCCGTAAGTAACACGACAAACTTAAGGGATATAAGATATGTTGACGGGTCACCAACTGGACAAAAAAAGATTACCTTTGTAAAAGTGTCACCATTTTCGAGATATTGGGATTTGTTGCTTCTTAAGTTTGTCGTGAAACCTACGGGACTATATAAATGTGGATATTTTATATAAAATAATCACCAAATTATATATAAATATATATATATATATATATATATATATATATATATTCAGTGGTGGTCATATAATTAGAAAAACTTCTTATGAATAAAGAAAGTATAACTTCAACGTACAAATGTTCGTAAAAAATATACACTTTCAATAATTAATGATCATGCAATAATATAGCCACTCAAATAAAAAACTCATTAAATGCATAAATGCATAAAATATAAAACATATCTTACTTTTAATTACAAAATGAGTCTTACACATGTAGGACTTTATTTTCTGTTATTGGCCGCTTGGATGCATAATTAGAAACATTTTAAAAAAGCATCCATAGCTCGTTCTTTCTTTGAAATTGGAGAATAACATTTCTTTCTTGGCTTTTTTATTATTTTGGCGGCAATTCAAAATTTACTCTGAATTTTATTTTGTTCAAAATGAGCAAAAATAAAAGTTTTGACGCGTCAAATAGGCAAATTATTGTTAATTTACATAAAGATCATAAGTGGTACAGAAGAATAGCTGAGTATTTAAATTGTTCTGTTAAGAAAGTTTTTAATGCAATTGATTATTATAAAACACATGGAACTGTTGAAAATGTTCTTTGAAAGGCTCGGCCAAGAAAAACCTCTCCCAGAGAAGATACGCTAATCGTTCGTGTTGCTAAAAAAGACCCATGTAAAGGATTTTCGACCATTTTTATTTACCAACCAGATTAAAAATGAAGGTTTTTCGCCCGATGACCCGAGAAACATCTCGTCAAGACTAATATGCCGAAGATTAGTGGAAGCTAAATTGTTTGGAAGAATCTCTCAAAAGGAACCTCTTCTTACCAAGCAACACCGAGAGAAGCGATTATTATTCGCTAAAAAATATGTTAGTTGGACGGTACGAGAATGGAAAAAAGTGTTATTTTCGGATGAAACATAAATAAATATGGTAAATTACGATGGAAAACGCTATATAAACAATGCTTTAAATTATAAATACACAAGGAGTATAGTCAAGCACGATGGCGGTAATATTAAAGTTTGGGGGTGTTTTTCTGGATGTGGAGTTGAACCCGTTCGGAAGATTGAAGGAACAATGGATCAATGGCAATATAAAAATATTTTAGAGCACACAATAATTTCCTACTCGGACGATCATTTGCCTGTAACCTGGACCTGGAGAATGACCCTAAACACCGCCAATAACGTCAAATGTTCCCTTAGCGAACAGCGTATATCCGTTTCAGACAGGCCAGCAAATAGTCCGGATTTAAACCCGATAGAAAATCTCTGGTATGTTGTTAAAAAGGAAGACTCAATTAAACGGAACACCAGTCAAAACGGACTATATGAAGCATTTGTTGAAGTATGGAATTCAATCCCCCTAGAAAAAATGTATGAAATTGATTGAATCACTGCTACGTCGTTGCAGTGCTGTTATTGATAATAAGGGATACGCCACTAAATATTAATTATAACTATTGGTAGGCTGTGGATAGTAGCTATTTCGTAAATAATAATACTAATTACTAATACTTAAAAAAATATTGTTTTTATACTATTTTGTTGTTGTTTCTAATTAGTTGACCATTATTGTTCATACCTTACAACTGATTTAAATGTTTGTCCGTAATGTAATATTGAAACTGCACTTGTGTAATGGGATTTATATTGTTTTTCTAATAAATGATAAGTCGTTGAACATATTGTTGTCCTATTTATTGTTTAATTTCAAAAGAAAAGCGATTGCGGTGAAGTATCTTACATAATATCAAGGACCGTTGGTAGTGTTTCTAATTATACGACCACCACTGTATATATATATATATACATACACATAAAATATTTATATACTGTACAAAGAAAC
Organism: Teinopalpus imperialis; assembly: GCA_029286865.1. Classification (NCBI taxonomy): domain Eukaryota; kingdom Metazoa; phylum Arthropoda; class Insecta; order Lepidoptera; family Papilionidae; genus Teinopalpus; species Teinopalpus imperialis. The sequence continues at coordinate 6,265,931 of JAGSMU010000020.1, read as the reverse complement.
AGTATCAAAGTACTTCAAGATAAAAAGAGGTTAATGAGCTTTGGTCAGAATGCTATTTGCTATCTATAAATATATGCAAAGTCACACTTCTAGCGATATTTTTTGCAAACACTAATGCGTCTGATATCAGAGGAAGTCGTCAGGGCTGCGCCGACGGAAATTGTATCGCATTAAGAAGGACATTAACCGTTATGATATAAAAGGGGCACCAAGAACCCCCTGAAACCTATTAATACGTTTTCGCGTAGTTTATCAGCAAATAATATTTATTATTGGAGCTTAAAGTATATTATAATCCAGATACTAGATTATAATATACTTTAAGATCTTTAAAAGTTAAGCTGTCTTTTTTTTTACATATGTTCTATTTAAGATGATGATTAAGGCACTTTCGCACACAAGTTGTTTTTGTTATATAAAAATTTTCCTGTAGCATAATTTAATAATGTTACTAAAACACAAAAATTTGTGTCTGTCTAATTTTAATTGTTAATATAAGTTTAGATTTTGTAGTTAATGTTATGGATTACAAAAAAGTTTATTGAATTTTCTTTATTTTTCAAACAAATTTTAGTACTATTTACGTATTTTAACTATTTGTTTTTACCATAATATGTACTGACAATGCTTTGCGCTAAACTTTACTGCTACATGTATAGTTCGGCCCGATTGGGAACAAAGCCTTTAAAGAATACCAGCGTTAACGCTTATTGCTGCATTGTTTCAAATGGTGACTGAAGGAGCGACAGCGATACCGCATCACGATTCTATTACAAGTATTAATTTTGATTTCTCTAAATTGCAAGGATTACTTTTACTGTTATATAATTTACTTTTAATTCTCTTTCATAATTCAGTCGCTATAACTTCGTTAAATTTAAAGCAAAATACCATTATAGTACTAAACAGCATGTAGCACATGTTATAGACATTAGATACCTACATGGTGAGGACGTGGAAAGGTTTAATAGAAATGTTAGTAAATGCTAGAACATAAGTTACTTTATTTTCTGTTTTATAGTATGATATTTTTATAGCGACTAAACTATCTTAATAAAATTAGCTGTTATTGTTATTTATTTATCACTTCATTATTGTTTTTACTACTATAAATTCATATATATTCAGTCTTAATCGCTCTCCATTTTTTTACTAATATGTCCTTTGATTAGGGCCTGCCCTTGAACACGATTTATTACCGATTCAACACTTTACTATTATTGATTTAAAATGTATCCAAAAGCGATGATTTAATTTTCTTGTAAACATGTACACATGTGTATCATCTAAGCACATCGTATTTATTTTGGCAAACATAGGTTTGCTGTTGGATTCCACAGTTTGACACGAAGCATGGTCCTCCTGTATCGCTTTATTGAATAGGAGTTGGCCACTTCAAAACCTTGATTCCCCGTCGGTTATAGGCTTTATGAGCTATATGATCAGTCTGTTTATATTTTAGCTTTCTTATCCCATTAGCTAATTCAGTCTTTTTACAATTACTCGTATTGTGTACGGCCCAATGACTCCAACAATCTGAACCAATGTTTTACTTACCTCTTTACGTTGTCATTTCTGATATTTTAATAGATAGAAAAAAGTTACATTACATATCTACATGAAGTGACATAAAAGTTTACTGTTATATCACAAAAGTAAACAATTGTTTTGAAAATAAAACAGTGTTTAGAGCTCATTGAAGAAAGCATTAGCCACGCCACGCCACGAATATCGAACAGCTTATAAAAAATATAAATAACACTTTTTCTATCCAAGTATGTCAAAAATAGCTAATGTGTTTAATAATAAAATTCAATTATCAAAACATTTATCATGACGTGCAACCCTGTGACCTTGTGAAGCGAGGACAAGTTTGTCATTGCGTAAAAAGCGACCCGGTCAAGTGAGGCAGACCGAATAATTGCAATTGTTTCTCTTTCTTGAAATAAATACTTGTTTTCAATACGCTGCAACTGTAATAACCGCCATAAATGGAACGGTCACTTTAAGTGGTTGGGCCACGCCTGTAGCTAGTGTCTCCAAAGTAAAGTTCATCCCTTGATAGAATCCAAGTCTAAATGATTGCTTTGTTTCGTTTAGTAGTTTCGTTATGGAAAGTGTTTTGTTTAGTAATTGGAGAGTCATGGTATTGAGGTATTTAAATATTTTAAAATCTCTCTTTTTCACAGCAATCGATCTTTTAAAAGCAATCTTGGCCTCGTATTAACTTATCCATTCGTCTATACCACTTGGAAAATACCAATGAGTACTGTTCTTTAGATACGTCAGAAATCTCATGCTAGGTCAGGATACATTCGTTCAATATTACCGAATGAAGTATCAATTATATTGTTGAAATTACGGCAAAGAAATACCCATAATTACTCATGAGAGCTCTAATTATAGAACATACTGAGCCCTCCACGCGGACCTTCTCATAAATCTCACAGTATCACACATATACATCTAGAAAAAGTGCATCAAGAATCTTTTAAAAAGTTTTTAAAAATGATTAATTGCTTAAGGGTTATGCCTTAAAGAACGAAATATAAGGTGGGGTATTACAGACACATTTTAGAATTAAGGTAGACGAGCGATCTAGCAGAAGCGTGCGAAACGGCGTTGCAATGATGCCTGAAGCTAGGAATCGAAGGTGTCGGATTCTTGACTTTGGCCGATTGTTATCAATAATTTGCCATTGAAAGTAAACTCTTTCACGCACCACAGTAGCAATGTGTCCCGTCTTGCACAACAATGAGGCAACCTTACGAGTACGTTTCTGTACATTTCGCGCACGGTGACATTTCATTATAGTCAGCTCATATTCGGACCACCATAACGTCCACTGTCGCTTTGTTTCGGGACCATTGTTACATAATCACGTTTTGTTAATTTTTGGCATATACTTGAGAAACCGCGGTTGACGGTCGACCTGTCTTCGCCTAATCTAGAAAGCTACCCCGTACTTTTGGATTTAAGCGAATTAAAAACTAACCAACAATTGTGGCGCTAACCTTTTTCCATTTCTATAGCAATAATAAATCATTACGCGATCATCATGATATGTCGCGCAACACGCTCCATTGTTGCGAACAAATTCCCTCTATGTTCCTTCGGAAAAAATACATTCACGATATTAAATTAGTTTTAATGAGTGTTCCATTTTCAAAATATCGCCAAATAAAGTACATATAACTTGACAAATGAGTAATGAGTATCTAATTTCGTTTTGCATGACCTTCGTATAGATATGAATATGTAGATATAATATATATAATATATGAATATATAGATAGAGATAGAATACCTCTTGCATTCCATCTCAGCCCTCAGGGGTGAGAATAGAACGCATGTGCATCCTGAAACATTGTTGAGGACGAATGTCGATGTCATGGGCCGCGGTGATAGCTTTCCAGCAAGTGAACTGTATGCCATCCCTATATTAAATTGATTATAATAAAAAAAATAAGTAAACTAATCAGGGAATGTTGTTGTTGTTAAGTAAATAATGAAAAAAAAAGTATTAACTAACCATATAGTTAATACTTCTTATGCTATCTGTAATTATAGAAGATCATTTTTAACAGTTGTAAAGCTACACTGTAGTTTGTTTCTAGCTGCAGATCGAATGGGTCAACTCGAGCGGGGTAGGTTCACTCCCTCACATAATACCAGAGTAAAATAGCACCATAATGATGCTGTGTTTCGTCTGGTGAGTGTAGGGATCCGGAGACCTTAATTACTGGTGACATTCCGTCTCAGTCCACAAGGGTACCAACGAGTCTCCATTTCGTTGCCTTTTCAAGGGTTAATGTAGATGTCATGGGCCATAGGAATCACTTACCACCAGGTGAACTGTGTGCTCGTTTGTCACTCTTAATGTAATAAAAAAATAAACCTGAAATAGGTGTTATTGAAAGTGCTCAAAAATCGAATTATGTCATGGCCATTTACTCTAGTCTAGCCCCGGTCTCAAATAGAACACGTTATCGGTCTCGAAATGGATTGGATCCGAGACATCAATTTCGCGAATCTACCACCGTATCAGCAATGACCTGGATGAGTTAATAAGATATGCGCTATCAGAGTCATGCTGATTTAGGAATATTGAGAATTGTAAATTGGCTACCTTTGTTAATAATACTTAATATAAAGATTGAATTAGCTCTAAGCAATGTTGAATATTGTTATTCAAACCCAATACATAAAACAAAACTAAACTACTGAAGATACTAAGGTTTGTCATATAAAAGTATTTATATCTTTATAATAATATAATTTAAAAAATATATGTATATCTGATGCAATTTTTTTTCTAATTGTTTAATTTATGTAATTATTAATTAAAAATATGAACGGGCTAAAGCCTAACAGTCTACAAAGGAAAGGACCCCTAATTTAATAGATTCAGTTGTCTCTTTCCGCCATCATCACCAGAACCTATTCGGAACGTAAATTAAATAAGTCATATGACACTAATGAAGCGAGTCTAAAGTCGGTATATTTTAAGCCTTTAATAGATTCCTCACCTAACGGCCCAGTCAGGTTTAAAATAAATAAAAGTCATCACATACACTAAACACTTATATTTATAAATATATAAATGAAACTCAAAAAAAATTTTTACAAAATCGTTTTAAGGTGAATTGTAAGTTTGTTTTTAAAATCAGTAAAATTTTAATTTAAAATTTATATATACGATATTTCTGTATATATCGAACACCATATAGGAAATAAAATGGGTACCTGGAGAAATACTGATGACTTATGAGTACATATGGGTATTATTGTTGCAGTACATTATTGCAGTGTTTATATAATTTAGGTTTTTCACTTTATCACTTGGTTTCATTCACGATGCCTCTATTGAGTATATCTATATAATTTAGGTTTGTCACTTTATCACTTGGTTTCATTCACGATGCCTTTATTGGGTATATCTATATAATTTAGGTTTTTCACTTTATCACTTGGTTTCATTCACTATTTGGGTATATCGGTAGCCTCTAAATTGAGCTGCAATTACTCAACAGAGCATTTAGCAATAACAGAGCATGCTGTGTCATCATAGCATGTACGATGCCGACATCCTCAATTTATTAAACGCCTAAATTTGTTTTGTAAGTGCAACTGAATTGCGGAATCTTGTGTTTAGCCTACATTGTGTTTGACATATTAAATTTATATAAATTATAACTTAATTAATAACTGGCATGCAATAGTAATTCAATAAATATTAAACGACGGTTGACTTTTGCTTTTTTTTCTTGCTTTTTCTTTTATTTTAACTTTAATGTAAATAAATATAGATAATATAATATACATAGCTACGACATTTAAAAATTCCACGTCCATACAAGATATAATAAATTCATGTAACTTAATAGCACCGGTAGTAGTACTTTAAAAGGCCTTTATTACGGAAATAACAATAACCTGATGGTATGTGGGTCACGTGGTCCGTATAATTAATAAGCAGGCAGGATGGTTTTCCCGAGATCTTAATTATCGGTTATTGTTTTTACCAATCACCATACTCGAGCCACCCCATGTACGTTACCCGAGCTATTTAGCTAGTGTCTTTTATTCATGTTAGTTATGAAACTTGGAATGAACGTTTTATTTTACGTTACAAAACGCTATGCGTTACCGTAAATGATATTATCTTCGCAATATTATCTACTTAGAACGCATACGGCGTTCGTGCAATAGTTTCCGCCAGCTAACTGACGAAATCTAATATACGTAATTGCGACTGGAATGCAGTATCGATATCAACAATAAACAGTGTACAGTGCGTCTCATGTCGAAACTGTAACACTAAGTTAACGGTTACCTTTTTTCAAGTACTCACTTGCAATCAAGCCCGCATTCCTCACGATTTAATCAGTCTACTAAATAAATAATACAAACTGAACTGTTACGTGCATAGTATATAACTAAATATTAAAAAAAAATAATTTGCACAAACCATTCAGACGGGAATCCAAAAATATTATTATGCTTGAATTTGATAACTAACAATTACAAAGTCTTTACTCCTATAGATATTCAATTACAACTAGCAAGCAGATTATAATTAGTATATGAATACACGGTACAAATAATTATGTTAATATTTTAGAAACTGTAATAGTATAACAAAAATGAAAAGAAACATTTCTATTGCACTTAGAATACCGGCACTCTGAAATGTCAGTACGAAATAATTATTACGACGTATTGGATACTAACACTCCCTTCTAGTGTTCCACCAATATCTAGTTACAAAATCTAACATAGCCTTCGAGCTGCGTGCTCACGAAGGGAAATCGAGAGGTACATAATATGGTCTCAGATGTTTTCACAGCAGCAAAACGGATTAATTTCTAAGAAAATCTACAAGGTTTGCAAAGTTCAAATAAAATCTTTATTAAGCAACTATTTCGAAAAATATGTTTGTCAACATGTTGTATTTACAGCTATCTAATATTTAAACATAGACAGAACGATGATGGTGCTACGGTTTTTTTGGAAATTCGTACTGTTAGTTTATATAATAACTATAGCCGACAGATTGTGATACAATTCGCACGCAATCTGTTGTACAGACGTTGCTGTCAATTTCTATTTTCTATTCAGCATGAATGAGTCAGCTAGACTGGGAGACGCTCACGCCCTTACATAATACCAGTGTGTAATAAAAGCATAACGCTGCTATCTTTTATGTAGGGAACCAGAAACCGATCCAATTGCTGTTAACGAGATATTTCATCCCTCAAATCCAGTCTTAAGGGATGACAGCATACGTATCTACAAAATTTGTTGAGGTGTTTAAAGGCCCCACTCATTATTAACTATAATTTGAACTATGTCTCTGTTTTTAATAAAACAAAATTTTTGGAATTAACTTATTAACCGAAATGTTTTTTGCGCTATGACACAAGAGCGTTCACACAGATATATGGTATAGGTATATACACTCCGTAGATAAAAGCAAAATAAAAGAAAGTGTTGTTTAATATTTTCCTAACTCTGCTCTAAATAACTTTGTTGTATCGGAACCGTGGCCAAGTACTCATTACAGAATGATGGCAAAAACTCTGTTTAAAGGTAAATGATGTTTTATTTTGTTCAAAAAGATAAAGCTACTGTAATATGTATACATATGTTGAACATTGTATTTTACAAATTTTTTATTTTGTTAAATTTATAAATTCGTTTCGTTTACCCGTGACGCTTTTTTTTCGTATTATTGTTTTAAAGTATAGTTGTATACACTATTCCTAAGTCGATTAAAGAATAACTTCTATCTCCATTTCTTTTCTATTCAAATAATAATAAGGACCTTTCGTTTTATTTAAGATATTTATTACGAATAATTTATTTTATTATTATTTATAAACCTCGTTATAAGGACACATCTGAGTTAAAAAATAAATACTTCAGAGAATTTACATACGAGCTGACTTTACTTCTTGTCTTGCAAACTGTTATATACTAAACAGTCTTCAACAACTAGGCTTGAATAAGGAATCAAGACCTTATTAGGGGCCTCTACGTGCCATCTGTTATTCCTTACGGATTGAATGTTAACTGCATAGTGTTTTTGCAAAACGTTAAAGTTTTTACGAGTAGGCTTGTATCTTGCATTCCATTCTGGGTGTCTTTTAAAAACTTATTTCTTTACGTTAAAATAACTTACTTCTTAAACATGATCGAAGACCATTTTTATAAAGTCCACGTTAACTATAAATAAAAATGGAAATGTATTTCTAATGTCTTTACATATATGCTTATAGGATTCCTAAACATGTTCGAAGACCATTTTTATAAAGTCCACGTTAACGATGAATAAAATGGAAATGTGTTTCTAATGTCTTTAAATATATGCTTATAGTAATTTTTACATTCTAAACAATTACCACCTAAGATATCAATAGTCAATAACCTAATAGTTTAATCTTGAAAACTTAACTTCGTAAGGTTCCACCATTCGACTATTGTTCTAAACCATCACTTAATACAAGTGATTAAGCTTAAGTGGAGTAGTTAACATCATTCCTTAACGATCGATGTCATAATATGTTACTGATAGAACTATACTATGTTGAACACGAATTGGTCGACTCCAATGGGATAACACTTCGGTGTTTCTTATGGTGAGTGTATGAATCCGGAGACCCACATAGTAAAGTACCGAGGCATTCCATCTCAGTACTGGGAGGTGACATTGCGTGTGCATATTGAATCATTTTGAATATCATGTAAAAGTCATGGACAGCAGTAATCTCTTTTTCATAATATATACCTTGTGGTCGTACAGGTAAACTGTATGTTTTATTCATAACGAGGTGATTTGACTTCCCAATATTTGAGCACGTCGTGCATGTCATCATACAATAATATATAAGAAATACCGGTTTTTAATATTGTGTTGTTATATAATTTTAATTTATTACTCTTAATTTTTTACAAATACTAAACACTTAATAATTTACTATATATACCGTGTTCACAAAGATTGTGCAGACTTGACAGATTTCGACCTGAATGCGTCATCGGATAATCTTAACTCTTAAACTTAAATGTCTTCTGCGCAGAGGTTATGCAAATATATACACAGGCCAAAAGTTTAAGACCACCTAATTAAATAAGGAAATTAAAGTAAAACTCTAATAAAATATTCAATGTTTAATTAGCCATGATTAAACATCTTATAGAACGCTGATTGACAAACAATATACTTTAAAAGCGTAAAAAAATATTAACAGTCCATGCAAAAAAGGGTATAGTTAGCTAAACTGATTTTTCATCAAAAAATTTTATGTGTTTTTTCACAAGTCTCGGCATACGGGCAATCAATTTGTTAATGGTGTCTTGTGATATATTGTTCCAAATTTCGCATATAGCAATCCACATTTCTTCTCGCGAGGATGAGCCACTATTACGGACGTTCCTATCAAGCTCTTACCACAAAAGTTCAATGGAATTGAGATCTCTGAGGAGGCCAAACCACGTTTTTTAACACCCCTTTATCCTTTAATTTTAATCAAATTGCCAGTTCCAGGGGAGCAACCCCAAACCATAACTGAGCCACCACCATGCTTGATTGTTGGGACTAAATAATTTGAAATCATCTTTTCTTGGGCACTGCGTCGAACGTAAATTCTACGTTTTGAACCAAATAGATCAAACATAGATTTATCGGTCCAACGCACTTTTTTAAATTCTTCTTAAGTCCAATCTCGATGGGCAAGAGCCCACTGCATCTGTTTTTTCTTGTTTTGCGGCCTTAACAGACGTTTTCAACGGCAACGCGACCATACAACTTCTCATCTCTTAGTCTATTTCGCTTGCTGGTAACAACAATGAAATTATCTTCACTAGACGTGGTAGCTCCTGGCCTTCCCGAGCGTGGACGATCTTGAAAACTGCCTGTCTCCCTGTATCGAGTTATTGTGCCATGAACACAAGTCTTCGATAACTTCAGTTGTGAAGCAATCTCACGTTCGAATTTGCCTTCATGATGATTATGTAAAACAATGATGGCAGAACGCACTTCATTGCTAATTCCTCGAGCTTTTCCCATTTTATGAAGTCACTTTTTTTAGACTAATTGAGATTGTTTGTGAACAAACCCAAGTAAACTCGGGTAATAATAAGTTAGAAACACGTGTTTTCAGGAGCTAAATAATCCTTATTATTGACCAATGCGTAACAAAAGCAAAGCAATTAGTAATGAGGACATTATAAAAATATTATTATGACTCTACCACCTGGCTCTAGCGCAGCGTTCGTTGGTGTTTGAAAACAATAGATGTTTATTGTCCAATAACTTGAAAGAATTACTTCAAAATGACTTTCAAATGAAAAAACAAAAGAATGACTTCCTTAAATATTCGATACTAACAATAGAATATGTAGATGTGCATTTCTTTTATTTATCCTATGGGATTTTATTAAAATTGATGGATAATTATATTGTTTATGTGCGGTCTTAAACTTTTGGCCGGCAGGGTATAAATATATATATATATATATATATATATATATATATGTATATTATACTGTCTTTGTGAACTCGGTGCATCGGTGCGGTTGCGGAATAGTTACCTCTCACCATTGAACTGAAATAGCCAAATGTCATTGCATACGACGAACAAAGGGCGTGTCCATTACAATCGCATTTACGAAGTAATTTAATATACAACTTCCAATGTATTGTTTCGACATATGAAAAGGATGAACATTCTTTCGTAGTGTCAGAGGTGACCCAAAATCATTCCAACGGTCCTTAACGCCCACATCTATATTCGATAAGAAATTAAAATGCAGGTGCGTAATCACTCTGAGGGCTAAGATAAAATGCCTCAGTTTCTTTCTTTCACTAGAAGACCGAAAAGTGAGATTCTCAATCGATCGAGTCCGCGTGCTATATGTTGCTTATTACTACAGCGAGACTGCCACGTAAATAAGATTATTCATGTAAAAATTGTTTAAAACTTTAATATCATAGTTTATTAACATTATTCTTTTATTAAAATATAAATGTATGTTGGGGTAGTAGGTTGTAAATAATCCGTGTTTACCTTCTCATAAACATAGATATGAGATCTAGATGTGACGTGTTCTCAATAGTTATTCTCCTGTAATCAAAAGATACAAAATATCTGTATTATAAGCAGTCTAATTAATCATAAGGACTGAAATATAATGATGGATAATTAAAATAGTAGCTAAGCTCTACTATTTCGTCTTGTAATTAAAAGAAACCTTGTTTACTTGTAAATAAGGAGATAAGAAGAAATGTCTCCACATAACTGATGACGTGATACTCCATTTTAGTGTCCCTTTAGTTAGCGATCCGAGTCGAGGTCTTGTACCTCCTATGAGGGGCCTTCGGATCGTATTATCGCCCCTCTCTGTCGTCGTCGACGTTCTTCGTCCACAGGTGTCGGAGTGCAGCGGTGATGCAGCAGCAGTCTCCGCGCCAGCTTCGCAGAATCGTCTATGTCTCCCTACTCAGCGGGCCTCCCGCTCGCGAGTCTAATTAGCGAAAGCTGTAAAGTTCTCTGGACCAACAGCAATACTCACACACAAAAAAAAAACCATTTTAGTCGTCAGAAATGACAACAAATATGCGGTACGATTCCTCGTCAATGATGAATGTGATGTGATACGTGCCGCAGGAGTTACTTACTGTCAATTGTAAGTGTGCATGACAAACAAGCCATCCCTATTATTAAAAAAAAAAGCAACATTACAAATAAATCTTTGCTAAATGCGATCAATAATAAGACAATATTTATTTAAATGATTTATCTTTCCTTAGAGATTCAAAGCGTGTCTTATCGCGACATTATAACTGCGTAGGTACAGATAATGTTAACTTTGTAAGAGATTTTTTATCAGTTCAAACAGTTCAACGCGGACAATCTAAAGGACGATAACGTTAGAAAGTTACATTTGTTAGTGTCACATTGACGAGGGTTCGTTAAATAAATGCTAGGATAAAGTGATGTAAATCCACGGCCGAGGTTGTTAGAGGACTCTGATCATGTACTCGGCGATGGCGCGGTCCATTGAACGAACTATTAAAGCTTTAGAGAACACGTAATCTTAGCTTAAATGTTTAAAAGTTAAAAAAACTTATTCAATGAATATTACATACATGTTCAGTATACTACGTACATTCAGTACTTGTGCCGGCCTCAAGATTAGGTTGAATTGTGACGATGAAACGACCCATGTCTCCGGTTTTTTGCCGATGACAATAGAATTTGGAAGTTACGGTTGATGGTTTCCTTTTGTTTGCGTTTATTTTGGAAGCAGTATTAATTAGTATTATTATTATCACAGATACGATTTACTTTGTTAACCTTATTTAAGGGACAAAAAGAATAAATAAATAAAATGGTGACCATCGGGCTCACATTCCAGCCTTGGTTTGGTAGCTCCTGCAAAATAGCGTCTGCATAGCGTCACGTTATAAGCTGAAGTTTTATAATAATAATAATAATAAATCATTTATTTCAGATTAAATTACAAAAGATACAATTTAATTATAATAAAATCCATATGCAAATTAGTCTTCTCTAAAGTAGATTAAAGTTAAAAATAAAGAAAACATAATATCAAAAAGTCCACAGATTAAAATTAATTAAAATAAAATATGCTTAAAATTTATTCGAAAAACAAATTAAAAATGTATTAGTTATTTTGCCAACAATAAATTAGACTACATTAAAAAATTAGATTACACAATAGACACATAATTAATTTTTGAAAGAAAAGAGTTTTATCGCGCCTAGGCAGATGCATCAGCCGGGATGCTAAATCAATCTTTTTTAAAAAAAAGTACACTCTTCCTCTAGATCCTTAGTTCCCAAAGTGGTCCAGGTGTTCAACCCCAGGGTTCCACGGTTCACAATTAACGTAACGGTAACGTAAGCGGGGTCCACGAAAATTTATTTGCTTTCGATAGTGAAGAACTGAAATGTTGGCTTGACTTCACCTATAGTACAAATGAACACAAATGAAAATGCATTTTGTTTTAATGAAGTAATGTGATATTATTAAAATTACTATACTACATATTTATTAGTCTCAGCAAAAAAAATTCTATTCGAAATGGCCACCTTTGGCCTTTAATCTGTTTGGCCATGAATCTATGGATTTATGCACTGTTTTCAAAGGAAATTTCGCCACTGCTAGCTCCAAAGATTTTTTAAGAGACTCGCCCTGTCGTTTAGAGCAAGCCATGTCCTCTAAAACTGACCATAATTTGAAGCCCTTAGGGTTGAGGTCTGGGCTAGATGAGGGCTAGTCTTAGGCTCTTATAAAGTCTCGTAAATCTTTACGAGACTCGTAAAGCCAGGCCTGGGTATTCGTGTCTTGTCACCAGATGCAGAGTCCTGCTGGAAAGTACGCGGTATATTTTCAAAAAGGGTACTGCTGAGAGTGATTTCACAACATGATCCAAGACTATATCTTGATACACTTTGGTTGAAGTTATCACTCCTTTATTACAAAAATGTACTTTTGTGTCTTCTGATAAGACACGCCCCACCACACCATCACCACACCATGACTTGAGCAGCTTCTTTAGAACTGTGAGCGTACACTTTATCATTTTGCTTATTGTTGTTGTAAAGAGGATATTTCCATTGCCTGAGTATCGCGATAGAAGGCGTTTTGATCGATCCATCTCTTTAATTGTAAAGATTGATTTAGGGCATGTCCATCGCATCGACAATAAGCACCGAGTTTCGCCTCTTGTTTTATAATACGCGACAGAGTCCTAGAGGGAATCTTCATTTCTCGCGATAAGATTATTTGCTTCCTAATGGGGTTTCGACGAATTCTGGCTTTAATAGCATTAACAGCCTTTGTAATTCTATCAGCACACGGCCGCCCCGATCTTTTCTGGTCTTCGACAGAAGAAGTGTTGTTGTATCTGTTGATAGTACGATATACGAACATACGGCTGATAGCAAGCTTTTGAAGTGTCTGGAATATAACCGACGGCTCCATACCCACTTTGTGCAAGGTGATCACTGCAATCCTATCTTCTTTAACACCCCATATCATATTGTAATTTGATAATGAACACGAAAAAATATGTGATATGGCGCAAAATCGAAATAAGTTTTTAAAATAATACACGTGTTTCAAATTCAAAATAAATAAAAAGTTGAAAAAAAGAAAAGTTTTTATGTAACAGTAATTATGGTCAGACTAGTTATATATCTAACCATGGTCAGCTATCTCGTCCCTTCTTATCTTTTTTTTATAGAATAGGTGGCAAACGTGCAAGTAGTTCACCTGTGGGTAGGGACTACCGCCGCCCCTGAACATCCGCAACACTAGAGGAGTCGCAAATGCTTTGCAGTAGGGCTTCCATCTAGGTCGTTCAGCTGGTGACCAGTATATTTGCCTCATTGATGGGCGCAGGCAGTCGAGACCAAGAGGCTTTGGTGGTTAGACTGGATGTATTGAAGGCCTTCGGGTTTGGCACTAAGCCCTTCTTTCGGAGCTTCCTTCCTATGGGTTTCCCGACAAATTATACAATTGGGTCATCAGTTTTGTCATGAACAATAGCACAAAAGCAGTGACTACCGGTGTTCCCCAAGGCTGTGTGCTATCTCCCAACTTGTGCCTTCTGCATATCAATGACATGTTGCAAATTAGTAATATTCATTGCTATTCGGACGGTAGTAGATGCCTTTGAAACACGTCAACGAGTGACGGTATAACCATGTGTCTGAAGTCGAGACTTTTTTAAACAAAGTCTCAGATTAGAGCCGACAAAATCTAGTCCAATTTAACCCCATGAAAACACAAGTTTGCGCGTTTACCGCTACAGGGAACCCTTTTGTCGCATCTCCTAACTTTGAAAATGGGCAGTCGTTGTCTCTGTGAGCAACTTTACAAGGCACAAATATGGTTTCTCATTGAATATTGTTCCCATCTCTGGGTCGAAGTACGCCAGGATCAGCTCCTTGCATTTGACCTTTCCAATCGGCTTGAATCACTGTAATTGCGCAGAGATGTTGCATATTTATGCATTTTTTACCGAATTTACCGTGTGGAGTGTTCTGAGGAGTTGTTCTGATTAATTTCATCCGCTTAGTTTAAACATCGTACATTACGACAAAATCCAAAATTACATCCTCATCATCTCGATGGTATTTCTGCACCGATATGACTTAGGGAGCTTCAAGAAAACTGGCTACACCTTTATTAAAGGCCGGCATCGCATCAGCGACTCCTCTGGTGTCACTTACCATCAGATTAGTTGCTTGCTCATTTGCCATCTATTATATAAAAAAAAAACAACGTACTAGGTAAGTAAAACCACGAGTGTGCTTGAGAATAAATTTTGTATCGTGTCATCGACTTTACCGTTCTAGTGGCCAAAATTAGAACTAAAACATTAGAATAGTTTTGAAATGTAATTCGAGTCGAAACTTCTCACAGTGTCGCACGTCAGATAATTCTTTTAAAGTATTATCTTAGTTGAGAAAAATACCTCCAAAGTAATATGAATATAATTTATTATTCCCACAAGGTAGTACTGATTTTTTTAAGAATCAATAAAAATATAAATACTTTTATCCGATGTATTTGTGAAATCGAATAAGAAAACCAAACAAAAGAAATCGCATCCCATCCCAAAAAAAGGGGAGTAAAAAAGACATCTTTGCCGTATCGTATATAGATAAATAAGAATCTTTTTATAGAATATTAACACAAATTTAAAAGATATCTTCAAATCTTTGTTTAATTCACTTTTCATTCATAATCTAAACGATACAGTCTGAATAAAATCGATATTACTCTATACCTCTGGAGGTTTGCGTGGAAATTTAGATAACAATATTATGACAAAGTAGACATCGGTACAAGATCTCGCACTCTCGGCCGCGGCCCGATTCTGCTGATACCATAAACAAACTTGGTTTATTTTAGGGTGTCCCTCGACTATTTATATTTTATTACTGAAACTATTCACAGGAAGGTAACATTAATGAAATAATATTAACAGAACGTTAATAATACGTGTTAGAAACGGATACACGGAATAAAAACAACGTACGATAAATTTTATTTTACTTTCTAAACATTTTGGTAAAATCAGTTGTAATACATGATATTGTCTTAATTAATTCTGGAGAGAAACCATCTAATAAGTACTCGTATTTTTGTTATAAAATTAAGAAGTGACAAACGCACATACAGTTCAATTTATGTTAAGTGATTCTTGTAGCCCATGACACCCGACTGACAGCGAGCGTGCTGTACAGTACCACGTACAAACTATTTTTCGTATAATTTTTGGTACATATCGTTTCTTGTAATAACGCACCTTCATCCAGACTTATGTTCAAAGTTGGATGCCATGTTTCTGTGAGCCTCAGTAAGCTTTGTTATCCTTAATTTTATAAAATAATCTATATTTCAATAAATAAATAGGTATCATTTAAGAAGGGGTAATGGAATAAATGGAATACTTAATTAATACCAAAATAAGTAAATAAAATAAATGAGTTCTGTAAGGTATTCGATAAAACTGCAATGCGTGAAAGATATTACAAAATAAAAGTTGCCTAATTATTCAAACTATATTTATATTAGTACTTATATATAATAATTATTTAGATTATTTTTAAATCTTTTTTTTAAATCTTATAAAATTACTTAAGTTTTAATCCTAGTGATTGAAACTGAAAGATATTTTGGCATTTGGATATTTAACAAACCTGCAATTTTTCATACGTCTCTTGTTTATTGAGTAACAAAAATATACTTGTTTTTGAAGCAATACAATCTTATTTCAATTTTCATTATAACTTATACCAATAACGAGCGTAATTTATATACGTGCATGTCGCTTTTAAATGGTTATATTGATTTAAAGGTCTATAAATTAATAGCAAGGATACGAATGCGATTACCACTTAATAATTAATGTGCATAACACATATTAATAAGAAGACCTTATTTGGATAATGCAAGTTATTTATGATGAAGGCATTGGTTTGGGTCAAATCATAGATAAAATTAATCTAAAAGCATATAATAAATCTATTTTAATACCAATATTTTCATAAATACCTTTCCTAGTGTAATACTACTTAGGTATATAAACATGTTTAGAAGAAAATATGTAGTGCTATGAAACATGTGTAATGATAGATTACTAGGAAGTGGTCACTTTTGGCAATAAGGCAAAGCCTTAACTAGATAATGAATTCTATTCTAAGATATACGGTACATAACCGTGCAAGCAGGTTTCAAGATTTTATGTCTTTATAGATTTGATATGTTATTAGCTGATGTCTATCGATATCCAAAGAGATTACGTTTTGTTATTCTAGGATGAATTATCCGCTATCGAAGAGATAATAAATGAACAATCAATATTAAAAACGTAGTCTCCGGTTACAGTTCATCTTGGAGGCATATTTATATATACCAGATCTGCATACAGAAATAAATAACAGAAAAAAAAACTTACTTTTCACTCTCAATGATAAAATATTTACTGAGCAGACGATAAAAGGTTAAAAACCAATTAAAGCGAATCCTTTTTTTTGTTCCATATTTTTGAGGAGTTTATCTTAATTGAAAACAGTAAGTCGTAAAAGAGGCAGAATACAGTTAAGTTGTAAATTAAAGTAA
Source organism: Teinopalpus imperialis (assembly GCA_029286865.1). Taxonomy (NCBI): domain Eukaryota; kingdom Metazoa; phylum Arthropoda; class Insecta; order Lepidoptera; family Papilionidae; genus Teinopalpus; species Teinopalpus imperialis. The sequence continues at coordinate 6,248,765 of JAGSMU010000020.1, read as the reverse complement.
ATGTAATTGCATGTTGCGATACGAAATCTACATTGCGATTCTGTTTTAAAAATATCATAGTCCCATAAAAAAAAAATTTCAAAGTGTCCTTGTGCCTTGTACATTTAATAATATTTAAAGTTGACAACTGTACAAGCTACAGTTAGTTTTTAAAACACAGATCTCAGATTATAAAAACTCCCTTTTTTCCTTTTTTTTTCGAGCTACTGGCTGCTGTTAGGCCGAGGGCTTTTACAGTTTCACCGGGTTGAGAGTTTGCCGAGCGCTTATGGCTCCCGAGAGGGAGCCTCGGCTTGAGCCGATACCATGTTGTGCGAGGGTGACCGACTCGAGGGTGCCAGAGAGGGCCGAACCTCGGCTCGATCAGATGCTTCTGATTATGGATTATCGAAATTAATATCTCTATTATTATTGACTACCTGTACCACCATTTCAGAATGCGTAGGCGCTGGAGAAGATGTGGCGCTATCGATGTTGACTGGTGAGAACCGGCCTGTGACATGGCGGTATCAAGAATAATTCTGTTTGCGACGCTCTCGCCGTTAGCTGGGGCGGTATGATGGTTCAGTATATCTGTAGTGTTATGGAGGGCTTGGGCCCTGGTGGTCTCGTCATCGAGGTCGTCGAAGGCGTGCCTCGGCCAACCCGTGGCCTTGTGGAAAGAAAAAAATGTGTTGTTTGCTTTATTAAGTAACGGCTGCAAACGCCCTAGGGTCAACGCTGCTCAATTCCGTACGCGATTAGGTGAGTATTTTGTCAAGTATGATGTCTAAGTATTTGACTATCTTTCCCAGGGGATTGAACGAGCAAAAGAACTAAGGTTAGGAAATGCGGCGTTTTATTACGCCGAGAGAAGGACATGGCTGCTCTTTTGGTAGGGTTAATCTCGATCGTCTATTTCCAAAACCATTTCCCGAAGGTGTTAGCTGTGGATTGGAGGCATTAACATATGACGTCTGATTTGAATCCAGACACGCAAAGGCCGGTGTCATGGGCGAAAAGTGCTAGCTCTACACCGCGAGTGCGCGGTATGTCGTTGGCGTTGAGAGTGTAGAGAATGCGACCTAGGATAGAGCCTTGTGGTACTCCACATCGAATGGGGTGAACCTCGGAACGTGTTCCCTCGACGCGTTCGATTTCGGAAAAAGTCTATGAATAGTATGAGTCGATCTGGCACTCCAAGCTAATACAGTTTGTATATGCAACCGGATATGAGTTCCAAACTTAACATAACTCTGCGGGTCTGCGGCTTTATCGATTAACGGTGGTGTTCCGCAGGGGTCAGTTATCTCAGCATCTTTATTTCTGGTCCAAAAAGTGGTAAAAGATCCTCAGAAGCCGGCATGTTTGGGCGAATGCATAGTTGTAAAGAGATACCTTGTGAGTGCTTGGACCTGTCGACATCAAGTACAGTTGAAATTCGAGGCCATGGTACGGCTTTTTAACTCATGCAATCTCCAATTGGGGTTACGTCAATCTTTTGAGATTCAATACATTCACATTCACACTCACCGACAAAAAAGAGGCGCACTTTGGCTCCTACCGCCACCAAAACACAAACGTCACTCACCATTAAAAGAGCCCGTTCACCTTGCCTCCTAGTTTTAAGAATGCATCTTTGAAATACAGCGATCACCGTTTGGGAAATGTATAATTGGGAATTAAGATTTCATTAGCCCTTAACTTTGAGTGATTCATTGAGTCTAAGGCTTAAGCCGTGGTAAGGAAGCTTAGTGTGCTTACAATGGTGAGGGCGTTAATTCCTGGTCAACTTTTGACCCTTTATAGCGTGCGTAGAATACTGCTGCCACATTTGGCCCTTGAATACCAACTTGCAGCTTTAAACTCATTGAAGGGGTGCGTCAAAAGGCTTTGATGACCCAATGGTGGCTACGACACATAAACTTGGTTTTCTATAGGAAACATTTTGGAGAGTGTACATAATTTATAACGCCATCCCCTTTGTATGAAGTGTAAATTGCTAGGCCTCAAGCGAATAGGCACTTACTAAGCCGTCTGCTTTATTCTATCTATGTATGACTCCATCGGTACTTAACACCTGGAGGGTTTATGAACAATCTAAATGCATTCATGACTTACATAGGTTGCCTTCGCTGAATTTGATGTTTTTTTTTTCTAGATTCTGTTGATGTTTATGCTGTTAGCCTATGCGGCTCTTACAGCTTCATCGGACACAGGGCTCACGGAACTGAGGGGTCCGTGAGCTGGTTTTATTTTAACCGTGTTTTGCCTACTGTGGTTCTCTTACTTACACAAAGCGCTCATAAACTGAGCGTGTCGCTCTACTCTTTGATCTCACACCTATCTGATGATGCCACCCAAGTTGCCAGTTCCCTAGCTATATTGTGATTCTCCCGAGTGGAGAATGGATGGTGATGACTAATGACCGTCCGAGGTTTCGGTATGCGAACCTAGCCTCTGACGGACGCCACCTGTATCATATTAATCGGAAGCTGTGGGCGGTGAGAACCGCCCTGACACGCGGGTGTAGCGAGTGTACGCGGTGTCGCGAAGATTGCGTCGCGCTCGGAGGCGAGGGCGACACGACGAGGTGTAGGTATTGTGTGTGGGTCCGGGGTCCGTTGAGGACGGACTGGCGTAGGGTTCCCCATGAAGTGGGGTCGTCGAGGACGTGACGGGGTCTACGGTTCGTAGTTACCGGATTCGGATCCGGATCGTAGGTTGCGGCGTTTACCACTAGCGGGTTAGAATGCGAAAGCGCTTTCTCGAAGAAGCGCTGCGAGAGAGATTTGAGGTATTCCGGTATGGTGACGAGGTGTAAGTCACTGTGCAGATCGATGTTGCGTTGGTACGGCTCTGCTCCGGTTGCGATTCTAGTGAAACGGTTTTGAACCGTTTGGAGTTGATTTATTTTGTTTTCGGCTACGTGGGCGAAGACGACGCTGGCGTAGGTCATAATAGGCCTTACGCAGGTCTTATATAGAAGGAGTTTATGTCTTAAGGACATTTTGCTTTTAGCGCAGATGAGCGGGTGAAGCCGGCTCATGACAAACGCGGCCTTATTTCTCGCATTTTGATATGCGGACGGAAGCTGAGTTTACGGTCTAAGGTGACCCTAGGTATTTGACCGTTTCTACCCAGGGAATGGGACGGTCGAAGATCGTGATGCGTCCTAGCTTTCTACGGTTAGGTACTGATGCTGTGCAGAATGGAATGGATGAGCCTCCAGAAGAAGAAGACTGCTGCACTTTTATCCGGGTTAATTTCGATTCTCCATAACCGAAACCACTCGGCGAGGCGGTTGGCTGCGGCTTGGAGTCGGATGGTGATACGGCCCTTGTGTAAGTTTGAATAGTATAGGGCGGTATCGTCTGCGAAAAGCGCAAGACTGACCTGCGGATCTTTCGGGACATCACTTGTGTAAAGTGAGAATAAGAGGGGGGAAAGAACGGAGCCCTGAGGGACACCTGCTAGGAGCGGCCGGCTTGAGGAGCGCGTGCCGTCGACTCGATATCGAAAAGTGCGATTCGACAAGAAGGCTCGTATGATGTGCACGAGCCTGTCTGGTATGTTGATGGAGTGCAGTTTATAAATTAAACCGTTATGCCAGACTTTGTCGAATGCCTTTGCGACATCGAAGAATAGTGCACCAGTACCGATGGGGTTTTTCAGGGTTAGCCCTGCAAGAATGTGTTCCGTTAAGCGGAAGGCCTGTTGAACGCAAGAGTGCGTATTCCTAAACCCGAACTGTTCGTCGGGAAGTAATCTATTAGCTAGGACGTGTTCTTTAAGTCGCCTAAGAATAATCCTTTCGTATATCTTGCCCACGGAGTTTAGAAGACTGATTGGGCGATAGCTGGTGGGGAGGTTCCGCGGTTTGTGCGGTTTGGGTATCCCGATGACGTCCGCTTCCTTCCAGGCATCCGGGAAGGAGCAGCTGGAGAGGAGCGTGTTGAATATTGCCACAAGGAGGCAGATGATATTAGCGGGAAGCGCTTTAATTATTTTATTGTTAATCCCGTCGGGACCGGGAGCTGACCTCTTTTTGAGGTTTTTTATAATATTTGTGACCTCGTCGGTGGTCACGGGTTCTAACGGTTCGCCCGCTGGTGGTAACGACGCCCTAAGCGCCACGTCGGCGTTCACCTTTAGGAGGTGGTCTTGGTCCGCGGGGGAGTTCGACGGGGAGCATTGGCTCTCTAGACTGTCCGCGAGATATTCGGCTTTCTCCGTGTCATCGAAAGCGAGAGTAGCGTTGTCCGGTAAAATTAGAGGAGGCATTGGTGTGATGGTGTTTGCTTTGAGACCCTGCGCCACACGCCAGTAGGCGGTATTCGAAGGCTCCAGGTCTGCTAGCAGGTCGCCCCATTTTGATCGTTATAAGATTTAATGCGCTCTTTGACCTCCCTTTGGAGGTGGCGCAGTCTAACGCGATTAACATCCGTCGGGTATCTATCGTGAAGCTTTGCCGCGCGATTTTTGATCTTATCAGTCGACGGAGACTCGAGGAAGGACCCTGAATTGATCGGTCGACGCGGGGACCGTCCTTTCGAGTCTTCGACGGCCGAGCTAAGGTGCGAAGTTAAGGAGTCGATCGCCCGAAACGCCTTGTCAGGTGAGTCGATCTCGTTGATTGAAATATCTAGCTGCTGGGTGGTCGTGGCTCTGAGTTTACCTTCGAGAGCACGCCAGTTGACTATGGTTTTGGTCTGAGGACCTCGCCTGTCGATTGGCCCAGTTTGAGGAGCACCGGCCTATGATCCGATGATAATTCGTGTAGCGGTTCAATGGAGTCGACCGCTAGGGTGATATTTTGATTAACGCAATATCTAAGACGTCGGGTGTTTGACGTGCAAAGTTTAGAGCGTAACGTGTCGGGGAGTCGGGGCTATAACATCGAAGTTATGAGAGCCCATGAGGGCGTGAAGCGCCTTGCCGTTTTATTCTCCTTATCGAATGCCAGGAGGCATGTTTACTATTTAGGTCGCCTGCTATGACGACCGACGGCCCTAGGTTGATTAGGGTCCTGATGTCCGATTCTAGAACTGTTTTCGTCGGTGATAGATAAACCGAGGCGATAACTATCGGGCTATGACCGGTCATAGCCACCCTACACGCGGTGGCTTCTATGTTTGTTAATCGCGGAACCTCGAGCGGTACGCAGTGCAAGCACCTTTGTAGTAGATCAGGGTGCCGCCTCTGGAGGCGGTCAACCTGTCACCACGGATGGTTCTGTAATTGGCGATCTTGGGATCGCTGTGGCTAGGTTTTAAGAAGGTTTCTTGCACCAGCATAACGTCGACGTTGTGTTTCTTTAAATGGATCGCTATTTCGTCCTTTTGAGACCTGAGTCCGTCCGCGTTGAAATACGAGACAGTCAGAGAGCGGGGTTTGACTCTACCTAATGGTGTGTTAGCCATTGGAGACAGAACTAGGGGGTTGCCCTACTGGGCATGGGACCATTCTGGAGAGCCCAGAAGGAGCGTATGGTGCCCATGTGTTCTGCAGTGATCTGCAGCATTTCGAAGGGCGTTTTGGCCTGCTGGAGGCGGATCCCCATGTTGGTGAGGTCCTCCAGGGCGTTAAAGTCGAGCGAGCTGATGAAGTTAAGCGAGTAGGTAATTGGGTTTTGCATACCCAGAGGTTGTGGTGAGGCCTGCGCTGAGGAGGCAGGCTGCACGGGGGAGGGGTTTGGCCTAGTGATAGGCGCGACTTGTTTGCGCGCCATAGCAGGAGGCATTGCCCAGGCTGGCTTTGCAGGGGCCTTAGGGGCTTGCAAGGGGGCAGCGGGTTTGGGGGCTGGAGCTGGAGCTGCAGCTGGAGTGGGGGCGGGCCTGGGAGCAGGCGCGGCCCTTACGGGGATGGCTGGGGTTGGTGTCGCTTTTTTAGGTTTGGCTTTTTTGCCATTTTGAGTAGTCCCGCCGCGTTGCCTCTGCGGCGCTTTGGGACACCCGCGATAACTCGCTGGGTGGCCCTCTGCCTCGCATAGGCAGCACGCTGGGGGCTCTGTCGCTCCGGAGGGGCGCGAACAGTCCGGGGTGCCATGGTCCCCGATGCATTTGACGCATCTGGGCCTGGCGAAGCAGTTTCTGGCCGAGTGGCCGTAAAATTGACAGCGATGACACTGTCCTACGAGTCCGCGTTTGAGGGGGGCCTCCACAGATATGCCGGAGAGGCCGCAAAGTGTTTTAAGGTTAAATATGGCCTTACCTTCTGGAGTCAGGTCTAGGGTGGCCAGAATTAGGGCATTGGTTTCTTTGTGCGCGGATCTGTCATCCTGCGCGCATCGAGGATTGGGAGGTCTTGATCCTTAAGGGATCGGATCACTTCCTCTAGTTCTGTCTCAAATGGGAGACCGCGAATAACGACCCGGAGTTTCCTTTCCTCCGGGAGGGCATAGGTGTGGAAACCTATGTTTTTCTCGCGCAGCAGTTTCGTGGCCGCGCGGAAGTCACCTACTGTTTGTAGGTTAAGACGTATGCCTTGTGGCGTATTTTGGGCCTTAGGGCACGATATTTTTAGGGTGGCGAACCACCTCGAGACGTCAGTCCATTTGGATTTTTCCTGTAGTATCACAGGGGGCGGGGGCTTGGTTTTGCGCTCCGCAGGGGGCGCTTGGCGAGCCTGAGGGGCTGCCTTCTTCGCCGGTGTGGCGGTCGGCGAGACTGAACCCGGCCTTGAAAACGTGGCCGTATTGACGACGGCCGGCTGAGCAGGGCGTTTCCTCTTGTTTGTGACGAGGGTGAAGCCCTCGTCCGGTTGACTAGGCCCTACCTCCATGTCCGATGCGGAGGACTCCGAGTCTGAGTCGGAGGTCGACCGTGATCGGGGAGAGGCGGTGGCAGGGCGCGCGGAAGGCGCTGCGATTTCGGCGGGAGTTGGGTCCGGAGACTGCGGGCTGTCGCTGATGGCGACCCGCGGAGCTTCTAGGTGACGTAGGTAGTTTGCCCATACGTCGGGGCACGTTGCCTGAATGAACGCCATAAAATTGTTGGCGTCCATGACGATATCGCTTTGGGGCTTAAGGCCCGTCCGCGGGAAAAAACTGATTTTATTGTCCCCGCCTTGCGGCGGGGGTGTAAAACCTAAAATCTATACAATTAAATCCTAGCGTCTTGGGTACGCTTAGGGTGAGTACCTGTCGGTCGCCTAATGCGACAGAACAAAAGAAATACAATAGCCGCCTCTGAGGCGAGCGGGTGTGGCAACTTACGGGGTCGCTGGATCCGGTGGGCGCGCAGGTAGGCGCGCGCAGGTGTCCTTGCAGGTGCGCGGTGACGCACTCACTTCACAGGGCGGTAGTCCGCCCGCACTTGGTCACACACACATGCACTGTCGGTTTCTTCTGGCACTTTGGTACTACTACTACCACCGATGATGATATAGACACTAATTAACACACTGTGAGTATTAGTAGTATCTCCGTCTGGCTGGAGGCGCATGGAGAGCACTTCCGGGACGACTGCTCCACTCGAGGGATCCGAGTGGAATGAAAAACGAAAAAAAACAATGAAAAACGAAAAAAAAAGTCTCGGAATTTGATGTGCGATCGTCGCACACTACATATGTAACAGCCTGTCATTTAAGGACCTTCTGTGAACCGAATACGTTAATTTCAAATAATTATAAATATTAATACACCACATATACCGACGGTACCTGGTTGATATTGGCCGCAAAGGTGGGAATTCATAGGGGAGTGATTTCGTCAGAACACAAATAAAATTAATCTTTGTAATATATCTGAAAATAATTAATTATATTCAATGTTTCTTTACTGAAACTTGTTGGTTTATTGTTTTTTGAAAGAATTATTTAAAAAAAACTTTGCATAAAAATATTTTTGAGATGCAGACTGGTCCAGTCTCTCAAACAGGTTTTTTTTACTTTTCTCATCGTTCCAAACAAATCAACGCTAAGTCGAGCCCATGCTACAGCTGATGTAAAACTAACCCAACTCAATGTTATTTCCTTAAAAAAATATATTATTTTTTCATACAAAATGTGATCTGAATAAATATTTTCTTTCTCGTTTTCAAAAATTTTAGTATTTCATTTTTGACTTAAACCCTGTCTTAGTGTTTCATTTCAATCTATTTAACATTCGGATCGCATTCATTCCATTGAAGATATAAAAATGCAAACTATATTACGACCAAGTGCCGAATGCAAATTTTATCTCTCCGCGCTCCCTCACTTTCGTAGCTACGTTTATTCAGTTCTTCATTTTGCGAAATGTTTCTGTTGACGCCAGCAATATACGAGCAGAGTGGTGTTACGTTAAGGATAGCAGTCAATTTTGATGACGCCGCCTGTTATTTTCACGGGCCGTAAATCAAGAGTATTTTGTGTTAAAATATTTTATTTTCACCTCGGGTAAGAGAAGAAAGATGTTAGTAGATACAACACTTATTATTACATCTTCTTTTGTTTTAATATTTTCTTAAAGAATTATTTTTCTCTTTATTTAAAATGCTACATGTAATACAAGTTCCACACAAAGTGTTTTCACAGTAACAGTTTACGTATGCATGTTGTTGATATTCAAATATTCTTTATAAGGCATTAGAATATAAAAACTAAGATTTATGTATTTTAATTATTATAATAACTAAACGCTGCAGTTTATTAAAAATCGTAATTTTCTTCACAATGTGATGTGGTCCAGCCTACTTCAAATCACTTAGGTGTAGTTATTTTGGCCAATGTATTTATATTTTGGCCACGGTACGGAGACGTCTCGTCGCTCGTGTACCTGTAGTTGCATTCGACATAAAAAATAAACACACACGATGTATAATAATTAAAAGGTCATAAAAATGTTCACTATAACAAGGTAATTGGAAATAATAATAAAGGTAACCATTAGTGACGTATCTGTGAGTCATTTCCTATTTGTGATTTTCTTTTATTTAATTTAAGTTTGTGTAATCGTACTTAATGTTAAGTGACGATGTAGTTTTGCATGGATGCAGCTGGGTGGAGCTTTTTTATTAGCTTATTAAAATGCCAACGTCAGAATCGGAGCAGATTATTCCAATCCTTTTGTGTAGGCACACACTGTACATACATCCAAGATGAATGTGTAACATTTAGCGATTTGAAAAACGTTCGCGCAAGAAGTAAGCGTGCACTCTGTAAGATGATAAAAGTATAACTCTACTCTTCTCTCTACTCTCCGCTTATTACAGGATTTAAAATCACATTTTTAAGGTTGAGTTCATAATCAGTTCATCATAATATGACTTTATTTTCAGGATATTAAAGAACAGACAAAAAGAATAAATAAATAAATAAAATATTTATTGACAATCGCGGACACTTTGAACATCTTTTTTTTCTGTCAACTTATGTACATAAATACACACATCAAAAATTATAAAAAGAAATTGCTCTTATTTTCATTAATAATATTTATATACCAAAACCATCGCGTCTCTAAACTATCACAGTGCGACTTGAAGAGCTACAGATGCTATATTTTTTATTTTTTAAGCATAATAGTAATAAAATAAATAGGAACCTTTTTACTCTTCAATGCAATAAATGTTATTATGTACCTTGTAAGGGGTTATAAACGTTAGGGGCAATGCGTACTTATATGAGTACGAGTAAGTTATAAAAGTGTTCAATTTAAGTGAACAACTCATACCAACAGTAGCTATTTCTTAGTAGGCTAGTAGGTTAACGAGGAAGACATTGTTCGGCGTCAGTTTTTAACCTGAGAACATTTCAAATAATCTTTTTCGAGTAAACTTCAATACTATTGGTGAAATTTATTATGTTTTATTATATTTACCGAACAATACTTTACTTTTTTATATTACATTAACGATTGTATGTTACTTTTCATATCAGTACGCACGTTTGACACTATAGTTGTATATTTGTAACAACATATTATACTATAAATAATATTATATAGTATTTTTTCAAATGAAGATGACGAATAATAACAGTTTTTATTCACACTAAACTACGAAGCTAATTGAAAAAAGCATACAATCTCCCATAATATTTATTCTAAAAGCGTTTTTGTAGGTACAGAATGAAAACCATGGCCATAGGTACGCCTTTTTTTAAAGAAATATGATCAAGATAAAATATTTTTACACTTTACAGCAGGCATTTCTGACCTACTTTGAACTTATCATATTAATAGTCTTGAACGTTGCCAATTATTGGTCAAAAGTTTTTTATCCACATCGTGTAACGACTTTGTCTGTACGTTTTCTAGGTAGGGGATTCTTGATAGATAAATATTACTCGACTACCAGTTTGCAACCAATTATTGTTTACACTAGAATATGTAAGGCCGACACGGAACGCTTAAATTGAATATTTCGTATAAGTTATTTAATTAGATAGTGTAGATAATGTTGGTAGAGTAGTGTAGTTTCATACCGCCCCGTGTAATGATTATCATAAACGGTCTTTTATTTATCTACTTTAATTTAAAATGAAATAGATTGAAATACGCAAAGTTCTTAAACGTGTCCGCTGAGAATACAGAAAATATTAATGTAAAATTGCTTGTATCTGTAAGCAAGGGGAAACCGATTTAGTTCTTATTTTTTATTAAATTTAGCTTCAGTGCTCATTTTACATTTTATAGTACAACAAAACTATAACAGAAACATATACAATGTACGTCGTATCAATGTAATGTCATTAAGAAGCAGTGGTGATGATGTCGATTTGTTGTCGTTGTTGAGATGTTAATTTTGAACATGTTAATACCTTACTAACACTACTAGATGACATCAGGTGATATTATAGCGCAGTAAGCCGTTCGTCACTTTCCCATAATAACTAATAAAGTCTCGCAGATATTGCTGCTTCGAAATTTTGACAACAATTAAGCTACCTTCCATGTCTACAGTAAAATAGGAGTAAGGTGGTTGCCGTACTAGATTTGATAGATTAAAAACATTAATATTACTAATTTCTCATAGCAGTTGCTCTTTTAATACATTTTAGTTCAGACTGTAGGCACAACCCTCGCTTTTACGCCATCAAACATTCTCCATAAGAGTATAACGGTAGAAACTCTTGGATAAACGATATAAAAGAATTTGATATTATTTATTTTCATTAGATTTTTTGACGAGTACTTTCGACGTGTTAATAGTCCCGTCTAGTTCAAACTGGAGATTTGTAAGTTTACACAAAATTTACACCTACAAAAAACCTACAATACTGCCTAACTTTAAGCCGCGACTAAAGATTCCACCATTTCGAACTCTACCACAACACAATTTTCTTGTTACCGGATGATTTCAAATGCACCGAATATATTACAGTAGCATAAATATTTGTATAAACACAGATGCTCACATTAAACGATGACTTCTCCACAAGATATAGTATGCAAAAGGACTGGAGGAATACTCAGATGCAATATCAGAAATGCTGGACGTCTTACAAACACACCCAGACTAACAATTCGTGTTGCACAAATTAGCGTCAGCTGCAAATCGGACCCTGGCCAGGCTTTGCGCCTACGCCATACTGCCTTCAACATTTGGCACGCGGAATTCCAACAAATAACCGCAGGTGATTTCCATTACAACGCATTAGACACGCGTTGTATTCAGACCTTAGTTATAAATTTTATGTACAAGAGTGGAAAATACTTTGTAACGTGTGGTTCTAATTAAGTCACAGCGATAAACACTAATACTTTAACATATTTTATAGACGGGTCACAAATCCCATACTTCTAGGAGCTCAGAAATTATTTTCTTTTTAAGAAATTAGATTATTTTACAACTTTATATACAAACTTTTAAAATATTATTTTTTACGAAATTCTAAGTGGCTATCGTATATATATTTCATCTCCGTTTTTGAAAAACAAGTAATTGATATCGTAGTGTCTTACGTCTACAAATATTAGCTCGACCCGGCTTGACTATGAGGTGTCAGTTTACATAACTTAAATAACAAAGCTTTACACTCTTACTTACCATTTTTACCCTCAAGCGTTCGAGACAAGACATTTCAAGACAAATCATCTAACCGACGATACTATACATAAGTTTTAATTGTACATTTCAACTTCCATAGAAAATGTTATGAATAAAAACAATCGTTAAATGATAGACTAGGACATAGTGTTAATTATGGATAAGTAAGACAATGACAGACATTAATAACAATAAGGCCGCGTGGTTTGGTGTAGTGGTAGTCATCCAAATATAAGTTTGAATACATTCCAAATTAATAATTTACCAATTAATGTATACTAATGAAATTATTTATTTACTTTAACAAAATGACACGTCAAGTAATTGTTACTTGTTAGGATCTTGGTATGCTAGAAATGTAATGTGCATTGGGCCGGCTGTCAAGGTGTTGATATGGAGCATATTCGAAATAGTCGTGCGGATGATGAACTTTTGAGCGTCGATTTGCATTCTGATTCTATTTCAGTACCGTCGGACACATGCTCAGTTACGCGCCGAGATATGTTTATAGCGTCTGCAGAGCTGAGGAAATACCCTAGTATTAATATAAAACCCTATTTATTATAATACAAAATCTCTTTAGGAAACTGTGACTATGTTGCTTGTATAATAATATCCTTTCTGATTTGGTGTCGTGTTACCTCGTTGTTACTAAAAGTCTGCTAGTGTGCTATACAGAAAAATATACTTATATATAATTATATATATATATATATATACATATATATACATATATATATACATATATTTATGTGCGTATATATATAAAATTCATTTACTAACGTTCATATTTTGTATTGCGTTGTAAACAATGTAATTAGTTAGGATCAATTGTGTGTTCGTTTAAATCATAATATAATTCAACAAAGGTATTTGTACTATAATTGCATATAAGAGGATTATATAAAATATTTAAATATTAAGATGTTCAAAGTATATTATAAACAGTATTATAGGACGAGGTCGTAAAATGTAAGTAAAGTTTATACAATATTACGCCAACGCACCAACTACCCACTTAAGCAAAATATACAACTTTATAACGCTACCTCACAGCTCTTAAAATTTCACGTACATTGTTTGCCGGCATGCTCTGTTGAAACTGGTGTATCAACGTGACATATTAAACAGTAAATTATGACACTCTAGCATAGTTTACTTTTAAAATAACTTCTATTATCTAAACTGACAACTTTTCTTACTTCCTTTATGTGCTTAAAAGAAACTTAGTGTTTGTATTAAAAGAATTGTACGACAACGACGATGGACGGTAAGCATATTTTGATAATTCTCGTTTTAGGTTTTTAAAGAAAAAATATTTCCTTTTTAATATTGTATTCGGAATATATTCGCATGAGTGAAATTAACAATGTCATATTAATTATTATTCGAGAGAATAACTCTCATTGTTTCATAAATTCTGCTTAATTATATATAATTTCTATATGTTCATGAATATATTCGTAGGTAATAAGAATATAATAAGAATATAAGAATATAATATATGCGTTTGAAAGTTTATAGAATTTCCATATCTTAAAACATTAAACCGACTAAGAGATTGCAAATACTGAGTGGATTATACGGAACACCTGCCAGGTTTATGCATCCGTATCTTAGGCTCGAACATTGTCAGTCATAAAGCAACGATCGGCGTTGGTGTCATAATGTGATAGCTGGAATTGTTGATCGACAATATAGTGTGTAGAAACATGGTAACAAAATAACATTTAAACTATGAGGCAGAATGTAAATAAGCGTTGTAAAGACATTGTCATGTGCGTCAACGTATTCTTTTGGGGACTGTCAAACAAAGGTCATTGTACATGTTAACTGTGTTGCAGGCACAAATTCAGCACTACGTGCAATTCTGCACTGTGATTTCCATACAAAGTAAATGCACTTTGTATTTTTACACAAATTTTTGGTTTCACTAAGGGCCAGGGCGTTGTTCTTGCAGCTTAATAGCCATAGATTCGTATCACAGTGGTTTATAACTGCCGGCACCGATTTTGAGCGCTGACCTTCTCTACCGCCGAATTGATTTTATGGGTTCATTTTGCAGATTGAGATAAGGAGCAAGGGTTTGAACGTATTACATTCTATTTTATTTGTTTCTCATTCTATTTAAAAAATAGGTACATGTGTCTGTGATTAAAAAATGATTGTATATTGCCAAAACTAAAAGAGAAGGTAAGATACCATTACAATACTCGAGGTTCTGTTTATTTGATGTTTTGGGCTGAGTCATCGGTTCAGGATCTCTCTTTCTAATTCGTCTCTTTAAATTATTCCATAAGTGCACTATCAGGGAGCCTTGTCGGCCAGTTCATAACAGAAACGCTGACTTTGTAAGGTATTAACATATGATACCTACACTCTGAGGTCATTATCGGGCATAAAAATGAATTCCTCTACTACATAAGATGTCATTATTTAATGTAACAGTGACCATTTAATACAGGCAGACGAGGTCCCGATATAAAAGCTCGTTTTTTCCGTCGGTGCTTATGCCTCTGCAAATTATCCATAAAGCTTCACAGCGTAACGCACTTCCGTACGCACACACGTAGAACCTCCTATTCGATATAACTTCCGTCCGTTGTTGCCATACACTGCAACTTTGCTCCCATCGGAAAAGAGGTACACCAATTTAAGTACTCAAGTACGCTAGGTTAAGGTGCGCTCTGTGGTGTTTTGCCGTCACTTATGGGCTAGCTTGTTACTCAATATCTACCAGATTCTTGACGGGGAGTTTTATTTACTATAAATCAGACTTCCGATAGCTCTGAATCCAGTCTTTAGTAGTAGTTTTAGCGTATCCGGTGAGAGTGATTGTAGCGGGTCTCACGGCTTGCTCGCATGGATCACATCGATTACTTCAGATGCACCCATTAGGAGGCGAAAACCGCGGATCTGGTCACCGGTGATCTGGATCTGAAGGTCTGTTCGTATAAAGCTGAGATCCCAGGCGCATGCATTGCTTTCAGTGTCTAGAGAAGGGCCATATAGCATCGGAAGAAACTTACCAGCTAACTATGGCTAGGGTACCCCATTGCACTGTCCAATATGGAGCATAATGTGGGACCCTCTCCAGCAGCTCCTCTAATTTAACGACCGTGTGTAGTGAAGTATGGGGTCTAGCGTTGTCATAAAGCAGCAGTGGGCTAGAGTGATTGACCAGTCTCGGCTGTTTAACGGCTAGCTTTTCCTTCATTTGTCACTGTTGACAATACAGATCTGTCATAATCGTCTGGCCAGATCTTAGGAAGGTGTAGTGACAGCTAGCTCTGGTCCACCAAACACATACCAGTACCTTTTTCTGATTCAAGTTTCGCTTGCGACAGGATTTGGCCGGTTCTCCTGGGTTTATTCACTATGTTTCACATCCAAGCCTGCCGCTCACTCTCACGTGGTTTGCGATGAAACTGCTTTCACGATCACCTTTAATTCTTCATTTTCAACTTTGGTCTCCAGCCGCCTGCGGGGTTTGTTTTGGAGGTCAAAATCTCCAGAACGAAAACGTTGGAACCAAAAACGTACCGTGCTTTCTTTTACAGTAGCACGTAATTAATCCTTCGAGCTCTTTTTGCAAAACTGGTGCCATGGTGGAACATCATTTTCCATTTTGTCAAAGTAAGGATATCAAACGCTAGATTATTTGAGATCAAAGTGGCAAGTTCAACAAAACGCCAATTTAAAATACAACAGAAGCATATGTTGTTGGAATACAAAAACCATGACATTTGAAATGACATAAGAAATATCATCAAAATTTGATCATGATTATATAGCTAACATAATATTTTTTTATTACAAATAAGTATTTTATTTTTGGTTACCATTGTGTTTCATTCATAAAACTCATTTAAAAGAATTTGAGCATGGTTGGATTGCCAAAAATTATTCCGGACTTCATTTCCCAGTTAAGGGGATGTAGTTAACTAATTGAGCATTTATTACATGAAAAAGAACTAAAAAATTAGTGAAGTATAGAAAAAAATATGGGACCTTATTGTTTAAACCATTTATAAGAGGCGACCGATAGATGACAAAGTTTCTCTCCCGCGAAGAGGCTGTCGCAAGGACTGCGCAGGTGGAATCATGAACGTGAGAGTTATTTAGTGACCCTGCCATATATGCCATAGTACGGTTGAAGTCGATGTGAGTTCGATATAACCCACGCTCGCCCCCGCGTAGGCGATTAATATTTAAGCTAGTTATAGAAAAAAGTACCTACGTATAGAAAAAAAGCCTTTTAAATATCACCAATCTCGTCTATTTTTAGTGTTGCATATATCAGATGATTAAGGCACTGAATATCTATTGCCACTACATTATTTTAGTAAATGCAAAATATATTCTGTCGTTACTGTAATATTGCAGGGGCACTAGTTAAATGTCGTTGAGGTATAAATCATTTTCGATTTTTGTAGATTACTATAGCTTAACAACCGTTTAGAAAAGTTACGCAACGCTAAATATTAACTACACTAAGTATAACCATTGATCATTTTCTCGTAAATGTTTATTTTATGACAAGCAGTTAGACATAGTCCGCTGCCAAATGTGTTTTATGAGTTAGTCTCAGCAGGGTGCTTAAACCGATTATTGGCCAAAGTAGTTCCATTTATAGCTGTGATCAAATTTGATGGTTGCTTATGGTTAAATATGGTTGATAGTATTCTAAATTTTCATGTTTAAAATTACTTTGATCTATTTCATTCTAAACAAATGAAAAGGTATAAATGAAATATGTCAAATAATAAATAATCAAATATGAAGTAAAAAATATTGATGTTTATTAAACATGTAATGTGTGGAAAATTTGATACGGATATATATAAACACATTGCAACATAAAACAAAGGTTTTTATATGGTTTTTATTTTGCCTATTTCCCTTTGGTAGAGCTACGCTGCTGCTAGTTTTGAGTAGCGGCCTGAATAGGTCAGCTCCACATGGGAAGGACCACGCGCTCACAGGATACTAATGTAAAACACCAATATATTGCTGCTGTTATCGTATAATGAGTATAGGAAACCGTAGTTCCAATAACTGAAATTCCATCTCAGTCCACGGTGGTAACAAACATGTGCTTTATAAATTCTTGTTGAGGATTTAAGGGTTTACAAGTCGCAGTTTACATTAGGTGATTTGTGTGCTCGTTTATCACTCTGTCTCTGACATGTAAATACTACATTATATATGATATTATATACCATGACAATACATTTAATATCAGAAGCAAACACAAGATCATCAATTTTTCTACTAAATATATCGAATGCTAAAACAGTATCATAGAATCTCCGTAGTAGTACGGCCAATTCATTTGCGACGTAACGGCATCGTCTCGCTGCCGTATCGTCGACAGTGCGACGGGTCGATACCGTCCGCCGCAATATCTGTCTGCTCCAAACGCTATCCTTAGATATGAGCCGTTGGGCAATTTATTGGGAGGATGTTGCTTGAATAATAAACTATCCACAATATACACAAGTCAAGCGCTTAGACTTTTAATATTAAATATTAATAAATATTAATTCTTTTGTACATAAAGCCTCAAGGCTAGAGAATGTTTCTAAAATAATGTCATCATCACATTTAATATTTATTAAATCAGATTTAAGAAAAATATTTTCATAATTTTTTTTATAAACTGTTCTAAGTTATCGTTATGTGTAAATAAAAAAAGTAAGTAGTTACCACTGACCATGAATATCCGCAATACCAAAGAAGCACTACCAGCCTTTGAAAAAGTATAGATTCTTTTTCTAATTCGTATCAGTTCGGCAATACCGCTGATTCTACAAAGTGCGTGGCAGAAAACTTGGTGTTGAATTCTGTCGCGATGTACGATGTTTAAGCCGCTAAGGCCGAAATTATCCCAACTCCTAAAAATGGTGCCCGTGGTAAATACGGCAAAAAATGAAAATAGCTGCAACAACTCTATGGAAAGTCAAGAATCAGGCTGATCGGAAATATCGTCGACTAATTGAGCCACTATTCATTGAATGCAGTCAATTTAAAGTAACTGGTACTAGGATGCCCCGGCCCAAAAATTCCGATACTAGCCAAGGTACCAAGGGGAATGCTCTCAAAATTGAGAGATGCATCTAATCGGTTCTTTTAACGTACACTTACGTTGTATTATATTAGACTAGATTTAATCGGCCCCAGACGGTAACTTTGCTTAACAAAATAATAACTTCAGACACAAGTTTGTACCTGCACTCGTAGACAAAATGGTGCATATACAACGCGTCCTCCATACGTCCGAATAGCATTGAACGTACTAATTCGCAACAAGCCATATATAAGAAATAAGGTAGGAGATAATAGCACACAGCGTTGGAGATATCACCAGCATTCACCAATTTTGAGTTATCATGTGCATTTGACTGACTACGACCTGATGCTACGGTTCGTGAAAAATTGGTGACCCAATTGTATAATTTCTGGGGAAGACTTGGAACTTTACCACTGATCGAAGGGCTACGCTGCGTCCGTCAAAGCATCTCACATGTTGTGGACTACCTGCGTCCATTGATGAGTCACGTATACTAGAAGGTCACCAGCTTAGCCCAAAGGAAGCCATACACTTCACTAATTAATTGGTGCTCCTCTAGTACCATTATGGAGGTTATCGCAATAGGTCTGTAGTTAGATGGATCTGAACCACTTTTAGGATTCGGGTGCACCAAAACTGTATTCCAAATGTAAATTCCTAATAGGAGTACCGAAAAAAACGCGTAAAAACCGACGAAAACATCGGAGCGTTTGGAAATTTGACATTGGGCATGGACCTTTCACACTACGAGTGGTTGGCAATCGATTTCAACCACGGCGATATTTTATAAAAATTAGGAGATGACAAGAATTGCACATGATACATTATAGTGCATCAGCATAGAGGCACCGACTTACTCTGACGTACTCTTCTCTTTTTTTTCTTAAATTGAAATGAATCAAACATGTGGTATACAAATAAAAATACTTAGCTGAGAGTCGAAACTAGAATACACGAGATAGTAGTAAACCAAAGAGTAGATAATATATATTATGAAAAGAAAAGTTTTAATTTTAACTATTTATCTGCCAACACACAGACTCTCACCTAAGTAGACATATGTATTTTCTATAAGTTGAGTAGTGCCAGAATGAGGTATCAGATGTAACAGGGTAAAGCCGGTCATTGATCTTTATTTGCCTTCCCCCTGTTGGCCGTTACTCTCGTCTAGTATCTAAGTCTGAAATATACTCCTTATCGTCTCTTGCGATAAGTAAACAAAGGCTTTAAGGTTTGTTCGTAAAACAACAATTTATTTCTTACAACATTTCAATATTTTATGAGTATATAAAATTATCATTAAAGTTCAACTACAAAGTATTCAATTAAATTATTCTAACAAATTTAATAAGTTAAATATATACAATGTAAGGAAGAGAATATTAATATTAATAACGTCAATAATTCAATAAATAAATAATTAATATTTATTTCAGCATAGAGATGTTATTATATTGTTTAAATATATATATATATATATATATATATATATATATATATCACAAAAATACTTATTGCCATAAGCTGGTTTAACACAACAGCCAAAAGATGAATTCGAAGGTACTATATTCACGACATATTAAGACCTTAAATTATGAAAAAAGATTCTTTATATATTCAAAGAATAGAAAATTATTTAGAAGGAACGTATCATTAAAAATATTCACGTTTTGGTGTCATCTACAACTTATTTTTTTTTAAACTGATACGTTTTGTTATAACCTATTTCTCGGATATGCCAGAGTTGTTCTAATACATATATGAAACGAAATATGATTTGTTAACTTATAAGTGACTTAAATTCATAAATATTTTATATGAACCCGTGATTTTAAGACGATTGTTTTTACAAAATAACTTTAGATAGGACGTAAGATATTCAATTTCTCTCGCTCAAACATCAGTATGTTTACACCCTTCCTATCCTATCACAATAAGGCTCCTTCTAATGAAAAAAATACCATTTAAAAAAAATCGTTGGTTCTCTTCGCTGATATCCTTTATTTTGTTCACATATTTAACTTTGATACATAAATTATTTGTACATGATTAATAGGAACTAATTATTGTATTTTAAATGTCTGAATAAAGATGCAGCGTGGAATTTATTATAACAAGTAGAACGCTCTTTATAAATATTCAATATTTCAATATTATATGAATTTAAATATATATTTAGTTTATTACGTAATATAGTTTTGGCACATTATGCATTATAGCAAATATTATAAATATATTAGTTAAAGTAAGTAAATAAGCAACCAACCTTGAGGGTACTCTAAACTCGTAAATCGTGTAGGTCCCACGATACAGGCTTTGCCTAGTGTGGGTATCATAGGATACGTCATCACTACGTAAAAACCTCTGCATATATATATATGAACTATTCAATGATTTATTTATGAATAATTTTACTAAATCAGTTATTTATGCAGTAATAAATACTTATTCTCTCTTTCTTTCTTACAAATGAACAAATTACAATAATTTTGTAATGTAGTTGTACCTATAATTACAAATGAAAGAATATTAAAAACTGAACACAGAATTATTATTTATGAGACTACCATAAATTAATCGTTAGCGGTTTTTAATTACGGATGACGATATCTTTATTTTAATACATGGTGTATATTTATTTGATGGGTTAGTTTCAATTAGTTGTAATATATTCGGTTAACACTGTACCCTTAATTTAATTAATACTAAGAATAAGAAACATAAAGAACAGCAAAACATAGCGTCGTGTCTTTACATACAATATTATATTATGATATGTACGTACGTACACATGTAATATTGCGAGCGATGATAAAATATTGCTGCATGTAGTAAAAGTCAATATTCCTATACATATACATATATTTCACTGTATAAAATGGAAATGACCAATATTTGGTAGTAGTACTACCACCCAAAATATTACTGGTTTTATATGTTTAGATGTTTAATCATCATTACTTTCAAATAAATATTCTAATAGATAGCTTAGGTTGATATTTGATATTAGGTTGATACGACAATAATATAATTTTATATTATTTTCGTACAAAATTTCGAATAATTGTGCTGTAATAGAAACTGTGCATCAGGACAGTTCAATGTTATATGATTTCATTAAATTATAATTACAGTTTCGAACTTGGTTATATTCTTAGAACCAGACCTCGAGAAGTATTGTTTGAAAATATTTGAACAAGGACCATATTTGTTTGCTTTATTTTTTGAACTTTGTGTGAGGAGCGCAAGTAGTGCAGCAAGGCGAAAGGACAAACATTGTCCCATTACCAGGCCGGGGCGTACACAGCTCTAATAAACAAATGTAACGTTAGCGCTATTCCAGCATCATTACAATATGCACTTTAACGTCATGTTCAACGTTCACTGTATTATCACAAGCTTGTTTCTTATAATGCGAGAAATGTGCTGTAAGTAAATTAAATGGAAAATTTAATTTTCAAATGGAAACCAAATTAATCTATAATGTGCTGACTGTAGCAATAATGGGTTGGTTAGACATGGAAAGGATCACACCCGCACAGAATATGGACGTAAAATAGTAGCATAACGCTTACGTTTTGTACGGTGAATTTAGGGATTCAAGGGCCCAGGAACTTATAGATATCGATGCAATCCAACTTAGTTCTTAGGGGTAAGAGGACCATTTGGATTTTAAATCTTTATTAAAAATCGATGCAGGTGTTTATGTTCATACAATTAAGCTCATCCGTCACCCTTTTTAAAAATATCCCATTACTTTTTGTGAATAAAACACCGACTTCATTAAAGTTGAAGCAGGGCAGTTACATATAATTACAATACATTTTACAATCGAGAGTTTTAATGCATCGAAAATGTAAGTTTTGCAATTGCAATCATTTTATTTAAAATCAAATAATTTTGGTTATGAGTGTTATCAGTGTTAAAATATAAAAAGATTCTTCATTATCTTAAACCTATCTCGTTTTCACCATGTCTCAAATATCATATCATATAAATTTACATCAACTACTTACATTTAAAAAACTATGAATCAAATATTATTCTGAAATCGTATATTTCAATAATATAATATCATATACTTCGATAAGCATATTTTACCTTAAATATTTTTGAAATTTTATTTCCAATTCAAGCAACTTTCATAAACTGGGGAGCCAATACCATTTAAAAACATAACTCACAAGTATATTATTAGCGTTAAGTTCGATCACTGATCAATTTTATTTTTAAAGGAGATATTTGAGATGGAAATCGAAACGGGTTCAACAAAGGTGATTTTTGTTTACAATACTGTTTACATGCATTACCGACCATTAGCACCTTACGATGTTCACATTAATAAAGCTAAGGGGAAAAGAAGTACATCCCAATCGTATTATCAACGCTGCTAGCGAATCGTAAGTCTATCTTCAAATAATGCAGGAAGCTGATCACAATCATGGAAAGTGTTTTCAAGAGCTATTCAACCTACCTGCAGATAAATTCTACCATCGTACAACCCGCCACAAATCCAAATTCCCTCTACGCTACCTTTAGGAGTATCAGTCTACTATCGCATATTTCTGGCGTAATTTCTAGTCACGTACGGTGAAAGTTCCAACCAACCAACTTCGGCAGCGATGTTTCTGAACAATAACTATTTAATTTTATTACATTGATATTGAGGCTTTCAATAAAAAGTGGGGCGGGCCATCACTTAACGTCAGGTAAAACCTATGTTCATTTTTCCACCCTCTCCTATAAAAAGATCACATCAGAAGAACACATCAGAAGGAAAAATGGAATTCAGTCTGAGGTAAAAATATGAATATAAAAAAATATTAAATATATTTCTGTTTTTACGAGTAATTGGGCTTAAAAAAGACTTGAGTTTAAAAAGGGCGCGCCATATGGCATTCTCTTTATTGTGAATAGCGCAAAATATGTTATCAATTATTACAGTTGATTGTTTTTTAAAGTGCTATCTTTTATTAAGTATTCCAATTGCAAGTTTTGGGTTCAGGCGATTAAATACTTATTGTATTTGTAGGTGTAGATAGACGACTACTGTAACACAGATCCATCACGGCGGCCAATGTTATAATATAAGATAAAGCATTATGAATATTTATTAGCTTATTATGATGACAGTATTACTGTAGGTATAATTCTGAACAGTAAGAAAATACAATAAATATTTGAGCATAGTTATGTGGAATCATCTTAAACGGCTTTATAATATATTTTGTTTTATTCTATCAATCTCTAAATACGTGAAGTTCAAATGTGAGCAGTCTGGGGATCAAGCTACATTGGTCATTGGTATTACGAAATGAGCACCCACCCCTAATATCCCTATTACCTATTTGAATGGCAAAGTAACAGCGATATAGTTTGTATAGACAAGTGGACAGTTACTATATAGTAACTACCTCACATGCCTATAAATATTTTTTGGTATTTTCAAGATATCACTTTTTTACTTCTCTCTCTTAACATCCACAAGTCGTATCGGCCTGGTGGAAGCTAATCAGTTACCACCAGTACGGCTACCGTCGGGGTGACTCAGGTAGCTTCTGGTCTACTATGTTCGAAGACGATAGACGATAAATACAGGCAGTTGAGAACAAGGGACTTGGCGGTTAGTCTGGACGTAGCGAAGGCTTTCCTTCGGGTATTGGCATAAAGTACTTCTTTTGAAGCTTCCTTCCTATGGGCTTCCCGTCAAATTATGCTAGCATCAAAGTCGTAGTCGATGGTGCATGCTCCATTTAAACCAGAGAAATCTAGAGTTCCACAAGGCTGTCTGCTATCTCCTACCTTGTTTCTTCTGCATGACATGTTGCAAATTAGTAACATTTAATTCCAGCCACTGATTCGAAACATCGTACATCACGATAGAATTAACAATTTCATCCTCATCTCGATGATTGGCTATCCACGACTGTGCACTTAACGCGGAAGTCCAAGGACAGCGATAATCACTTACATCAGGTGAGTTGCTGGCTCGTTCGCCACCTAGTCTATAAAAAAAATGCCAGCTTCGCTGAAAACGTTAATGCGTAACGTTTGTATCGTTGTATGTATATAAACGAAAGTGTAAATAACATGTTTTAAATTTTAAATGATAAACTTTAACAAGCTTTTTAATATCTTTTTCCACCACGAAATACAAGATAATGTCGTTTAGCAGATCATTTATATCGCCATTAATACATTAACTCAACTACAATTATCTTTTTAAAAAGAACGAGTAATAAGCGCGAGCTAAAAGAAAGACTTCGTGCTACGTTTATTTGTCGACCGTCTCACTTGGAATAGGTTCCAAGAACTTTTGAAGCTCGATGCCCATCGCGGAATACTAAACACATAACGTAGTTCATCCTTCCGCCGCTACTAGATAGCAGTAAAAAACAACACTGCTAAATATTACACCAACGTCGATAGGAACAAAGTTGTATTTCTTATCAAACTAATAAAATGTGTGACGTGTTTTCTGCATTTTCATATTATGAAAGGACAACATGCAAAAATTTATAGAATTTTTCAATGTTATATAAAACTATACATTCTATTTGTTAGTTGAATAGTTCATTAAATTTGACCTTTCTTTATTAGAATATGTGAAAAGTATTAAA
Organism: Teinopalpus imperialis; assembly: GCA_029286865.1. NCBI lineage: Eukaryota > Metazoa > Arthropoda > Insecta > Lepidoptera > Papilionidae > Teinopalpus > Teinopalpus imperialis. The sequence continues at coordinate 6,224,121 of JAGSMU010000020.1, read as the reverse complement.
TTGTATAATTATTTTATTGTATTATACTTAATCTTAACCTTTTTTTATGATCCAAAGGTCTAAAAAATCTATACATTTACTTTTCTTTATACAAATTTTGTACTATATTGTAAAAATGTGGTCAATGGGGCAGACATGCTTAAGTGGAGACCGCGAAATGCCAACGTAGTGTAAGGCGTCCTGTAGCTAGGTGTGGCGATGATATTCGTAAGGAAGCGAGCAAAGACTGGAGACGAAAACCTGAAGACCGAGCTCAGTGGCGTGCTATGGAAGAAGCTTATATTGAGCAGTGGGTGATGTGGGTGTTGATTACAGACCGATGATGTGTAAAAATGTGAAAAAACAGCCACCAGATACGGTGTACTATATCGTGGATATTATGAATAAAGAAATAGAAACATCCGTCCTTAACAAAGATTCAAAAGACACATGTATTGCCCCTCCTGAGGACTGAACCATTGAGTTGGGACTAAGTTTCCTAGTAATTAATTTAATATATTCAATAACATAGACCCGGTATTCTGTATTCGTGGTCCTTCCCCGATTGAGCCGCCCCATTCATGACATAGTAAAATAGTAGTATTATTTGAAGGACAACCTGAAATTGACAATGACGAGTAGATAATGAATAATTTTTAAAATGTGATAAAAAAATTATATACCACATAAGTAGGAAATGTTGAATCTGATTTCTTTGTCTGTAAAAAAACGGTTCTTATATTTTCTTTTCGTTTAAACAATTGCATAAACATCGTACACTCGTACAACAAACTCAGAACCCAAGTGACAACGAGTCAGTTTAACAGTGCAGTCACGCAGTTTTATGTCCACGGGTTTACTTTGCCATGTCGATCACATACTGTTTAAATTAAACATTCCTAAGAACCTATATAAATAATTAGTATCTGTATATAAAATGTAGACCTTGAGTAGGTTACAGTTGTAAATATTAAGCAATCATGATTTCTTAATTCAAATTTTTTGACATAAACGAAACGAATATATTGTTACTTAGTTTTTAGGTAATTTAAAAATATGCTTTTATTGAAATAAATTTATGAATAAATGAACTTATTTATTTTAAATTTAACCATAAGTCTTATTAAGCTTATCGCAATATATCAATGTATATGGCGACGTACTTATATTCAGAGAAATAGGATATTTATGTTTTCGTTATAAATAATATTCGGTTATCAGATGTTTTATTATATTTTTAAATGTTTATGTGCAAGTTTTTTAATTTTTATAGGGTATTATACATCATAATTTTATGTTTTTTTATAATTCATCTTACGAAATTTGTTATGAAGGTAAAATATTTGGTACAATACCTTTCATGATTATATATGATTCCCAGTTAATTAATACGACATTTTAACTAATTGGCAGTACTCTGTACAACTCATTACATTATTTGTTTTTTTTGTTAAGTTTGCAAAGACAGTGGAATTTCATGTTGGTGCACTTACGTATTTATTTTCTTGCAAGTAATTGTTTGATAAAAACAGTGGCAGGTGTTACTCCCGAACCCTACCCGAACTGCACACGATATTCCCGATAACCCGAACTAATACGATACGACAAAAATATACTTAAAATAAATTATCTAGGTCAATCTAATCTACGGAACACAGCAGCGTTTATAGTATCCTCGTGTCGTCGTTTCGAAACGAAATAGATCCTTGCTATATATTAAACCGTATATTGTTCGGAAATATGCATTAGCAAACATTCGAATGTTTAACAGAATATAAGTCTTGTTAATTTAATTAAACTATTTCTCTAACTCACTTTAATGTTTAATTCACTTGTAAATATATCTAGAGTTTTAAAAAATAAAATATAAGATATAATAGAAAATGTATATGAATAAATTAAAATATAGCACGAAAATGTTAAGCATACTATAGAACATATATACATATGGAACAAAATTGTAAATAATGAAAATACTTTAATTAAAAATATATAATATAAATATATATCCTGAGTGTGAGTAAAAAACTCAGTTGAAACTACTGTGTCTACTTTTTGTTTTCAGAAGATTTCCTCCATTTATCGTTCACATAAAGTAAATTAATATATATAGATTTTGTAAAGAGTCTTCTGGAAATTTCTTACACAAAACGCCCCGTCGTGTCTCCCTGGCCTAGTTACGAGCGTACCCTCGCATACGATCGAATAAATGGCGTACGAATAATTTATAGATTCAATATTTGTACGGTATTTTGAATAGAGTCCCAATTTTCAAAAATGAAAATGGTTTAACCGTCCGTCCTTTTAATATTTGTACATAATTCTTAAAGTCCCGTAATTACAGATAGTTTAAACACGTCGTACATATGCAGGGCCGGCACTCTATAACCGCTGTGTCAATATTAAAAGTGGATGTACTATAACTGTTGTTCAAACAACTAAATAATGACCCAACCTAATTTAAATGCATACACGTGGAACTGACGACGCCTGTTTATATACGTATTTAGTAGTAACACTTACATTTAGATTACTTAAATAGCTTCGATGACTATACAAGACCAAAAAGGAACTTTTCGAAATTTTGGGAATTCTGTTTTTTTCGGGCTGAAGGCCACTGTTAGCCCGAGGGCTTTACAGTTTCACCGGTTGAGAGGTGACTGAGCGCTAATGGCACTCAGTCGAGACCTCTATATATAGGTAACCAGCACAAGGGCTCCTGAGAGGAGCCTCGGCTTGACCGTTACCTTGTTTCATGAGAGCGTCTGACTCGAGGGTGCCCGAGAGGGCCGAACCTCGGCTCGGTCAGTTGCTTCTGACAGAGGATTCTTTAAATTCGCTATGATTATTAGCTATCTGTACCACCACTTCGGAATGCGTGGGCGCTGGAGAAGAAGTGGCGCAAGAAACTCCAGCGACGCTTCTATCTGTATGGACTGGAGAGAACCGACCAGTGACATGGCGGTATCGCGAATATCCTTGTTTGTGACGCCCCGCCGTCGGCAGGGGCGATGAGGGTGCAATGTACGTGTGTTGTGTTTTATGAAGGGTTTGGGCCCTGGTAGTCACGTCGTCGGGTCATCGAGAGCGTGCCTCGGTCTCCTTCGGACGCGGGTGACTCTGTGATTCATGATGGGATTGTAAGTGGCGGCACTTACAATCAAGGGTTAGAGGTGTGACGGCAGAGTCGAAATATCGGCGGGAAGCCTGCTTCAGGTACTGAGCTATGGTCGGCAGCTCAAGATCTATGTGTAGATTTCATTACGCAAGAACCACGGTGCACCGGTGGCCTTGCGCATGAAACGATTTTGTATTACCTGAAGTCGGTGAATGTGACGCGGGGAAGCATGCGCAAAGACGGGCTTGCGTATGTCATTATGGGTCGGATGCACGCTTTGTATAGTGTAATTTTATTACGCAGGACATTTTGCTATTTTTATTGAGTAACGGGTGCAAACGACCTAGGACGAACGCTGCTCGATTCCGTACGCGGTTGACATGCGGACCGAAGGTGAGTCTTCATCTAACGTGACGCCTAAGCATTTGACTGTCTGTTCCCAGGGATTGACGATCAAATAACTCTATAGTTGGGAGATGCGGCGTTTTGTTGCGCCGAGAGAAGTACATGGCTGCACTTTTGGTAGGGTTAACCTCGATCCTCCATTTCCGAAACCATTTCCTAAGGTGTTGGCTGCAGATTGAGGCGTTCCATAAATAGCGTCTGGTTTGAACCCAGACACATAGAGGCCGGTGTCATCGGCGAAAAGGCTAGCTCTACACCGCGAGTGCGCGGTATGTCGTTGGTGTAGAGTGTACAAAATAGACCTAGGACGGAGCCTTGTGGTACTCCGGCACAAATAGGGTGAACTCGGAGCGCGTTCCCTCGACGCGGTAACGAAAGGTTCGATTTCGGAGAAAGTCTCGTATGATAAGTACGAGCCGATCTGGCACACCGAGCTCATATAGTTTGTATATGAGCCCGTTGTGCCAGACCTTGTCGAAAGCTTTCGCCACGTCGAGGAAAAGTGCCCCAGTTTGGTAGCCCTGAAGAAATTTACTGAGGATGTGCTCCGTGATGCGGTGCACTTGATGTGTGCATGAGTGTTGGGTGCGAAACCCGAACTGCTCATTGATTGGTAGCCCCGACAGCATGAAGTCCTTGAGGCGGGCGAGGATGAGCCTTTCATATACCTTACCCAAGACTTTGAGTAGGCTTATGGGTCGATAGGCTGATGGATCGGTTGGATGTTTTGAGGGCTTGAGAATCCCTATGACGTCGGCTTCCTTCCAGGTGTTCGGGAAGGTGCCTTTGGATATGGCCGCGTTGTAGATTATTACCAGTAGGTGTAAAATGGACATGGTAGGAGTTTCATCACCTTGTTGGTGATGCCGTCGGGGCCGGGAGCCTTGCGTGGTCGCAGGTTTTAATTATGGACTCAACTTCGGTGCATGTGACTTGGGTAACGGAATCGCGAGGTGGTTCCTTACTCCTCCGATCGACCTCGCTCTCAACCATTGCAAGGTGAGCGGCGTCGATCGGTAGTGTGCTCGGTGAGCATTGAGCTCCAGATTGTCAGCCAGACATTCGGCTTTCTTCGTCTAAGAAGGCGGGTGGTTTATTAGACGCGCTAAGGGAGGCATTGTTTGGGCGTTGCCCCTTTAGGGATTTGGGAAGTCGCCAGAAGGCGAGGTGGGAAGGTTCGATATTGGAGAGGTGATTATCCCACCGATCGTTCCTGTACTGGGCTATGCGTGACCGGACTTCACGCTGAAGGGTACGTAGCACCAGCCGGTTACTTTCAGTGGGATATAAGTCGTGGGCACGAGTCGCCGCATTCTTGCGCCTCATTAGGTCCTTTATGTCGCTTGGCAGGGTCCATCGGTGGTCTTCCACCGAGGGAACCCGCCTCGAACAATCCTCGACGACTGTCTGGATGTGCCTAGTGAGGGCATGAACTGCAAGGTTCGTGTCGTGGACTGAAGATATGTTCCTAGGAATAGCATCTAGGTGTGGTGATGTGGCTTCCTTCAGGTCATTCCTGAGTCGGTGCCAGTCTACTATGGTTTTGGTGGAGGGTGAGGTTGGGGCGGAGGGCCCTAACCGAAGAAGAACGGGGCGATGATCGGAAGCGAGCTCGTGGATTACGTCTATCCCTTGGAAGGCGAGGTTGATGTTCTTACAGATGGCAATATCAAGCACATCCGGTGCGTGACCCAATATATATGGAAAATGGGTAGGCGTAGTAGGCGCTACGACGTCGAAGTCGAGTGCGTCGCTTAGCGAGTCTAAAGCCAACCCCGGGGTTGATTTTAATTGCATTCCACCGAGTGTGCTTGCTATTGAAATCTCCTGCCAAAATGACTGAATTTCAACAGTTCTCTCTCGTGTTCCTTCCCCAACGTGCTACAGTTCGAGATTAAGTTTCGCTTCGAAATTGCTTCGTGTTTCAACTATATTGTACAATAATAAATTAGCCACGCTTTCACGTCAAGTAAGAATGTTTAAAATCTTAAATTCGAAACTATCTCGTGTATCTATAACAAAACTGTAGTTTATTTTGCTTAGGGCAGACTATCTTATGATCTTATGATTAATTTTCCGTTGTCTTATCGCCTGTTGCGTTTTATAGAATACATTAGTAATAAGCGATTTGTTCGAATAAAAAGTCACAGACCCGCGATTGACTTGTCCTTATTCTATCCGTCTATGATTCGATATCTGGACGTTGGTTTGTACCACTACGGTTCTGAAGTCTCTGTCAATAGGTACGCTATCCCTAACTATTATTATATAAACATGTTTTTAAAATTTAAGAGTACCATCAATAAAATGCTGGAACTCTTATTTTTTTTAACTACATAAATATTAAAATGGTTTTAAAAAATATTATCCATTAACATTAAGAATATTTTGTTGGCATATTATCCCAAGAGAGAATCTGTTTGGACCAACAGCATGATAATTATGGCAACAATGGTAGGACCATTATCCTATAATGATGACCGACAATGAATATGAGCTACTAAATAGTCCTAATATATATAATTAACGAATAATAATAGAATATATAAACTGTATTATATCCCAATCAGATTGGGCACCGCTTGTTACCTGTTTACTTGAGAAAATATCCTCAAAAGGGTCTGCCATACACCGATAATCAATTTTAACTGATGAAAGCATTATTGAAACCCGAGCTACTGTGCCTCCGATTAAAGCAATTGAGCGGCTTTGCTCCCTTCACTGTGGCCGCTCAGTGCGAGAGTTGTGAGATTTAAAACTGCCCATACATAACTCGAGATATGTATGCTATTTTGTTGTGGTTGAGATTGGAAACAAGTATATACGAACAATTTAAAGAACTCATTATATCTTAAAAAAATAATATTAAGTACTAACGAAACGAAACGTCGTTATATAATGCTATTAATTGTATTGTATGTTAGTACTTGACAACCGAAATTTAATTTTTGCTGAAATTTAGTTTAAAAACAATGGTATAAAATAATATTTTCGACTACAATGCTGGAGGACGCATTTCTTGCTTCTTTATTCTTAGATGTTGGATTTCTTTCACTTATCATACGAAACACCGAAGCGCTATGTTGCTATTCGGCGTTGGTATTCTGTGATATATTTTAGAAGTTATTAGAAAAAATTTATACCTATGTAAATATGTAGAAACACAGCTGGGCATTGGCCTCTAAAGAGATAGGATAGGAGTATGGTCCAAGCATCTCTAATTTGGATTAGCTTCTTCAAAATATGTTTTTATTAATTTATTACATAATTATACAGTTTTTTCTCACCATGTTTAAATTCACCGCTAAACATGTGTTAAATCGGCACTTTAAATAGCAATTAACAATTTCATTAATGCTGGCATCGAGGATCGAAGTGCGGTTTGCTGGTTTACCATGTAATTAAAAGCAAGCGCCCGTACTTACGTTACCGTGTTAATAATAATTTTTGGTTGCTAAATACCATAAAACAGTCCAATCTCAAAAAATATATTGGAATTCACTGCAATTTTTCAGTATCCACTAATTTTAGTAATCCAGGAATTTACAACATGTAACAATAAAATGAATAATAAATTGTACATAGCCAATCAAGGTTTTCTAAGACCTTATTTTTTCATGTTAAATGGAACACTCTTTAGGACTCATTATAACTTTTAGTTAACTGGTTATACACCAATAAGTCTTATATGCAATATTACGGAATACAAACATAATATAGAGGCATTACGCTCAATTACGATGTTGAGGTTATTCTTTTATGGCTGATGGCCACTGTTTGCCCGAAAGCTTTTACAGTTTCACCAGGTTGAGATGTTAAGGCATTTCATCTTATTTCTATCGGCAATATTGCACCTTTAAAATAAGTTAAATTCCTAGTACATATATTATGTAGATGTGTGGCTTATCGTAATGATCACCTGGAATCAAACGTTATGTGTGCTCGTTTAATTACATGTATAAAAAATGAGCCAACACTCGAAAAACTTTAATAACAAATTAACATCACGTACCATATAAATGTCAAAAATATCATACTTTCCCGAAGCTTTCGAGCTATAACAATAAGGTAACATGCAAGGCAAGCTAATCAAAGCGTGATAAAATGTATTTACATTTCAGTGGGCTCGAGCATCGCACGTGTTAATTTCCACGTTATCTCAAAACAAGTATTTACAATGTGTAAAGTACACACAGAGGTCATTGACACATCACTGCCATAAAGAGTTTAGGTTACATCTAGGGTAGTGTAATCTTATCAAGTATTTTTAAAGGGTATATCCCTTCACTTGGCAGGTTGACGGTCTTTAAATAAGAAAGGTAATAATTAAGGTAGTATTTTCTTTGAAGCGCAGTGCCAATATCTTACTATGTAACAGGACGCCCGGCTTATTACTGCAGATGACTTGCAGCTTTAATGCTTTCCATAGCTGTGCAATGTTCATTTTAATACGAGCGCACAGATTGTGCATGTTAATGGTTAGTAAGAAAATTTCTTAGCTAGTTTATTACCACATTTATTACCGAAATAGTTTTTTTACAAATCGTGTACGATGTATCGGCATAATAATACTATCCATTACTACGTTGATGAGTAGATCCATTAAACGCACGTGTTTAATTCGAAGTAACACATCTTAGGGTATCAATATAAAAATAACTTTCAAACAGACACAGTAGATCCAAATTACACACTTTTCCAAAATAAATTTCTGGTTATCCTACGGAGTTATTTATGTAGTAAATTCAAAAATGCATATATAGTAGAAATAGGTTCATTGCTTAAATCATTTTTGTTCATCATGATTAAATTTAATAAAACACCAACTGCCATGGGATAATCAAGAACAAGACAAGAACTTGTCCGTTAAGAGGTTTTTTTAGTTATTGGCATATATATATAAAAAACAAACATGCGTTCTTCGTTTTTAACAAAAACAAGTTTAAGAAATTCTGGCCCCCTGCTGCAGAACAAAAGCTTCAATCTAGCTAAGCCGTTTATTCACGAACAATTTTCTACTAAATCACCGTTAAAAAGGAAGTCACGGTCCAAAGTTTATTGCTCTATGCACTTCAATAAGCTCGCGCAAACCAAACATACATGAAACCAAAAATCGGTCATTTATAATAAAAGAAAGTTCGTTAAAGTTCAAGTATGGTAAAAGCTTTATTATATTGATAATAACAATAAATTATATTATAATTTTACAGAAACCATACACAAATACAATCCCTCTTTGCATTATAAAATTTTAATGGTGACATAAATAATCATTATTACAACAACAATTATTATTTATGTATTAATATGCATGTGTTTGTATTGTACATGTGCTGAATTTATTTTTTTATATTCTTTGTGAGTACATGTCTGTGTCTCATATTTTCGATAATATGTCCAACACCAGGTCTGTTGTACGAGATTTTTATTGTTAAAATAAGCTACACCTTTACACATTCTCTTCTTATCTTGAATAAATACTGTGTACATAAAAGATAAATAAATAAATAAAAAGATATATATAAATAAATAATCTAATTCACAATAATCAAATGAATTCGGTTTGTAGTATTCATATGTAGCATTTTAACTGTTTACTCTTGATTTCATTTTTCTAATAAACCAATTTAGGACTGAAAATTTTAATACATTTCGTAAATAGAAAGACCATGAAAAACAAAACATAATATATCTTGTAGTCGTCTAGTTAACTACTCAGGGGCCAAAGGGTTCCTATAAATAAATCTCACGGTATAAATCTTTTTCTTTTTAAATCATTGCATCGAAGTTGACGCATTATTAATATTCATAAGTATTTGCAGTCGCATTAAAGCCTCATTTACTGAGTCACGCAGTAGGCGCGCAGCGGGGTGTCGTAGCCGCCTCTATCTACCTTAATACATCTATTGTCTCAGTCACAGATAAAAAAAAGCTTGTGTCCAATGTATCGCATACGCTAGTTACATGTTACGTTACGTTCATACGCCAATAGCAACATTTTAAAGAAGTAATTAGAATCACTTGTCAAAATACATAAAAAAACGGAATACAGTTCCGTTAATTGAAAAATGAGATCGTAAATTAAAACAAATTGTTAATTTTCATTGCGATCTTGGCATACAAAATGAACTTTTATTGCCCGAAGTTAACGGTTTAAATATCAAAAATCGTAAAATTGATACAAATGTAGCTTAATGCTAATTCCGAAAACTTTGCAATATTCTTAGATGTTTTCATTTTAAATAAAAGCAATAATTTCTTGTGATATTTATTGTTACATGATCTGAAGACATACTCATAATAGTACGTTGCAAGTGAAAGTAAACCCTTGTTAACTTTCTATTTATCAAAAAATCTTAGTCATCGCCGAAAATCCATTCCTTTTAGTTGCATAAGCAAAGACGTAAATGTACGCTAAGTTCAAATGGCTTAAAATATATATTTTTTAAATAATTCAATAAAATGGAAATTAATCAAATTTCGATAAAGAAACCATTATGATACAAATCAGGATTAAAACAATAATATTAAACCATAAAATTATAGATATTGCTGGATTACCTTTTATATTTAATAGGATGGCTTTGTAACAAGATACTGGAACTATAAGTAGAAATGCCAGTGCAGCTTCAAGTGGAACCCTTTTTTTTTCATTCCGATAAGCCAACCAGAGTAACGCACATACGTAGGTACACCATTTGTAGAAGAGTCTAAAAACGTCTCCAATAAGCATTAAAACGTCGATGCAGGAATGCCCAGGGCTAAAAGAATGCTAAGACGCTACTTTTTAAGACCAGCAAGACATTATTTTAAAATGTACACATACGAACATTATCTTAGCGCCTATTGTTGTGACAGTCGTTGAATTTAAGTATTCTTATTGTTATCTCATAACATTCTTATACCAAAACGCTGCATTTTCGTCATCAATAAACAAAGTAGATTGTACTTGTTGTTGAATGTTAGAATAATTATTTCATGTACCTCATTATCTTAATTATTTTTATTATTATTATATGTTTCCTTGTTAAATGGCTTACGGCTTCTAAGGATGTAATAAGCAAACTTTAAAAAGCTATAAATAATTTTAAGGAACTGATTTCTTTATTTTTGAATATTGCTGGGTCCAATTGTAATTTGGATCAACTGTTTCTGTCGTATCTTGATTGTGTATGTAACATAAAGATACAAATAATTTGTTGACGATGTCATTTGAAACCTTTATTACGTGCCAGTGCAGTGGTCAACTCAAGTCCCCGTCGCTACTCTGGAGCTAAACCAGTACCCATTAGCGAGTTCCTAGCCGCAAAAACAACAGGGAACGAATCGGGAATGCGTCCTGGATCGGTATATAGCGATGTATAACCTACCTTATTTTCTACACTTATTATGGGTAATTATTTAAAAAAAATATTTTTCGTTCTTTTATTTTTAAGAAAATACTTCTTAGAAATATATATATAATTCAGAATTGCGAACACATTGTTTCATCTTTTTAAAGGAATATAGTTTTATGGTGGCTAAGAATGAATACATAGCCGCTACTTCTAAGTCACGTGTTTGTTTATATATAGTATTAGTTTAGGTAAATTAAATGTTTGAAATAGTAATGCTACCGTCTATTTAACAATGACTTCAATGTAAAACAAATGAGTTCATGTATGAATAATATTTAAATATGAATTTAAGGTATTATCCACAAATTTATTTAGGAACGAAGTAATTACAGCCCGCTTATTTAGTTTTAATAAGTGCGCTATGTGAGACTAGCGGCCCTAACAGCTACATGCGTCAAAAGGGACTAGAAAAGTATATTTTAACTTGGTTTAAATGAATTATGATCTCCAATAAATGATGGTTTGTGATTTTTGGGAGATAGTAGTAGACCGTTTACTTAACGATTAATTATTTCTTCTTGCCCTTTTATTATTATTTATAGTTTTGTTTGGTTAGTATGAAAATTAGCCACTTCTGAAAAACCGTGAATAATTAATTTAATAAGACTAAAGAAAATAATATTTTAAGTATTAATGTTCAATTTTGTAAAATATAATGTGACTCTTAATGGGTCCAAGAATATATGCACCAAATCACAAATCAAAAATATTCACGTTTCTTGTATGACATAGAGCGCCCAGTCCGGCCAAGTGAAGACCAATTACATCTGAGGGCGGAAGCGCGTCTGCGTTCCTAGTCGAAAACTAATCTACGGATGCCATTAGCTCCACTTGCGCCATAATACCATCAGCAGATGCTTTGTAATTCACGTAATAAACGCAATCATAGTAGATTCAGATTAGTCTTGATGCCATTTATTTTATCTATAACCCGCTAGATTTATAATATCTTCTTTAATACAAAAATGATTAGGGGTTTATAAATACTTATTTGTTTTATCAAGTTCTATCTTTTTCATATTAAGGGTTAAAACGAGATCCGGTTCTCCTGAAGGAAAGTGATACCTGCAGCACATTCGGTTTATTTGTTCAGTAATATGCTCACCTGCTTACTTGACGTCTGACTAACTTACTTTATTTTAGATCAGACATATTCAACTGACACTTGGTCACATTACATCAACATGCTATAATACATTTTTATAGATAAATAGGTTTTAAGCGAACACACACATAGTTTACTGCACACTAAATATTACCTGCAGCCCAGGAACATTTACAACTGTCCTGAATGCTACGGCAGTCCTGGTGACTAAAATGGTAGGCTTCTTTATCAGTAATTGAAAAAAAATAAGTAAAATTTACTGTTTTCTATCCAGGTCGAACAAGCTTATTTGTCTTAGAATATTACCTATCAAAACTTACGGCCAGGACCTTATAACTTTTTAATAATCGTCTTATTCTTTTTTGCTCCTTACTATCCTCTTTACATTACATAAACTTTTGGTATAGTAAACAATACTTAACACAACGGTGAATTGTAATAATTGTAATTCAGAAAAAGAATGTTCAATTATATGCACTATAAAAACAGTAATTACAAATGCACGACAATTAACATAAAGTAAGCATAAAACTTGTCTTAAAAGAACAATTACTACGGGCATAGTACATATGTCCCCACTTAAAACTTGCATCTTGGTATTTTTAAATTGTTTAATTTCTCTACCCGTTGTTGACACAAAACATTTTGCAATGTCATTGTTAAATGAATAATAACAAGTGGCAAAGATCAAAAGATAATAGTTAGAATAACGTAAGTTAAAATTTCTTAAAGCCCAAAGTCATTTTCCAGACATCTTCCTTAATTAATATTTTTATGGTACGTTTTTTTAATTATAAATTTCTTAACCTCACAACATAGTTTTAAGTACATAAATTGCTTTGTTTAATTAAATATTTATTTTAAACGTTTATTTGTTTACCTTTTATTTTTGAACTTATAACTATCTTTTTTTATTTTGCAAGCTGGCAATACATATACTTCAATGTCAGTCAGCTGGACGATTACCAGTACGGCAGCGCTTCTTTAGTAAATAGTTAGTACTTGCAAACTGAGCTTGAGAAATAATGTTTACAAGTTCCACAAACGTGTTTAAACTAAATTCTTGCCAACCGCTAAAGTAGGCAAGTAGGAGGAGTATGCGGAGTTGAGGTTATAATAGTTTAACAACTAGGATGGGTAATGATCTTGGAACACATCACATAAATATTTTAATTTAACCGTTATTGAAGAAAGGTTTGTAAGTTGCGGTAATATTGCAAAAAACGCAGCCGAGCACGACTGTTCACGAAATTTAACAACAACTTACACAGACAAGTGAGATAGTTAGTGGAGACAGAAAGCTCAGGGCCATGCCGTATGTCCATCTATACAGGAGACCTATGACAAGCAGTGAATTAATACGACGATGGTATAATGCGAAAGTCTGAACATAAAATACCTATACCACTGAAAAGCAGCGGTTTCTGAGTTACAAGGTTCTACTTGGGTAAGACGAGCTTGCATGAGCTTGAAAGCTTTGGAAATTATGCTACTCGACACACCTATTATATATAATGTGTGCTTCGCCATATTACCCATATTTCAAAATAATATTGGTAACAATGTTACATGAACCTTGATTATCAGCCATTCATATACAGATCTTCCAATTATAATATTATTAATTTTAATGGGAAGAGCTAATAATATTATTATGGTAAAAACAATAACAACAATCTTTAATTTAATCAATGTTACGCTGGTACAAAAATAACTATTAAATCAATTAAATTAAATTTATCAGCGTTGGATTAAGGTGATAGTGGTTTCGATACAAGAGATACGCACCATGGAAGTAACTATACTTCGTGAGATTTATAGCAATTGCACCTGTTCCGAGTAACAACGCGGATGTTATAATGAATTTAAATAACGCTTATTTAAATAGCAAGGGCTCTAAGTTAGGGGGGGTTGGGGTTTGCGGTCTGATAATAAAATAACATAATATCTATTAATAAGATTAGGCATTCGGCATTAAAAGAAAATCTGAGGAAATTTGTATATCTAAGGGATAAATATTTAACTCTATGTTTTAGACGGTGTCAGGAATAAAATTTAAAAAAAAACTTTGTTAAATCAATTCTATAGACAATTACACATAGAAGAAAGGTTGTTAGAACTTTTAGTTTCAACAGTAACGATTCTACGTATGATAGAAGACGGCAGAGTTGCCCCGCTGGTACGACCTAGAAGGACGGCGTACTCGCATTGTGCCCGCGGTTGCGCGATATCCGCATACCTCGCTTCACCGGCCGCAACGTAATTAATGAATAATATACTAGAATAAGCAACTCTGCGTTAATTTTCTACTTTATTACGTTCTTTAATGTACTTTTTTATATACTTGTAGCTCTAGGTTTTACTTACAAAAATACTAAACATAATTTTATTTATTAATATATTATTTATTGTTTATTTTTTATTTAATATAATCGAAATATCTGTTTTTATATCGAAATGCCATGTGCAAATAACCTAAAAACGAACAGTACTAAACATAAAATTCATAAAAAATAAAAAGTAGGTATTTATGAATGTATTAGCAATGTTTTTTACCTTCCTTTAATTCTACACCGAATAGGATTCTACAAAGTTTACGAATGGACCTTGATAAATGATCCGCTCAGGAAATTGTGGCATTCCGATAGACTACTCAATACGATAGCCGTAAAATCAACCATATTATTTCGTTTCGACCTTTTTTTTTAATACAATTTGATACTGAATTGTTTTTAAGAATTACGATTATGAATAAAAGTCCGTTTTTTTGTTTAATATTAAACCGTTTCTTTAATTATACATGTATTTATTTAACATAGCTTGGGATTCTGGTTATACGTTGGGTTATCTGCAATAAGAATTACCATTTTTTTGTTTTAGACCAAATGATACAATTGATAAACCAATGATGCACATACAAAGGAAAAGGTCTTCGCTAATGGTAAGAGGGTAACACTTATAGGCCTTTATATATTATATTATATTATTATAGGACATTTAGAAGAACATAGAGAAGAGCGTAGTATTTAATAATAATTTAAGACAACATTCGGACATCGACGGAGATGAGATTTATTCAGTAGACCTTTGATGACCCAAAGGTTTAGGTGTAGTACCTAGGCTACTTATCTTAAGGTACTTACGTACTCGTTTCTTTACCTTATGTGTTATTGCGTCTAAGAATTTAAAACAGGAACAAAATACATACCGATTTTTTTTAGTATGCGTGGTGATGTTGGTCTACCAACCGTTGATGGACCTCTACAGCTTTATCGAAATAGACTCTCGAGCAGGGGGCCCACTGCGTAGAGAGACAATGACGATGATGCCACTAATACTCCTGGTAACCCCTGTGGGAGAAGAAAGCCGACAACAACAGAGGGGAGCGATATATGATCCGAGGGTGCCTCTTAAGGTGGTATTGGTTTACATATCGTGATGCCATCACGAATATCAACAATTAAATAAAAAACAGTTATCACTTGTTTTTTTTTTAATTCGAGTAAAATAATTAATTTTGTATAATCTTCAAATATTCATAAGAGATAAAATAATTATATACATAAAATCAATGCCATAATTATATGTAACTTTATGCGCCGGTAGAAAAGCTTTACCCAAGTCGAAGCCATAAATATCGCCTCACAGATTTTAGTACGTGGTAAGAATACTAAATTTGAAACAAAATTCTTTATTAATACATGCCATTGAAGCACAAATATAAGAGAATAAATTAAGATTTCCTGTGAAAGCCCTACGTAAGTATCTACTTAATGACAAATTTATACAAGATTAAATGGAAATTCTCATTTTAAAATATAAAAATAATAATTTCTTACTAATTGATTTTGTTTTTTAATGATACCAGTTATTACAACGAATTGTTAATAGGGTACATATTTTATAGTTTGTACACACTTAATTACATATTTTATCAAATAGCACGTCTTTAGAATACTTAAATAATAAAATAATAAAAATAAATCTTTAGAATAGAAGAATAATACAAAACAGTGTCAGATATTTAAGGAGGGATAAAAAATATTTTATGAATAGTCTAATAACTTACTGATGATTAAGTTATAAAAACTAGCATTGCACATAAATTGAAAACTAATCCATATATCTACGTTCCACGCTCACTGTTTCCGACCGACCTTATTCCCGGTAGAAGATCTCCCCTTTTCTAGATCTAAAAATGTCGGTATCAAATGGATTCGATTCGTTCAAAATATAAACTGTCATTTAAAAAAAAAATTGTACCTTAAAAATAATATAATTAAGCAAAAATAAAAATACTAGTCAGGCGACTTCCCCTGCTAATTACAATATTACGGACGTGCATGTGTAAACGACCGACGAAATGTAACCAACGCAGCTCGTTCAAAAAGTGACGTTGCAAAATCAATGTCGGTATATTGGTGTCGGTAAAATTGCATGAATCGTAACAAGAGTGAAGTGTGTCGCGTGCGCGAACTGAGATGCTCTCCACCCGCCAATCATTCCGTTAATTGGAGAGAATCATCGTTGTAGAAAGTCCATGGCAGGCAAACGAGGCGCGTCGCGAAGCTGACGAATGCAGTGTCATCGAACTGCAACAAACTGCGTCCGTTTTTGAACGCACCTAATTATGCTTTACTGATGGCGCCATCGACTTAACCTTGAAATTATACAGGATTTCTATTCATTACATTTTTTTAACTAAGCAATGAGACCAAAAACGTAAAGAGCGTATATCGACTCGTAACGACTGTATATGGAATTTTTGTTTCTGTTTTATTTAGAAGCAGACATTTTTAATGTGGCCATATTAATTATGTATATGACTTATATTTGTAGCTCATTAAGGACAAATGAAACAATACAATAAGGATTGTTCATTTCAGAAAAGTACAAAAGTAGGATTTGAAAAAATTTGGACCAGGATAATAACATAAATATAAGTGTAAATATAATATCTGGTCTTATATATTAAAATTCTGAAACTATAAGTATTACATAATTGTATTCTACAAGGCGATAAGTTAAAACTAAAGTGCGTTTATGTACATTCCTTATTTATAACACTGTCACGGGTTTCGTTATTAAAATATAAGTACCGTAATAACTTCACATATAAGGTAACATTCGCGGTAGATGCGACATTACCGGGAGCGTCCACGTCAGGTTAACCAATTAGGTTGAGATAGCGTTAATACGAAGAATTAGTAAAGTGCAATACTTTTTGCAATCTACAGTTCATGGATTATTTTTATTTTGCAGTACAGTGACTCCTTTATGAAATATTAAATTAGAACCATGTACTTGACTTTAAAAAGGATATTCTGTGTTTGACCCGTATGGTCCGTCAGTAATTTTTTCAAAGATCACAGGACCGATATCCGTGATAATTTTATTATTGTAATCTATACATTGTATTTCGATATGGTACTAGTTTCCACACTAGTAGCACCACATCAGGGCTTCATTCTTATATAAAAAATAAACACAAATAAATGATGTGACTTCGATGTTAAATGCTCGCAAAATGTACTTCAACGGTTTGTCCTCTGTAAATTTTATTAATTTTTTTGTTCATTTAAGTTCCGTTTATAAAGTGGATAGTCTCTATTATGGTATAAAATAGATTATATCAACATTCGTGTAATTAACAACCGTTTTATTCCAAAAGTAATTATAGAATGTGCACCTGTACACCCAGACAAAACCAAATAAGGCGAAATACATAGATGTAAATCAATAAGCAAGTTGCGTCATAAGATGCCATTCATTATCGTGAAAGGCGTGTGGTAGCTGGTATGGCAGCACTATAAGGCTGCTGAGTCATTGGCCCTTCCTGCACACCATTTCAGGCGACGTTACGTGAGCGGGAGGACGCGAGCGGCACTTCAATGCCAAGTCGCCTCTTTGTCTCTCTCAAATCGATTCTCACATCGAATAGAAATGAACGGATGTTAGAACTCGCGATAGCCCATTGTTATTATGATTGTGTAGTAATATTACTTTTATTTGATATCGAATGATTTCTTTAATAATTTAAATAATAACTACATATTTAACATTCCATTTTTATACTAAACGCCATGGATAAAACGCGAGTGGTAATAATATATTTTAATACAAATAGGAAAATACATTTTAAACCAATCAAGCAAGTCATTTTATTCTATTCTTTCTATTCTTATTTAGCTTTACCTGTTAGAACAGCAAAAGCTTTTGTTCTAAATAATTATTTTTAAAAAGCTAAGGATCTAAGTGTGACAACGAAGCACATAATTTATGTCAAGCTATATTATGATTATAGTACAACGCCTTCAACCATGAGTGCTACGATGGAATGCCTTCAATTGATCGAATACCTTAATCATTTCTATAACAGGTGTTATACAAGCTAACGTTGGCTAGGTAAGTTAAGGTTATTCTCGTGAACTTGACCCGCATATATATTGATTAAAGTTTCACTTTCCCTTTTTAGCTTTATAGAAACATGTATTATATGTAAATCACTTTTTAATCGATTGAGAACTTTAAAAGATGAGGAATCAGAATTGCATGACTGCATGAAGTCGGTTTTGTCTGACTTCTGACCTTTTTTCCAGTCGTAAGTTAACACAATATTTATCTTATAATAATAATAATAATAAAATAACTTTATATGCCTTAAATATACATAACATCGAAACAAAAGAAATACATGTTGGATAATAAACAATAATTAAATAAAAAAAAAATGAAAGTAAAAACAACAAATGTAGAGAGAGCAAATAACGGCAAAAAGGTAATAAGCTCAGCTAACTTTGAGAAAACTTCTCAAAGCCGATTTTCAGCTTATCCCAAAATTAAAAGTTTATGTAAAGCTCGATGTAAATGAAAAAAAAATAAGAATACAGCAGGGCTAATTGTTGACTTACTACGTATATTCAGTATATATTCATACTTTTAAGAATAATAAACTTTGTAGGTTTATATTTCAAAAAAATTGATTTTTTTTTGTTTTGAAATATATATATTCTTATCAATTGTTATTTTTGATTGTGACTCTTTGATTTTTCCTTTCCTTACACTCGTATGTTTACGGTTTATCGATAAAAGAATCAAAACCTTTACCTTTGCAAGTAGACCACAATGGGCACTATTACATGGCATTATTAAATTAAAAGACGCGTAAGAGAATCATGCATTTTATAAAACAGCAATGGTAGTACATATGGCTAATACGATTATATCCCCTGATTAAAGAATAGAATAAGCTATAAGTATATATATATATATATATATATATATATATATATATATATATATATATATATATATATATATATATATATATATATATATATAATATAGTTTATGCATTAACCTAACATGTAACATCCACCTGAATCTGAACCAAAACACTATGTTCGAAAGCTCTTCCAGGATGCGTTCAAGAGAGTCGGTTTTGACATAAAAACTATCCGACCCGTTCTTAAGAATATCGCGTCATTAGGCAACTCACCCATAATTTTCCCCGTTTTATGTTACTCAAGGGACACGTATTATATAATAATACATATAATATAATAAGTACAAGGTACGTAATTACGAAAAGATATGAATAAACACAGTAGGCTTACCTCTTCGTAAGAGAAACTCATATATATAGATGTACATATTTAAATATAAATTAAAAAGACATCAGCATTGTAATTCTTCGACTATGTCCTAAATTCACTTTTTCTTTGCCAACTCTAGGTCAACGCGGGCACTGTACTTTGCGGCTATTTTCCCCAATTATTTTGGCTAAGGCTGCAAATGTTATGGTAATTTAAAGTTTTTTTTTATTTAATTAAATTCATTAGCAAAAGATTTTAATATGTTTGGTGCAGAAACTCACGTTTCTGGCTGTCGTCCAATAGTCTTTCGTTTCTTTAGAGAGGATGCCTGTTGCCAATACAATGTGATGTACATATATAGGGAGAACCTACCGTACAAGTCAATGTATCGTAACAAGTTTATTAAGCTTAATTAATTACCACAGTTCAACCATCAGTTAAATGCAAAATTTTCTACGTACCCTTACCCACAGCAATGGTAAGCTTCTATTTTACTGTACGGTAGTGTTTTATGAGAGCGTAGTCGTTACACTGTGACTTATTGTACATGTTACAACGAGAATAGACTCGCTGGCTCTGCAATGTACGAAAAGTATAACTGATACCTTCCTGGTCCTTTTTGCCCTCGACGGTATGTTTAGGTAATAACCAAATGACATCAACTTCTCAAGATATATTAGTGCCATAAGCATTTACGCAAACAACTCTGTGTTAGGATCTGGACTACAAGTAAAAATTATAATTCATCCGCATTAACAAGCATGCAATGAATACAAGTACATAAGTAAGTATGTTGGTGTTGTATATATATTAAGTATATTTTAGCAAAAATGTCGTATTCAGTTCACCTCTCAATTTATCGACATCGTGGAGCATCGTTATATTTGTCAACCAGATAGTTACAATCAAAAAGATGTTATTTGAAATTTTTTAAACTAATTTTTGATCCTAGCATGAAATTCTATATAACTTTCCTTTATTTTTTAAAAATGATCGTTGCGTCTAATGAATATAATGTCCATAATTGCGAATACTTATACGTTTTAATTAGGTTCGTTTAATAAAGTAAGACAGGTGTCTAGATATCCTTTATTTTGCGAGGATGATAAGTGACATTTTTCAGCCGTTTAATTATACGTAATGACGTTCTCGCATATAAACTCTAGTTTTTTGATTCCTCGCTATGGGCATCCTGTTGATAAACACGCACCTGAGTTACACTCGAAATTATTTTTGCCAGCAATGTAAACATTTGATATTTCTGTAATAGTATTCTTTTTAATTGTTTGCCGAGTTTAAACAACGTACTACACGTCAGAATTCAAAATTTCATCTTCATCATCTCAATGGTTTGCTATCCACCACAGGAAATTTTATGTGAAGTGTTCACATAAAATTTCCTGTCACGCACAACTACTCTGTGGAACTAGCTGTCGCCAGCGGTGTTTCCGAACCGATACGATTAAGGGACCTTAGAGAAAAGAGCCTACACCTTCCTTAGAGGCCGGTACGCATTTGCGACTTATCTGGTGTTGCGGATGTTCATGGGCGGTTCATGGTGATCAGGTGATTTTCCGTCAGGTCAAAAATTACTGGTATATGTGGTCTTTATTTTCCATGTAAAAGCATCATTATTATATTTATTATTAAAATAATCTAATGTTAGACACTAATCAACAAGTAGTGCAATTAATTGTATAAAATAAATAATTAATATACAATTGTTAAAACAACCGTATTATGTAAAAAAAGTATATTGTAAAAAAAACTAACCGTCCAACCATTCGAGATGTAAAAGGAAAGATAAAAATATAAAATACCCCCCCCCCCCCTATTATCTCAAAAGGAATGAACAAAATTATTTTTGAACTCCTCAACAAAAACTTAATAAATTCTTTTATATTAGTTTTATTTTTCCTAATTAATTAGTTATTTTAGGAATTTTAATAAGTTTTTAAATACTCAATGAATCGATAACCGTCATTTATTTATGGTGATACTATTGCACCGATATATATGACTAATAGTGGGTATTTGATTTTTTTTATTTCATTGTCATTGAATTTATATTTACAGGCACCTAATAAAAGTTTTGTTGTCGACACTTGATAGAGAATATCATAGTTATCAAATGTTTCATAGCCAAAAATGTAGGTACAACAAATTCTTCAAGATAACATTTATAGATTATTTACATTTGTATCGTTTCAAGAGAAAGGTTCGATAAGGAATGAGTATCGATTTATTCAAATAGCTATTTATAATAACGTGTATCTGAAAACATTTAAATTCATATTTTATTAATAAATTTAAATGTACCGCAAATAAATCCTACGCCAATAAGAAGCAATAGCAATTATCAACTAACAGAATTCATCATTAAACCTTGAAACTTATGGCTTATAAGCATTAGAGTGACCTTATACTTTAAGTGTTAATAATCTAAAAGGTCGTTTAGTCATAACAATAGATAAAAATACAGTAACAAATGTGTTTAGATTTAAAAGTGAAATTAAAAGTATACTAGATTGTTTCCGTTTTCCATAGCCTTACCTTCCTTATTACTTTTCGTTTGGAACCGTGGGCATAAAATGACTAAGATGCAAAGGAAACCCCAGGCCTCAACATAAGATCATTATTTGTATTTCCAAATTTATAATAATACTATTCCGTTCTAGCAAATTACATATGCCTACCATATGAAGATCCCCGACGCTGCATTTCCGTTGCATTACTTGGACTCAAGTTAATGCTGACGCAGGAGCGTCAGCCTTATGCCAACGGTATTCAATATCGAGATTCTCGGGTCACACTTCGATCCAATAGGTTTAGTTAGTTATAAGTAATATTAAATTGTAATATCCTTTTTAATATACTTTTTATAAATCATTTTGGTTTTTTTTCGATCCTCCGGCTGCAACGTACGTAATTGGCGCAGTCGGTAGGATACTCGCGGGCCGGTTCGCGAAGGTAGTTAAAATCAATTACATCTAATTCGCGAGTCGCCCGGGTGGCTATCAAGTCCCGTCGTCGAGTATCCAGAATCTACGAAGCAGTTGCAGCCTGGCGGAGAAACCAACCTTCGTTTCGCGAAGAAGACCAGAAATGAAATATATGTAAGTTCACTTGAATCGCTCTCGTGTTGCTTCCTTTTATCCTAGTTTTAATCCCGCTCCAAAATTTATCACCCAAGAGCTCCTTAGAGATCGGGAATCTGCATCGCAGCAGACCCGTCAAAGTAGATTAGATAGAAATAGGAATTTAGGATTAGAATCAGATTTTAATTTGTCAAATTTATTAAGAGTAGAAATGGCTTGCGACCCAGATATAATTTTCAAGGCCTTACGCCCTGTCCCAGAGTTTGATGGGAACCCTAACGTGCTCACCAGATTCATAAGAATCTGCGACCAACTGGTAGACATATATTTAAAAGCGATCCCGCATCTGATTTCAACAACTCGTGCTTACTAAATGGGATATTGAATAAAATAACGGGTTCAGCCGCCCGAACAATTAACTCAAACGGCGTCCCGGAAACCTGGCTTGGAATCCGTAACGCTTTGATAAATAACTTCGCAGACCAAAGAGACGAAACCGCTCTTTACAATGACCTGTCTTTAGCCACGCAAGGGAACGACACCCCCCAAGAATTCTATGATAAATGCCAAAACCTTTTAGTACCATAATGACATATGTCTCGTTGCACGATAGCGTGGTTACCACAAGAGAGGCGAAACGCGATCTCTATAAAAATTAACGATGCAGTCATACGTTCGAGGCCTCAAGGAACCTCTGGGTCTCGTATCCGGTGCATGAGGCCCCAACTATTGAAAAGGCATTGAATTTGTCCAAGAGGAAATGAATGTAATGTACCTTCAGCAGAGGAATGAATCCGTTGCTGACCGACGACATCCATCTTCTCAAACACCTAAGCAGCTACCACCTCATTATACACCACATAAAGATTTCAACTCAATCAACCCCACACCGATGTGGCAAACACCCATACCTATGCAGATGCCCAGGCCGTTGCCACAGCAGCTGCAAGGTTGGCGACCAGCATTCCAATTTTCACAACCCCCACAGCGTATGCAACCAACTCGTACGCAGCAAATGTTTCGAGCACCCCCGCCTAATTATAATCCCCTAAGCAGTGGATTCAGAATTCCACCAAAAATGCCACCTACACAAAACCTAGGTCCTAAACCTATGAGTGGAGTTAGCCATGCCGTGGGTAGGACACTTCCACCGACATTACAGGGTCATGATTGGCGTAGATTTGGCAATCCTCCCCCAACCAACTATTTCAAATCCAGACAAGTCAATTTCAATGAAACCAATGACTTCAATGACAGTTACTATTACCCTGACTGTGACTATGACTATTACTGTGCCGACTACTATGACTACCAGCCCGACCAAAACTATTACTATGACCCTCAAGCTGACTTTTACCATTACGACGAAAGTCCAAATTGCTCGAATGCCTTAGAGGCAGCTCAGCCGTCTACTACCTCACACGAACAGGATTTTACCAAGGGCCGCACCAGCAAAGAACCAGAATAGAATTAAATATTCATTCTAGGAAAGAACTGCCGTACATACAGATATCGGAACCACCACTAAAGTTACTCGTAGACACTGGCGCGAACCAATCATTTATAAGTCCTGAAGCAGTTCATAATTTTTTTTCACATCTACCAAAGAACTATGATCCTTTCGAAGTTACTAACTCGCAGATAACAACTACGCATGATCATTCTATAACTATACCGCATTTTAGGGAATTCGGCGAACAATCTAACATAAAACTATTCGTCTATAAATTCCACAATCATTTTGACGGACTTATAGGATTAGATCTACTAGAAAATTGTAATATAGATCTTAAAAATAACTTCTTACTAACCGAATATGCTAGCATACCTTTACACCGTTACCAGTGCAGAAAACCTAACCAAAAAGAAACCATACCTGCTCATTCATCAAAGTTAATTAAAATCCCTATCCATTATCCTGACGGTGATGTTTTTATACCAGAACAGCTTATTTGTAACTGTATAATTCATGAATGCATTACTAACGTAACTGACGAAACAGGTATTGTGGAAATAGAAAATATGTCGGACAACGACACGACCATCTCATTTGACCAACCTACACGAGTAGAAGTATACAATATCGAGGGCACGGGCCCCCAACAAGACCCTACTCGAGTGAGTAATGTACTTCAAAGACTTAGGACAAACCACTTAAACATGGAAGAAAAGCCAATCTAGAAAATTTGTGTTTCGCTATGCCGATGTATTTTACATCGAAGGAGAATCATTGACTTTCACCAACAAAATTAAACATAGTATTAGGACGACTGACGAACTACCTACATATACAAAGAGTTATCGCTATCCTTATGTACATCGACAAGAGGTTAGGAGCAAATTACGAAAATGTTGGATCAAGGTATAATACGACCATCTGACTCTGCATGGAGCTCCCCTATCTGGGTAGTCCCAAAGAAAGCCGACGCTTCTGGTAAAAAGAAATGGAGGCTAGTTGTAGACTTTAGGAAATTGAATGACAAGACCATTGACGATAAGTACCCTATCCCCAATATTTCTGATGTTTTAGATAAACTTGGCAGATGTCAATACTTCACAACTTTAGATTTGGCATCGGGATTCTATCAAGTTGAAATGAACCCCAACGATATTTCAAAAACAGCCTTTAATGTAGAGCATGGGCACTTCGAATTCCTTCGTATGCCTATGGATTGAAAACTCACCTTCTACCTTCCAGAGGGTGATGGACAATGTGCTCCGAGGCCTTCAAAATGAAATTTGCCTCGTATATCTAGATGACATTATCGTTTTTAGTACGTCTTTACAAGAGCACATGGTAAACTTAGAAAAGGTATTCAACAGACTAAGGGAATCCAACTTTAAAATACAGATGGACAAATCTGAATTTTTACAGCTGGAAACAGCCTATCTTGGACATATAATTAGCAGTGAAGGAATAAAACCCAATCCTGACAAAATTACAGCCATACAAAAATACCCAATACCAAAGACTAGCAAAGAAATAAAACAATTTTTAGGACTGATAGGTTATTACAGGAAATTTATCCCCGACTTTGCTCGCATAACAAAACCATTGACTAAATGCTTAAAGAAATCCAATAAAATAACTTTAGACTCAGAATACATAGATTGCTTTGAAAAATGCAAAAAGCTTCTGTTAAACGACCCAATTTTACAATACCCGGACTTTGAAAAAGACTTCATTCTGACGACGGACGCTTCGAACGTTGCTTTAGGAGCCGTACTTTCCCAAGGACCCATTGGGTCTGACAAACCAATTTGTTACGCATCAAGGACTTTGAACGATAGTGAAAAAAACTATTCCACAATCGAAAAGGAATTACTAGCAATAGTGTGGGCCACAAAATATTTTAGACCCTATTTATTCGGACGTAAATTCAAAATCTATACTGATCATAAGCCATTACAATGGATTATGAATTTGAAAGAACCAAACGCACGTCTGACAAGGTGGAGACTTAAGCTTAGCGAATATGACTATACCGTAATATATAAAAAAGGTAAGTCTAACACTAATGCGGACGCTCTGTCTCGGTTAGAACTGAATAATGAAGAAATAAAATCTTTCCTGTCGGAGATTGATTCGCTAGTAGTGCATCACTCACAAAGACAAGACACAAGCTCGTCAACTGATACTGCTCATACTTGTCTCGAAGATCCCATTCTCGAAATTCCTATAACCGACGAACCTCTAAATAAATTCCATCGACAAATTTGTTTGACTATTGTAGGGGACATCAAACGACGCACGACCGTGATAAAACCATTTGAGACGCACACGCGAACTTCTATCCAGATCTCAGACTCAACCTTGGAACAAGATGTTATTAATGCAATTAAAGATTATGTTAACCCAAAAGTAAAAACAGCACTTAAAATTACACCACAATTGGGTATGTATTCCATCTTACCCATCATCCAAAAACACTTTAGGAGCTCTTCCATGAACTTAGTTTTAGCAAAAACCGAGCTGGAAGATGTTAAAGAGTACTTAAGACAACAAGAAATTGTAAAGCATTACCACGAGGGAAAACGAACCATAGAGGTATTAATGAATGTTATCTAGCACTGTCACACCGTTATTTCTGGCCGAAAATGAAGGAAGAAATAACTAAATTCATCAATGAGTGCACCGTCTGCGGTCAAGGTAAGTACGACCGAAGCCCAGTCAAACCCCAATTCAAGATAGTTCCCCCCGGCAAATAGACCATTTGAGATCATCCACATGGACTTATTTACGGTACAGAATGAAAAATATCTAACTTTTATTGACGTCTTCACGAAATACGGACAAGCCTACCATCTTCGCGATGGAACAGCTGTTAGTATATTACAGGCACTGTTACAATACTGCTCTCATCATGGACTTCCCATGACAATCATAACGGACAATGGAACTGAATTTACTAACCAACTATTTTTAGAATTCACTAGACTCCATAAAATAAACCATCACCGTATCCTAGCCCATTCACCTAACGACAATGGTAACATCGAAAGATTTCACTCTACTATCCTAGAACACCTAAGACTTTTAAAACTCCAGCACAAAGATGAACCCATTATCAATCTTATGCCCTACGCAATAATAGCGTATAACAGTTCAATACATAGCTTCACTAAGTGCCGACCATTCGACCTGTTAACAGGACACTACGACTCTAGGGACTGTCTCGACATAGACATAACTCAACAGTTACTACAACAGTATATCCAGACGCATAGGGAACGAATGGAGAAAGTATATGACATTATTAACAGCTCAGCACTAGCCAATCGCACAGCCCTTATTGACAACAGGAACGAAACCCGCGAACCAGAGATAGAATATGCACCACAGCAACAGGTTTTCATTAAAAATCCGGTTGCTGCCCGTCAAAAAACTGCACCGCGATACACACAAGATACTGTTTTAGCCGATTTACCTATCCATATATATACATCTAAAAAACGTGGACCAATAGCGAAATCACGACTCAAACGTGTACCTAAGGCAGTAAATTTGTTACAGGATACTGTTAATAATGACCCTCCGAGGGACCCGACCACAAGAGATAAGACTCGAAAACCTATCTGATGGACCAGGACTTCTACCCTACAAGTTAGGACCGATGAGACTTATGACTCACCAGCATACATTTTTACAGTATGTTCGACTCGACGACATCGAAGACAGTATTCAATCCTTACAGAATCAGTTACAGAATTACAGAACCCTCCTTGCAAACGAAACCTATTTACTATATGAAACTCAAATAGATTACTTGTCTAATAAACTTAACAAAGTACTAACCCAGTTGAAATCACTAGAACCCCATAGACTAAAGAGAGGTCTCGTAGATAGCCTTGGTTCAGTTATAAAAAGTGTTACAGGAAATTTAGACTATACAGACGCAATAAAATACAATAATGCAATCAAAACGTTACAGGATAACCAATTGACGATTCAATCAGAGCTAAATCAACATCTTAGTATAAGTA
Source organism: Teinopalpus imperialis (assembly GCA_029286865.1). Taxonomy (NCBI): domain Eukaryota; kingdom Metazoa; phylum Arthropoda; class Insecta; order Lepidoptera; family Papilionidae; genus Teinopalpus; species Teinopalpus imperialis. The sequence continues at coordinate 6,195,940 of JAGSMU010000020.1, read as the reverse complement.
AAGAATGGATATCCCAACACAGTAGTACACTTATTCAATTAATAGAAAATCAGAAAAAAATAAATGAGACTTTGGTCTCATTACTAAATAAGAACGCTTATAAAGATTACAGTCTAATAAAATACGCTAAATTCGCGCAATTATTAGACATAACTAGTGAAAATGTAGAGGATTTAACTTTAGAATTAACTAGAATAGAAAATTTATTAATCTTTGTACGTGCATCGAGCACTCATCATTCTATGATAGACATAGATGTATTAGCTTCTATGATAAGTAGAGTTAAGGAAATTTATGGCACCGACAAAATATTAAATTTAGATCTCAGAGAATATTACAACATTATAAAGCCCGGTTCATACTATTCCGAGAACCAAATAGTGTTCATTTTCAAATTCCCCATTATCTCAAAAGACACTTTCGATTTATATAAATTATCCATAGTTCCTAATAAGAAATTACAGGCTCTTATCCCAACCTATCCTTTCATAGCAATTAACGAGTTAGCATTCGTGTACATAGAGACAGAATGTCCGAAGCTCAACAACTGGTTTCTTTGTGAAAGAAGCATCAACCATCAGATCCGGACCCATACTGACTGTATCCAGGAGTTGATCACCAAACAAGTCCTAAGGGAATCCTGCAACTTCACTACCATCATCTTAATAAAAGAAGCAATGGAGAAGCTCGACGACCAGCATTATATCCTATCCTTTCCACGCATCACCAAAATTCAGCTGAACTGCGGAAGACAGGAGTACACCACATTAGAAGGCAGCTACCTTATAACAATCCCAACAAACTGCCTCTTGAAAACACCAGAATTCACCATCATCAATGAAAATGATCAAATAAAAGGTCAACCTCTCAAACTCACAAATATACCCCATGAAGTGAAGAAAGGAACTAGGAAACCCATTCAACTTCGCCTGAGTTCCATCAACCTCCAAAATCTTCACAATATCCAGGATAAGATGGTCATGCAAGCACCCATCGAACTTGAAACCGTACCTCATACAATGTATCATACAACGATCCCATTTTATATTATAATATCAGCTGCAGGCGTCTTCATTATAATTTTCTAAACCTGTGGCTTCCTATGGAAATCCAGAAAGGTCTCGGAAAACTACAGGTACCAGTAAAACCCGTGGAGAACCAGGAAGAGGTTCCGGCAACACTTTCTCTTAAAGTGCTCAAACAGTTGCCATTCTGAGGGTGGAGGAATTACATATGCCTACCATATGAAGATCCCCGACGCTGCATTTCCGTTGCATTACTTGGACTCAAGTTAATGCTGACGCAGGAGCGTCAGCCTTATGCCAACGGTATTCAATATCGAGATTCTCGGGTCACACTTCGATCCAATAGGTTTAGTTAGTTATAAGTAATATTAAATTGTAATATCCTTTTTAATATACTTTTTATAAATCATTTTGGTTTTTTTTCGATCCTCCGGCTGCAACGTACGTAATTAGCATATAAATAAATAAATATTTATGCTTTACATTGCTCAGGGTTTTTCATAGAGTTTACGGATATAAGTGGTACGGGATCATTCTTCATGACGATCTATGAGGTGGTCATGTTCAGCAATTGACTAATGACGTTGATATGTCCACTTATTATGATTCATACAGTATGTTGGAATATTTTTACACTCTGCTCAAGCTTTGTACCATAGTATAAAATGATATACGAACGATTTTGCAAAGTTTAACTACCGATATAAATGTAACAAGAATATTTTTTAAAGTTTTAAAAATAAAAGTATGCAAAGTTGTGATTTTATTGTATTGTCATAGACCAGAGTTCCCCAAACTTTTTTGTGTCGTAGACCCCTTGCCATGTTTTGTCCGTGTTGGGTAGACCCCCTACTTACCTGATATTGATTTCCTGTAAATTTCTAACTGTAGTGAAGTTTAGTGTTAAAAACTTCAAGTGAAAACACATGTTAATTTATACATTTATTAATTGAATTTAAATTAAAACTACTCAAAATAAATTTTTGTATCTGTTATGTAAAATATACGTAACATTAAATAAACTATAAATAAAATAACATAAGCAATAAGTCAATATTTTTAGTGAGAAGGATGAACCTGATGCTTTAATAATAAATTATCAACATTTGGCGTCAATTTTGTAAGGGTTAATCTTAAATATCCTCGCCTAATGATGTCCAGTCTGTTTCTTTTTTTCGTTAGGAGATTGGTAACAGCGCTGAACCCCCTTTCCACTAGGTATGACGATGGAAAGGAAATTATTGCTAACTACGAGCACAAAACTAAAATTTAATAAAAAATAATGTACTTACTTTTCTCCAGCACTCTCAAACAAAATAACACTGACTCACTATTATTTGTGTGATATACTATCTGTTTATATTTTTTAAAATATTTTCTTAGCACTTTCCTTTTCAAGATTCAGGAAACGAATAAACGTATTTGTCCCACATTCTTATTTATAGAGTGACGAATTGAACAAGTCAGTGCAAGGTAGCGAAGCTCTGAGACTGCGACGCTCAGGTTTTTACAAGTTCAAAATGTATTGCGACCACAAAGTGAATACCAACATCCTACAACTTACACAATTTTATAAACATAAATAATAATTTTTTTACTTCATAGGTACTTTTTAAATAATGTATATGTTTTGATATTATAAGATAGTATGATGTAAGTAAATAGGTACTATCAGTGTATGTGTTGAGATCCACTATCGTGGACCCCCATTTTCATTTCATGGACCCCCAAATTTTTTTTTCGCTGACGTAGACCCCTTGCAGGTTGTCATAGACCCCTAGGGGTCGATATAGACCACTTTGGGAATCACTGTCTTAGACGATGCTTATAGTCTGCAAAATTTCAGATTATTCAGAGGTTAGGAAATAGGTGACATACTGTTATGGAGACGGGTTAAAGAAGTTACAGAAACAGTTTTTCTGTCACTTGTCACAGGCATTTTCAGCAGCCTGATTTCAGAGGAAGGCCTACCACATACCAATACATCAATTAGAAATTACTCCATGTTAACACCGTTTTCAGCAGACCGAAATATGTTTACAGGCCGTTTCAGCACTAATAATTAATTGGCACTACTACCTGAAAACCCATTTTCAGGCCGTTTTAGGCCTAGTTATACCCCCACCTGTCTCCGAAACATCCGAGGAAGACAGCCTGTACGTGAGAAAGGGAGAGAGAACCTAGAACCTTCCAGGAAAGATGTAAGCAGGATGGTTATAGGCGTAAAAGAGAGTGACATATTCGATCATGTCTCTGGGACATTCTAGAATAGGTGTAAATAGGATAGCTATAAGCGGGAAAGAAAGAGACGAGTACATTCGATCATGTCTCTGGAAAATTCTAGAAATGTGTGAGCAGAATTACCACACTTTATAATACATGAATTAACGGGAGTAAGTTATACATTCGGAAAAAATCTCCAAATCGCCGAAGTTGCTCCAAAAAGCTTATGATAGTTATAAGTGACTTCTGCAATTCTATGAATAGCTATTCTTACTAATGCCACCAGCCGTTCTCATCAGGTACATAAGACCGCTCGAGAATCTTTATGTGGAAAAGTGAAAACACTGTTTTATTTTTAATAGACACATAACTTCTTAAACTAACAATATGTTACAACCAGCATGTTTTTTTTTTTTGGAATAGGCACAAATTCACACCATACAGTAAACCACACTGCGAACTATGCTCCAATCGCTCTTTACTTATTTACTGCTACTCTTTCTACACATTCGCATCATCGGGATACAGTCTTTATGATGTAACAAAAAAGCGTATCTGGTTGTATTTTATCTAACTAAACCATCCTCGATTATAATTGTTGTTATGCCAATTACTATGCTAACACATTGTGAACAAAAGAGTGTCGTGATGATAAAATCAATTTACGTAAATACAGTAGTTTAAAGTCTACTTTAGAATTATATATGAAAATAATATTTGCTAAATAAAATACTCTTCTTAATAACCGAAAACATTTTCAACTTTTAAGCAGCTTTTACGTTGTACATATTAGGGATGATACACAGAAGCACAGTTTACCAGATGATGACTGCAGCCCATGATATCTACATCCGTTCTCAATAAACATTTAAATGGACATGCATTGTAACCTATGAGGACTGAGTTGAAATTCCTCGTTACCTGTTAATGGGTCCCGGATCCATAACGATACAACGTTTTGTATCTGTTTCATCATAGTATTCTGTGAAGGCGTGTTCCTTCCCTAATCCCCCTTAAACATGTTAGTTTTAAATATTTCTACGTTATAGATACAAAACTATAAATCTTAAGATTACAGCAAATAAATCAAACTGGAGATACAATGAAACTAACATTTCTCAAAAGTGGAATATTCATATTTCCTTATAACTTAACCTTTAACTGCCGTGTTGGAAACGTTCTTACTAGTATAATAATATGTACAAAACATCACTTGTTTAAATTCGTGTTCATGCATGGTGATAGGCTCAAATCCAGTCATGTCTATAAAAATATAAAGTGAAGTTACTTGCTCTGTCAATCCTGAATTTGATAAAACGATGACGAACGACGAACGAAATTAGATAAGAGATGAAATATATTATGCTATTGAAGAACATTTTAATAAAATGCAAATCCTCTATTTACGGGTAGCAAATATCAGACAAATAAACATGTATGAATACCTGTCAGTCAGACAGTTATTGTTGAGCCTAGAACGACATATGTACTACAAAGAAATCGTTGGTCTATCCATGTGACCTAGAACTCAGCCAGAACAAGCCTTTGAGGGCTTCTCTTCTTTCGTATTAACATTACTAATACTCGAAGTAATTCGATTATTCTTACTCACTTCGGCAAAACTATAAACTAAAAAATATATTTAGAGAGAAATTCTCCGCAATTAACAAAATTAAATTTAGTGTTTTGCAGTAACCCTATTAACATACCAATGTATTAAAACATTTAATGTTGATGATCTTCAAATACTTTGCTGTTACTGTCTTCTATGAATACTTATATCATTATCAGCATACCATGTTACGGTTATGGTGGTACAAAAAATTATATTATGTATATATTATAGATTATACAAGATATCAATCTTAAGATTAGCATTAAGAAAAAATCGGTATTGTTTGGTAAAGCGAAGTGTATAGATACCGGTGACGTCTACGACTACGACGACGTTTACAACTAAGAAGAAGGCGATCAGTGTCTATACCTATATAACACTTGTTTTGTTATATATTAACGTTTTTTACGAATTCTACTGTATTGAAGAATTGACGGTGTTATATAAAAATTACATAACACTGTCAATTCTTTTTTTCGGGCTGATGGCCGCTGTTAGGCCGAGGGCTTTTACAGTTTCACCGGGTTGAAAGGTGATTTAACGCTTATGGCGCTCAGTCGAGACCTTTATTAGTGGATAACCAGCACAAGGACCTCCGAGATGGAGCCTCTGCCTGGACCGTTACCCTGTTACGCGGAAGCGACTGACTCGAGGGACCGAACGTCGGCTGTTGCTTCTGGCTACCCATGATCTAAATTAATATTAGTATTATTATTAACTATCTGTACTACAATTTCGGAATGCGAAGGCACTGGAGAAGAAGTGGCTCAATAAATTCCAGCGACGCTTCTATCAGTGTTGACTGGTGAGAACCGGCCTTTGACATGGCGGTATCGGTATGAAGCTGTGATTCGTGATGGGATTGTAAGTGGCCGTACTTACAATCACTGCTTTTGGGTGTGTGACTGCAAAGTAAAAAGATTTCCATTTCGCAAGAATCACGGTGCACTGGTGCTCTTGCGCATGAAGTAATTTAGGATTACCTGAAGTCGGTGAAAGAGACGTGGGGAAGCTTGCACATAGATTGAGCTTGCGTACGTCAATATGAGTCGGATGCACGCTTTGTAAGGTGTAATTTTATTACGTAGTGACATTTTCTATTTTTAGTAAGGAACGTGTGCAAACGACCTAGGGTGAACGCTGCTCGACTCCGTATACGATTTATGTGCGGACTGAAGGCGAGTCTTTCATCTAATGTAACGCCTAAGTATTTGACTGTCTTTTCCCAGGGTGTTGGGCGATCAAATAGCTCTATGGTTTACATATGGTATCTGGTTTGAATCCAGACACGTAGAGGCCGGTGTCATCAACAAACAGGGCTAGCTCTACACTGCCACTGCGCAGTATATCGTTTGTGTAGAATGTGTAGAGAATGGGGCCTAGGACGGAGCCTTGTGGTACTCCGGCTCGAATAGGGTGAACCTCGGAACGCGTTCCCTCCACGCGATATTGGAAGGTTCGATTGCGAAGAAAGTCTCGTATGATTAGTATGAGTCGTTCTGGCACATCATTTCATACAGTTTGTACCGTTGCCCGTTGTGCCAAACCTTGTCGAACGCTTTCGCTACGTCGAGAAAAAGTACTGGTTTGGAAGCCCCGAATGAAATTGCTGTGAATATGCTCTATGATGCGGTACACTTGATGTGTGCATGAGTGTTGAAACCCGATCTTTGATGAAACTGTTCATTTATGGGTAGCCCTCGGGACAGCATAAAGTCTTTGAGGTGGGCGAGGCTGAGCCTTTCATACTTTACCCAAAGCTTTGAGTAGGCTTATGAGTCGACAGCTGGATGGGTCAGCTGGATGCTTTGAGGGCTTGAGAATCTCTATGACTTCGGCTTCGGCAACATCTTTCCAAGTGTTGGGGAAGGTGCCTTTGGACATGGCCGCATTATAGATTATCGTCAGTAGCTGTAAAATGGATATGGGTAGAAGTTTGACCAAATTGTTGATGATACCGTCGGGGCTAGGGGCCTTGCGTGATCGCAGGTTTTTAATTATAGACTCAACATCGGTGCATGTAACTTGAGTAACGGAATTACGAGGTGGTTCCTTAGTCATCCTATCGACCTCGCTGTCAACCATTGCAAGGTGAGCGGCGTCGATCGGTATGGTGCTAGGTGAGCATTGGAACTCGATATTGTCAGCCAAACATTCGGCTTTCACTTCATCTAAGACAGCGGGTGGTTTGTTTGGACGCGCTAAAGGAGGCATTGTTCGGGCGGTGCCTCTTTTTAGGGATTTGGGAAGTCACTAGAAGGTGAGGCGGGAAGGTTCGACGGTTGAGAGGTCGTTATACCATAGATCGTTCCTATACTGGGCTATGCGTGATCGGACTTCATGCTGAAGGGTAAAACCAGCCGGTTACTTTCAGTGGGATATAAGTCATGGGCCCGAGTTGCCGCATTCTTGCGCCTCATTAGGTCCTTTATGTCGTTTGGCAGAATCCATCGATGGTCATCCACAGTGGGAACCTGCCTCTAGCAGTCTTTGACGACAGTCTGAAAGTACCTTGCAAGGGTATGAACTGCGAGGTTCGTTTCGTTGAGTGAAGATATGTTGCTAGGAAAGGCATCTATGTACGGTGATTTGGCCTCCCTCAGGTTGTTGCAGAGTTTATGCCAATCAATTATAGTTATATAATGGAAGGTGAGGTTGGGGCGGAAGGCTCTTTTTTATTTTTTTTTACATGGGGAAATGCCTGCGTATACCAACCCCTGCGGGGGCAAGGATGGGTTTTGTTGGACTCGCACTGACTAAAACCCCTTGGTGTTCCTCCATCATCGTGTATGGCGGAGAGTTGCGTTGCCAACACCGACACTCCTCTCTCTCCGCGACTCTGTCTCGGCTGCTGAGGGCGGGGAAGACGACCTCGTTCCATCATTTCCGCCCCCAGCAGTCCACCGACACGCTTCCGAGGCGAACTCCTTACAAGCCCACCCGGAGCGGCCACTGCGCCTTCGGCCGGCCGTTTGGGTTCCTCTTTGCTTCACCTGCTTCATGGATGTTCAAGCTACGGTTACTAGGTCGTAGTCGAGTGCGTCGCTTAGCGAGTCTAAAGCAAGCCCAGGGGTTGATTTTTGATGCATTCCAACGAGTGTACATGCTATTGAAGTCTCCTGCCAATATCACTGAGTTTCTAAGGGGTAGGAGTGCCACGAAATCACTTCGTAATATAAGAGCGTCACGTCTGCAAGAAAGATTGATGGACGTGATTGAGATGGGGGCGTGGCCGGGCATGGCTAGCATATAGAACGAGGCTTCTAAGAAGGTGAGGGATGGCGGGTGGACGGGCACGTAGTGCAAGGACTTTTTGTAGTAAATAAAAAAGTGTTAAAATTTGCAATGTTTGGATCGCGAGTATGTGGTTTTAGGAATGTCTCTTGCACTAAGACCTCGTCGACTTGGTGTTCGCGAACGAAAATGAAAATTTCGTCACGTAGATTTTTTTAACCATTCGCGTTAAAAAAGGTGACGTTGAGGGATCGCGATTTTGCTAAGCTTTAAAATTGACGAACGTGGCCACTACATGTTGGCAGCGCACTGTGGCGGCAATTTTAACTTCTGGTTTGCCGTTACGAGTCCCTTATGACCTTTGCTGACCGGCATGTGTTGGGGGCTCGACGATCGCGACGCTGACCGGCATTTGCCACGTGAGACGGAATACTGTCAATCTCGCTAACGACACTACTAAGTTTAAATGCTTATACTAGGAATTGAATCACGCTGGACGAATGGTGAAGTCGACCTACGACCATAAGTTTCACATACCGTATCATTAGGGTCAGCGCGACATCGATACACCGTAATATTTTTTCAACGTAACACATTTTTCACACTTTGAATATCAAGCAGTACTAAGAGATCCTACTCTTGTACAACTTGAAGATCATCTCGGAGCGTATGAATATCAGCTCTATAGCGAAAAATGTGCTATATTATCTCACATATATAATTGATTACCTAATATTACATTCTTAATCACACACTATTTGTAAGCTTAAATAATACGCCTTAAAAAAGTGTTTCTTAGATTATTTTAAGATTAAATGTTGTTTTAAAATGCCTAAACTAATTCTTGGTTTAGTAACATGCCTAATAATCATGATTCACTTGATACTTCTGTAGCAGTTACGCATTCTGAATTCGCGGTATTGCTGTGTCTTAAAGAGGCTCTGATTCGTGGGTTGAGTGCCCTACTTTAATGCCAGACAAAATTATATTCTTGGTTTTGCGGTAACTTAAATGTTGTGGTAATTTTGCAATTAGTTATTGCATAGATTTCGTCACAGATGTGCTCGTATAAATTGGTGTGCACGTATGTATGTATAAATTATTAAACGATAATATAATTAAACAGTACAATCCATTCTATATTACATATTAGATTATTTTATATAATGCGTTGTTATAAAACGGTGGAAGGTCAAGGCCATGCGATCGATAATGTACAGCTAAAATAGGTGTGTACTTTAATACTTGTAATGTAATTTACAATTATATATAGATGTATTTTATACATTATATCAAGAGCTGTGATAGCCTAGTAACTTTTTAATTTCACGGTACGTGAACAAAACGGTGCCTGCACCAATGAAATTGTTAATTGCAATTTTAAGTGATGAATTGCCACGTGCATGGCGGTGAAGGAAAATATCGCGAAGAAATTACATCTTAGATATAAATAAAAACAAATTTCAAGACATCCGCAATAGTGAAGTACGACCATCCGCATTGGAGCCACGCGTCAGACAAATCACGCTCCAATGCGTTCTTACATAGGAGGCTTATGCCCAGCAGTGGGTTCTAAGGTGTTAATTTCAATTTGTTGTTATATTCTTTTTTATACATTGTATCATAATTATTATTATCTCAGTCCACTTTTTTTTGACTATTTATGAGGGATTCTCGGGGAAATCTTCAAAAGATACCCTGCGTCCTGGGGGGAAGACAGGGTTGTGTGAGATTTGTACTTACTAAAACCCACTCAGTGGCCTTGCATCGGCACCCTTATGCACTGAACCTAAGCACGTCCCAGTGAGGCTTTCCCTAGCACCCTCGTTGTTCTAAGGCAACCCGGGAACGCTCCGTGTTGCCGTCCTCCCCGGCTTCGCTGTCGATCAGAGTCCCCATCCTGATCGGTCGCAAACCCGTGATCCCCTTTTAATCGCTTTATACTATAGGTCTGGAGCTGGCCTATGTTGTTTCCCTGCTTAACATAATTCATGTTTCCTGATATTCTTTAACTGATAGTGACCTGATATATGGATAACCTGATAGTTTTTAACTCTCTAAGAGTTAAAAACAAACACGCAGTTAAAATAATGGTACTCACTTACGGTCTCCACATTTATAGTCAATGTGTTTTACCTAAGAATAAGGAATCCCTCGGCACCAGGATTAAGATATCTGCATTCATTCTTACGCCAGACGAAATACAGTAGCACTAAACTACTATTTAACAAAGCGTGGTTTACTCATGTTACAGGTAGTTTATAACTTCGACGTGACTACCATGTCATGATGGTATGGTTTGATTTTGATAAATTGCCACGAAACGTATGTTTCCTAAATGCAAGAAAGTTTTGAATAAATACCCGTATAATGTTTAATTATTTCATCGATAAACATTAATAAGAAATATATACCTAAAAACAATTACGAAAATAATGTATTATCGGATGTCCGATGGTGCAACAATGGCGGCTGATAAAAAACGCTAGCACTAAAATGAACAGGATATATGTTTCAATTAGCACGAAAATAGCCGGTTAAATATTTTCTTAAATGCGAATCTTTATAACAAATGTTTTCCTTACAAAGTTTCTAACTTCTTAACTCTTAATCCTGCGATACCAGGGCAAGGCTATACTTTTGAAAGCGTAATGGGTTTCAAGACTTTTTTTTATTGTATAAAAATAAAACAAAATACAAATTTTGTGTAATTTATATTTTACACAGAATCAACAAACTAAAAAAAAGCCAATAGTGTACTAATAAGTAAAAAAAAAAAACTAATATTATATGTTATGATATATGTCACACATCTATTCAAATTTACTCCGGCTAAATAATTTTAATAAAGCTCTTATTATTAATGTTTTAACTATTACGAAAATGCATGCATTTGTTCATTGCTCCAGTTACATTGCATATTTAACGAAAATAAAATAATTGAAAGTTTTGTGAAACCGTTGGCTAATTTTACGTAGAACTGACCAAAATTCGATCTGCTCAAAAACCGTTATGCGCTCTATATGCACTGTAATTATTTTTACAGAAACTATCACTTTTGCGATTTTACTTACAAATTATAAAGCACGGTATGATAACTCCGTAAGAAACTTATAATTCCGTAAGAACGCATAATTTAAAACTAGATCTTTTTATCTTTGAATATGTTGCAATACACTCAGTAAGTCCTCAGTATGTGACAGATTTATCAATGATATTAGGTTTGCGGAAACACGTGATATGACCGAGAAACGTGCGTTCATACGGTAAAGCAAAGAATAATCTATAAGTCGCGAACACGTTTGACAAACTCTAACTGCACGTTTACATATTCAATTTAAAATTTAATGGCCTTGTGAATAATGAAAAATTACTTTCATACTTCTAAGCTGCCACTTATATGTAATTAGAATGTAAAGTGTCTGTGTAACAATTTAACCACTATAAACAGACCTTGATGCTTTGCTCTACATTGAATATATAAATATTATGTGTTATAAATTGTCGGGGATGTTCATTCAAACAACTGATTTTTATACTATTATGTGCACTATATATATGTGCATAATATCTTTGTATTTTAATTAAAACTTAAATTTAAAAAAAACTCGTAAAATCGCATCAAAACCTGTGAATTTCTCGTAGATTTAGAATCAAAGTGAGAAATAGGGAAAAATAAAAATCTAAATAAGAAATCCGAAGTATTTCAAAAATTTTAGATCTTTTCATTAATATGATAGATATAAAAAAGATTTGATAATTTATAAAGGAAATGAAAATATCAGTATCAATCATAACAATAAATAAATTTAAATCAGATATAAAATATATCCAACATTAATCGCGGGCGTCTTGTACTGTTAAATTCAAAGCATAATTTTCTCCCTGACTTATCCTTTCTACTTTTCTAGATAGATGATATAGGCATACTTTGGTTAACTGAAGTTTCCGTTTTGTTAGCCCGTACGAAAAGCGAACTTTTTGGATATTGTATTTTCATTCAATTTTAGGAGTTGGCTCTCTTTTCACACTGCTATCGTATAATGATTTTGTCGAGTCAAAAGTATCAGTCAGGTTTATATGGAGAATGATTACACTATTTTTTAAAGAAAAAGACAAATAAGTGAGTACTTATTTACAAACATAACAAATCTATACAGATCTTTAGAGTGCGCCAAATAATGTCTTTTTGTAGTTCAATTACCCATTATAATCGAGATTCAGTCACAGTCTTGAAAAAAAACATTTCAAATTACTTTTATCTTATAATTACATAAAAGCCATTTCTTTAAAATGGCTTCTCTCAGTGCGTATTGCCACAGACAAAGGTAAGGAAACGGAATAGTAAAGGAAAAGAATATTACATCGGACGAAATTTACATCCGATAAAGGATAGGATCAGCAGGTTATAAAACTATCTCTAATACATTATGGAAAGCAACAGTAATTAGTAAAATATATCATATAGAATACTATTTGTATACAAATGTACTTACAATTGGATATTATTTACAGTAAGAAATAACACGGAGACAGGCATATCCAGAGTACCTAAAAGGAGCACCTGGTTTAAGCCAAGTCTCCTGTAGAGCAAAGATAAAAGGTTTATATTTATTTATAAGATAAATAATATCACTTTTCTTAGACGAAGCACTTCTACAGTTCCACTGTAGAGCTTTGGCTTGCTTGTTCATTATTAATATAATTTGGTAAGTTAACGATAGTGTCAATTAAAGCGGCAGCGTTGGACGGTGGAAGAATATTAGGCTGTGATAAAGTGTTAATGAGAATTTTAATTAGGTCTGCAATCGATTGTAATGTCAATTCATTATTGTTATTTGACTTTAATGCACAACCAATTCTGGGTGAGGGCATATCATAGTCCTTAATTAATTCTTGTGTATTTCTGTCATAACCTTTGGGAAAAAGACCTTTAAGAATAGATTTTGGTTTAAGAAAATGAGTATTTTTGTAAGCGTTACTCAAAGTCTGTTTATGAGGCATATTCAGGAGTAGAAAAAGTAGAAGCCCCGACGTTGAAAGAAGAAAGTAAAGCATCAGCATAAGACATTTTAGAAATAGGTGCATGAATTTTAGTTGCTTCAGCGTACGAAATACAGTTCTTGACCATAGTTTCATTAATGGCTTTTGGCGATCAAATTCTAAACATCTTTTACTTGTGGCAAAATGGGAACCTTGACCTAAACAGTATGCATCTTCCTCTAGGATAGAGCACTGGTCAGCAGTATGGTCTTGGCCAAACTTGAAACACTTTGGCTTTGACCTACATAATGCTTTTACATGACCAAATCTACAACAGTTGTAACACTGTATTGTGGGGAAAATGTAGTGTAGCAAATAAAAATTCGCTTAGGTAGCATTTGTCCATCAAATTTAAGAAACACAGTTTCAGTTGGCTTAAATTCACTGCCATTACTAGTAATGATACGCCGTCTCATACTTCTTACTTTTAAAATTAATATTTTCCGAAACTTCTTCATCTGACCACTCAGCAGGTATGCCTCTTACAACACCCATACGGGTCACATTAAATGTTGGGATAAAAACCTTATACCAAAGAATTTGCGTCCTGGTAATTATTAAAAGACACAGTCAGTCTAATACGGCCAACTCGTTTTAAGCTTCCGCTAATAATGTTGTGGATAGAATTCCTTTTTAAAAAACGACCAAAAGCAATAGGGTGAACTGTAACATTATCATTAGGAGTTTACTGTAAACTTTGTATATAAACAACATATGGTGCTGCATCACTTGCCTGATATGTTAATCGAGCTACAGATTCTGGTTTTTTGTACTGATTGGACGAATTAAGTTGCGAGTCAGTGAACAGGGGAACAGTACTAATTTGGGTATTGGTTTCCATGCCAGACTCCTCATTGGGAATTGTTACATAATAACCAACACCAGGGACTTCTCCGCCCCCAAGGTCATCAGACGGCTCCATAAGGAGCAAAAGTATATAAAAAAAACTTACCAATGAATCTTCTATAAATTACACTCTTAAATAAAATTTAAACAAATAAAACTAAGAAATTACAAATATATATGCGCAAACTATACTAAACTACTGATCCAAATCCAACAAACAAAATAAAATTTTATTAATAGTCGAAAAACGCGTACGTCTACAATCGTGTTACCCGCGCTTCTCTGATATCAAAGCCTTATTTCATTGTCATCTCATGTCATATTGCTAAAAGAGTTGAAATAGAAAGACGATGTCTATTGAAAAATGTATAAGAGATATAATATAATAACGATGAAGTTAATTATTTTTTGCAACGAAATGGATATGGTCCACAATATTTCAATTACAGGAAGGGATGAGATGATGAGGATTCCTTCCTGTCTTAAATAAAAATTTAAAGTGTTAATACCAACTGCCTACTAAAACGTGAAAAAATATAATGAAGCCAAAAGAATAGGGCACAGATGACGCACATATTCTTCAAGCGACGTATTTTAATATATGATTTGTGTAAAGTACGGAAATTATCATCAAGATTTATCTATGATTTCATTTTAAGGGATAACAAAAGCCTTATTTTCACTTATGTGTTTTTTTTATAATATCAGGAGTGCACAGTATACTTAATCATAAATGATGACTGCGGCATCCATCCAGGACATACGTACATCCTCAAGAAATATTCATGATGCACATGTCTCGTCACTCTTGACGAAGATGGTATGTACTCCTCACCGTACAAAGCACGGCCGCAGTATGCTGCTATTTTATGCTGGTATTCTGCAAGGGCTTGGCCCTTCCCTGCTTGAGCCAATTCATTTATTATCTTATGTAATACAGACAGTAATAGGCTCGTCTCTTTCTTCTATTTTATTAATTGTTTTTACAATCGAGTTTTTTGTGTCCCTTTATTTTTATTCTTTATTATTTAATGACGTGAATCACATGTTCTCATATTCCGTTCATCCAATAAGCTTATCGCTTACTGTAATAATAATACACAAAAGTAGTAAGAATTACAAATATGGTTCTCATACCTATATCCTGCGTAAGATGGATATGCCAACGCTTCCTGGATGCCGGATAAATGTAGGATGTCCGGTTTTTTAAGTTATTAACTTTACATATATTTTATTAGGTGTATCGGTGGTATATTAGTAGCTAGAACGTCGGACTCATGGTTTAGCGGTCTTGGATTGTTTATAGCTTACTTTTTAAGATTCTATTATACAAAAAATTACAAAGTAATATTTTACATCCAATGTCAAACACTAGGCTTGCAACTCTGGAACTTAAAAAGCTCCAAAACCAATGTGAACTATCTATCTCAATCTATTTGGATTATACAAAAACTACGTGACAATAGATCTAGATAGAGCTATTTTATTGCATTACATTGCATCGTATCGGAATACCTTCCCAAAAAATGACTTGAATCAATTATTGGGATACAATAATCTAGCAATAGTAGTAGCCTGTGACAACTTCTCAGTTAACGACGTAAAGCTGCCCTCTGCGCTGAATTCATAAAATATTTTTCCCACGAGTATTAAATGCTATGATGCACGATAATTATATTAAAACCGAAAGCTAATGGTTTGATTAGAAATATGTTTTTTTGTTATATAATAAATAAATGTTTAGCTTAACAATTGAACCTAAAACAAATTGTAATCCCACAAAATTACGTGGTCATAGACGGATAAAAATTAATTAATAAATATTAATTAATCATATAATCATCCTTATTGAAAGTAGTTTCATCGTTTTTTGTTAAAGTAATTAAAAAAGTACTTCAATTGTCGTTTATACTTCCTTGAATTCATTATAATTTAATTTCCGGTAATGAAAATTATAAAAGAAAATATATTATTTAAGCGCTAAAATTATTAATTAAAGTATTAAATTGTTTTAACTTAAAACAATTACGATTAAATGTACATTTCCTACTGGACATAATAACTAAAAATCGATAACGTATCAAATGGGCCACATAGTTATCGTTATTATTGAACAACTAAAGTAAGATTCAACATTTATTTGCAAATTTGTCCGTGGACTATTCTAATAATATTACTACTTAAGGATGGAAAATAAGACAATTCTTATATATCTTCAACATTTCTAAATCTACTGTACAAAAAAAGATTTTAACCTTAAACTTCTTACTTTTGCCTAAATTACACTCTAAGGAGATGAACAGTTGAACGTACGGTACCTTTCCTTTATGAAACTTCTTCACATCACTAGCCTCTGAGATCTACGTTGGGGATGTTTGCATGTATATTTTACCAGTTGATCGCCAGAACTTTATTAGCTGGCAGAGCGAATCATCAACGGGAGAGGCTGTATTCGTAACCATATAACATATTTCTCACACGACCAACACAACAAAGAAACATCAGTAATATTTAAAAAAATAACCATAAAGTCATCAAATATATCTTCACATCAATTTAATAACTTCGATTCATAATAATAAGGGTAACAGTTTTCTTAATCTTTCACTTACCACTAGGGAAACCGTAAAACTTCTTTTATTGATTTATTTTAAAACGGGTGACTCAATAATCTAGAGCAACTTTAAGAAACATATTATACCCAATTTTATACTTACAAGTAAATGTTATTGTATAATTATTTCAAAACCCGTAAATGCTTTACATCATGTCAAAATAGTTCAACGTGTAATTACCTGTTTAGCTGCTATGGTATTATCGGCTACCAGGTTGTTAACCAGTAGTAGGCTTAATATAAAAAAAAAGATTAATACAACACGCATACCAATGAAAACGTAATGAATGGATTCACTTGCGGCAAATAATTCAGCATATCATTGTAGTACGGCGGTGCGTCGCCACACAAGGCAGTCTCAGTCTCCTACGGCTCCATAGTTCTCAGTTGCGCCGCGCGCACCGAACCTCGCGCTCCGGTGTTCTGCACTGCGCTTATCAAAGCCCCCCCGCAGTCGGATCGATCCGCACGTCTTCCACTCCATGCCTGTGATAACGTATTCGCGGTCGTCCGCGTGACATCGCGCCTCCAGTGCCCTTACAGTGTTGTGACTTATTTGTGTTTCTCAGTTGTCGGTGTTTTTATTTATTTTTTCTTCCAAACAATTGCTGTTGATCTCATGGATGTAAGTTGTAGTATAAGTATTTTTTTTTAAATTTACTATATTTTACTTACTTTTATTATTAGGAATTTCACTGTATTCTTATTCATTTCTTCTCGTATTCACTTAAATAACCATATGTAAAGAATTTCCATAACAATCCACATGGCTTTAATAATATCTTAACAATCATATTTATAAGACTATATCAGAAATAATCATTTAATACTCCTCTAAAAATCCTCTTTTAAATAACTAAATTTTATTTTAGACTACATATTTTTTTTCCACAACAAACAAAAACTACCAGCACCGTCATTTTTTACTGCGTAAATATCAAGAACAAGCCGAGATCACTGACTTGGTGAAAACGAAAGACATTTCTAGTTGTTAAAGCGTCAAAAAACAGTCGTATTTTTACACTCAAATTCCGACATAAAAGAGGTACGGAAAGGGAACAGCTGCTATAAATGAAACAAACCAAGCTTCATTTCAGTATAAGATAATTTGCTTTGCCGAGTGCTGTATAACATGTGTTTGTTTAGTTGGAATACTTAATGCTAAGATATTATGTTGTATACTTAAGAATCAATATCCCATTAGAGAGCATTAAGGTTTTTGGTCATTTTTAATTTGGATAGACTTAATTTGGCATAGTCGTTAGAGTACAAGGTTACTGAATTGCGGAACCTTGCTTCAATGCCCAGCCGTGGAACAAAGTTTATGCAACACAAAACGTTGGTGTTAACCACGCCACACCATATTGTGGATGTGATGTGTGATCTCACGTCCCTGATTGCACCTGAACCTTCCGATCTTATTACGCATCCATTACATCGGAGTGTCTGAGTATTTACAAGAATACATACTGCACTGTAACATGACATACGCAGTTGATTTCAATTTGGTAACTTAAAGAGGACATCAATTGACAAGGCGAAGATCATGATTGGTAATTATATTCACTTCAAAACCTTTTGATATCGCAAGAAGTCGTAACAAGAAGAGTTAAAATAAATTTTATATAAACCTAAATCAAAATTATCCATAGCCGCCGAATGACGGACATTTTTATGTTTAAATATCTAACGATTCCCGACTGTCATTAGATTTATAATAAACATAGGTTTGTCTACGTTCCCTGTGATTATCTTACTGGGAACTCGGTGCATTTTCTTCTCATGCAGGCTTTTTATTTGAAGATAGTATACATGCTGTTAATGATGCCTATGATACCGTTAACGTGATTGCTGACAACTGACGACATCTAACAGTGGTAGAGCTACACTGCAGTTTCTCTCTAACTGCAGAATGAATGGGTCAGCTCAGGTCAGCCGGGGTAGGACCACGCCCTCACAGAATACCAGCGTAAAATAGCAACCTAATGCTGCTGTGTTTCCTCTGGTGAGTGTACTGGATCCGGAGACCTTTATTACGAGGCATTCCATCTCAGGCCTCAAGGGTAACAACGCATCAGCATTATGTAGATGTCATTGGCCGCAGGAATCACATACCATCAAGTGAACTGTATGCTCGTTTGTTACACTCAATGTAATAAAAAAAAACTGAATGTATTATTGTTTCTTACACTTAACAAAAGTTGACAAATGTTTTATGATTTAAAATTTTGCAATGGTTTAATTTTAAATCCATTATACTTAACGAACTAAAATCAACGCAACAAAACCCTTAATCCAAAGCTGGATTTTATCAATAGATTTTTTATATTCCGAGTTATGTGCTAGAGTCAGTTTTAAAGGCAGTCAACACATTTGCGACTCCTCTGGTGTTGCGGATGTTTATAAGCGGTGGTAATCACTCACCATCGGGTGAGCTGCTTGCTCGTTTGGCAACTTTTCTATAAAAAAAGGTCACGTTTCATCATGAATGGGTTGGCTCGACTTCAGAAAGACCACGCCCTAACACAATACCAGCATGTACTTACAGCATAACGCCGGTATGTTTGTTACGTTTATAAGTAACGAGGTAATCGATCTTTAGGGATATATGTATATGCCATGGCCAGCAGTCATTACATGCCCTCAGGTGAACTGTGTGCTCATTGGTCATCCCTAATATTATAAAACAATATTGTGAATTAATAGAAATAGACTTCATTGAAACCGTGATAATGAATCGGTAATTTTTTTTTATAGAGGCTCATAAAAACTAAATCTGTAAAACTAAATTAGTGCTGTTTTAAACACAACTTGTCAACAATAAATACATTATGTAGGCCATGATATTAAGATTAGCGATGGATCATTTACACTTGAACACTGAAACTAAACCGAATGACAGTTATTAACGACAACACATGTGGGTTTATATGAAGAAAAAAAACGTTTTCATACGACAGATTGAGAGGAGTGCTCATTGCGAACACAAGCAATATTGCGGCCGCGTATGCGACCCGAATGCCATCCGACCGTTTCGATTTAATCTGGTTAATTCGTTATTAAGTATTATACATAAACGTATGCAATCTAGACGTCCTTCATTTCGAATAAAATAAATGCCTTTCCTTTTAATGTGTTAACACCATTCGCTACCTTGTTTAATGTTAAAATAATTAATAAGCGCACAAATGAAAAACATACACCCACATATTAAGAGATTTAAATAAAAATTATATAATAGAACTCTTTCACAACTGTTCCATTAGTTACGCATTTGTAGAATCTGTCTCAATGTTCTTGACATTAAATTCTACCAAGAAGCTACTACGTTGCTAAATTAAACATAGTGCAAGCTTTGATGAAAGACTAGATGCGCCTTTGTGTGTTAAAATTATATGATATTAATTTGTTAAATTAAATACCCAACTGTCGTGACAACTTCTAGGATTGATTCCCTGCTGATAAACAATATACACAAATTGTTGGTTTTGGGGACTCTTACTTGGAACGTATTGTGTGTATGTTCCGAGTCCCTGACACTACCTGCGAACCTTCCACCGATTTTATTGCGCAAGCACTATTGTATTTGGGATGGCCCACTGCATTTGCGAATGTTGCAATCACTACAATATATCCTATTCAGTTAATATAATTACCAGAGCATATTGCCGTCTTCGAAATCGATCGATACATGCATATTTCAATGCGTTATATCACTGTAATTTAAATGCAAAGCTATATCTCTAGATAAGTAGGCTTGATATAATCTACTTAAGATTTCTATTAAGTTTTTTCACATTTAGATAGCGTTTTTGTAGAAGACGTTTTGCAACCGCATCTGCAATCTAATTTAAAACAGTACAGAACCCGTTAGAACAAGTTAAAAAGCTATAAAGTCACTACATCTCTTGTGGTTTGACTTGTCTTTTATCGATAATCGGTATTTGATTAAACCACCCGATAAGGTTAAATCGTTTTAACAACTTATTTATTCTGGCTGCACTCCGCGTTCGTGCTTAGGGAAGGAATTTGCATTCTTAAACATTGTCCTTGCGCCATCCTGTTTTCATTAAATGTATTACGGTAGTTTCCTTTTATTATCGTAACAAGAAGTTGGATTTTAAAGCATTAACTATTCATTTATGACAAAATATGTACTCATATAGAATAATTTATAAACAATTAATAAACCAAAGCTTTGAATGAGCATCATAAGAAGTACCAAATAAAACAAAACAAGACAATCGCTAATAAAATCAAAGTCATTAATTGTTCAAATAGGCTCTATGACCGCCTTTACATATCAATTGACAATTACAATAAGAAACTTGGCTTAGTTTTCAGCTTTAGTGTTTTAATGCCTGCAATTCTGAGAGGAAGGACCAGGTAACTAAGTCTTTTGTAAGATTAGTTAAAAAACCGGCAAAGTAAGTTTAAAAGACAAAGTGAATTTACAATTATGTTAATTATATTAACGTAATATAATAAGATCGAACTTTAGCCTTATGCAGACCACATACACATATATTCCCACGTGGGAATCAAGCTAATCACGGGAGAAATAAAATACCAGGTTGAATTGACCGGTCGTCACAATCAGCACTTGTTCACGAATATCTGTACACATCTGGCAGAAATAAATAAATACCTTAAAGAGTGTAAAACATTGTTCGAACTTGCTTACTTTAATTATACGAAGTTATGTCAAAGTTCGATTTCGTAATAAACACGATTGTTATTCCAAATAGTGAAAAGACATGCATAAAATAATAAAGTATGTGATTATCATTAGATATAATTTCTATCATATAACAATACCGATGCCTGGTCGATATCAACTACAGTGATAACTTTTGATTCTTACCAGATGTGACAATGCCCAAAATATATTAACACCCTAAGCATTCGCGCAAACATTGAGGCCCTCATTTAGTTTTTCCCTTATCCCATGTAATGTTTGCGTAATAAAATCGAAGGACGGATACATACATTGTGTTGAGGTTACGGGGTGTACACATGATACACCTAAATCCATAACTATAATTAATAATTTGTGACCAACCAATGCATCTCGACTGTTATCTATGACAAATGAACCAGATACTCTGAACATCACGCCGTGCAACAATCTAATAAACGTCTAGTTAATCATTTAAACTTATTAACAAATAAAGCAGTTAAAAATAGTGTATTAATAAACCTTCGCCGCTTAGTCGAAGAATATAACAGTTTATTAATTCATGCAATGACCGGTGAACCGAGTTGCATAACTGATCTAACTTGTTTCTAAAAATTATCTTTAACATTTATCTAATATTTAATTAACCGTGTCGATTAATATGATTAATTAGTGAAGCAACTTGACAGTTAAAGTGTTGGTATATTTGGAAGTTCCTTTTGACTATATAAAATCACTTTCAGTGTTTCAATCGCTGAAATAAAACAAATTATTTAATTACCCTATGTAAAAATTTATTGTATCGAATTACTTAAAGCTGGTTCATAATTAATACATTTTTAATATATTATTTTTATGGCCGTGTGGTATCAGCGTAAAAAAGGAAGGAGGAGGAGGAAATTTGAATTCTGTCGTGATGTATGATGTTTAAACTCACTGAGTGAATTGAATCCGGACAACTCCTAATAAAAATATAAATAACAAAACAACAGAACAAAAATACATAGAGATGCAACATCTCTCAATCAAGCCGATCGGAAAATCATCAGGTCATCAAAGATTCGAGCTGCTCTTCGTTGAACGCGATCAAATAGAAAGAGCTGGGAACTAGGATTTACCATCCAAGTGGCTGCGCATCTGAACGTCGCTCAATATGTCAACGCCAAGGATTCCGTTACTAGCTGAAGTGTTTGCAAGTGCAGTGTTTTCAAAATTAGGAGATGCGCCAAAGAGGTTGTTCTTTTAGCGGTAAACGCGTTAACTTGTGTCTTCGTGGGAGTAAATTGGACTAGATTTTGTCGGCCCCAATCTGAGACTTTGTTAAACAAAGTCACAAGTCACCAGTGCTCGTGGACGTGTTCCAAGGATATAATGGTGCGACCAGTGTACCAGCGCATCCCCTGTGCTGTCGTTCGAATAGCAATAAATGTTACTAATTTGCAACGTATCATTGATATGGAGAAGAAACAAGGTGGGAGATAGCACACATCCTTGGGGAACACCAGCATTCACTAGTTTGGAGTGGGAGCATGCACCATCGACTAAGACCCCGATGCTATAGTTCGTGAAAAAATTGGTGACTCACTTGCATAATTATTCAGGAAGCTCATAGGAAGGAAGCTTCGACAGAAGCGCTTTCAATTTGCAAAGTACAAAAAATTGTATACAAGTAAACAGGCGTTTCAATTTCAGTCCTCAGGCATGACAAAGCACCTGTATCTTGTATATTTGTTGAAGATTGATGTAGATGTGATAATAGAACTGTTCTTATTGTTCACTAGTGCCTAATAGCCTTAAAATAAAAACGTTATAAGGCTCATCCGGCGGAGTTCATTATGAACTCTTGATAAATTATAAATTATAATTAACAATATTACCAATATTAGTACAGGGAATCTAATTTAGGTCGTTGCTTTCTATAAAAATAAAAGTGTTGCCCAACCAGTCTCAGTAAATTAATTTAAATTAAGTAAATTAGTTCAATAGCTACATGATCATCATCCAATGATGATGATCATGATGACTATGTAGCTATTGAACTAATCCAATAATAAATTTGCCTTATGATTGAAAATTGGAAAACATTAATGCTATATTTCTATTTCTGATAAGTTCACACTTGTATCTACATAATGCATGTTGGTGATCAGAGTACAAGTGGTTTTACTAAGAAGCTTTTAGCAACATCTGTGATTGATTCATTCATCCTTAACGATGAATAATAATAAACGTATGGTTGTGTCGAACACTTCATTAGTCTTCCAAGCCCCGAGGTCACCTTAAAAATTACTAAGGTGGGTGTAAAATACGAAATTGAGACAAGGTTACTAACATGTTTTTATTTTTTACTGCGTTTTTTACTCACCCGTTTGGTGGGCATAAAAAATTACTTTTATTATATATATATATATATATATATATATATAAATAGTTGTTTTATATATATATATATATATATTTATATATATATAACAACTATTTCTTAGTTCACCCAAACCCGAAATTCAAGAACATGTGATAAAAATATATTGTTCCTAAGATGACTATCGAGCCCAGGCCCCAAAATGCAGCAGCCAAATACTTTCACTAATAGGCAGCACTCTCACCACACGGTAGGTACCAATACATAGTACTTTGTTCGCGCTTTTACCAGTACGCACTTAATCAATGAGTTATTTAACACAAATAATTAGTTAAGCTGTGTCATTTGATTCACCACACATAAATAATAGTGTAGCCAGAATTATATCCTGGTCTTAATTACGCAAAGTTATAATGATCATAATTAAGATTCTCCTATCTCATTAAATATAATGGATTACTTTTTATACTCGTTCTAAACATAATTGCTTGTAAAGCAGACGAATCAACAATTTAAACCCGATGCATAAGGCCGGAAGCGGACTGGTTCCATCCAAGTGGATATTAAACATTAATTGCTATTGAAATTTAAACTAAAAGATCGTGAGCAGTCTGTCGTCGGTGGGAGAATGCTTTTTGTGAACCCATTACGTGTATTAAGTAATACCGCGACTTTCACTGGACACAACTTGTTATTACAAACGAATTATCACGCAATCCTTTTAGGTAACACGTGTTTAATGAACGCTCATCAAGTTACGGTACCCTAGGCTCAATGAAACATAACCACTGTGCTCCATTGACTTATACCTTGTGACAGTATTTGATATCGTAACAATTCATAAGTAGACACAAAGTAAAGAGATGTAAATCATTTCTTTTATTACATCACTTTAAAATAAGTTTTGAAGTATCGGGTTATTTTGCGTCATGTTAGATCATTAAACTTTTTAATACTACAGCTGATTCTTCATTTTTCTACGCACGTTCGCTTTATCGAGAAGCAAAAAGTGATTAGAACTTTATTAATCATCTTGTACGTAAAAAGCCGCTAGCGCTACTGTCAAGATCGATTAGGATGATTATCATCAAGCTTTATACATATAAGCCTTATACTATAACCGGCTTTTAACTCTCGCTTCTTAAGGAACATATTTAATATATGTAGTTATATATCTTAATCTAAGCATTATTTTGTCACAATTTAATATAATATGCCCTTTGTTTATGTTGAATCAATTATCTCTAAAAACTACAGTATTATCCGTTCAACAGTTTTCGAACATATACCTAAATAAACAAACGGACAAAAAAGACCACTCCTATAAACTATGGATTAGGTTTAGTGACCTTAAAAGGTGGATGGAGTTATTTATTAAAAAAAAATTAGTCAATGTTAGTCAGTTTTAGTTAGTTGATAGTAAGTTTAGTCAAGACAAAGTAAAAAATAGTTTTAGAATGGTATCTCTATACTAGATTAGCTTAGAAAACATCTATAGGTTTATAATGTTTGTTGTAGTTTGCGACGTAATATCAATTCCATTACCACACTAACGACTAACTTTCCTTAATAATATTTATAGAATATAATTTCACATTAGTTTTAATAAAAGATTTGAACAAAAGTTAATGATATGCTAATATATGTATATGTGTTCTAACTTTGCGGTCGAAGAGTTTTATTTTAACGGTAAAAGAAAGCAATTAAATTTACTCTATTTACGACTTTGAAAGTAATAAATGCCATCTTTATCAGTTTCTGAAACATAAATTTGTTATGTTCTGTACATGTTGACGATACAGGTAGAAAACCCATGGGATGGGTACGGTCATCGGTGTATTGATACTAACGCCGATCAGGTACCTCGCAAAATATCTAATCTTATTTATGCGCCATTCTTCGATAATAGGAATAAAACAAATGAGAATTAAGTATATATCTTGTATCATCCTTCAAGTATCTATATCTTAATATATACTTATATATGCTATAGAAATACATAATAATAAAAAATCTATAAAAAAAATATCCAATGTTAAGATGATTCTGTCAATCTGTTCTGAATCTGTATCTGTGTAATATTAACAGTGGTAAAACCACATTGCTGCTTGTAACTAGCTATCGCATGAATAGGTTGACGCAATCGGAGATAGGCTATACCTATATATTATCATCCTAATACCAGCGTGTAATAGAAGCATAAGGCAGCAGTGTTTTGTATGGTAAGCACTAAAATAAAAATCCGGCAACTATAATGTGGCATCAAGCGAAACAACCCGTGAGCATGTTGATTCTTTGTTGCGAATGGATGTCCTTACCATCAAATAAACTGTGTGCTCATTAGTCACTCTTAAAATGAAAGAAAAAATGAGAATTGGGATTGAAATTACAAAAAAATCATAGTATTGGACGTTTTTACAATAAAGCTTCACTTATTCCGTGACCGTGAAGCATAACGAACGGCTTAAGACTATTACTTTAATTGCTGGATTCTTCATATCAAACGTGGAACAAATCACATCTCACCGGTGCGAGTTCCGGATAGATATATCATGATTTAATCTACTTATTTTTAAAGGGTAAATGGAATGCGCATTTACCCGGTATACTCATAAATACTGATAGACTATAGTGATTCTACAGGTATTGATGTATAAACTTATTTACGTTATATATATATAATATATATTACCGAATAAATTATATAAGTCATGGCAAATATTATATTTCTTACGTTACGTTTAAATAATCATGCATTTGTAGTATTATTTGAATTTGATTAGACTGAAATATCCAATCGGTATTTTTATCGCTTAGGAATAAATGTAAATATCTAGTCTCAGCACGACACGCATTCTGCGTTATAAGTCGTAACTGTGCTGATTCAGTTTAGGAGTCGATGCACTTTCATTTTTCATTATTGTTGCTTTTCTAATAGCTTGTTTAGATTATTGCTCAGAATACAGGAATATGAGCGGTTGCAAGGTTTTTGAACCTATTTATTCAACACAGTTCACCAGATGGTAAGTGATTCCTGCGGTCCATGACATCTGCATTCATCCTTGACAAGGAATCATAATGCAGATGCGTTATTACCCGTGAGGACTGAGATGGAATTTTTCGTCACCACGTAAAAACCACGTAATAAAGTTCTTCGGATCACTACACTCGCCAGACGAAACACAGCAGCATTAGGCTGCTATTTCGCTATACTATACGCTGTTATTCTGTGAGGGTGTGGTCCTACCCCGGTCAAGCCGACCCAGCTCATTCTGCAGCTAGAAATAAACTGCAGTGTAGCTCTACCATTGTTAATTTTTTTTCAACGAATGTAAGATAATCTACGTATATTTAAAATGAAAGTTTACATCATAATTATTTCAAGCCATAACTTTTCCACTTAGTTTTTTCATTATACTCGAATGATAGTTATTATTCGAGAAGTTAATTGACTAAATATTCGTCAATACAAAATATAATATAAAAGTTGACACCATAGTAAATTTATACCATAATTATAAAATTCTAAAAATTTGATTATAACTTCAAACATCAATTGGAAATATTGTGTGTATATATTTAATTTAATTTCGCTGAGATTGTTCATTCTTTAGCAATTCTATACTATACAAGCCATATCTCGCTTTAGTGAGTTCTAGTCTTTAAATGCTCGGTTATTCCGTTATAAATCCATTTTAACGATTAATTATGAAACACCACGCACAGACTATAAACATAAATCATTCCGGTATTGAACGTATTACTCTTCTTGCTCTCTTCTTTATCATTTCACGTTTATTTTAAAGCTCGTATATTGAATGAATCATGTTGTCTCTTTAAGATCCGATTTTGTGACAGGAAACATTTTAGTATCGCAGTCCATCGAGTTTGTTTTACGACTATTACTGCCGATTAATGTCTACCGTCTTGGTTTAGTTAATTTACTTACGTTTGATTCGCTCTGAGCGGAGTCTTTACAACGATAACGTTGAGCGTAACTATCTAATCAACTTGAAGGGCATTGACCCTGTTATCTATTCACCAGATAATGCAAACAATGGATAAAGGGATGAACAATATAGAGTGATAGTTACCGTTAGTGTGACGTAATGCTTTGCTTGGTGTAATAAAAGCTCTAATTTCAGATATTCCACAATTACAAACTGTATATCTATTGTTTGCTTACAATCAGGTGTTTAAGTAAACGTGGTAAACTTTTATTGAGGCTCGTTTTGTGCTAGATAATAAAGTTGGCGGTAAGGTCGGGAGGCATTTCTTGTCAATGGCGGCGTCCGCCTTCAAGTGTGTACGCCTCGGATGCCCGCCCACGCTCTTGTAAATCGTGCGCTTAACAGTACATGAGACAAATTGTCCGTGTAATGTACATGCACTCATTATATTTTATTAGTTAATATTATTGTTTCCTTCGCCGTGCCATGACTGTCTCTATAGAGTTTTGGTTTATTCTGTAAAGAGTAGAGGCTGTATGTAGCCAAGGAGCGAAAAGGTACTTGCATGAATAATTACAAGATAGATCGTGCACTACTGGAATTATTTTTATTGAAATGATATCGAATTCGGCAAAAGGGACCTAAACTGTCCCGAGTATAATTATAAACTTTAAATGCTTTCATTAATACATGGTATTGCATTACCAGCGGCCATCGGCCGATGCTGGTATTCGTCTGCTGAAAGTTGTATGGCACGAAAACTGCTGCTGCAACCCCTGTGAACGAAGAACGGCGACGACAACAGAGGGGGGCGATATACAAACCGAGGGCCCCGCTTAGGAAGGCCTCGGCTCAGATCGCTATCGTATAAGGGTGGGTGGAAAGGTCGATTTTAAAAGTCGCGAAGTTCACAAGTGAATCTCGTGTAGACCACTGAGGCTTATTTGGCTAGCAGACTTTTTGTTATTGAAGTCACAACTACGCGTCTACTGCTGCGCCAAATCTGACCATCCCAATATTAGTCTAGTTTCCATAAAACGAGATGAGTACCAAACCAAAAAGATAAACCACGGACATTGATTGTCAAGCTAATTTCCATCCGTAACTATAGAAATAACCACCAAACTTATGAATATTCTTGGAGCACTGCAAACCTTAGCCGCTGCCACAAGCGAAGAAGTAATATATAACTTCGATAAGGTGATCTCATCATCTCTATTCACGGGTCTTCTAGTCGCGAATTTATTTTGGTGAAACATAAGAGGCCTATGGGTATATCTAAAAGTAAGATAATTCAAAGTAAAATGAAATACATATGTTGACGTGATACAAAAACAGCAAAGAAAATGCAATTAGGCGTTAATAATAAAATAAATTATATGTAATATAATTGCATTGATATCCACGCAACGACATAAACGTATACAATAATAAAGTAATAAATTACCACTCAATTAACTTTTAATTACTCGTGACAACCGTTATGTGTTACACTTAGCAAATCTTTGTTCCATCCAACATTGAGTATACTGGACAAATGGAACACGCCACTAACTTAAACATAGTACGTTTGCAGAAAAGTGGCAACTCGTTAAGTCGTTTCGCTAGAACACGCATGCGGGCTACGTAGGTTTGTGTAGTTTAGAAATTATTAATTTACGGAGAGAATTTCCACTGCGATAATTATATTAGTATATTAATAACTTAATGAGGAGGTTAAGTTCTATTGCTTTACTTTTATTCAAAGTTCTGTCAAATTTTCAATAATAGAAATCGATTTGCTTGTAGAAAATATGAAAAAATAATTAAGCTTTTAAATTTGGTAAAAATAAAATTTCTATTACTTCCGAAGTCCAGATCCTACATTCTAATAACAATCTTAGTCACTGTCATAATCGATTTTTAGGTTCGATTATATATTAGTATTGCGTTTTCACAACTCAAACGTTCAAACGTTCTATATTTTTTTATCCACACTCGAATACTAATAAAAATATTATGTAAGGCTGTTCAGTAACCGATAATCGATAGGTAGGTGTTCCGACAACTAGTTGCTAACCTTGCAGACGCCAACACATATAATAGACACACAGAATAGTATATATTATAGATTACAGATTTTTAGTCGGAAGAACCATGCCACAGCCATAAACTAAAAGTAGTTTAAATATATATTAATTAATAGTTACACCGTAGAAAAATAACACTTCATAAAAACTTATTCACATCGAATAGGTTTTTGTTCATCTCTTGAGTGAAAGAAACCACGAATCACGAGGCATCCCTGTTATTCCCTAAAGGTGACATCATATTACATAGCGGGGGTACACACATAAAAAATTAAAATCGTCTTCACTGTTATAAACTGACGGACACTGCGCCAATTATATCGTATCATCAGTATACACAACACCAAGTTTCACAAACGGCAGCTATTAAATTAAAATTTATTTAACATTTTGTATACAATGTTTCCCAACATATTTTATAAATCAAACAAAAGAACTTTGAAAAAGCGAACCGCTACACGCGTTGCGCATACAAAACTCTCGTCTCTCAACAATACAATTGTTTTTCATCGCTAATATTTGAATAATAGTCCTTGGCAACAAGAAATTTAAAACTAACATTTATAAGAATGAAGTCAGAATGAAAATAAAAAATAAGATTCACTCTACACAAAAGATTTAGCTTCTATAATACGCAATCATTTTCAGTTTCACGCTTTGCGCCCACACACAATGCAAGATGTGACTAATCTGGGAAACGAAAGCAATTATCGGTTGGGATACAATGATGTTATAATGTACAAAATCATTGTAAGGATATAAGTAATAGTTGCTGAATTGAGCAATATGATATCCTTTTATGTTTTTCTCAAACATACAATAATATAAACGTTTATAACTAAATGCATATTGTTTTTTTTATTTATAATGCAAATAAAAAATTAGGCCATGGCTGACCCTGAATTTTTATTGTTTTCTAGATTTGTATACAAAAAAAATTAGATATAAAATAATTGACCGAGTTTTTTTAGTTTTGTTTTTTTTTAGTGCAGTGTAAATTGTAAAACGTTAGTAGGTAAGTAATTTAGTTGTGAGGACCAATAGGCAAGATTTTGTCAATGAGTTTCCCTATTTTATATGCTAACGTACAATTATTCACAAGTCAGTATTGGCGCCCCCCACGTACGGTCTAAGCCGTCACACATTTTTCATGGTCAAGTTCACGATTAAAGGTGCACAGCACTTGCTATCTCTATTTTACATGATTAGATTAGATTAGATTATAATAGAATATAGAAATAATAATAAAAAAGAACTCACATATCACATATAAATTTGTTTCTATTTCTAATATTCAACAAGCAGAATAAAATTATTTATTAAGTTAAATAGCAGACATGTCTTGGGAATAGAAAATTAAATATTAAGTATTCATTTCCATTCTATAAAACGAAAATAAATTGAAGATGATGGAACTATATACATTGGAAATATAAAAGTTTTGTAAATGTAAAATTTAAATAAAAATCGATGTCAAATGGTTGCTTGTTGCTTTTCTTTCAAAAACAGCTCTGATCCCGAAAGGGAATTCCGGTTTGTGACTGAAATAACTAGAGCACGTGTGGAAATATCTGCGGAAGTGAAATATTCTCTTTTGGCGTATATAACAACAAGTAATAGATTTCCCCTTTGAAAACAAAATAACTAAAACACTTTATGGCCATCATAGTTTTTATTCCCTTTTAATAGCACTTCTAGAAAATATTTGTGGCTATAGTATTGTTTTTTTATAGTGTTATTTGTAATTCACAAACAACAGAGTAAGCAATTACAATTTAAAAATTAGACGCAGATAGTAAACTGTATAGATTATTTCTTTGTTTATACTATAAGTCCCTATTTAACAAAAGCGTAGTCCCAAGTTCATATTACTTAAAGTAAAATGTCCCCACTACAAGACCTATAACAAAGACGAACTTGTTTTTGGAGGCATCCAGGTGGCATTAAAAAGCCCTTTCTAAGGTGGAAATAAATCTATTTGTTCTCGAGTCTTAGGTAACCATTAACCAGTCTTTCAATGCCGGCCACTTGCACGCTGTAGCAGATGACCAAAAAACAAACCTAAGTGATGGGATGGATTGTTTTATTTCCCATCCTTTGACGCCGTTAGCATTATATATATGTATATATATATATATATATGTATATATATATATATATATATATATATATATATATATATAGAAATATATATATATATATATGTATATATATATATATGTTTTAAATTGTATATCATCTTGATAAATTATTGCAAAACGATAGCTAGTTTTAGCAATGGTAAGCGTGATATTGCAAATAAAATATTAGTAAGGTACAATGAGGCGGTTTGATGGGCTGGGCCGGAAAGAATACTATTTAACAGAAAACAAATGTTATAGCAGTACCACACTGGTGTTGTGACATGTTTTAAGTAAAGCAGATGTCCAAATATTGTTAAGGGAAAGTTCCATCCTAATTTTTAGTCGTTCATCTATATACGTCATCTAGAAATCAATCATGACTTCTAAAGACTTAATAAAAAATAATGCAACACATAGTACATAATGTCTTTATCACCTCTATATTAAAACTACAAGAAAAGAAACAATATATATGGGAGTCAAAACTAAATAGCTGGTCGACTATTAACAAATCACTGAACCCAAATGTATAGTTTTTAGAATGTTTGTTTATTTGTTACCTATGCTCGAATACTATTAGACGTATTAAGATACGGTTTTCGACGTATAGCAGATAAATTTTCTAAACTAAAAAATGCTAATGAATTCTTACATTTTCGCGAATACTACACATTAAATAAAACTAATTTTCTGGGTTTTATCACCTATATTTTACTTTTTTTAATTCCCGACGTCTCGATCATGCTTACTGGGGGGACTAAGGCGATTGACTTCTTACTACTGGGCTACCGTCAGCTTATAAATATTAATAAACTAAAACTGAGAGCATAATGTAATCATAGTTCAAATCAGCTATAAGAGAATCATCTTAGCTATGCATTGTAACATATATAATAGGAGAAAGCCTTGCACTGAACGTGTTATTTCATTTTTCAGTGAACTGTCGCCTGCGCACGCCACCGCAGAGCGCTTGCTCCATGAGCATTCCTGGCATGAGGTGAGTCATAAGAGTTATTTATAAACATAATAGAAGTAATACGGTAATACACACGTTCACTACTGCACACATTCTAGCTATTGGAAAGTGTTTTAACAGTTATAATAGTATAGGGTCTAAAATATCTTTAATGAATACAAAACGGGGATATCCGCGAAAGTAATATAAACATAATTGAACTAATCTCTAACGTCATAATATCTTTATTATGATAAAACTGTTAAAGATGAAAACCTGCATATTTTAAAAAAATACCTTTGAGAATGTTAAAAATACGCAAAAAAATATATTCTGCCCTATGTCTTATAAGTATACAGTGTAGAATGGGATGTTTCATATGAATAAAACATCGAATAACCAAGCTAAAAAGCAAAAAATGCTAAATAATTTGTGAATTATGAAGAAGTAAAAACTATGAAGCGATTTATACGATCCAAAAGATCCACTAGTCGCAAATACTAATTGTATTTTTTTAAATATGTAGTGTACATAATAAACAAAGTAAGTACAAAAAAAAATTATACAGGGAGAAAGCTTAGCAAAGCTACATAGTTATATTTTATAAATGATATTAAAAAAATAATACAGCTTTAAGATTATATATGTCTCGGTCTGATCCTAAAATTAGACATATGGTCATATCAATGGTGTCATTTCATGAAATATGACACCCTGTTGGTCATGTCATGTGAAAAAGACCAGTCAAGGAATAACAAATTGATATTTGCGTCTGACGGATGATCAGTTCATCATGAAGTCAAATGATTGACCGCATCGTAGATTACTCATAACATGCGCCAATATAAGTAGGTGCTGATAACGCTTTATTAAAATAAATACTTCATGACAACTGCCACTAATGTCCATAGCAATAAAAGAAGTGGAACATCACGACGGTTTTTTATTGTTAAGTTATATAACGAATTAAAAAAAAGTAGGATGGCAAACCAACGCAGTTTTCATAAATATTGTGGTTGTTAAAAATCGAAATAAAAAAATTAGATATTTTTTTTATTTTTTACAATATAACATTATTTATATAAAAAGTGCAGAATCCTAAACAAACAAATCGTTATAATCCTAATTAGAGTCAATCAAATACAATTAATAGGGCTATTTAATCTTAGCGCGCATAGAAATTAAATGAATTAAACAATACACTTATTTGAAACTATCACCGCGCTTAAAGTTGATAGCATTCATAGTTTAAAATTGTAGGGAAATAAGAGTATCATTAATCATTTGCCGTATGAAACTTCTTAGATTATCTAACTTGTCTTTAGAGCGGTCTCCATCCGGGCAGTGTTCCTATTAAACGTCAATTACACAGGACGAGTAAACACTAAAGTGTCATGTTTGAAATAAACGTGCCGAGACTACCGCAGTGTCATTCATAGGAAAACAACTTTTTCTTTAGGTGTAAATGTTATCTCTTAGAGACAAATGCAGCTACATGCAGTATTATCTCGCAGTCATGAGCTCACGATTAGCAAAGAATACCATACTCATATTAGCACCGCACACCTGCTTCACAAGTCAATGTCAATGGCCGTCAAATGCGAAGTTGTGTCTCGTACAAGCCCATTTACTCATTACAAACAAAGCTTCTAGTGTTAATGTTATGTAATTGAATAGAACACTTGTATTAGCAAACTTTCTTAAAGGTCTATAAATGTTTATATTGGATACCTTTATATTGGATTTACAAAGATATTTCAAGCCCAAATCTTAAGCACTATTCAATGTATGTTTGAACTCGGAATTGCTTTATAAAAACCGATTACTGATCATTTTTAATCAACAAATAATCAGTCCTATTTTCAAGTCACTGTACTCAGTACGCTGAACTTTTCCGGTAGCGAAATACTTAACCGCCCGTCTTAAAGATAATATGTGTCTCCGCACTGGCGCCATTAAGAAAAACGTAATTACAAAGTACGTAAACAAATCGCGCTCAGGAATGGTTGCCCGCCCGGCATCTCTACATCCACACTCTAGGAATCTTAAGTGTAGAGTAATCTAGAAATCTTGAGCGGACAAGATATGTACGACGGAGTAATGTGCAATTACCGAGACCCTTACCTCTGTGTTAACAACAAATTACTGTGCCTTACCTGGTATTTCTAAATCATCCCACAAATAATGAACAACCCTTGAAAAAAAGTGTCATGTCCTGTATGAAAATCGCTCAATCTTCGACGTTATTTACGTGCCAACCTACTAATAGGATAGGAATGTTGTCCGACCGCATGTAACACGAACAAGAGGCCACGATGCGATGTATATAGCCAATAATTACTGTACGTTTGTAAGCAACACTTACGAGCACGCATATCAAATTCGACACAAACGCCTAACAGAAAAAAAGTTGTGTAACTTATGAAATAGTCACGTTTACACTAAATATTAATCAATAAATTTTTATTTTCTGGAGGTATTAAAAGAATTACAAATATGCTTTTTATACCACAGCAATGGTATGGTTAACCAGAAAAATATAGCCTTATATTTATCAAATGTTTTATGTACGAGTACACACAGTCCATTGTTAAACTAATACCACATAATAAAATACTGATATTGTCAAATATTGCATATGAAATTCATAATTATCTAAATACATGTATGTATTATGGGTAAAATGTATGTATATAATTCGTCACCCACTTCGTTGGAAACTCCTTCACCCTTCAGACTACATGTCTCTGGAACTCCTTACCCAAAGATATAAGAAGAGTATCAAATAAGCTCTCTTTCAAAAGGCTGGTACGTGAACACTACTTTAAGACGTCTGACTGATGCTAATTGATATGGTAAATTCATTATTATAATATATATCGGTATGTATGCGTGTATGTATATATATATATATATATATATATATATATATATATATATATATATATATATATATATATATATATATATATATATATATATATATATATATATATATATATATATATATATATATATATATATATATATATATATATATATATATATATATATATATATATATATATATATATATATATATATATATATATATATATATATATATATATATATATATATATATATATATATATATATATATATATATATATATATATATATATATATATATATATATATATATATATATATATATAACATTTTAAGTTTTAAGATATTTTTTCTTATTTACAATGTAGCCACTACACCTACCACAATGTCTCTCCACGCCATGGGTTGACTGGTAGAGAAAGCCTCAAGGCATTAAGTCCACCCTATGTATCCCTTTTTGTAAGGTGTGACCAATAAAGTTTGAAATAATAATTCATATAAAACTTTAAGGGCCCATTCATAAAATAATGTAGAACAAATATTGATGAAATAGACTGTTTTCTTTCAGACTTAAATTACATTTAAAAATCTGCTGCATCTTGATATGGTGGACCAACTCTAATGAGCTAATGAGCACAATGCTTTTT
Organism: Teinopalpus imperialis; assembly: GCA_029286865.1. Taxonomy (NCBI): domain Eukaryota; kingdom Metazoa; phylum Arthropoda; class Insecta; order Lepidoptera; family Papilionidae; genus Teinopalpus; species Teinopalpus imperialis. The sequence goes on along the minus strand of JAGSMU010000020.1, from coordinate 6,159,685 downwards.
TATTCGTGCTAGTAACGCAACCCCTTACTTTTGATTTCTTTGTCATATATCAACTGGTACATAGCATAGATAACTACTTACTCGAGAGGTTGGTATTTAAAATGAATAATAAGTAAATTTTATTACCTTACCCTTTTCCAAACTATATTCAGTAATATAATGAGGAAAAAATGCTGGTGTCATTATACATTTTGAACATTTTTAATTAATTAATTCTGAAAAGCTAACAAAATAGTTACCAAATCGAAAATAGACAAATTTTTCTTTCTGGATTGTTGGTAGGCTGACTCCAATACAAAAAGTGTGATATCACCTTCTTAATAATAAAACTTTGGAAGTACAATTTTACCAGTAATAAACAATTAAAATGACATACAACGTTAACCAACCTTAGCACAACGTCTCCTATTTCCGGCCGGAAGAAGTAACTTCCTTACCAGTTACGTGAGCCTTATTATGTACACATATCAAAATATGGTCGTAAATTTGCCAAAAATTGTGATAAAATTTATATAATATACTTTAATCAATAATTATGTATTATGATATGTTGAAGCATACGTAAAATATTAATTAAATAGTTAATTAGTTATACATTGCAATTCTACGCTCTACTTTAGAGGATTACTTTCTTGGTTCACCAAGCATCACAGTGCACATGAAGATAAGTGATAGTGGCGTCCAAACAAGAATTCCTGTAGCCAACCCACATTCAATCTTCATAAGGCAAACTGTCCATAATGCTGATGCGTTATCACTCCTAAGGACTAGGCTGATATGTCTCGTTACCATCTTCATTTATTAATTCATCATCATCGGTTTCTTTCACAATAAGATGTTAAACTAAACTACTATTTAACAATGGTATACCATCTCGTGGTTGAGAGTATCTTTGTAAATAATTAGTTAATTAAAACTAACAATTGTAATGTTGTCGATAAATCAGGTTTATCCTCATTAAGTTACTACGAAATTATATTTACTTTTGGTCTATTCATTACCGTGGTAACAGCCAATGTCCAAAAGACAAATAACTGATCTTCGGCTCACACGTGTTTCTAATGTCTCGTGTTTCTAACTTAACATGCAAACCTTCCTCCAATCTAATCGTACAAAAGTTACTAGTAAGTGCCTTTTTATTTACATGAATGCTTGCTGCGATATAAAATGACATTCGGTTTTGAACCTAAAGATGCCACTACGTCGAAAAGACAAAGAGGATTTCTAAGCTCTTTTATAAATAAATATAAAAAATAAACTACATTCCCAGAAAGAGTAGTAGTGTACAACTAGATGCAGATCATATAGCGAAATTTTTATCTAATAAATAAGTTACTGTATATTCATCATAATCATAACTATATAATAATAAGCTAAAGCATCAACTCTTTACGTACGTTTTTATGCCTCTCAAGTTCGTGTCCAACGGATGTACTCGCGTAGATTTATTTATAACTCTCCCGGCAATGCCATTCGCACCGCGACCGACGTCGTGCTTATGTCATTAACATTTTCTTTTCAACGGATGGTCATTAAAATTATATTAAATGGCGCAACGACCGTACGTACGTATAATGCATAATCGAGTTCTCTTAAGTGAAAAATAGGGCGGCAGTCACATGACCTATGTGCTAGATATGGCTGACAATAAAAGCGATTATTAAACACCACACCGCAACCGCATGTAGGTTTCCGGTCAACCCACTCGGTCGGTGCCAGGTTTAACTGTAAGCAAGTCACGTGGAGTCCCGTAACCATAGAGCCCCGAATTTCGACACATTCATTTTTTTTCCAAAAAAATCTTCAGTTTATTCATAAAAAATAAAAACTCATTTATTCGCAATAAAATGAGAGACCTTACCACGCTTCGATGTAGCTTTTTATAAATGAAGCGAAAGAAAAAAAATAATAAACAAATAAATGTATTGCATAAGGCGCGTAAGTAATGTATTGCTGTAAATTCAGACATAGTTACTATCAACGTTTACTTTGAAGAAATCGGTAAAAAACCTATAAACTAACTTATTTAAGCTACCACTTAATGTGAAAGATGGACTTACTAGCAGATAACGAAATGGATTTTTTTTAAGAAAACAAAAAAATCGAACTTGAATTCATAATTTAAGAAGATTTCAAAGTCTGTTAGATTTGTACGTATCTTTATTGCTGAGGCCATTTTACAGATACAACTATCTGTAAAAGTTCAGAAGTATTTCGAAATTTAATCAAAAATATTATATTTTTGATAAGAAATTTCGATTAAGAATTGTTCTTAAGAAAAGCGCGAATTTAAGAATATGTACTAAATTGTAATTTTTTGTACTTCAGAAGATAAATTTGACTATTTTCTAATATTAAAATATTACATAAAACGAAACGAGGACTCGATAAATAGGTACTAGACCACACAATCCAAAGATTTGTGATATAAACAACATCCATCGACCCTTATCATATATTAGTATTTTTCTATATATTTAAATATTATTGATTATACCATTCTCCTTATGTAACGCATTTGAAGAAAAGTCATATTTTAAAGAGATATTTATTAAATACTATGAGATTTTTAATAATATGTATAATAATTTTTAATAAGTTTTCTTGCAACTTCTTTAGTAAATTTTTTATAAGTTAAGATATCCTTGATTGATTCCAACTTGAACCACCACTGGATACGGTTGCTGTTAATGACATAGGTCAATGAATATTGGCGTTTATATCACTAGATATTGAATACTCGTTTATGTAGGTTGATAGATATATCTAACAATTTAATAGGAATTTAACGAAAATGAGATAATATTAATCCATCAGGGGATTCCGTATCCTTGTAGACATATGATTACCGTTTCGGTTTTCCTACAAACTATGAGTGGGACTCTATATTACATAAATAATGATTTAATGGTTAAATCTTTTATAGTGTTAGTAAAAAAAAATATTTTGCTCTCTAAATCAGAATTTGTTTATTCTTTTTTCGTCGAGTATATTCGGAGAAAATAAGCTGTGACAAATGGATAGACAGACAGACAGTCACGTGAGAGATTCTATATGGATTCTGTTTTAATGTCGGATGTATGGAACTCTAGTATAGGGGGCAAAATTGTTTATTAGTTTTGCTAGAAAGTCTACCATTGCATAGATTTACTCAAAAGATTGAGCCTCATTCATACTTGCATAAATAAAAGGTATCAAACGAGCGCACAGTGCACCTAATGGTAACCACGCCATTACCAAAAGTGTTCCGTTCTATCCATGAGAATTGACAATGCCTTTGCATTTCGAATTTATATCGAACGGATATATGTAGATGTCATGCAATAGGAATCACTACATCAGTGATCATCAAAATGTCCAATAAATTTATGTTTTTGTGGTAAACTAGTCAATCTGTGTACAGAGCAGAGTGCACGCGCGGTGTGGCGGGATGGTTGCGTGATCGGTCATCATGCGCCTCTTCCGCGGGCCGAAGCGCAGGGAAGTGACCGGGACGCAGTCCGCAGCGACACCGTCTCCACGTCGAGACGCCGCCACCGGGCCACAGGCCCCACACGACTACACGCTCGTCACCGCACTCCCGGCCATGGTTATGGAGGATGACGTCAAGGAAATGAAGAAAGGTTTAACCTATAGTCTTTTATTTGTTAATATTAAATAAAGTAAGTTTTTACAAACCTCGACCTCAAAAACCAATCCGCGCTTGCATGACTTGGTAATGGTCTACCATTAGATCCGAGGCCGATTATATTCTAAGGTCAGGCAGGACTGTAGCTTAATCGCATATATATTTGTTAAAATTGCATTCATATCAAATGTTGCACAAGATTGTAAGACATCGAGCAAATATTTGTTCAAATATGAATCAACTGAAAGAAAAACATCTCATCACCGATTATTAAGATTTTTTTCTTATTAAATACTAAAACTCGTGTCATATTTTATAACCTAATCAATACGGTTTTAGAAACAATACGTCAACAGATTATTACCTCATTAATTACTATTTTTATTTAATTACATAGTCGATTAGTAGGACGGACGTGTGGCTAGTACCTGGCTGCTGCATCGCGGGTCCTTGGTTCGAATGCCTGCCGAGGAAATTTTTGATAGACAAATATTCGGGTCCGAGTGTGTTGTGTGTATATCCCGTGTCCCTAACACTGCATCTGAATCTTCCTTCGATCTTATTGTACATGTATTAAATCGACATAGGGAAGGGGAAGAATGAGCGCTTGCGTTTGTGCATATGCTTACAGATCTATAAAGATATTCTGCACAGTTGATGTCATCAGGCAATAACTTCAAGATATCGCCGTGGTTATCCAGAAAACCAGAAGGACATCATCATCAATATTGAATCAGGCAAAAGAGCTTTAAATATATTTCTAGATTTAGTAAAATGCTTTCGATCCAGTGTTCATACCCATTCTCCTAATAAATTATTAAAACACAGTCACATATGTGAGCACCCAGTGACACGCTTAAATCTTCTTTTGTACCTGACTTATCATAATGTATGTGGGTTGTCAGGTAATTCCTATCAATTTCAGTATTCTTCAGAGTAGTATATTGGGGCCCGTGTGTCTTTTTTTCTAGTTTGTTTACTGAGAGAGGTTGCAATAGCGATATTGAATCTGCAGGAAAAAGACTCAACGATTCCTACCCGCGTGATTATTTCAAGAAGAATGACTTCTCAATAAAACATATTTATAAAATCCCTAAGGTTCTGCCTCATTCTCTTGGTACGTCAGCACAATTTATGTTAATAAAGTCCCTGGACATACAGACAAAAGAATTATACAATATGTGAATTGCCGAATGTTAGACTCGTTTTTACATGCAAACATTCCCTCTATGTAAGTCCATACATATATAAACCAATAAAATTTTAAACATTACGTTTTTTACATAACTGGTTATTATTTTTGGATTATCGCGAAATGGATGGGAATATACATAAAGGTGCGTGTGTGTATTTTTATATTTATTTATACGCATTTTGAGAAATTTATACATCTACATTTTCCCAAATGCGTATTCCAAGTCCCCAAATTCGTACTTCCAAGTTGAAACTTTACAAATTTTACATTAAGCAAACAACGCAGCGTTGAAAATAAATAAAATTTAATTCCGGGCGCATTCCAGTAGGATATGTACGATTAGATTAGAGGATATTACGTCTGTGGATCATATTCCAATATTCAGTTTATTATATTCATTAAAATAATTACTTGTTAAAATTTTCTTCTCAAAATATATTCATGTCACAATCTTAGAGCCCTTATAATTTGTTGGTTTATAGGACAAACCACCTTTTGTTTTTGATATCTTAAGACGTATTCCTTATTTAGTTCCTATGGCAAGTAAAATAAACGCAAGCATATTTATAGCATGCTTTATGTTCATATTTTAGTGTTCGCAACGTGGGGTCGCCGAATGGGTAAGAAGTTGGATATGTTGAAAAAATCCGATGGAAAAGAAGTACCTGAAGGATCACCATCTTCGGAAGCTGTCAATCATGGATGTTCGTCGAGCATAACAGGCCAGTACAAGAAAAAACAAAATTGGAAAATGGGGCGTAGCAGTTCCGACTCCACAACTCTAAAAAAAGATAGCGACACCGATTCAATTAGAAGTGGTTCGAGAGACCGATCACCGAGCCCATTCAAATCATTTTTCCATAGAATGGGATCGACTGGAATGTTAAACACTTCCAAATCCCATTCTCTTAATAGTCAGAGGATATCTGAAAATACTTCTAGCCAACCAAACACTCCTTCGCTCTACCGTAGTTGTTCCACCTCACACTTATCTACATATGTCAAAGCAGATGATCCCTCCGATGGAATAGACCTACAAAATAGTGAAGGTGAAAGTAACAAGTCATCGCCATTAAAACAAAAACATAATAACATAGTATCAGATGAAAATTTAGTAACCTCTTCAGCAAAAGCTATTAGCTGTGACAATATTCCTAAATTAGACGGACAGCCAAATAGTCTATGTAAGAAACCTAATTTCCCTTACGCATTTTTACGTTCAAAATTATCAGTTTTACCAGAAGAAAATAGTATGGCCAGACCAACTGTTTGTGTCAGGCAAAGTTTCTCGGAGAGAATTGACAGAAAATCACCAAAGTTCCGAAGGGAAAGATTATATTTACCTAATTCCCGTTCAGAAGAGAGATATCAAAGTAGTGATAACATATCCGTCCACGATGAAAAAACTTTATTTAACACCAATCTAAGAAGTAACTGCGATTTTGCAAGAAGTTCTATGAGAAGTATTAACGATATAGATGGGAATATATATTCATACCGAATAACCGACGACGTACCTCGACGTTCATCGATGATTTCGCATAGAGCACCGCTAGACTATGACCCTATGCTTGTACCTAGAAACAGAAATAGCTTACCAGTCTATGACTACTGTGCAGGTCTTGGATCTTCACAAGAACTGAAAATGGAACTCGCTTCTTCCAATCAAAGTATACATCAAGAAGTTCTACAAGCACACCGTTTAAGCAATTACGTTAGTTCAAACGAGTCAGGATACGATAGCGACAGCCGACCAATGGACGAACATAGCAATCATTCCCCGCCAGTATTTTCATATCATTTATCTAGCGGGACAGCAAGAGCGGATACAAATATCAGGAGTGGCGATGGACATAGCGGTAATTTTACAAGGCAGTTAAGTTTTAATCAAAAAATTAATGTAAGCAGAATACAACTTCCTGCCAGAAGAAGCTCCACTCCTTGCGCTCTATTTCCAATAGATAAAGATGTATCTTACGAATATGAAAACAAAGTATGTGAAAATAAATTATATGTTAATAACTCCGCAAATCAGCAAATTCCAGTAGATTATAATGATTCTAAACCGCCACCCCTACCAAAGAAATCAATAAATAAAAAAATACCGTACGTTTACAAAACCATAACATTGGATGAGCGTGTTCAAACGAGAAAAATTAAGTTTCTTAATTCTCAAATATTACCAGTTCAACATTTATCTACACCAAACCTTAATGGAAACGAATTAGTACGAGATCGACCGATTCAACCAAAACATCAATTGCCCGAAAGAGATATTTTAGGCAGAGGGCCTTGCACAAAAAGGTTCAGAAAAATAAGGTTACTTAAGTCTCGGTTAGACGAAAGTCTTGGCGTTTATCTCGCACAACATAGAGTTGATTTCGACAATAGTGGTTCCAATTACGAAATACGGTACATTGTAGTTAAGCTTGACTTCGATGGGATTGCACATAGGGATGGGAGACTTCGGATAGGAGATGAAATAGTTAATGTAAATGGAAGGGTTTTGAGAGGCTTGTCGTCTTTAAAGGACGTTCAATATATTGTTAACTCATGTTCCACAGAAGCGAATGTCGAAGAAAAGACACTATTTCAACGGTATCAAGTCGATCTTGTTATGGCCCATGATGAAATAACTCCGATTACTTTAAATCGTATTATAAATGGTCAACATTGCGAACATGCGTCTCCTCCAAATATTTCAAATGCGACTCCTGATATTATATCACAAACTGTTTATAAGCCTTCTTTATCGAATCAAATTACAATTGAAACACATTTTCCTGCTGAAAACCAGTATAATACACACACTCCAAATAATACGAATACACTTACTAATCAGTTCGAAGTAAACCAAAAATGCAAAGTTGGAGTTCAAGTTAATCAAGGCCTTGTTCTATCCAACCAAAAAAGTGATGACGAAAAGCTATTAGAGAGACGCTATGGACAGCCTGGTTCATTACAAAATATTACGAATATAGAAATTTCAGTGAGATCTTCCCCAGTACCACGGAATAAGAACACCAATAGCTACAGGCCAATATCTCTGCATAGTTCAAGACCTCAGCCAGTAACTGGGAATTATTTAGCATGCAATGACAATGCATCAAACGAGATCAAAGAAAATTCATCACACTACATAAAGCATGTTTCTAGGTTATATCAAAATAGATCTTTTGAGAGCATACCGGACCAGTTGAGATGTAGTAGTCGTAGTAGATTTTTTAATCGAGTTGGATCACAACGATGTTCACCAAATGCAAGCGGACACGTGTCACGTCATGAAGAATATAACGCGGCTATCAATCATGAACAACAACAGCATTCTCATAGCATGCTAAGTCAAGCAGAATTCTGGAAGGGACCAGGTCACAAGAGTTTGGGCTTTAGTATTGTTGGCGGCACTGACTCACCGAAAGGTCAGATGGGAATATTTGTAAAAACGGTTTTTCCAAATGGACAAGCTGCTGACAAGGGAACTATCTTTGAAGGTATGCAATATTTATTATTGCCATGATACTTAAAGTTCACGAATTAATTAATTCAAAACGATGCCTAAATTAAATAATATATGTCATATTTGCATATTTCAGGTGACGAAATTTTGTCAGTTAATGAAGTGCCAACACGTGGGTTAAGCCATGCTGGAGCCATATCACTTTTCAAAAAAGTTAAAGAAGGGAAAATCGAATTGACGCTTTCAAGACGAAGGTTTTATTTTTTACGTTTATATTTTATACTTTTATTATAAATTTATGTTATTAATAGATCTTTTTTGTTTCAGAGCACCTAGGTCAAGATCTGTAGAACCTCTGGGTAATTTTCGGGCTGACAGTAAATAAGCATAAATATCCAGGCCCCCAAAGAATTTGACATTCATTCATATTATAGAGTGCAATAATTTTGACTTTACTTCATTACTTAGCCAAAGGCAAAATTAATTTTACTATTAAATCACCGTTAATATATAACTTTTTATAAATTATTTGATAAAGTACGCAGTACTATTTTCAAGCATTTTCTTTTAAATACATCGTTTCTACAACGAATAACTTAATTTAAACTTATATGCTTATGTAAGATAAATTATATAATCAGCTTACGAATGTAGACGCTATATCTTATAATATACATTTTCCGCAAAATCTCTGGAAGGTATTAAATATAAAACAGCTTTATATTACGTGAATACAATAAGACTGTATGTGTAATATATTAGTAATTATGTAATTATTTTACGTATTAATATTGTTGCATATTAAAATAATCATTGTTACAATAATTTGTTAGTAATGCTAGATCTCGTTTTAGCTGTACGTTATACATTGTACATTATCGATAAAGTCATGCATTAATTAATTTTCCAATATTAATTTATCTTTTGTAACGGAACAGACAACTCCATTGCGTTAATTTAAAAATAGACTGATGTTATAGTTTCTTGTATGTACCTTTACTGCCAAAGTTTTAGACGTAATGCAGATATTTTTAATCATTATTCAAAGTTCATCGTAACTGCTGAAATAAGACGTGAGTGTTTAGAAAATAGAATAAAATAATGTTATATAGGTTATGGATAACGTATTGTATATCGGTTGATGCTTCCAAGCATGTGATCATAGTAATACTAACAGTCCAAAATATGAAATGATTCAGCGAATACGCTCCGTCCACGTATATTGTTAAAAAGAAGAAACGTAATGTAATTTACCCTCACTTCAACTCTACCATGGTGTACCCTTCCCAAACTATTAGACCAGTCAATTATCTTTCTTCTAATAAGCTAAAACTATCCATAACCATATCGGTATCGGTCAAAATGGAAAGTGGTTTAAAAAATGACGACATTTTTGTAAATAAACTGCGATACCTCTTTGCTTCGACTATTTAAAATAAACATTTTAAATTGATAATATCTTTTATTTATTTTTCCATAAGCACACAAATAACAATTAATATAACAGCAAACTAGATTAACAAGTAAAACTACGTCAGTCAAAATCGTCTGTACAAAAAACATAAACAGATGTGCTACGCCATTGGTTTTACCCGTATTGTATTTCCATAACCGAGTAACAGCTGTGACTTTACTTGATATCACACAAGATGGCGACTCCTCTTAAGATCCAATGGTCTGGGTTTTTAATCGTAGGCAACCACAGAGGTGTGATAAATGTTAAGTCCGTACGACAAGGCTTCTTGTATACTGGACACTGGAAATTGAACAATAAAATTATTAAAATAAATAAGCCCTATATGCGGACATTCCAAGGGAAAGATCTAGATAAGATACTATTATTTTCTTATAGGCCGTCAATACACTAATGATGCGGATGTTCATGGGCGGCAGTGATCACTTATCATCAGGTAAGGTGCTTGCTCTTCGCTTGCTTGCCACATCTTCTGTTACATAAAAACTTTTCTTTTTTTCAACTTTTTAATTATTTTGAATTTGGACCACGTATATTACTTTAAAAACTTTCGATTTTGCGCCATTACACATATTTCTTCGTGTTCATTATCAAATTACAATATGGAATGGGGTTTTAAAGAAAATAGGATTGCAGTGATCGCCACATAGTGGGTATGGAGCCGTCGGCATATTCCTGACACTTCAAAAGCTTGGTATCAGCTGTATGTTCGTATATCGTACTATCAACAGATACAACAACACTTCCTCTGTCGAAGACCAGAAAATATCGGGGCGGCCGCGTGCTGTTAGAACTACAATGGCTGTTAATGCTGTTAAAGCCAGAATTCGTCGAAACCCTATTAGGAAGCAAAAAATCTTATCGCGAGAAATGAAGATTCCCGCTTCTGTCGCGTATTATAAAACAAGACTTGAAGCTAGGTGCTTATCGTCGATATATAGTACATGTCCTAAATCTTTACAATTAAAGAGAGTGGATCGATCAAAACTCCTTCTGTCGCGATACGCAGGTGAAAGGCACAGAAATATCCTCTTTACCGATGAAAAAAATTTCACTATTGAAGAACACTACAATAAGCAAAATGTATAATGCACGCTCACAGTTCTAAAGTCTGCGTCAGTGATGGTTTAGTGGAGCGTGTGTTATCTCAAGGAGTCACAAAACTACATTTTTGTGAAAAAGGAGTGAAAACTTCAGCCAAAGTGTTTCTAGATATAGTCTTGGATCATGTTGTGAAACCTCTCAGCAATACACTTTTCAAAAATGTACTTTATTCAAAGGCCTTCATGACCAGGTGATGCAGGAGTCCTGCTGGAAAGTCCTATTTATTAATAAATTTATAAAAAGGACTTTCCAGCACGACTCCGCACCTGGTCACAAAGCACGAACTACCCAAGCCTTTCTTGAAACCAACTTTCCGGACTTTATAAGAGCTGAAGACTGGCCCTCATCTAGCCCAGACCGCAACCCTTTATTCACTTCTTATTATGGTCAGTTTTAGAGGACATGGCCTGCTTTAAACGACCGGCCACGCCCCCATCACAATCGCGTCCGTCTACCTGCCTTGCAGACGTGACGCACAAGTATTACGAAGCGACTTCGTGGCGCTCCTTTCCCTTGGAAACGAGGCGCAAGAATGCGGCGACTCGTGCCCACGACTTATATCCCACTGAAAGTAACCGGCTGGTGCTACGTACCCTTCAGCGTGAAGTCCGATCACGCATAGCCCAGTATAGGAACGATCGGTGGGATAATCACCTCTCCAACATCGAACCTTCCCATCTCGCCTACTGGCGACTTCCCAAATCCCTAAAAAGGGGCAACGCCCAAACAATGCCTCCCTTAGCGCGTCCCAATAAACCACCCGCCTTCTTAGACGAAGAGAAAGCCGAATGTCTGGCTGACAATCTCGAGCTCCAATGCTCACCGAGCACCCTACCGATCGACGCCGCTCACCTTGAAATGGTTAACAGCGAGGTCGACCGGAGGAGTAAGGAACCACCTCGCGATTCCGTCACTCAAGTTACATGCACCGAAGTTGAGTCCATAATTAAAAACCTGCGACCACGCAAGGGCCGGGAGCCCGACGGTATCACCAACAAGGTGATGAAACTCCTACTCATGTCCATTTTACACCTACTGGTGATAATCTACAACGCGGCCATATCCAAAGGCACCTTCCCGAACACCTGGAAGGAAGCCGATGTCATAGGGATTCTCAAGCCCTCAAAACATCCAACCGATCCATCAGCCTATCGACCCATAAGCCTACTCAAAGTCTTGGGTAAGGTATATGAAAGGCTCATCCTCACCCGCCTCAAGGACTTCATGCTGTCCCGAGGGCTGCCAATCAATGAGCAGTTCGGGTTTCGCACCCAACACTCACGCACACATCAAGTGCACCGCATCACGGAGCACATCCTCAGTAAATTTCTTCAGGGCTACCAAACTGGGGCACTTTTTCTCGACGTGGCGAAAGCTTTCGACAAGGTCTGGCACAACGGGCTCATATACAAACTATATGAGCTCGGTGTGCCAGATCGACTCGTACTTATCATACGAGATTTTCTCCGAAATCGAACCTTTCGTTACCGCGTCGAGGGAACGCGCTCCGAGGTTCACCCCATTGGTGCCGGAGTACCACAAGGCTCTGTCCTAGGTCCTACTTTATACACACTCTACACCAACGACATACCGCGCACTCGCGGTGTAGAGCTAGCCCTTTTCGCCGATGACACCGGCCTCTACGTGTCTGGATTTAAACCAGACGCTATTTGTAAACGCCTCCAATCTGCAGCCAACACCTTAGGGAAATGGTTTCGGAAATGGAAGATCGAGGTTAACCCCACCAAAAGTGCAGCCATTTACTTCTCTCGGCGCAACAAAACGCCGCATCTCCAAACTATAGAGTTATTTGATCGTCCAATCCCCTGGGAAAAGACAGTCAAATACTTAGGCGTCACATTAGATGAAAGACTCACCTTCGGTCCGCATGTCAACCGTGCACGGAATCGAGCAGCGTTCGTCCTAGGTCGTTTGCACCCGTTACTTAATAAAAATAGCAAAATGTCCCTGCGTAATAAAATTACACTTTACAAAGCGTGCATCCGACCCATAATGACATACGCAAGCCCCGTCTTTGCGCATGCCTCCCCGCGGCACATTCACCGACTTCAGGTAATACAAAATCGTTTCATGCGCAAGGCCACCGGTGCGCCGTGGTTCTTGCGTAACGAAAATCTACACATAGATCTTGAGCTGCCGACCATAGCTCAGTACCTGAAGCAGGCTTCTCGCCGATATTTCGACTCTGCCGTCACACACCGAAACCCTTTGATTGTAAGTGCCGCCACTTACAATCCCATCGCGAATCACAGATTCACCCGCGTCCGTAGGAGACCGAGGCACGCCCTCGACGACCCTGACGACGCAACCACCAGGGCCCAAGCCCTTCATAAAACACAACACACAAACATTGCACTCATATCGCCCCTGCCGACGGCGAGGGCGTCGCAAACAAAGTTATTCGCGATACCGCCATGTCACTGGCCGGTTCTCTCCAGTCCATACAGATAGAAGCGTTGCTGGAGTTTCTTGCGCCACTTCTTCTCCAGCGCCCACGCATTCTGAAGTGGTGGTACAGGTAGTTAATAATAATAGTGATATTAATTAAGATAATCCTCTGTCAGAAGCAACTGACCGAGCCGAGGTTCGGCCCTCTCGGGCACCCTCGAGTCAGACGCTCGCGAAACAGGGTAACGGTCCAGCCGGTGTCTCTCGGGAGACTTTGCGCTGGTTACCCATATATAGAGGTCTCGACTGAGAGCCATAAGCGCTCGGTCACCTCTCAACCCGGTGAAACTGTAAAGCCCTGGGCTAACAGCGGCCATCAGCCCGAAAAAAAAAACGCGTCGGAATTTTTTTTTTACATAGAGAAATGCCTACGCATACCCACCCCTGCGGGGGTAAGGATGACATCATAGTAGAATATCGTCTACAAGGTACAGATATGTGACAAGACAAGATGATAATCATAGTATATAACCTTTTAAGAAACATAGAACGCCCGCACGCTTCGTGAAGGACACCCATATCCAAAGACTAGTAAGGAGCCTAGTTAGATAAGGTATAGATTACCCAAAACAGTATTTCCCGACGTTAAAAAACGAGGAGTGACCCGATCAATAACAAAAAGTCCAGGGACTAAAGAAAAACCCGTATAATAAAACTTAAAAATGCCATGTATGTGTAAACTTTTAAATTACTGAATTCGCGCGCAAACACAAGGGGTACAGGGTGCGTGGAGCGATTTATTGCTAACTCGTTTCACGTTTCGCAATTGATCGCTTCACAAGGTCGCAGCGCGTCATACGCGTAAAACAATTTTATTTAAGCAATGATTAGCTCTACTATGAGGCGCGCCTATTTCGCGTTGAGTATGGTTTCCAAGACTTGAATTAGTTCCGAGTATTGCTACCATAAAGAAATAGGTAAAGATTCAGAGAGACTGGACCTACTAAAGTAGATCAAACCGGCGACCCATCGACGTCTCAAAACGTACAGTAAATTTCTTTTTCTGTTCAACGTGATCCATAATTATCGTCGCGCAAACACTCGGCTGAATTAAAGATCGAACGACCGCTACATAATTATATGATAACAATATATAGTTAATGTCATAAGAAATATAAAAAAGGTCTACTCTCTCAACTATAGCCCATGTGGAATTACTGTTATAATAATTAATATTTTAATTATAGATGTATTTCATTAAGGACAAAGTGTATACTCAAAGATCTTTCAGAAACATTGCAACTTCAAATCAAAGCTCAATCAAAGGTTTTATTAGATATCCTACCAAGGATCTATCCCACACCTGTAACCACACCTGATGCAAGCGGTGATGCATTTGTGCCCAGAGATATTAAAGCCAGTCTTTGATTAGTTTTTTTAAGTAATTGCTTATACGTTACAATGTATAAGCACATATACATTTTAATACACAGTTTCGTATTAATATTACACTTTCTTTAAATATTTATGATATAACAAAAGTTACCATAAATGGCCGTACTAGGTAGCTTGCAATTCTCGATTTTAAAATGACCACAAGCAAAAGGTAATATAATTTCAGTCAAGGTTATTTTCGTAATATTTTGCTTACATTTCATTGATTATATGATTTCGAAATTTAACTATGTAAAATATTTAAATTCTATTGACTTACAATCAGTACTGTCAGGGAAACTGTATTACTAAATTTCAACAAAAATGAATAAGAGTAATTCAATTATTTTTTATTTACCTTATCGCGATTTCCCTATTATACTTATAGAAACCATACCTTGCATGGTGACTGTGAAGTCAATTATTGAAGTACGCGCTGAGACTTCTGGGGTGTAAGCAGGATTAGGTAGTTTTGTGGTTATGTAGATCTTATGAGACGGCATCACATCAATTTCTTTGTCTCCCAATTTTACCTGAAATAAGTTTTAAGTTATAAACATAATTCCTTTCACACATTATTGAAAACGTTTAGACCGATATATACTTTGTACGAAGATCCGATTTTAATGTAGTTTTTCTCTAAAACATTGTCCAAAGCTGGATCTAACTCTTCACCTACGTCTTCAATCAAAAGAGGCCTACCAAGTGAGACGCAATCCTCAATATGATTCCTGTAATAAATATTTCTGATGATATAAAGATACTAAAATTGTAACCTAAAATAGAAACAATTAAATTTACAAATAAAACACAAATAAAATATATAAACAATAAGTTTTACAACAAACGTATATCAAAAGTTATTTTATACCCAATATAACGTCACTTTAGCAGTGGGCAGATTTATTCATATTCAAGGATCATACCTAAAGTATTTATGATTTAGTGTGGTAACAATCAAATCATTCAATTTCTCCATATTCTTGATCCAATTCTTGCCTTGCGTTTGCGGGTCTATTAGCAGAGGGAAACGAGCAGCCTTAGTCACAATTATTCCATTCTGAATTGACAACTCATCCGTCGGCAATCCATACAAATTCCACTCTCCTATCTGGTACAAAAGAAATTATACTATGTTAAATACATAAAATAAAGTAAAACAGAGCAAATACTGCTCTTAATAATAGATCGACAACTACGTTCCCGTCCTATTTTAAATTTTAACATTCCTCATGTTATTAAATATTTTTATCGGGATGTTTAAAATTTTTTGAATAAAAAAAAATCCCGGAATCTTTGTTTTGTTTTTTTGTTCGAGTTAATTTATGTGGATTCCCACCTCTTTCCATCTCTTCCAAATACTATGCGCAGAGTTTCATTCAATACTGACGCAGAAGCTTGGTCGAATGAATCTTTCGAGTCGAAACCGGGAAATGTGAACAACAAGGGAGAATACATTATTGATTAATTTTTTGATGTTTTGAAGACGATAGGAACTTAGGTTGCCAACAATATACAAAAGATACTTTTAAACATGAGAAAGTTGACAATGACTTACAATATTAGTAAACCCTTATCTTAAATGTAATATTTACCTTATGTTTATTAAAAAAAACTACATTATAAAAAGTATTTACCGTAGCAGTGTCGGTAAGCTCCTCTGTTATGCTTATACTCATAGATACTGGTACTTTACGTCTTAGCAACTCACTGAGCCAATTGCTAACTAATAAATTGCGATATTCTTGATTAAAAGGTCCAGAATAAGACAAAAATCTGTAACAAAACATACAATATATAAAGTTCGCAATATAAAAATAAAAAAGGCTTCCTTATTAAAGGACTTAAAATAGAAGGTAATTCTGGATTCAGTTGTATTTTTAAGCAGATTTACCGTAGTTTCGATGTTATTTAACGTTGGTTCACCCTTAATAACGTATTAATTTGTTATAAGAAGTGACTAGATTACTCTAAATAAGATAAATGCTTTTTTGATTAACGACTCATTTCTTAAGAATTATGGTCGACTTATTTTTTTATTTTTGTCAGTAAATATTGAATGTAGTTAATTTTAATTTGCTTAAATGCTTTCAATAGTGCAATGTCTTATAAAAAATAATAAATGAGGTAAATTGACTTGCAACTGTTTCTATTACCGACCCACAGCAAAGGCTATGAATGTTTAAAGATTTTTATGAAGCCATTATCGACTGTATTAATCAATTTTATAATTGAAGTATATTTTTCTTATGGAAGTTCCAATTACACTTACGAACATATTCTTTATGTAAATACATGGTAACATTTCTAATGAAACAATAAAACTATTACCGTACAAAATAATCATCATAATAACAATAACTACATTTAATCAATTAATAAATTTAGATATATATACATTTTATATCTAAATATAGTATTTTTGCATTTCAGTAGGAAAACCAGTACATTTGATTTGATTCAGACCTAGTTATTTTAAACCCCGAAACCGTGAACACCACTTATCCAGGTTCCTTCGACTGCCCTGAAAACAGCTGTTATATATGGAGAAAGTTGGACAGGAAAGCAACCAGTATGATGACTTTTTACAGAATGTTGGTAACGAAAAATACACGAATAGTTTGACCGTCCAAAACCAAAATAGAAGTACTGGTAATGGCATTATATTCCTCACGTGCCATAGATAGAAGCAGTTAGTAATATACTCAAAAAGGTTTCTGTATGCATCCAACTCAATACTTGAATGTCTTTCGGTAATGCAGGCACTAGAAATGTCATGCGAAACAAAGAATTAACACTTATATGAATATATTTAGGAATAAAGAATCTATGGATCTATGGAAAAATATTTGTACATTAATATCTTTAAAATGTCTTAACCAAAAAACTTACATAGTGACTACCTATAGGAAAAAGAGAAACACTGCATAGACTGTGCACCCTAGTTGTAATCTCGGAAAATAACGCGTTTTCACTATTTTCCGGGTTTTCACCCACGCTATTATGGTAAGTTTATACGATTCTGAATAAACAACACGTGTTTTCTTTAATATATATATATATATATATATATATATATATATATATATATATATATATATACCGCTCGCTTCGTCGTTGTATATTAAATTAATGGGTCGGTAATACCTACATATTTTCGGGGGCTCATTGATAGCTACGGTTACCTTAAATGATTCAATTTAAATTTTATTACCCAGTGAGCAACAAAATGTCTCCAACAAGGCGTTCTATCTGAGACTTGAATAAGGTTGATTGTTCGGTCCAGCGAACACGTTCTCCACTGAGACCGTTAATAAGCGCTGTGGCGGCATCCATTTTCTGCTGACACTTTGCGGCGTCATCTAACACGGCTTGCTTCAGCGACATCGCCTCTTCGAATTGTCTTTGAACCCCCGCTAATTCCCTCTAAAAAATTAAGGATATTGTTATTTACGTAAGTAAGTCTAAAACATGTGTATCGACTTTCTGCTTGTAACGAAGAAAATAATAAATAAATTGCTTACATTATACCGGTGATGATTATATATTTATTTAACGTTTTTTGTACACAAAAAGACAACAAAGGTCTGTCGAACAAAGTAAATAAATACAACGGCTCAACTAATTTCTTTAAAAATTCTTTCCAGTCGACCTGAGACTACAAAATTAACTGACAACTTGCATGTAAAACATCAACTAAAACTATTACTTATATTATTGTTTGTGTACATTGTTCTGTTAGAGTACGTTACATTTTAAGAATCCACGTCAAAATTAAGTAATGATGTATTATTTATGTAAAATATGTAATTGTTTTACCATATTATATAATAAAAATTAAAAAAAAAGAAGTTGAAAATTAAGGTATTTTTCCTCCTACTTGAGCTTCTTTTATAATAATTTAATTTCACAAATTACCTCCTTGGCTTCCAACAGCGCTTCGGCGGTCTCGAGTTCTTTCTTGGCGGCTTGATACTTGCCCTGCATAACAGCTAAGTTTGCCTTGAGAGGTAAGACATCTTTGTTCACACTATAGAACTGTGCCATAGCAATAGTCCAAGATATTAACCCCGCTACATTACCACAAGCTATTTTAGCAGCTTCGAAAGTATATTGGCTAAAAAGAAGTATTAATTTTTACTATAGTTAAACTAAATTATATTTATACGAATAAATAAAACAATATATACATGCATATGATATTAGGTTTTATTTTCTGTAGGCTATATCTGAGGCTTAGTAGCTTATATTTTATGGAATATGACTAATAATATTTATGGATTAAACTTTGTTTTCCTTATGTTCTTACGACCAGTTATATTATATTTTATATAATATTGGCCAAAAATTATATAACACTAAATACTGACCTAAAATTGAAGTACGGTTGTAATAAATCCACCATTTCGGCATTAATTTCATCTTTGGGATAATTTTTCAGATTACTTAAGAACCTTGCATCAGCCATAACCTTAAGGCATTAAAGAATTATGTAAAAAAATTGTAACTTTGTACGTACTAAATAAGTAAGAAAATATTTTTACCTTCAGAGATTCCGCCCATGACGCTATCAAAAATTGTTTATCGGGATCAGGTTTTATAGAATCAATCCGTTTTCTAAAGAGAATTATTACGGCATCCATAATTAGAGTAATCAAGAAAGGTGGTTTACCTAGTTTCCGCACAGTGGCTATATCAGCAGCATTAATAGTCTAGGAAAAAAGGAAAATTATAGTATATTATATAATAATACAAAGATACAGTAAAAGTTGTATAGATTTAACTAAATTGTACTTGCAATTAAAATAATTTTTTTCCTTGGTATACATAATGGAAGAAAATTAAATCAAAATTCATATAACAAATATATATAAATATAAATAATTTACTAATAAAGCAGCTTCCGCGGCATCAAGAGCTGGTTTTGCAGCTGCTAATTTCTCTTCAGCAACTGCCGTTTCTGCAGCGATCACACTGACTAGTTTCACAGCGCGATCCTTTACCGCTAGCACTTCAGCTTTCACAACTTCTGCTGCCGCCGCTGATTCTGCTACAGCTGCTAAAACCTGAATAATATTTTTTTTTTTTCAACGGCTTAGAATTATTAATATTAATTATACATTACGATAATTCATATATATTGATCTTCTAATCCCCCTGAGCCGGTATGAGTTCACAAATCTATAGAATCTCTTGTCAAATCTTGACGAATGCAGATGTTGAGTTTTTTTGGGATCACTATATCCAGTCATAGTTTATCGATAGATAAGCTAAATGGTGACGAATTAATAGAAATATTTAAAAAAATAATATAGAACGATCTTCTGTTTGCTGCTAGTATTCAAGTGTATTTTGGCAATATTGCCAAAAATACATGTGAATACCTGTTTGTCACCACTACAATACAAAAATATTTTCTTTCGTTCTATACAAAATTTACTACCACATTTTTTTTTACCACCATATTTGTCCTCGATCAAGACTCGTAATTCCGATGCGTCATCAATGGACAAATTTGAAACACTATGTGAACAGTTCGGTATTTTCACTCATAAGACGAAACGCAGCAATCCTAAACTCCTGATCTATGCTGGAATTACGCGAAAACTTGAAACTTTCTTAAACTAGTCGATACTTTAGACGTAAACCACGTATACAATATTAATAACTATTATTATTAAATTAAGTTTACTTCTTCTGCTTTAGCAGTAGCTTCCTTTATTTCCAGTTCTTTTAACTCTAATTCTTTTTTCAATACATCTACACTTGCTGCAGCTTCAACTAATTTGTCCAAACCGGTAGTCATTCTGTAATTATGAATTTATCTTTGATTAAAAATTCTAAATTTAATTTATATATCTTTATTACAAATTTTGATTAATTTAAATTGACTCTTTATTGAATTATTGATACTAACAAGAGACTATGAATAACTACAAAAAACAAAATATGGACCTGGCCTGAAATAAAAAACGTATTTTTTTTGCGACAGATATGAGTGAAATGCTCCTGAAATTAAAAAGTCCAAGATGACTGTTTTATCGCCTCCAATTAAG
Organism: Teinopalpus imperialis; assembly: GCA_029286865.1. Taxonomy (NCBI): domain Eukaryota; kingdom Metazoa; phylum Arthropoda; class Insecta; order Lepidoptera; family Papilionidae; genus Teinopalpus; species Teinopalpus imperialis. Next base: position 6,138,928 of record JAGSMU010000020.1, on the reverse strand, counting down.
AGCCAAAAGAAGAAAATCTTTTTACAACATGTACCAATATTTATGGCCAAAAAATAAGACGCAACATCAGCTAAACATCACGTTGACATAATTGTACGAAAACACTAATAGTGTTGAATACGGAAATGAAGTAATAGTTAATTTTCCAAAACAAAACGAATAAAAATAACAAAAAAAGCAAAAAGATAGAAATAGACAAGAAAGACAGAAAGTTGTAAGAATGAATTTGTAGAGTTGTAAGAAAAATTACAGAATTCTATAAAATACGAAAATAAATTAACACACTGTTGAAAGAACATCGAGGTTTTAGTTTAATGAAGATTATTTCATAGATTCGATTTAAAAGAATCTTTTGACGCAATGCATCAACATTCTAATTCTGTAAGCGTTTCGATCGGCAATATGGAATTATTGATACTAACTAATTTAATTTCATGATAAAATAATTAAAATGATTTCCCTTTTTATTGAAATTATTAAGGTAAGTAAATGTTTTCATTGTTTTAGCCCACCCAAGCCCCCTTCCCATCATTTACCCACCACAGCCAAGGTAAAAGGGAGGGGAGTGTCAGCTTTGCGTTGTCCCTATACTCTGACTCAGCCGCATAGCGGAGCGATGGTGCCAGGCGCCGTAGACCTGATCTCCCGCAGTGGGCTGAGATTGTGTTTGTACTGTCCACTTTCCTCGCCTATTTTATATACTACAATTATCAAAACCCATTTATTGATTCGTAACTGAGTGATATATTATATAGTGATAAGATACAAGATTTGTAATTATTAAATCATTTAGACAATATATTTTCACCTCTTAGCCATCTCCGCAATATTAAAATGTTTTTCCTTATATAGAACCTTATATCCTTCTACGAAAGACAGATATGACTTTGGGGTAACGTGGGTCTGTCTCCTAAATCTGTCGTAGTATGACGAGCATGATGCAGCAACATTGTCTTGAACCATGGCCATTACTTCTATCAATTGACTTTTGGTATCTTCAGAACATACAATCTAGAAAATAAAAATCGAACTTATTATTACTTCTGAATAAAGTATCTAATGATTTGAAATGTATATCCACAAAATCGATTTGCATAAACTATAACAACGATATACATAAACCATTTTTTAGGTTTCGCTTTTTATTCAAATTATAAGTGATACAGCTACACTGCAGTTTGTTTCTAGCTGCGGTATAAATGAGTTGAATTTACTGAAACAATACGCCATCAAAGAATATCAGGTTAGCAGTATTGTCCGTTGAGTGTATACATTCGGAGTTTTAGTCCTGCGGGGTCCATCTACATTATGATTTTATATTGATGAATTGTGAGTGTCATGGGTCGCTGGAAATATTTACCAACATAACTGTATGCTCGTTTTCACTCTCAATACATTGAAAATTTCCTGAACCTGGAACTTTAATAATATATGAACACTTGAAAATTCCCAAAATTACTTGTTAAAACTGAACGCGTAATACAACGTACTTGAAATCCTGTGAGGAAATGTTGTGCGACTTCTGTTAATGCCTCTGTTGGCCATTTTTGAAACCAATCCATTGTAGATCCAGATATGAGACCAGGAAACTTCATAGCTCTACTTCGAAACTTTTCACCTACCTAATAGAAAATATATATAAAAACGTATAATAAAATTAAAAAAACAAAACCAAAAGATATTATATATCAAGAACTTATATTACCGGAGAAAAACATAAAACAACATGCAAGTTGGCTCTGGACCTCATTATAAAGTATTCGTATAACACATCAGGAACAGGAATTCTTTTTGGGGCGTACTTTTTCATAATTGGGGTCAATTCATTAAGAATTTCATCTAAAACAAAATTGGTGTAAAATGAAAGATTCCCATAAAAGCTCTGCGACTCAGGCAATAAATACATTTGTGATACCAGGAAACTGAACCAGCAAATCCACTTACAATATCCATGAACATAGACGGCTTATACTGAATGTACATGTACATGATGGTAATAATGAAGAAATTATTCATATATTTATTAATACATGTAAATATAATTAACAATTGGTTTACTTCACTTTTTTACTACTCGCTTTTACTCATTTACTAATCGCTTATACCAATTATAAATAATAGTATTACTTATACTTGTATAATTAGTTAAAGAAAATAAAGCAATAAAACTTTACCCATTTCATCTTTAGGGAACAGGTTAGCAATTTCGCCCGAACTGAGAATATTATTAAGAAATTCGAGGAATTGCTCTTCTTTAATGTCATTGTCAGTAAATATAAATGAAACTCCTTGCCCTTGTAACCCCGCTGTTCGATACAAAAATTTTATATCTTCCATAAAGTTGTTAACATTGTACGCTCTGGAGAAAATTTACGTATTTACCATTTTTAGATTAATTCCAATATCTTATAGATTTTTATGATATTTTTATTATTTGAATTTAAAGCTTACCTAGTCAGAGTTATCTGATAAAATTTATAGTTAGCAATAAATGAAGCTAACTTCGTCAAGCTTTGTTTACCAGAACCACCAACGCCTACGAGTAAAGCGTTGCCCCTGTAATAATACCATATTATAAAGAAAGACCGACACAGAGCGGTCAGTCACTTTGTACACATTTTAAGAAAATTGTTTAGGTAACAATGTTCTATTAAATTGTTATGTGCACGCCATAATAACAGTCTTATTAATAACAGCACACGCAAAACCAGCCTAGGTACTTTCAGTATAACCTGAGTGTTTGTATATAGAGGAAGATTATCGTTGTATATAGATACAGGATGCCTCATTGTTCCAAAATCCATTTGCTTAAACATAGTATGCACTATAGTAGTTCTGTATAACCTATAAAATTAAGTGACGATATCTCAAAAAAGAAGAGAAAAAGCGTAAATATTTCATGTCTATTTTAATCTACTGTCTTGAAAAAGAAAGAAAAAAGAAAGTTTGGTAGAACATTTGTGAGTGATTTTGATCCAGCAGATTGGTGATAGCGCCAATGCATTTGTTAACAACAATTTTAGTTGCCAGCGGCCACATGATCAGCGGTGGCCATGGTTCTGTGGAAAAAATTTTGAGGAAACTAGGTTTCCTACATACATTATAATGAATTCTCAACACCTCAATGTCAATTAATTTGTTTTTATTTTCAATTACCTTCGTTTTTTTATATATATATGTTGAGTATATTTCAACCACAAATTCACTGAATTTTGACGTAGCGCTAATCTACCTTCAATCTTTGAAAGCTAATAGCAACTTAGTAGATATCTATCAACACCTATTCGATGTCAAAATAATAATAGGTACAATGGAAAAAAATGTTGAGGAAAGATGCGCTTTTAAATTCCATGATATAAACTCATAAACTTTTAAATTCATAAATATATGTACATATATTGACGAGCTATTACTAAAAACTCTTTCATAGAATATTTATTCTTAAATAATAACATAAAAAACAATAGAGCAGGAGACCTTACCTTGGTGTATTTATAATTCGGGATATAATGAATAAATGCACCATACAGTCATGGAAAAAGACCAAATCCAAGTGCGCCCCTCGGACTTGTTCATTAAATTGTTCTTGAAACTGTCCTAGTTTTCTTAATACAAAATCCCACCTGACAGAATTTATTTTATATTTATTACTGTATGTTCGAATTAGTAAGCACTTGAAATGTGTGAAACACAGATTATTAACGACGAAAATAAAAAACACACCGGACAAACCTAGTAGGGGAACGATCCAACAACTAACTGATCGCACCGATACCTATAGAACTTGGTATCTACCGGACGGACACCCTCTGCCCAAAGAGTTTCTAAAGGCAATATTATTCTCAAATCCTAAATGTTGGGGCAAATTTCGGTTCTTTCGGTAGATATATTGTGCGGCCACATCGATTTCTGACTGTGTCTGCGTAAATGACTAAGTTTCAGGAGCCATTTCGTACCTTAGACAAGGTACCACGTTAGACAAGGTCCGTGACGAGGGTGATGATGAAGATTATCATTCTGGTAATCTCTCCACCTGTTTCCTCGCAATCAAGTATGATGGCGTACCATCGCTCGTTAACCACATGTCTTTTGGCATAGAGCTGTATTAAAACGCGGGTGGCACCCCTCGATACCCTTCACATGTATACAAGTAGGCAAACTATCACTGCTCTCGGACATTTGAAATGCTGCTCCACAATAGCAACACTTGCAGTTTGCGCGCCGTTCCCCCCTTTGCACGAGGAGGGGATAGGAGGGTTATTCAACTCCTTGCGTAGCTTTACGGACCATGTAATCGCTCGAAAGGTGGCCCTTGCAGTGGGAGTGCAGGAACAATCAGAGCAAAGCAAAGACAACGTGTAAATAAAATTCAACCTCTACGACATTCCAATAATGCATAAATTAATTAAGGTTCGAATCCACCTCAGAATTATTTCAGTACATATGAATTTACAAACTGTAGTACTTACGATACCAACTCTTCATAAATCTTGGGAGCTTCCGTACTAAAATCTTCCTCTTCGTCACCCGTGGGATCTACAGGCTCTCTTAAGAAGTTAACGAAATATGTTTCTTCGGTTGGAAACTCGGCAACAATATCAGGTAACTCATGAGTTGCAGTCTTCCAAAAGTTAGTCACAAACCAATTCTTGTCATCAAATGTTGTAAATCTGTGTTGTAGTTTAGATTTATGAAGCATGGATTTTCCAAATACAATTTTTAAACTAATATACTGAGAATATTTACTGAATATTTTTGAGTACAAATTATTCATACTTACTACAGATTTAAAGCTACAAACAGCGATTCATACAATAGGTAAATAGAACTTAAGTACGTAACGTACTTAATTATAAGACACAAAATTTATCCAATTGTGATACATTAAAATTAATACGAGTAGTTAGCTTAAAACAAGACATTTTGCATTCTGCATTCAGTAACTTTTAAATATATAAATCGTCTTCTTTATAAGAAAACGAACTAAAATCACAGAAATGTGCAAAAAATATATAGTTTTTCACAAACCCAACGCCCAAAATAATCAAATTTCACGTTTAATAAATATTATGCCTTTTGATGTTAATTTCTAACCACAATCGTTATCTGCATATCCATTCCTACTTCTTTGTCCTTGCCTTTAGTAGATAATTACTTACAGATACCATTTGTTTTACTTACCTTTTTATTTCCGAGAAACAAAACGAGTATTTCATTAGATTTCGAAAAGGACAAAGGAAGAACATCTGACATTTTGTCTTTGAGACTAAGCTAACGGTACTTTTATATTTCCTACACATTTAACAGATTTTCATTGCTCTTCAGAATTTGTCGTTGTTGAAATTCAACATCAGCATGGTCATATTTTATTTATAACAAAGCGATGCTGTGGCTATTAATTAGCTGTGGCAAGACTAGGTCGGTTCAACCGCAATTACCACGCTTTCACAGATAAGCTGCTGGCAAGTTAAAGTAACGAAAGTAAAGTGAAGGTATCCATTTTAATTCTTAAGAGGTGACTCAATGACATTTCTTATCGGGGATGAATAAATGTGACCGTCGTGGGACTTACGAATCACTTCACATAACTTCCAGTCAACAGAATTTACTAAAAATGGAGATTTTTATTTATAAGAAAGGTAATAATAGCCGTATTTACCTATCTGAAATTACTCTTAAACATTCATGAAACCATAATTTAAGAGCAGTCGATATACTTTGCAGCTCATCTTTTTTGATGTATAGTATGCCTTCCCAAATTCTAGACAAATCACGCAAATTAAACACATAATGGAATTTCGCCGGCGTAGGTAACATTTTTATCTGCGGACATAAGAGACATGATTTGATAATTATTATATTAATTATAATTAATACCACACACATGACATAGATATTTCAAAGTAATAACCTTAGTTTGTTGCCATACCATTCGAGTTACGGATACGAGTCTCGGCATAAAATCTACAATCTTCTTATCAAAACGAGTCTTGCAGAAATATCCCGCACTTATAGTTACTGAGAATTAAATGACGACATTAGTTACGATAATCGATTATTGATTTATTCAATACATAAGATTGAAATGGAAAGATACCATACCAAATATTTTATCCATTGAAACAGTGCTTGGTAAAGTGCAATTAAAAATATTGAATTGTCTCTTCAAACGGGGTGGAATATCATTACGACCACCGCCTGCAAATAACGCTCATAGTTATAAACAAATAACTAACTACGTCAACATCCAAATCTGTTGATGTGTATGTATTTTTTTTGAATTCTTATGATAAACCATGAAACCCATATGTTCCTTTACAAACAGATATAAATGAAAAGAAAATCCTAATAATGACATTTCACATTATATCTATTATATATTTATTATACCTATTATACTATCTACCTATTCACACTAATTAATATTTTCTATTATACATGCTATATATATAAAAATTTATCTATCTATTCGAAGTATTTATACAACTCCAAAGAGACAATTTATAATAAAGCGATGCTGTGGCTATTAATTAGCTGTAGCAAGACTAGGTCGGTTCAACCGCAATTAACACGCTTTCACAGATAAGCTGCTGGCAAGTTAAAGTAACTAAAGTAAAGTGAAGGTATCCATTTTAATTCTTAAGAGGTGACTCAATTGTCATTTCTTATCGGGGATGAATAAATGTGACCGTCGTGGGACTTAGGAATCACTTTAAATAACTTCCAGTCAACAGAATTTACTAAAAATGGAGATTTTTATTTATAAGAAAGGTAATAGTAGCCGTATTTACCTATCTGAAATTACTCTTAAACATTCGTGAAACCATAATTTAAGAGCAGTCGATATACTTTGCAGCTCATCTTTTTTGATGTATAGTATGCCTTCCCAAATTCTAGACAAATCACGCAAATTAAACACATAATGGAATTTCGCCGGCGTAGGTAACATTTTTATCTGCGGGCATAAGAGACATGATTTGATAATTATTATATTAATTATAATTAATACCACACACATGACATAGATATTTCAAAGTAATAACCTTAGTTTGTTGCCATACCATTCGAGTTACGGATACGAGTCTCGGCATAAAATCTACAATCTTCTTATCAAAACGAGTCTTGCAGAAATATCCCGCACTTATAGTTACTGAGAATTAAATGACGACATTAGTTATGATAATCGATTATTGATTTATTCAATACATAAGATTGAAATGGAAAGATACCATACCAAATATTTTATCCATTGAAACAGTGCTTGGTAAAGTGCAATTAAAAATATTGAATTGTCTCTTCAAACGGGGTGGAATATCATTACGACCACCGCCTGCAAATAACGCTCATAGTTATAAACAAATAACTAACTACGTCAACATCCAAATCTGTTGATGTGTATGTATTTTTTTGGAATTCTTATGATAAACCATGAAACCCATATGTGCCTGTACAAACAGATATAAATGAGAAGAAAATCCTAATAATGACATTTCACATTATATCTATTATATATTTATTATACCTATTATACTATCAACCTATTCACAGTAATTAATATTTTCTATTATACATGCTATATATATAAAAATGTATCTATCTATTCGAAGTATTTATACAACTCCAAAGAGACAATTTATAATAAAAACTATTCATGTTTTATTTTATAATAAAAACTTAACGAGTCTTAAGGCAGCTAAGATAATTTGATCTGGGACCCTGTGGGTTACACAGAGGACACATAAAATTAAGAACCCCGACGTAAGTGGTTTTTAGGTTGAAAGCCTACTTGCCCATCTGCGGAGTAGTCAAGATCCACAATAACGATGTTCAATAGTTTTTTATTGAGCTCACTGTACACATCCGATTGACAGATAGTGAAAGTCAGAATCTTAATGAGTTTAGCGAAGATTTCCCGCAGTTGGTTTTTAATAACCATCCATAGCTAGCGCTCTCAAAAATGCAGCCTTAGAGCGGGGGGGTATGATTTCTTGGATAAAAAACGGTTAGGCGGTTGGATGAAGGGTTTGAAGCAGATTAAGAAAGAAAGTGGTCTGTGGGGTGAATATAGAGGAGGGGGCGCGATTAAGCCTTGCCTTGCACATTGAGGCAAGGAGCGACTTCGCTCTCGCGATTTCTGATCTCATCTGGGAAATGCCGCCTGAAGCTTACTGAAAATGTCTGACAGTTTTCAGCCATTATCGTGCCGTAAATATAGAGAGAGTTGGTGTTGGATAGGATGCCAGGGTGTGTTTAAAGTGATCTAAAACTACGCGAACCTACAACGTCAGGATCAGAATCGCGGGCGTACAGGACTCACATGTATAAATTTCGTTATCATAAGGTAAATTCGATAACATCACATAATGGCGCAGATTTCTATAACACTAATGATTCCAAGCATAATAGAATTATGTTTTGTGTTTGCACGCAGGTAACTGCATAGGCAAAATGGGGTCTGCGCGCAGGTAACTGCTGGGAACAAGCTCAGAAAGAGCAACATCAGCGCGCCGCCAATGGTTGAGCGAGGTTGAGTGACAGATGGTAGAATGACAATCGTCTTTACTGTGCTTTATATAGAAATGCATACATCGATGACAATCTTATGAATCTTTTTTTTCTGTATATTTGTATGTCATAAAAAGATATCGACAACACGACATCTAGCTTAATAGAATAGAGTTTAAAATAATCAAATCAATTAAGTTGTTTCAGAGACTTCAATACAAACATTCAAATATCTCAATACATTAAAAAAAATTACTAATATAGAACCTTCTTCTATTATCAATTCAGTTAAAAATTAACTAGTGGCTTAAATGCTACGAGGTGATAAAGAATTCCACATAAATATCTATTTACCACCATGATACCCTATAAGGAATCCTATAAGGATTAGTGTATTTACACTGGATTAGTTCTTGACAAATTGTCAGATAATAACGAAACCAATATTATTAGAGATACCTAGTTTTATTCTTTTTTTTTTTTACCTGGATGTATCATAGCACCAAACATTTGAATATCAGCGATAATAAAGAAGTCTCCTGGTTTGTCTAATGAATAAAATCCTCCGCATTCCATCATTTGACGTACAATTTCGTTAGTAACCTATAAAACACAATCGTTAACTAATGATCACTTAATAAAACAACTATCATTAAAAAGGTATGACCGCATGACCATTTGGTTAGAGTAACTACCTGTTACATATTGTGTCCAGGGTCATTATCACTGTATCGAAATATTTCTTTGAATGACGTCACATTTTGAGCTGCTCTTCATTGAACGCGGTCAAATGGAAGGAACTAGTACTGGGGGTGTTCCGGCCAATAGATGAAGACTGTATTCCATGGGAGGCTGCACTTACGTTTTGTAAAGTTGCAAACAGTGAGCCGACATGACATACTGTCTTGCTCTATAAGCATGCCATATAAGTTTTTTAGAGGCCCATTTGGCCTGGCCTTCCAAGTGACCGTGGAACTAAACGACGGTCGCTATATATTATTATATTGCTATGTCAACACCAAGGATATACTAGCTGAAGTAATAAAAGGAGTGTTTCCAAAATTAGGAGATGCGACAAAGGGGTTATTTTTGTCTCATGTCTCCGTGGGGTTAAATTAAATCTAATTCTGTCAGGCCCAAGCTGAGGCTTTGCTTTACAATATCTCGACCTCACACACAAGTTTGTTCCGGCACTCGTTGACATATTCCCGAGAAAAATTGTCACGGTCAGTGTACAACACATGCCCTTTGTCGACCGCATAGATAGCACTAAGCCTTGGGAAAAAACAGCGTTCACTGATTTGGAGTTGGAGAGAGGATTTCATCAAGCCCATTTGACATGTGGATTTCCAGGCATAGGACTCTCATATCGTAAGATAGTTGCACTGAGGTGTCGTCAAGTGTCGAGTTGAATGCAAAAAGAGAGCCTAAGAGATCAGTTTTCTCCTTCGCGTCATGGGTCAGCATGTCGTCTCCTTTGTACAAAGATGTAAGAGATGGCTGACAGACATTCCCTTAGGGTGTACTATTCTCATGCTAATTCTGCCAATATGCACCGACTTTGCCTACAATAACTCTTTAGAAGGACCTGTAGGCAGAGTCGTCGTTGAGTCAGTATGTGTTGGTATTACTGCTATGGGACCTATAAACGCAGGGATGGTCGTCGCTGTTTACGCACAAAGGATCCATACCTTCAAGATTGCCGAGGTGTTGTGAACATATATCACGTCTTACGTATACACACACAAACACGTCACAAACGAGTGTTCAAATTCATACCCCGGGTATGAGGAGTCAACCGGAGAAGATATTTGTGCCTCGGTGAGATAAATCAAGGCCGACGATAAATCAAGGTTGGAATGAAGTCTTCTGATGTTGCGGAAATCCACATCAAGCATTGCCGTAGCCTATTTGCTCCGTTTACCCAGGTAGGGTGGCTGTAGAGTGGTCGCAGGATCCATAGAGTAGCTTGAGCGTGAACCTGAGAGTAAGGGATTCTACAAAACCGATGGTCCTGGTACCCCCTCGGGTCAGTATCAATGAAAATACCGCTTCCATCTTATTTGAGGGAGGGCCCCCGGCTATCTCACTCACTGGACGAAACTAAAGTGTATGATACATCTACTTTACGCCAGTATTGTGATGCGGCGGTATTTCCCTGGTCAAGCCAGCCCATTTATGTGAAATCAAAAGCTAATCTACAACCAACCTGATCACCCCACTCGTTCACTACTGGCATGTTGATGTCGTCTACAAAAACTGTCATTCCTCGATTCCCAGGTGGACCGTAAGTCATACCCACGCGCTTTTCCACATATGATTCGATAATTCTCTAGAGCATCAAAGATATTTATAAGTTATTAATGATTTAAGGAAATGGAGAAAAAAATATAAAGCCTTCTGTACAAATTTTTCGCATATGCATTGAAAACCATGATATGAAGTGTTTTATAATGTATTTAGTTGTTACAAAATTAAGGTTGGCACTACTAGCGCACACAGTTTACATAACCGTAAGGAACGCCTGCGGCCCATGCCATCTACATTCATACTAATATTCCTTTTTAAAAAACTGAACAAGGAAAAAAAGTAATAGCATTATTATTTCTGTGGACTAAGATCGATTGCCTCAATACCAGCAATTGAGTTTTCAGTTTCTTTTATTTACCTAACACAGAAGTGTTAATCTATAACCGCCGTGCCTTTTTCATGATGTAGTTAGATTTTATTATGATTTGCAGCTTTGACCTATCTGTTAAAATTCCTTTCGTTTCACGAAAACTGATAGCATAATTTTATAAACGTCAATTGGTTCAAATCACCTGGAACATATTCGGGGTAGTGGCAGACGAGAAATTAATCATTTTGAACAGTTTTACTTCGTTATTATATTTCTGCATATAACTTTTTAGCATCACAGTTTTAGCTGTGCCTTGTTCCCCAATAAGCAGTACAGCTTTATTCTGTTTAGCGATCGTGTCTATCAAGAACGAGATGCACACGTTATCTATATTGGGGACCAGAATCGAAGCATATTCTGGGACACTATCTGATGGGTAAATGTAGTCTTCAACAATCTCCGCCCTGCATAATTATATTAGTACACACATTCAATTAAACGTTAAAAGATTTTAAACAAAAAGCATTACTTTTGGTCGAGTATTAAAACCCTATTATAAACGTTGTAGACCTATTTATATCAAAATACTACTAATAATGTAATATATCGTTTTGCAATGAAAAAATATTTTTAATTGCACTTCTTGTACTTTAAATACAAAATACTCAGTTTTACGTACCAATGCTGCCAAACGCCAGCCTCATTAACCATATATTCAAAGGGCATAATCCACTCTTTGGACTTGGCACCAGGCCAATCCATTTTCACAGGAATCTTTGTCATAAATTCTGCCATTCGAGTGCGCCCATCTAACTCCAACACGGCTCCCAGAGACCACATTAGCGCAAATATGAATAAACGCTCTAAGTGGCGATCCGTGTGCATCTCTGGAAAAGTTCACGGATTGCAGAATAGTTCATATATACAATTTTTTTTTACAGGGTTTAACAATCCACACTCCTCTTGCCGAAGGTGCTATAGGTGACTATGGAAAATAAAAAAAAATAAGCCTAGTAATTCTTGAACTATAAACTACTTTATGGTAAAAAAGGTACTGGTAAAACAATACTATAAAACTAACTAACTAACTAAAAACTTAACTATTATAAAAAACTTTTAGATTATTACAAAACTGCCGTCGTTTAAATCATCATTATCATCATCCTATCTGGCTGTCTGCGAAAAGACTTACAACACTTCTGGAGACAGTTGAAAATGTCCTATTCTGAAATTAAAGTTGTCACAACAATGTTACACGTAAAAGTTTGCAGTAGTGTTTTAAAATCAAGACTTGTCAAGATTATATACGTAAAACTGATAAATCAGATAATCAATAATATATAATTGAGCAACTTACTGCCTCCGGGAACTTCTATCTCTAGTAATCCAACAAGAACGTCTATGCACTGTCTAAAATTAACAATAAAAAGTATTTAATATAACATTGAACGGTGCTATAAATAAATATAAAAACTAAAGTAAATATAAATCTATACCGAATATAGATAGCTTCAAGAAGCATCATTTTGGCTGGTAACTTTTGTTGTACAAATGTATGGACTTCATCATAAACTTTGTTGAAAGCATTTCGCAATACATCAGCCTCTCTAGATCCTCTCTTTTTTAACCACCCCTATAAATGTGTATAATGAAATCGTATAAATTTATGAATAATCGGTGGAGTAGGATGTTAATTGCATTCCTAGTTGAAAAATACTTAAAGGAAATGTTGAATGTTGAATGAATACCTTTCGGTAGGTCGGCACGACATAGGTATGGCTATATGTTTTGTCAGGTGAAAGAAAAAAACTTCTTTTAATTAGATTTAATACGAGTGCCTAATATAGTGTTTCCTTTATATTATATTGTTTTAGAATTGATCAGGGAGAGTACCATGAACATTGCCTTCGCTCTTCGGATAGTTTTGCAATTCGTTTCTTTTTGTAAAAGTAGAGTCTTAAACTCCCTCGATAAATACGCAGTTCCTAGTAAAGTTTCAAATCAATCACTAGAAAAATATTCTATCATAATACATCTCCCTGATCATCAGACGATAAGTAATAAGGCTTTACTTATATCAATGTGAACGGTTATTATAATAAAAATATATAAACATGCCTCCAAAATCGGTTGCCACTTCAAAACTGACGAAGACAAGAATACCATTCCCATTCGACTGACAGTAGCCGGCGAAGCATTATCAACGTTATCGGGCTCGAACACCAATTTGCTGTTTTGAGCCATCGTAATCCGATCTCCATTTGCTAGAGTCAATGTTTTATTATCATCTAGCACAGAATTCAAATTTTCAATCCATACTGCATCCACTGGACCATCTGAAATGATATAACTGGCAATTATTTAATTCTTTTGTAATTCTACTATGAGTTTCTGGAAAGAACGTGAATATTTTAGTGATTTTTTATAAATTTTCGATATTTTGCAAATTTTTTTACTCTTCCAATCCAACTAAAGGTCCTTCCAATCCATTTGGGTTATTACCCAATGACACAGTACCGTTTTCAGTATAACTGATACTGATTTGTATGACAACCCTTTAGTACAATGGTACAATGTTAGTCATATCAATGTGAAGTTGTCAAATATTAACGAAATGTATAATTGTTATTTAAAAAAATACCTAAAACAATCCAAGTCGTATCCGACTTCTTCACTTTTAAAGCACGTCGCCATAATGTGGAAAAAATACCATCTGTCCAATCATTAGTAGCGACATCCAATCTCCCGAACATTTGCGGTGCAGTTATTGCTTTGGGGTTCATTCGCATTTCCCTGTGTGGCTTTCCCAATTCCGTTAATGCAGCCATCAATGTATGGATACATGTAGTTTTACCAGACCCCGTCGGTCCCATTGTCATCAGACCATGGCGTACTAAAGATGTTTCATATAGCTGAATAATTTTAAGGTTCCATTCTGGATGATTCACTAAACCGGTACGCTCAGTTATAACTGTTATTCCACGTTGCATATCTCTAAAAATATAATATATTTATTAAAAATCTGGTCAGGAAGCCGATCTCGCTTGGAGAGAGTTCCGTACTCTTCCACTTTCCATTAGAACTTTAAGACGCAGGATTTTCGTTTAGATTTTCCTGTAATCTATGCGTGAGTCCCTATTTTCCCAATTTTTTCAAAACTTCAGTTTTATATATAATGAGTGTTAAGTTCTATATACGTAAGTATGTCTTTTAAATTATGCGTTTGAAAATTATAAAAAAAAATATTTCTCACAACGAGACAAGCATTTGATATGTCATATTTTATACATGATATTTTGATTCATTTTATAATTTTCTGATTTTGTTAATTTACGGTATACTCATACATTTGAGGGTCATCTAAATACATATATGTATTAGATTTCAACTTTTTTAGTAAATTCGGAAAAATAAAGCTGCGACAAACAGACAGACTAACAAAGATACATACGAGACAATGTACGGAATGTTTCACTTACCGCTGCACAGTTTGTGTGAGTTTCATTCCGGGAAATAGATCTTCAATTAAAGAAATAAATAACGGTTCATCCTCATCTACTAACTTTGATACGTTCATTTCCCTGGTAAAGAAACAATATATTAAGAAGTGAATTACAAAAGCAAACAAAATTGATACGAACAAAAACAATTTGGTTAAAAGGGTAGCAGCTTATTGGCAATCTATGGGGCAAGAGTTATGTTAAATAAAGGACTACCTGATGGGCTGAGGTCATAATGTTTTTTACAATAAACATTATTTATCTAATTTGACAGTTCTTTAAATGTTCTCTTATGACATAAAAGTATTAAACTAAGATCGAAGAATACAGTTAAACTTTATTATTAATGAAAACAGATACGAACTACGTGTTTGTGCTTATTATCAAGAAATATACTAACTTTAGTACCCTCATCATAATATTCTCCTCGGTGCTATCTGGATTTGCTCGTTTCTGCGCGCCCATGGTCCTTAACACTGATAATATATTCCGAAGTCCGAAATCGTAATGTACCTGTTTTGACAACTGTTCTTCGCAAAGCTTATATAATGTAAAGAATTTACGAGCTAGAAACCGAAGGAGAAATAGAATCGTAAGAATGTAAAATAATTATTTCAAGAGACAAAATATGATGTGGAAAATTCATTTTCATAGCAAATTATATGTGTAAATTGTTTCGATATTTACCCTTATACGGCGTATAAAAATATTCCTTATACAATAGTCCTTTGTGTATCAAAGGTCTGTTTTTTTATTTGTAGGGCACTATCAGTGATTTTTTTAATAAACTTATAATATAAAAGCAATTACACACTTCATACGTAAATATATACGAGTACTTTCAGTTTAATATTTAAGAAAAAAAGGACGTTATAACTTCAAAATAATATAAAGTATTACTTACCCAGCAAAATATTTTCCTTGAATCCGCAACTGGCCAGTTTCACTCGAATAATAATCTGTCTATCCGGTACCATCATAGCGACAGATCTGAACTGAATTTTCAAGTTTTCGGGCAGCTCCTGGCGTCCAGCATAGCCAGGATTCATAGTGATAATAAATGCGAATTCTGGATTCAGACTTACGACATCGCCGTCACTATATATTTTTAATGAAAACTATAACTAGTATTTATAAAGACCAATTTGTGTGATAGTAAAACAGAAATATACACATAACAAAACGTTTCTTGAATTTATTTAAATTTACCTTAGGTTAAATAAATGAAACCAAAAGCGGATACTAAAATTTCATTAAAGTATACTTTATTAGGAAATCCATACCTAAATATGAAGAACTCTTTCTTTTCTCTTCTGGCAGTAAGACATATATAAATCTGTTGGGCAGCAACAGACAGAACGGGCAGTTCAATGCGGTTGAACTCATCAAAGCATCCCCACGTCCCCGACTGGGCGAGGCCCTTGTAAATACGTCCCAACCCTGCGAACACCACATTTCTTATAAATAAACAAGATAAAAGAGAGTAGCATAATACAAAATACAACAACAACGAGTGTAATTTGTATCTGGTATTTTGTGGAACTACTCTTGTACTCTAACTTGGTATACTTAGACAACTAACGAATAAAGATTACTAAAATTCATAAATAACTATTTCTGGATAAACATGCCTCTGAAGTCCATCTGATCAGAACAGTTGAACACGATCACGAGTTTGCCGAGAGCACGACCCATGTCTTTAGTAGTCTCAGTCTTTCCGGTGCCAGCTGGACCAGCGGGTGCGCCTCCCATACTCATACCGATAGCTTGCGACAGCGTAATATAGCAACGATCCGTCAATGGCGTGATCACCAGACGTTCCGTTATGCCCAAGTACTCATTCTGGATGAAAAGGTAACTTACTTTAAGATAATATTTTGATATTCTATATAGTTTAAATAGAACTCTTGATAAAAACAATACGTCATTAAATTAATTTGTCATTAATAATTTAAAGTTTTGGAAACAATTACCAGTCAAACTATCAAACGCAGCGTGAGATGACCTTAAATAATTGAATTACTAATTACCTGATAAACAAAATCTACGTCGGTAATACAAACTAGACAATCGTCGGTATCTTCAATGTAATAGAATCTAGCTTGTTTCTGCCATTCAAAGTCACCGAGATTCCTGATTCTCATTTTCACGAGATCGTCAAAAATGTCTCTATTGAACGATAATATCTTATTATTATAGACATAACATTTTTGATAGAAGATAAAAATGGTTTGTACCTTTGATGGACGTGTATAGTAATCATAGTCTCTATCATGGTTCTCTGCAAGGGAGCGAGATCTTTGACTGTTTGGTCAATAAGCCCATTCAAGAGATCTAGGAATTTCTGGTTTGTCAATCTCATAATGAAGCGATCTACTCTGGCTTTCTTAAGTGCATATTCAGCGTCACTTGTCCACAAAATTTGCATACCTAAAAGGCTAGCCTAAAAAAATATAACATACAATTAAAAATAATGCCCTCGTGATTTGTTCCCTGAGCGCGCCCTTAAAATTACCATTACAATGTGCATCTCTATGTCAAAAGTTGACTAAATTTGACAAACAGCGTGACATTTGACAAAAATATTAAATTAAATTTTCTGATTCCGAACATTAAAAAACTTATTACAAGAATTATAAGACATATTTTTGCGTATTTCTTCACAATTTTATTTGAAAATTGTTGTTTGTGTAATTTGTACCTGTCCAGGAAAATTCCAAAATCCAACTAAAAATTCGAATTCAGGATCACCCGCCATCGTTTGTGAAATATTGGCAATAATATTCCTCACAGTATCCTTCATTGTATCTAGTAGAGTATTTAACCAAATCTGAAATATATGTTCATAAATGTTAAAGGGTATAAAAACATCATATTTGTGTTATAATTTTTTGAATGCAAAAAACTATAAATTTTTTTGACAGTGATAGAGCTATACTGCAGTTTGTTTCTAGTTTCAGAATAAAAAAATCAGCTCGACTGAGGTACTATTGCTTATGTGTTTCGTCTGGTGAGGGTAGCGATCCGGAGACCTTTATTAGTGGTGACGAGTCCTTCCATCTCAGTCCCCAAGGGTTAAAACGCATCTGCTTTATGATTCCTTGTCAAGGATGAATGAAGATGTCATGGGCCGCAGGAATCACTTGGCAGTTGAACTGTTGTTACTCTCTCATGTAATAAAAAAAAACATAAAATAAGGAATAAAAATAAACTGAATGTTTTCCACTTATAACAGTATCCCCCTTATTTTTCTTCTTATTAATTATATCATTTTATATTAAAAATTAAAATTAAAACACTGTAAATTTTAAATCTTTTCATGGAAATATATTAATTTTATAATATATTTTTCATTCGGAATAATTTTATAATTTAAAACGATTGGTGTAACAAACCTCTGATTAAAGTTACAAAACATCGCTAGTGACACTTTAGGAGATATAATGATTCTATATTTTACAGGTGTCACATAATTTCCGTTCAAAATAAACAAAATAGTTACATATATAGTGAAAATTGTTACCTCAACGCCGCCTATACAAACAACTGGTCGTTCTAATTTTATGTTCTCTCCGTTGGAAGAATTCATAGCGACGATCCGCTCTTTATCATCGAAGTCCACGGTATAAATTGCATCAAATATACTGGGTAGATGCACCTGAAGTTATTAATTACACTAAGTTATTAATTTGATTAACGCAATAATCAAATTAATGACAATTAGTGAAAACTTGAATGGCACCTGAATAGAATGAGGATCAGAAGCTTGACCAAGGATTTCCAAAAGTACAGGATCGGAAACAAAGAAAAATCTTGGGAATATGAGACGTTTTGTTTCCAAGTATCCAGTAAGCGATTTCTGACAGGCTTCCAACTGTTCGGACAGGTGTGGTAGTAATTGCTTCAAGGAATCATCAGATGTGCATGTTTCGACGCAATTAACAATGTCGCGGGCCCGATACATTATCTTTACGTAAGTTTTGTCGATTGTCTGCAAAAGTATGATTGCCTATATTATAATATCGATTAAATATCTAAAGGGAGAAAAATTGTTAATCGGCATGGCCCACTATTTCTCCAAGACAATGCTCGGTTGCTTTCATTGAACAGAACAATTGCGAAAATAATGAATTGAAATATGAAATTTTGCAGCATCCAGCCTATTCACCTGATCTCTCAACAATCTTTTTTTTCAACATTTACCCACAACACAACAGTACGAAAATCAAGACAGTCTCAAAAATTCGATATCTGAATTTATTGATTCTATAGATCAGGTTTTTATAAGAGAGGCATCTTTGCTTTATCTTACCTCTATGCTTTAAAGTCCTGTTGGGTTAAGTGTATTGATGCGAATGGAGCATATTTTGATGAAATAAGCAATTTATGAAAAACTATATGCAGTTTTATATATTCACTTTCAAGTCCGACATTTCGTATGCACTAACCTAATTTTATATATATATACATATATTTATTTATATATATATATATATATATATATATATATATATGTATATATATATATATATACATATATATATATACATATTTAGAGTACCTAGTCTTATTTTAGTTTAATATCAATATATACTTTTATTATTGAACTTTAATTCGACTAGAGCAATACTTACACCAAATCTCTTGGCTTCAGCGGGCAGCTGTTTAGCGATATCGCCACCAACAAAAACCGCCTCTAAGTACATCCATAAATTCTGTACTTGCAACCATCTCTCTAAAATCTCCGAAGTACTTACTAATTTGTTGATCCAAAGCATAATATCCTTCTTGAACGGAGGGTTGTATCTAAATTAATGGTCAATAAAATTGCAGGCAAATACATAACAGAGTATTTCATTAACTACCTACGAACTTCAAACTATTCACGTACACGCACACAAACACACGAAGACGCTTGAAAGATTTACCTATCAAACGTCAGTGGGGACTGTGGTTGTATTGGTATTCGCTTGGACTTTGTGAATAATATTTTGATTTATGCTTCATTTGTGATGAGAAATAAATAAATAAATATTATTATTACTGTGGGATATTCATTTCACTCTGTGGGATGAGTCCTATGTTCAGCAATGGACTAGTGAAGGGCTGAAATGATGATGATATTCATTTCCATCTCCGCCTGGATGGTTAATTCAATAAGGCTAATATTATTTTCAACTTTGTTTACTTTAATTAAAGATTAACTGCATGGATCTTGTTACATTTATTCGGTTCCAATTTAGTTACTTTTACAATTCGTAACTTAACATCATGTTTGAAAAACTTAGCAAATTAATGGATGGATATGATGATTATGATTAATATAAAGCCTATTTATATCCACAATATTATTAAAACTTATTTCGTTTCATCTCAGCTCAACTGCTGAATCTTATATCTCGCAAGAGATAGCAACGAAGCACAATCCCAAGCCTTCTATCCAACTCAGCCATCATCATACAAAGATTTTGACTCTATCGTCCTACATTGCAAAATTATATAATAAAATTCATTTCAATCACCTATTCGATGCAAGGGAGTTGAGTACCATCAAAGTATCTTCCAACATTGTTATAATATCAAGTGTTTCCTGCGGCTTGATGAGGAGCTCACCTCTATTTTTAAAGTTACTAAAGGTCAAATTAACAATTGCCCAGTCCGACACTACTTGTTTAAGTTTGGCTTCAATGTCCTTCTCTTTTACCGCACTAATGCATATATCCTAAAGAGCAATAACTTTTGGATTTAACCATCTCACAACAAATACATTTCTCTTATATAATATGCTATATTATATCATATATACCTACTAACAGCCTTTGATATCCTTCAACTCTACATTTTAAATCAACTAAGATTAAAATTAATAATTTCTCAACAAAAATATCAAAACATTAGCGCTACCCCATTTATCTGGGCGCCAGAAACTCAGACGTTTGACCGAGTTATGTATGCCCCGAGCTGTGACTATGCTCGGATAGTAACGATCACTTTGCCAGTTTAAAACATGTGATACCAAGGCTGATCATTAAACATTACAAACATGTAATATACCAAAGTATCCTCGTTTTATCTTATATGGATACTTAATTTTTACTTAAATTTTTACCTCAACATCTTCTTTATGCTTCAATAACGGGGCTTCCATTACATTCGCTAAGGTAAATGTTTCAGACTCCACATCCAAAACACAATCTAAAATTATGCATTAATAAAAAAACATTAATTGTATAATAAAAAAGAACACTTACGTGTATGACATTGAGTATATCCTTTTAGTCGCTTTCGACCGTGGCGATATTCTTTAATTATTAGCAGATTACATCAACTAACTATTTTAATGCCATAAGTATTCGCGTAAAGACAAATGCAATTTCATCAATCACCCACCTACATTACTCTAGGTCAGTCGCCCTGATTTACCACCGCGTGGCGCAGGTCAGAGTACTTGAATGGTTAGTGCCTTAGTTCGATTCTCAGCTACGGAACTCAATTTATGCATTACAACTATTGTTGTTGTTTGGGGGTGGGTGTTCTGTATGTATCTCTCTTAGACGTTGCACTATATCTGAACCTTTCTCCAATCTTATTCTACACATCATACGGTCCTAATATACACATTATTACTAACGCATTAAATCTTCCAATCGCTTCCAATGTCTTTCCTTCATAGATTTATCAGCCATCAGCTCCAGCAACGGGCATGTTTGATTAAAATCATCAATTTTATTTTTTAAATCTATGAAAGCTGGCCAATCCTTCA
This sequence comes from Teinopalpus imperialis, assembly GCA_029286865.1. Classification (NCBI taxonomy): domain Eukaryota; kingdom Metazoa; phylum Arthropoda; class Insecta; order Lepidoptera; family Papilionidae; genus Teinopalpus; species Teinopalpus imperialis. The sequence goes on along the minus strand of JAGSMU010000020.1, from coordinate 6,117,540 downwards.
TGCCTCTTGGCAATTTTCGGCATCTGAATGTAAAATAAAGTTATATACTTGTTACTACATTTATTTAGTAGCCACAATTAAAATTATAATTATATCTTGTGGTTGTAGTGAGATGAGATCTATGAATATCGCTAGCCTTATAATTCTTGTCGAAAACATGTTGTTAAAAGAAATTAACTAATTATTATCTTATTAGATCTTCATTACATTGTATAATTTTTTTTGGAGAACCTGACATTATTATATGATTTTATGAAGGGGGGGGGGGGAGAATTACCTTAAATCAAACTCAGCCAGTTGTGCAACAATTTGTTCAATATCAATCTCGACCCATGGCGTTTCGAAATAACCATCAATTGAATTCATTACCGCAAGATATAAACTGTACCTGTAAAAGCAGCATGTTTAGTATTAATTTCCTTGTCTTTTAAAAAATAAATAAAAAAATCTTATTTTATAATGAAATGAATTAGTATATTTTACAATTTATTGAGCAAATTGAATTCCTTCTTCCTGAGATGGAGAATAGGATAATCTTTCACTTCCATTCCAAAAAGTTTTTCTCCGCTGGAATAACTTTCAAATCGCCGCCACAAGTCATCAAACCTCGACTGGAACATGATGACCCTAAAAAATATTATACTGAAAGTCTATAGTATAGTATAATCAATATATCTTAAAATACAAACAAACTAGTTTCTGAAGCAGCTAGTAAAATATCACGATACTTTATTATTTGTGTAACGCAAGATTTTTAACATAAATTAACGTATTTTAACCTATCGCTAGCCTCTCTAGCTGATAAGCCTGGAGTCATCGGTCCAAAAGCTTCATAATCAGCATCAAACTTTAATACATCTTCGAGGAATGACGAAACCCCTTCTGTTAGCTCTTTTTGCAGTGGGCCTTGCATATCCACAATTTTTTGTTGTACTTGTTGCGACTGTAATTTATAATTGAACTAAGTAATGAAGGTTAAATAGGATAATAAAAGTCTAGTTTTATATTACCACTTAATTTAAATACGAAGTTAGATAAATCACTACGACCACTATGAACGTCTATAGGATAGGAGTATGTTAAGAAATCTCCTCGGGGATAAGCATCTTTGTGATTAGATGTGATATGTTAACGTTATAAATATTCACTTTAAAAAATAAGCTTACGGTTGTTAGCATGTTTTCAAATGCATATCGTAGACCATAGACTAAGTCTGCATCTTCCTGGGGTATATCAATATTAAATTGATTAAAGGTTGCATAGCTTTCTTCAATTAAATCTAGCTCCATATCCATTCTAAAAATAATTTCACATTTTAATACACAATTTAATCTAAATATTTTAGAAACGGGTTTTTAATTACAGAGAAATATATTACAGGAAAAAAGGTCTGGTGATAAATTAAGAATAAGTTTTCCCTAAATAACATAAATATATTATACTTATAATTGAAACATCCTACTAATACCATAAATACCAAAGTTTGTGTGTTTGGATGTTGGCTGCTCAATCACGAAAAATAGCCGAGCAGATTTGAATGAACTTTGGCACACGGATAGTTTCCTGGATAACTTTGATCCCGGTGAAATGGAATGACTTATGTCCACGACTTTGTCTGCATGGACTTCTGAATCGGGTCCAGAGTAAAATGTATCAGGCTCGTGATGTGATACTCTTGAGCAACCCACACACAGCTGAACGACTATGTGGGATGCAAGCAGTGCCCAAATGTAAGAAATGGAAAACCAGCTGATGAAATAAGAAATTAGTCTTTACCCAATAAATTCTTCCCGTATCAATTCGAGGCTCATTATGGCAACTCTAACGTCATCTAAGTCTTTGATTTTCTTACTCATTGCCTTCATGCGATCTTTAATAAATTGCATTAGGTTGACAACGCGCTCTTTGTATGACTGGCTCAGTAACTTGCCCAAAATACGCTTCCATTCCACTGATTCAACGTGTAAAGCCAATTTTAGGTTATCTAAAATTAGGGAACGCATTTTAATTAGACAGTATCTATAGTGTCACCAACTTAGCTTGTTAGTTAAAAGCGGCTAATGGAGAGTTGATTTTGACGCTTAGAAAATCTCACACCTATATTTAGTGAATAAATTATGTTCTATTTGGAGCTTGACATTTATCTTCACTCAACGCACCACGCATCACTTTTGTAATTTGAATTTTATATGGACTTTTCACAACATATTATTAAAATAGCAGTTCTAATTCTAATTTTATACACCGTACAGGCACGATAAGATATATCGCCAGTTTATCTTACGGGTCTTATACATTATATACATTAATAATTGAAAAGTATTGATTAAAACAAAAGAAAATGTTCACTTATGCAAAAACAGTTCAACCTTTTTTTTTCAAGAAAGTTTCAAGAAATATAAAAAAAAATATTCAAAACCAACAACTATTCTATAAGCGATTGCAAGTAAAGTATCCGGTCGTAAATACAGAGGAAAAAGACAAAAAAACATACCCATATCTATTTGAATTGATCCAATAATATGTTTATCCGGTAAATTCACAACTTCTTCCGTTTGCGCTTCGTACCTCTTTAACATATCTCTGATAATTACGTTAAGAGGATTTGAATCCACAAAATCCTGTACTTGTTGGACTCTATCCTCTGCCCAGAGATGAGCAAATCTGTTATAACCCTGAAAAATTATTGGTGTAAAGGGCAAGAATGAAAATGTATAAAAAAATTGTCCTAATGTGATATAATAATACTTGTAATAATTTTTCAATGTCTGGCTTATACATAAACATCATCCCTTGTAATGCCATAACAGCTCTCACTATGTCTTTATGTTCTGACACCATCCGAAAATAATTTCTTACACCGATAATACTTGATCCCGACCTAGATCCGGCTGTTAAAAAATAAAATTAAATGTTTAAAGCGTATCATTAAAATAATTAGTAAGTTTTTCAATACAATAAGTTTATATTTTCGTATCTTAATAGCAAATAAAGAATAGTCTTACCGCTTATACTTCTCGTCACAGTTAGTGAAGCTCCTGCTGCCTTCATTTTGTTAATTTGGTCTTGTTGTCCCCACATAAACACGTTACGATGTATATCCATTATACAATTCAATACAACCTAAAATTACATAACTTTAAGAATAAATAAAAAAACAAACAATACTAGATAGCTGACAATGATATTTACTTGAGAAAACGCTGATTGAATTTCCTCCAAAACAGGTTTGATTAGAATTCTTGGTATTTGCAAATACATCATTGTTAACATGAGAGGTTTCAACTTCTTTTGCTCTTCAGGGTCAGTGGTCATAGTCAAAAAGCTGAAACATACAATGCTGACTAAACACGGAGGTTCTATAATATTTTTTTTATAACTTAAATGTTTACAAAGTAAAGCCACCTGGAAACTGAAGCTCGTCGCCTTAACATATCTAGACTTTGTCTTGTGCACTTTATAAGCGCTTCTAGGCATTTTGTGGCAAAATAAGCAAACAATTCATTGCACTCATTGATAGCTTGGTTTATGTCGTAGCGATCCGGATTTTCTATTTCCAAGAATGCTGTACAAAATAAGATTTAAATATGTGTATATATATAATTATGTATGTGTATATATATAAAATTAAACCTGATGAATGGGATGGAATGTCCCATTACCTGTAATTGGGCCTCAGATTCCCTACGCTCACCATACAAAACGCAACAGCGTTATGGTTCTATTTTACTCTTTACTTCTAATTATTCTAAAGCGTGGCCCTTCTCTTGTTGACATTCATGCAACAGTTTGAACCTAGCTGCAGTGAAACATAAAAACAGTGCAGTCCGATGAAAAAACACTTATTAGGTCACCTGTTTTACTTTTGTTCACCTTATCGGATTAAAAAGGACCAGCGACATGCAGTTGTTTTACTCTGCTATTGCGTGCAATCCTGAGCATCAAAATTCACATACGATTGTATGCTTCTGGATTACTACTTGTTTTCCAATACGACTATCTGATGAAATGAAATATAATACAGGTATGATAGGAAAATAAATATAAAATACACATTTTTACTATCGTAATATATGTTATAATCCTGTGAGTATCGTGATTTGATAAATGCCCTTTTAAATATGTGACATACCAGCATTTTCGGGAAAAACCCTCGTTGCTGATGTTACAGGTTTCAAAGCTTTATCTGGGTCTAACCTAAAATAATAAAAACATAATAATAATATGGTAACATAAATTTTATTATATTTTCCTTTATTTTATTATTTAAAAAAAAATGTTATAATGGTTTAATAATAATACCAATTATCTTTCAGGTCTTGTACAGCCTTCGAAGGCACACTTCCTAAGAATTTGTTAATAAGTTCCGTCACAGCTAATTCGGCGTTCCAGGACTTTTGCTGTAAATCTTTTGCTATAAATTATCAATTTTAATTTTTAATCTCTTCTTTAATTTGAACATTTTTATACATTCTCAAGCTAACTCACCTATTTCATCACGCCTCACTAAATTTTCTTCATAGAATATGTTAGGATCAACTGCATTATTAGGTAAATAGACCAACACTGTCTTTGCTATTGATTGTAAAATCGAATCGATACGGGCTTCCTTCATATCTGATACCTATAAAATTGTATATGATAATCGAAGAGATAAATTTCCCATTCTTATTTTAAGCATAGGTTAAGATACATAGCAACTACTCCATATCAAATTTGTGCTGGTTTATCACCCTCGATACAATACAAAAAATCTATAGCAAAAACAATATGGCAATATAACAATTGTTATTCACACAATAAGGAAAGAATCAAACGAAACAAGGCATGATGACATGCTTACGCGATTTTACAATTGCATAATAACACCTCTTCACACCTTACTAAAATCTGCCAAAGAGACTAACAAATTTACTTCCATGCAAATGAATGACAAGACAAGGATTGACGCTCAAGATTGATGCGGATAGATTAATTTTCCATAACTGGCCTCTTATTTTAAGGCAATCTAAAGTTTTAAAATAAATTCTGATATATACTAGCGAAATAGCCGGTACGTTAAACTATAATTTTTATGAAAATAAATTCCACGAGTCACACATCCACCCTCCACAAAGATTCAAGACGCATATGCGTTGTCACCACTGAGGGCTCAACTGGTACCCCTTACTGCCAGGAGGTCTCCGGATAACTACAGTCACCAGATGCAACACAGCAGCGTTATGCTACGATTTAAAGCTATTCCATGAGGAATCCCGCTCAAGCCATCACATTCGTGCTATAACTAGAAACAAGTTGGCTTTTCTACTGGTTACATTACATCTTATTTAAATATTGTATAACGCCGAAATAAAATTTATAATAAATAATCTAATGTTTTACTACACCTCTTTAACAAATAAGTCCACTTCGTCCAAGATTTCACAAATTTTATCACAATACGCCGGTATCTCTAATGACGTCCAAGTAATGGTTGAGAGACCAGGTTGGAATGCTTTTTCCATTTTTACAAGCTGCGCCCGCAACAAGGGTAAATATAATTTTGGCATGCTCCTATAAAACATAATTTGTTAATACAATTCTTAGATATCCCTATTAAGCCATACGTAAGCGGCTTAGGAAATTCTACTATCTTGAGTGTTTTCAATTCTGTAATTGCTTTTTTATTTTTTTATTTAAAGTGGCCAGTTTAGATAAAATAATAATTTTGTGCTCTGGTGAACGAAGTTTAGATAGACAGTATCTAAGTTAAAGGGTGTCGAGTTGAACAGAGACTTTCATACAAACACATCATACACACACACATATTGTAGTTTATACCAGTAGTTTTCAATTTTTATTTCCATTATTATTTAATTTTTTATTTCTCTTTTTTAATTAGTTAAAAGTACAAAAATGTATATACTTTGTAACTAGTAACATTAATTGGGAAGACGCTGAAGCTTGTAACACAGTTTACACTAGTACAACAAACTTGTACTTATGTCATGTTATAAATATTGAAAATATTTTAAGGTTAATAATGAAGAATGGCAAGATGACTCACCCTCTGATTTTATCGTTCCTCTCGACTAAAGCTTTGATACGTTCATAGTTTGAAAATATTCGATCTTTACAGTAAGCCACTATTTGAGCGGCGTCGGGAACACCTAAAATAATAAAGTAAAACATTAGTTTGTTATGCAAACATATTTTTTTAAATATTTTAGTGAAATAAATTATATTATTTTTTTGTAATATTAAATATTATTTTTGTAACACATAGCTAGTACAAAAGATCTCAATAATGATCATGATATAATTTGGCATTAGAAATGAAAGAGTATAACATGTTTAACTTAAAGAGTATATATATAATATAATTTTGTCTTTGTATTATTTTTAATGCAAAACTATTCTAATATCAAACTTACTTAACCCCAACTGCCACATATATTCGACTTCTCTAATACATTCGGGTATGAAAACGTTAAAATTCACTACATATACATTTGTGATTGGATGACGAATCAGTAAAGGCGCAATTAATCCCAATCTCACCTGAGTAGACAAATAAGCTATAGTTAATTAATGATGTTTATGTAAGGGTTATTGTCATTAAATATATCTTTTATCACTTTTATCAATATTGCAACGACGATAAAAATAATATTTTTAAAGAACAGAATTTGCTTTCGTAAATATTAATTTTAATTCTTTGTATTGATTTTTACATAATAACAGATAAGTTTTATCTTAACAATACAAATATTTTAAATTAAATGTGTTACTGATTTCATAGTGTATATTATATTTCTACACTTACACATTTAGTGTAAGGACAGAAATAAATGTTAAATTGCGGATAAACTTAAGTATTTGAATATTTAGTTAATTTAGGCATTTTTTATATTATATTATATACAGTATAAATACGCACGCTATATCTAATTGCGGTGTAGTTGACGCGTAGCGGCGCTGAGTGACGCGGATATCTAAAGTACTTCTTGATAATAGAGGGTCACGAAAGTAAACTAAATATTGGCTTGTAGTGTTAGGTTTAACTTATCGCTTTCAATATATCAAAACGCTAGATTTCCTTCACTACTTTCTGTATGCCTTGGAAGTAGATGCCATTTTCGATTTGTCTCGTTTTTTGGTTGAGAAATTTATGTGTTAATTATTAATAGAGATGTTTTTAGAGAGTTACCTGTCCTACATTTTCTGTCCATGCTCTATGGTATATTAACTCAAATTCAGTAAAAACTATTCTCATAACATTATACAGTTTTATGCATCGTTGTGTATTCTGAAATATTAAAAAGAATTACTCTTGTTGTCATCTAACACTTTAATTCGTACGAGTTATAAGCATATAATTAATTTAATTATAAACATAATAAAAGTACCATATGCGTTATAACTTCATGGTGCTTTTTAAACTCTTCCATAGGTAATTTAATGTTTTTGTTGTAGAATCTTATCCACATAACCCGACCCGCGACAGGCGGCATATTTCTCGGAAGTTCGGGATTTTCCCTCTCTTCATTATACCTTAAACATAATGTTATTTAATAACATTATTGGTGTTATTTTTATTTAGTCTTATCAGTTAATAGGTTTGTAATTTTATATGTAATACCTGTCACGAATGTCTTCTATCTCTGCAGTAAAGTTACGTATTAAGTCATAATACTGATCTTCGAGATATAAACAATCCAACTTTAATTTCTCAAATCTTGTTAATAAATTTAATGCAATTTCGGTTGTAGGGCATTGGCTTACGCTCTAAAAATTATAATTTTTAAATTTTAGACTGCTCATAAACACGAAAATTTCATTCAAATAATACATTTTAAACAAATATCACAGTTGCACACGCATTATTACCCCCGAGAACTAGGATGGAATGCCTCGTCACCAGTGATAAAGGTCTCCAGACCCCTACCATTCTCTAAACGAAATACAGCACTATTATGCTGCGTAGAATACGCTGGTAATATGTGAGGGCGTATTCCTACTCCAGTCGAGTTGACCCATTCATTCTACAGCTAGAAACAAACTGTAGTGTAGCCCTACCACTGTTTAAAAAAACATTTTAGGAAAAAAATATTTTTCGTAAATTTATAGTTATTTTTCGTATATGTATTTTATCGCGTGTTGAAGTGATCAGAATAGCTGCTTCGATTTCTGATGAAATAATATTTGTACATTACAAATTCTTGGTTTTCGAGGCACGATAAAAAGGTATGAGCGAACGCCTTTGCATTTACGCAATATTTAATGGTACTACTACAATCTTATTAACATCGCCCTCGTTGCAATCGACCAATATGAAATCATAAATGATAATATAAAATCTTACAGTAATCATAAAATTCTCCAACAACAGCTCCTGATTAGCTACAGCATCTTTATAAATCTTGTAATCCTTATCGAAATCTGGTCGCCTGAAAATATGTTCAATGTACAGGTATTCATAAACAACTGATTAAAAATATATATATATATATATATATATATATAACATTTATATTACCTGTGATCTAAAGCATCGTATGTCTTCGACGATATTGTTTTGAAAAGTTTGTTAAACATTGATGCATACTCTTCGATGCCCTCCAAAGTAGTCTTATTCAAAACGTAATATGTAATGAAGGTTTGGAATAAATCTATTATCTATAAGAACGAGATTTCATCATGATTTTTTTAAGAATACTTTTAATAAATAAAAGATCTTTAAAATAATTCTCGGGTGACTAACGCAGCAAAGTTCCTCTCTGATATATTTATCTATTTAAAGGTTTGGTATAAAATTTATCATAATTGTGATGCCAAGAGAATGCACCGCTAAACTAAGATAATACTATACATAAATATGTGTATCAATTGAATTACTTTTAGCAGTCGCTTTTGAAACGTTTCAAACTTTCCAAATATGTACATTTCAGAGCAATCGAACGGCCGTTCATCTGCCGCTTCAATCATTTCTTTTTGCGTCTCATCATAGCATTCACGATAGAAACTATAAAGACTGAGACATAGCTGAAACAAACAATTGCTATAAACTTCTCGTATGGAAGTAACTAGTAATGTAAAATAACATGTAGTAGTATAATGACAATCAATATGTAGGCGTTATGCTTAAATATTAAATAAAGAAAACATTTGATTTGAATTGATTTGCACAAGTTATTTGGAGGAAGATCTTATATTACAAAATACAAATACCCGCGCTTTTTCAATAAAAGTTTTCTTTTCTTGGTTCCAAATAGTCTTCTTCCCGTTAATGGTTAGGTAATCCATGCACATATTAAGGATTTGATTGGTCACTTTGACTAGCAGTGTGGATATTTGCTTTGTTGTATTGTAGTAGCGTGATGTTGCGAAAATCATCCGTACCGTGTAAAGCAAACCCGGTATGTGCTGGTGCATCGTGACCGGATCGCATCTGAAATCCAAAATAACTATTTTTTTTACGTAATTAAGCTTTCAACTAGAAATTGGCTGTTGTCTAAATATAAATTGGTGGGCTCAAGCAAGCTCTGCTGTGAATAGTAATAAAATGAGTAATGAGGTTAGTAAAATAAACTTGAGACCCAATTACTGGTGTCGAAGCAGTCCACCTTAATATTTAAAGGTGACAAAGCATCTGCTTCATTTGTTCTTTCATACCCTTATCTATAATGATTGATACAACAGTATTGACCTTAGCCAGAAGAATGAAACATTAAATGACATGTTAATTTTCTTCTCATATCCAATATGAAGAAAGACAAAATGTTGATACGTGGAAGTATTATAAGCATTCTACTATATACTGTAACATTCAACTAATTCGCCAACCAAACTTACCTATACAAAGGTTCGCAATATTTCTCTAGCGCATATAAATATTTGACATTATCGTAAGCTTCATTATAATAATCCGTAACTTGATTATCTAGTAATCTCCACTTCTGTTACAATAAATGAAAGTTAGTAAAAAGTGTAATGTATACGGAATTATGTACCACAACAAAAAAATACAATTACAAATATGAATTAGCTTTAGTACTTAATGTTAGAATAAATTTTATAGAAGAAGTAAACATGTATCTGTGTCAATAAAATCATGTCAATCATCACAATAAAAATCATGTGTACGTGAACTATCACTGAATAAGGCTCTTGTTTTTTTTTATTTTGTGAGACATTTACTGGATATTTATTGCAAATACTCTCATAAATACAAAGTTAGTAAAGGAGAAATAGGTTCATGTAAAAGATCTCAATTGTTGACTTGATAGTGAAACGTCCAATAACCCCAAAGTGTCAACTGTATTTTAGCTTCCGCAAAAAAAAAAAAAACACACCATAAATACGGAAATAAAAATACAAATGTATTGTGGATATCCTATAACTTTGTACTGTGAAAAGCTAATATTCAATAGCGAATTATTCACTGATAAACACGACAAAGAAAACGATGCAGGTATGAGGGCAAATCTATACTTTTAGGGTTTTAATTTTCAAAAATATTTGAAATTTTCATATAAGTATTTAAAAAAAAAAACAATTATTTAACCTTAATAAGTTTCGACTTAGCTCGGATAAGTGTATATATATACATCTGGCACTCATCGCTTTTAATATGCTCTATTATGGATGTAAACGTCGTAAGTTGACGACGCCAGTAATCGAGTTCTGCTAAAGGACCAATATTGGGAGGCTCGCGTCGCAATTGTTGACTTTGTACCAAGACCTGAAAATGTCGTAAAAATGAATGAACGAATGAATGAAACTTCAAGAATTTTTTTTTTGTTTTTGAATCTAAAATAAATAGACATGTTATAATTCATAAAAAATTGAATAGTTTTGTAATCCATCGGGAAAAAGATTTATATAGTAACAATATCTTGTGTACACAGTGCGCAAGGATGTAAACACTGCCAAAAGTCAATTTGTGGAATCACTTCCTAATAGAAGAGTGCCTAGCGTAGACTGCTCATAATCGTGCGTTAAACTAATTATGAACTTGGACAATGATAATAATGACCGCTTCATATGAAAGTTTATTTTTGTCAAACAAAATTATAGGATATTTTTATAACTTGCATTACCAGATGAATAAAGTTAAACAAAAGTATACAAATCGTGCGTAACTATTTTCACATATAACGATATGTGAATATAATTATATGAACCACTATTCACACTACCCTCGAAGATCGTCTGAAAGAATATTATTATATAATATTGTTAAACAAGACTAAGAACTTCTAATAGTGTGGTGCTCATTATAATTCATCCCCATAGATACTCAAAATCACCTTAAAAATTACCATTGTTATCTGTTTCATCCATTGTTTAACAAACGTGCAGATTTCTTCCAGAACAGCCGTCTTAGTAATTGCAACTTTCATTTTATCTTGATCTGACAATTCATCTTCGTACAGTATATGGTTTATTTTGAATCTTGTACAGCAATCAAGATCGATTTTCGTTTCTTAAATTTAATATCAATGAATAATTCTTACCATAGGAAACATACCGATTATAGATAATATTTTATTAAAATAAGCACCATAAGATATCTACGATAATTATAGTATTAGGTAGATGAAACATATACCACCTGTAATTATAAAATTAATCTAGATAGAGCTACATAGGTAATATAAAAATGATCTTACTTTCAAGATAATCAATGAACAACATTATCTTGGAAACGTAGGTTGGGATAATATCAGCACTTCTCGGATTGGGTGGATTGAGATCACCCCATGCTTCGCATACTTTTAATGCTGGTACATACACTCGTTGCATTGTTTTATATATTCCCGATACCACGTTTTCGGTTTCTTGATTTATATTAAAAAATACTAAATAGTAGTCCTAAAATAAATAAATCAAATAATAAATTCTCTTCTTTTTACTGATTAAAGAAAATATTAAATGACTGGAACAAAATTATTTCCTTTAATAAATCCAATAAAACAAATCTTAGTTTTCATATACTTCTATCATACTTTTAGAGTTGAAACAGCATTCATTTCATTGACCTTTCATTTACTTTTAAAAAGTATAATATAAATTAAACTTATTGAAATAAATAAAATGATAAAAGATAATAACGTCTGCAACATTTTTCACGTCGATAGCTTTGTTCTTGATTCTGTACATGCCTACACACTGGCCTTGTACTGGTATCGATGATGTATCAGATAAGTACGTCCTTTCCATCCATGTTTTTTGATTTGGTACGAAACGGCCAGACTCTGTTAATAATGCGAAAATATAATTCAACATAAATACCGTCAATGAGTCGAAGCCATAATTAATTTATAAAGTAATTAATTAAAGGTTAATGTACTGTACTGAATTTATACTCGTGACATCAATGGCCTTTTTACTGGTAAAGAGGCAGTTCATTTTAGTCTTTAAAGATGGGAACACTTTTTATCTAGGTATATAACCTGCAGGGATACCTTATTAATACGAAATGAGCAAGTTAGTAACCTTAAGGGCGTAATAACCCTTGGTTGTTAGGTGGCGTTGGGGTATTTAACCCAATAGTTAATACAAATACGGATTAACTAATTTTTTATTATACTAAGCGATTCAAATTTAATTGCAATATTTTTCCGTTTTAGATTTTTGCTATCAGTGTCAAGAAAAGTTATAGCTTACACGAAAATTCTAAACTATATGTTTATGTTATATATATTTTTTGCCTAAAAAGTGTTTTTTTCAAATATATTTTGCGATGTCCTTTAGCTAATTTTGTTATCTATCTAACATACTTGCGGGGGTGAATCTTTTACGCCGCTTTCGTATCATCATAATGACTTCGCTAATCGCAGCTGTTTTATGATGTTTACGATTAAGAGAAGATCATTCCTAAATTCGTTTCTAGAATTTATAACTAATAAAACTATTACCCCTATTTCTTTCAGAACGAATATAGACACGAATTTAAATCTTGAAAATCATGTTAAATAGAAAATGTTTGGCGTTGCGTCCCAACAATTTTTTTCCTAACTTTAATTGAAAAAATGTATCATAACTTTCACAAAACATTCCTTCAGTTGTTATTATACAGAACTTTTTCATTTTTTTTGTACTTTTACTAAGTTTTATTTTAGATTACCTTACAATAATAAAAACTTTTTAAATTACATCACAATAATAACAATAAAAATGCATTGAAATGTAAAAGAATGTATGATAAATTATAAAATAAATAATTACTTCTAGTCTATTTTTAAAATGTAACTAACATGTTTTTAAAGTATTTTCTTTATATATTCCATTAAGTTCTAACAAAAACTCCCTTTGAATAAATCCATTAAAAGATAAATAAGTCAGATATAGTACCACTTGCAATAATATTAATAATAATATTATAAACAAATTTACCCATTTTTAACGGCGGCAACAAAGCATCACACAATACAATACAATTTCTACCACCTTCAACAACAGCACTATCCAAAATATCAATGTGTACATCTGCATCAAAAACACCTTCCTGTAAATATTTTTTGATACGTTAATACTTACCAATTTATAAGTGTTGTTCTTAAATGGTACAATTGTAGAAATACAAATCTAATTTGTAAATTTTCTTAATGATACATTTTCTGTGAAAAGTCAAAATGGAAGAAAAATTTGACAATAGATTACCAGAACATATTCAGGAGACTTATTTATAATGACAGCTGCATTTTCAAGTAAAAATCTATGTTGCGATTTTAAACCTCCCATACGGTTGCTACGAGCTTCTTTGGCTTTTGCCTAAAAAAAATTATACTAAAGTTTCTTAAAAAGTGACGGAAAATAAAACAGTTTTATTACTAGTTATCAAGTTTATTTACTTGCTTGTCTTTATAGGATTCATGTCCCAACGCAAGTGTGCTCATTGAAACTTTACTTTTCTTCTGAATATCTTTAAGGCGAGAACTGACGTCCAATATAGCTTCAAGAGCTGTACGATCAACGATTACCCGCTCCTCATCACTATCGTCAGGGTCTATCTGTGATGTCCTTCTTTCTTTTGAACTTTTTTGTACAATTTCGTCAATCTTTACAGCAGTGTGCTCCACGTCTACCGCTTTCTGTTCAGCATCTCCCGATGCTTGTGTACTTTCGATCGGAATATTTTCCGTATCTCCGGTATCAGCCACCTTTTTCTCAACATCATCAGACATAGCTAAATGTTAAGAAATTAAAATGTAGTACAATTACAAAATAAATTATTGTAACTAGTGACAAACGATAGCGCAGTTTGAAATATTATGCCTTTTGAAGTATATATTCAATATTCAAATTTTAAATCAAAGCATATATAGAATTAATTTGAAGCTTTTTGAAAAATAATTTTCTACTTATTTTATATGTAAACTTTTTACACTTACGCCATAAGTTGTTTTTTTAGGGGCTCCTGGCCGCTGTTAGGCCGATGGCTTTTACAGTTTCACCGGGTTGAGAAGTGGCCGAGCGCTTATGGCGCTCAGAAGAGAATTAGTGGGTAAACAGCACAAGGGCTCCCAAGAGCCTCGGCTTGGACGGCGGTATGAAGGTGCAATGTACGTGTGTAGTGATGAAGGGCTTGGCTTTTTTACTTCGCTGAATGATGACCTTGTTGCTAATAACTGATGATAATAAATTTGTTTCACTACGACTTATATCAATAAATATTTTTGAATCGATTAATTTGAATATCGCATTGAAATAAGTCAATACAAAATATCCCTAGACCGTATACACTTTAAAATCATCTTCATACACAGTGAAGCTATGTCCCATTATCACTCATCAACACTGCTGTAAAGTACTCAGGAATTAAAAAGTTTAAAAATGAAGAGTGATAAAATGCTTATTAGTTTTATTTTTTACTTATTACTCAGCTACGATGAAAATTGAAGACTTGTATTAGGCCCTATATTCTGATAGAAAAAGAAATTAAAATATGGCTGTATGATCTCTACTTTTTTGCCTTTTATACTAGAAAAGAAAAAAGTAAGAAAAACAATAACAACATCAGACGGGATTGAGATTTGGAATGAGAAACAGTTGCTGTCGATTGTATGATTGATATAATAAATATAGTAATCATCAATTTGTTACTTATATACTATACATTTCGACAACTGTAAAGAACTTTGTTTATTTATACCGAAATGCGACGCAGTTGGAGAGGACGTTACAAATACAATTCATATCGATCTCGTGGTAAAAGTAGTTACAATATTTCCTCCACAGAAAATAGAAGCATAAATAATTCTTCGACTTCACAACAGATGCCTCCTAATAATTCGGTAGCATCTTCTAGGGCACCTGCGAATCAAATACCTTTAGTAATACCTATTAATACTGAAAACAATGTATGGAAATTATATTTTCCAATCGAAGGTAAATAACTTTAACGATGTTTTTCAACTCAACTAAAATTTATCAAAGAGTATTGTAATATGTTTAATTTATAAATGAAGCTTAGGCAGAAATTGGTGTAAGAATGCAGTAATTTATATGTTCAAAGTTTAAAAGGACTAACAAGCCACAATATAACTATCGGATAAATTTTATATAACATTAACGCTTATAATTAATATATTTCAGAGCAATCAAGTAGCCCAGAAACATCTAAACATGTTAATTGCTTCAAGTCATTTATACTTAAAAATAGAAGTTTATTTGATCTAGAAAAAATTGATCAGTCTCGCAGTGTCCCTCTAGATATGCAAATGATGGTTGAAGATACTGGTTTTAACACTGATTGGCCAAATTTTCAAAATGATTTGTTTGAGAAACCAGAACACACTTTGCGGCTTTTGGAGTTCTGCTTACATGAGGTGTGTACATGAAATTTACATTGTACATATATCTCATACCCCTGATACTGAACCTTTCTGCAATGACATTGCATGGAAGGGAAACATAAGTTCCTCAAAAACAGTGCCTCTGTGTTTGATGAAATACTAACGGCACTATTACATATATGCTTTTTATTTCCTGTAGTCATAACTAGCAGATAATCCTGTACAATTTTATGACAAAACTATTTTATTTTCAAGCAAAGAAAAACTACCATAAAACAACATTAAAAAAATCATTAATATTTATCTTAAGCATCCCTGCCTTCATTCTTCAAATATATTCTTTATTTTAATTTGCATTTATTTTTTTCTAGAATCTGAAATGTGAATCAAAAATAAAAGTCAGAATGTTAAACCATCATCCAGTTATACCTATTGCTAATTTGAAAGTTAACTACTTTGGTAAGACTTTTATAAAACTCCAAATACTTGAACATTCTACCTCATAAAGATACTATAAACATTGGTTGTTTGTCAACCTATATATTCTTTTTTTTTTAATACTTTCTGAACAAATTGACCACAATCCCACCTGATGTTAAGTGGAAATGCAGTCCTGGATGGTAAGGCTCATTGTGTAATTATTACATTTGTATAGTGTAATATAATATAATAATACAGTTGTTGTATAATTACTTCTTGTTTTTGAATATATTATATAAAATATGAAGGTTGAGGACCTAGTCGGAGGATTTTTTTTTTCATTAACTGCTAATCATTTGTTATATCAACACTTATTTTAGCACCAGTTTTGTTGGTGCTAAAATAAGGTATGGTATCAGAGGCTTTACTGATATTTATATTTTCTATTAAAATTCAATGAAAAATTATATTCCTATTCATCTTTTTTTTGTTCAATTTTTTAATTAATAATTAAATAATTTTTTGATTACAAACACAATTTATATGCTTTTACTTATTTAAGTTATAAGCATATAAATTGTGTTTATGCTTTATTAAAACCAATTTTTATCCTTTCTTATATAATTTCTTGATTTATGTTGGTTATAGGAAAATTAGTAACAATTAAAGGTACAGTTATCAGAGTGGGAAGTGTGGGCCTTATTTGTACCTCTATGGCATTTGAGTGTTATAATTGTCACAATATACAAGCTGTTATACAACCTCAAGGCATATTTACAGGTACAACTATTTTCATTGAACTTTTAAATATATAACTTTGTAGAGGATAAAACTATATTTTTATACTTTATTGTTTTCATAAACAAATCTTTTTTATGAAATTATATTTTGAAAAATAAATCCAATCCAGGAAAAATTTATATTTTTACATGGATTGAAGATCAAATTTTGACATGAAAATGTATTAACCAAAATTAGCTACAGTTTAACCCCATTTGTGCATAAGGCACCACATGTCATAAAATTTTGGTTTATATATAATACAATGAAAATAGTCAAGTATACTATACTACCTTGGTATCAAAGCTCACATCTGACCGTTTTACTTACTATACAATTTAAAACCAGAAGATTACACTTTAAAGTAATTATATATCTTCATATGGTTGTTTTTAATAAATCAAATTATATAATTCCTTTTAGCTCCTAATTTTTGTCAAAGCTGCCAAAAAGGATACAAGTTTGAACCACTTCAATCATCATCCTTCACCAACACAACTGATTGGCAGGTGGCAAAAATACAAGAAATTCAGTCCCAGGTATCTAAACAATATTTTATTGTACAAACAAACAGCACAAAAGCGCAATGCAATATCGCAGGCTAAGCTTATTGTAATTTCTTAAACAGAGAAATCGTCCATGGGACTGTCATATTGTTTTAACTGTTTAAAAAAAGTAAAATAAATTCTTAGGCTGGTACTACACTACATCAGTCCTCCACCGCTGCTCATAGGTTTCTTCTTAGTTGTACATTCCTGGCGGAGTGATCGTGGTCCTTGATCGTCTGGGACGTTGGTTAAGGCTTTTGCAAAAGTTCTCCATCTCTCTCTATTTATGGCACTGCATGTACTTTCAGTAAGGTAACACTTGGTAGACGATTTAATAAGGTCTGTCTGTCCATCTTGTGGGTGATGAGCCGCGAGAACGTTGACCTTCTACTCTTCCTTGTATCACTAATCGGTCCAATGAGTTTTCGTTGCCGATGATATGCCCAAACATCTTGAAGATTCGCACTTGCATAATCGACGAAAGCCTTTGTTTGATATTAAGCTCTTTTAGTATGGAAACGTTAGTACAGTGAGCAGTCCTTTTTATCCTCAGCAAACGCCTCCAACATCTCTAGGGCATCAAACTTCGTACGATGTCTTCGATGGATCGTCCATTTTTCTGCTCCTTACAGGAAGATAGAAAATATTAAGCGTCTTGTCTCGTCATTAAGCGAACCTTGGTGTTTTTAGTTATGCGGCGATCTTTCCATATCTTCGTGAGTTTTCCACAGCTGATTGTGTCGTTGCACAGAGTCTTTTGATCTCTCCTTCGCAACTTCCATTATTTGTGATTGTGGCTCCCAGGTAGGTATAACTCTTGACAACTTCGCACTTAGCTATTTCACGTAAATCAGGTCGATTATTAATCTTACGAACGATCAAACATCATCATTTTGGTTTTATCATGGTTTATGGTAAGGCCAAAGTCGGAACTGGTTGTTACCAGAAGCAAAAGAAACCGTTCCATGACTGCTTGTGACGAGCACGCAAGTTTATCATAATGAATTGTCCTTCACTACTGCTACTAAACCAGCGCATAAAATTATAAATAATAATTTCATTGGTTGGTACTTGTAATTGACTGACTTGACATGTCTTTGAAATATTTTTTATTCAATTTTCTAACATGCAAGTTTATCATATTGTATTGTCCTTCAATACTGCTACTAAATCAACGCACAAAATTGCAATAATAATTTCATTGGTTGGTACTTGTAATTGACTGACTTGACATGTCTTTGAAATAGTTTTTTCAATTTTCTAACATGCAAGTTTATCATATTGTATTGTCCTTCACTACTACTAAACCAACGCATAAAATTGTAATAATAATTTCATTGGTTGGTACTTGTATTTGACTGACTTGACATGTCTTTGAAATATTTTTTATTCAATTTTCTAACATGCAAGTTTATCATATTGTATTGCCCTTCAATACTGCTACTAAATCAACGCACAAAATTGCAATAATAATTTCATTGGTTGGTACTTGTAATTGACTGACTTGACATGTCTTTGAAATAGTTTTTTCAATTTTCTAACATGCAAGTTTATCATATTGTATTGTCCTTCACTACTTCTACTAAACCAACGCATAAAATTGCAATAATAATTTCATTGGTTGAAACTTGTAATTGCCTTTTGTATCATACATTCGGTTACTACTATGAATGCTATGAATTAATAAAAACATTTATTACCTTTTGTTCAGAGTGTATCTGGGACAATACCAAGAAGTGTAGAAATAGAGATGCAGGGTGACTTAGTTGGCGCCGCATGTCCAGGAGATGTGCTCTCTGTTACTGGCATTGTTCAGGTATAGTGCGAAATATTATATTATATTATAAAAATAAGGTTGAGGGCTCTGATCGTCGATGATGACAAACCTAGGGAGGACTCCAACACAAAAAAAAGGGTCAGATCTATAAAACAGAAGCCTAGGGATTCCTTCTGGATACGTACAAAAACAATAACTATTTAATTTTACTAACCAAAATTTTCAATTCAAACAATACAATTCAAGGAGAGTAGAGAAAATCAGTAGGATATTTCGCTCCTTTTACCTACGGAATATAGGTAAATTCTAAAACTAGATAGTAAAGACATTGCAAGATCAATACTCATAATCAATAATCATGAACACAGCAATGTGAAGCTACCGTCTTGTGTTGGTATTCTGTGAAAGCCCGGTCCTCCCGGTTCGATATGAACTTACACTAGCATTTTTATCTGCCACTTGAATTGACATCTAAATATGATAAATAATTCATATTCATTTTATTTATTTTATATATTGTACAGCTCATAAGACCGTGTCATAGCGTGAAAGAGAAAAGTGCTACACGTTCCATGCTATAAAAGGCGATTAATAGAATTGCCCTAAACAACTCGTGTTCTTACAAAAATAGCAGTCTAGAATCAATTAGTTCTACTGCAGAATATATACCCGATATGCTAGCTTCTCTTGTGCAAGGATTCTGGAACTGCTATTGATCTATCATCTGCTTCGTAATGATAACCAGACCCAATAACTAGTATTAAAATGGTATAAAAGGGGTTCCATATTAGTCTTCAGATAATCGACGACAATAATAATTAAACATTACAATAATAATTAACAATAAATAAAAAACAATAATTGGTAAAAACAGTAAAAAAAATTGGTGACAGATCAGTAATGTGTCGCCAGCTGCTTTCTTCGTTTAGAGACATTTACCATCGGGTGAGCTATATGTACTTTTTTTCACGACTAATATTATAAAGAAAAAAGTGCGATGAATTCTGTGGCCAATGACATCTACAACAATCTTATATTCGGAATCCAGATGCAAATATATTGTCACTCTTAAGAAAAGAACTAAGTTGTAATAAAATAAAAATAAAAAAAAGTTGAGGCTAAAAAATATATTATGATAATAATTAGATAGAATTAATTTCACTACAAAAAAAAAGTCTATGAGTAAATATAAAACTTGCAGGTGCGAGGAGAAAGCAAGGGAGGAGAAGACGGCAGAAGAGCTGCGAGACTTTTACAATTGTATATAGAGGCTGTTTCGGTACATAGTCAAAGAAATCTCAGCAATCCAACTCTATCGTTTACTTTAAAAGATTATTACGCTATACAGGTTAGTACATAAGCTTGCATTGTATGAATGAAATACTATGATTGTACTAAAGAAGTCGTCAAAAGCCAATCATTGTTATTGTTGTTTATTGGGTAACTCAGTGTCTTCGCATATTCCATGACTTTATACAGAGTTTCTCTAATCTTATACACAATTTGTGTCGACTTCGTTGTTTTAATATATATTAGGTCCTAACATATGGAATTGGCTTTTTGTCGAACTGGCCACTTTGATATCAAATAATCTGGCGTTTGGTTAGAAATTCCAAATTCAAATGTATTTCAAATTTAGGCTTGTGTTTGGAATTTAGTGATTCATTTGTTTTTTTTTGATATCCTTCTTTTAACTATAAATGGAAAACTCGTGATAGCCCGTTATTTACGAATATGAGTTCCACCGTGGCACCAACGCTGCAGAAACAGCTCGATGGATTAATTATGTGTATGGGAAAGCTACTGTAAAAGAAATCACGATACGTTTTTTGTTCCAACGTTTTCGTTCTAGAGATTTTGACTTCAAAAACAAATCCCACGGACGGCTGGAGACCAAGGTTGACAATGAATTATAATAAGAATTAAAGTGATCGTGGAAGCGGATCCATCGCAAACCACGTCAGAGTTAGCGGCAAGCTTCGGTGCTAGTAACAAAACAATTTTAATTCATTTGAAATAAATTGGGAAAGCGATAGAGCTCGAGAAATGGGTACCGCATGAATTGAAAACACGCATTGAGTGCTGCTTTACATCAATGAAACGTTAAAATATCGAGGGATTTCTCGTAATAAAATATGGATACAGACAATCGGAACCGGCCAAATCCGTTCCCAAACGAAAGTTGACTCAGAAAAAAATAATGGTTTCTTCTTACTCGTACTTTCATAGATTTTATTGATTCTCGCTCCCAAAATTTACATCTTTATGTTAAACAGTAACTCACCACGGCTCTTAGTGAATATGCTGTCACAGTTTACGTGGCGAGACATATTTCCCGACAGCATATTATGAGATTTTATAGAAGATTAAATGGTACATAACTTATATTTTATTTATTTTATATTTCAGGAAATCCACGCTTCTGAAGACGTCTTCAGGCTTTTGGTGCATTCTTTGTGTCCTACGATATTTGGACATGAAGTGGTTAAAGCTGGTCTTATACTCGGATTATTAGGCGGCACTGAAGACGACGGTGGAACCAGACCACATCCACATATATTGATTGTGGGTGATCCTGGACTTGGAAAGTCACAATTATTGCAAGCTGCCTCCCACGCTGCGCCAAGAGGTAAGAAATATAAGTAAGAAAATAAAAGAATATAATTCACCAAAACCCAAATTAGTTTGTTTTTTTATTACAAACGAATACCCAGTTCACCTGATGGTAAGTGATGCCTGCCGCCCATTTCATCTACCATATATTCATCCTTGACAAGGAATCATAATGTGGATGCGTTGTCACCCTTGAGGACTGAGTGAAGCAAACTTCAGTGTTGCTTTGAACTAGAAAAGGGAACTACGAGTGAGTACCTCCGTATTTGCACGAATGGTTATGGCCGTATAATATACTTGTATCTGGCGCAATTGATATCTTTTCGTAATGGATCAGGAACACATTATATCATCATAGAAGTTTGATTGTAAATATAGTTTTATTTTTTAGGTGACCGAACGCTTATGGCGCTCAGTCGTGATCTCTATATATGGGTAACCAGCACAAGGGCTCCCGAGAGGGAGCCTAGTCTTGGAGCGCTACCCGGTTTCGCGAGAGCGTCTGACTCGAGGGTGCCCGGCTCGGTCAGTTGCTTCTGACAGACGATTGTGAATATAGTGTAAGAATATATGTGTTTGCATTTCAGGTGTATACGTGTGCGGTGCGTCGGCGTCAGGTGGCGGGCTGACGGTGGCGCTGGGCCGGGAGGCTGGCGGTGACTTCGCGCTGGAAGCCGGCGCACTCGTGCTTGCCGATCAAGGCGTCTGCTGTCTAGACGAACTCGATAAGGTTTTTAAGCCCTAAGTTACTTCGTACATGATATGATAATGTGTTCCGGTAAATATATACATACAAGACAATATATACACAATATATACATAAAAAATAATACGCAGAGACCTGAAAAGTAACAATTATGTGGTTGCACAAATATTGTTTCTCGACTGGGCAGAGAACCCAGAATCCGTAGCAAAACAGCAAGATCTTAAATTGTATGCAATTTAATCGCACACAACATAAGAGATATAAATAAATAATTATACATTAAGTATTATTAATATTAAATAAAACTTCTATCCGAACATAAGAACCGGGTAATATATATTATAAATAATTCAGTCATTCGTATGCAGATGACAATGACGGGTAAACAACAATAGCGCAGCAATTTGAATGGCTTTGACATTTCTCGGGACACCCATATTGTACAAGGAAACGGTGCCGCAACGAAACTAAGCTGTAAAAAGCATTAAAAAAAATTAGCAAAAAGCCTTGTACGAACGCAAGAGATATCAACAATGCCTAATGCCAATGCCTAATATATTTCATCCCGATATTGGGTACAGGCCACATGGCTTCACTGCGAATAGACGTACTTTACATATATTTGAGAATATTGGGTGAGAGTGAAATTCTATATTATGCGTTTAATGAAAAACGTCAATTTCTTAAGCAAAATGGACCAAGCAAGCCAGGGAGGGAAAAAGAGGGAACTGCTTTGTATTATGCTGGACTCGCTTAGTTGGGCACTTTCCTCTTTTTCTCTCTCCCTCTGTCGTCTTGCCCCATACAATTTTTTACTATGTACACAGTTGTACAAATTTTTCACGATGTTACTCCCCACCGTAACGTGCATGATATATAAGGTCCTCAAATTGTAATAATAAAATTATTTAGTGCCAGTGTCGTGGATCGCCGACGCCCATCGGCATTTTTCAAATAATAACGTCTAATGTAAATGGATTATTTCAAATCTTTTGCCAATAATTTCCCAAATAGGCTCGAGACTGTTTTGGCGATAATCGTGACGAATAATTATCTATTTAGCAAATTTCCTTTTAATATTAGACGATGCGTATGTTTGTATTTCTGATGTGTTAGAGGGATGTACATATATTAAATTTATTGAATATTTTTTATATTATTAATATTCAATAAATTTTCATTGTAGTCGTATTTTATTACGTACTTAGTGCCTCTTGAGAGCAGAATATTTTTATGGTGCAATTTATAACGATATTATCTTATACTATCATATATAAAAAGTAAAACAGTACCCGAGCAAATAATTATATAATGATGATGATGATGATTAATTTATCCCTAATGGGAAAGGCAAAGGACTTTAGTCCATACAGCCAGGTCTTGTTCGTTTGTACTTTAAATGGAAAAACAATTAAACTAAACATGCTATGATGATCAGAATGTAAAGCATTCTGATTATCTCTATATTCTCTAATGAACCAGAATAACTTAACAAAAAAATGGGTAAGTTAACGAGTCCATTTAATCTTCTCTTAATGACCGACGTAGGCCGTCCTTTTAAATACAACTATAATTGACTAGTACTTTTTTAAACTTCAACAAAGATCTGCACATTTCCAGATGACAGCGCACCACAGCAGTTTACTGGAAGCAATGGAGCAATGTCGAGTGAGTTTGGCGAAAGGAGGGGTTGTTTGCAGTTTGGCTGCTCGAGCTACTGTACTGGCGGCAGCTAACCCCTCTGGTGGCAGTTATAACAGGTAATTTTATATGGTACTACACAAACTCAAATTTAAAATTATTTCTATAGGTTTTTTTTTTAAAAAAAGACTCGTCAAATATTTATAAGGCATACCACCCAACTCGAAATATTCAGAAGAGAGAGTAAATCATCAGTTGCTTTATCGATAAGCTTTTTAGTTTTCTTCCATAAAGGCAGACTTAAACATATGTGACTGTTATCTTAAAACATTTCCTAATGATTTAACATTATATATATATACTCACACATATATATATATATATATATATATATATATATATATATATTATTGGATTAATATACCAGTACTACCGTATTTGCTAATAATGTTTTAAATATCTGTGAATATACCCATTAAACCCTCGTTATCGTGTTTTACATAGAGGTTACATACACAGTAAATGTTGCATAATAATAACTTTTATTTTTCAGAGCTAAAACGGTCGCTGAAAATTTGAAGCTAAACTCGGCATTGTTATCAAGATTTGATTTGGTTTTTATTCTCCTTGATCAACCAGACGAGGTCTGTGAGCCACTAATATGTAGCGAAATAACAATAGACAAATATTAAAATTTCAAAGATTTCTTAATAAATTTACTTTTAACGCCATTACTTACGAAATTCCATAAAAAATTAGATTATCAAAACTAAGTAACATTTTGTTTATATTTACGTCTTTTCTTTTTCAGAAAATTGACGCGATGTTGTCAGAACATGTACTAGCCTTGCACGCAGGTTCTAAAGGAAAAGGTTCTGGAAAGTCCACAAAAGTTAACGTTGACATCAACTCAAGTCAGAGTGATGAAAATGCATCGCTTAGGTAACCACGGAACTGCTAATACATTTTTTTAAAAAAATATATATATTAGTAATTCTATTAACATTACTAATATTCCGGTTAAGGACTCCATCTAATCTGAATATGCTTGTGCTAGGAGATGGATCACGACAATAATTGAATGGTGGATTCGAACCTACGATCTTAACATAATACAATACACATTACAATATCCAACCCAGTACGACAGTAAAATGTAATATAGTTAATAGTTAACTTAGGGGCGGCGGCAAGCGTTGGCATGATAACACGTTGATTTCAAAAAATCAAAACTTGGAACACTACACAACTACTAACTTCTCAAACAATTTTAAATAATGTATTCAATTTTGATTTGATATTTATCAATTACACCTAAGTACACAATGTCCCTGTTAATAACCTTTCCCTGTGTCTCATATGCAATCTCGATTACAAACGAAGATTGAGAATGCATTTCACATCTAAGCAGATTAATTATCTAATATTCCCTTTTAAATATATTTACCAAATTTCAGCTCTTACGAGGATCACAGTTTCATAAACTTATTTTTAGTATTACCTTCAATTATAAGACCAGTAAACATAAATAATCTTTATTGAAAACATTTACCTGTTAAATAAATATCTTTGAATACATAACACATTACAGTAAAAGACTACGTCTGAGGTCTGGTGAAGTAATCGACGCGTTACCGTTAGTGCTACTGCGTAAGTATATTGCGTACGCGCGTCGATACGTACATCCGAAACTAAACACAGAAGCAGCGAACACTCTGCAGAATTTCTACCTGGAACTGCGTCACAGCTATCAAGGAACTTGCAACGACGGTACTCCGATAACAACCCGACAACTTGAAGCTAGCATACGACTCACTCAGGTGAAAGTTAATGTTTGTTTGGAATTAAAATCATTTGCCACTCACTTATCAATGGGCAATATATATATTATTTGTCCATTAAACATCATAATAACATAAACATCTCTCTTACGTTCTTTACGACTCTGGAACCATTCGTCCGCAAATTTGAACAGCCTTTTAAGTTTCTTATGCTACAAAATCCGTATTCATTCGCCGGTCATCAATCTCATAATGTTATCAAATTGTACCCTATCAAGAAATATTATCTTTAAAAAATTTTAATCATTTGTTATGCTAGCAATTAACCTTAGAATCAAATATTTTATAAACCGTTATTTAGGCTCGAGCTAGAGCCGAACTGCGTGAGGAGGCAACAACAAAAGATGCCAATGACGTCATCAGTTTAATAAAACACAGCTTGGTGGACACCTTCAGCGATGAATTTGGGAACATTGAATTGTCAAGATCCGTGAATGGTTCCGGCATAAGTTCCAGGAATAAAGTGAGTATTTTTGTTACTTGTTTAACATAATAACTATATGATGACCATGACTCAGACCATGTGTGTGTTTCCTTACCTTCAAATCTCATCTGACCCTTTTTTTAAAAATTACATTTAGATTAACGAACGAGCAAACAGTTCACCTGATGGCAAGTGATTCCTGCGGCCCACGACATCTACATTCATCCTTGACAAAGAATCAGAATGGTGCGTTGTTACCCTTGAGGACTGAGATGGAATTCCTCGTCATCAGCAATAAAGGTCTAAAACCTAAACCTATCAATAAAATCTTTGTGATCAAATATTTGGGCAACACTCTACTCATCATTTGTCTTCATGTTTTGTTGTCACATGAAGCCACTTACAATTTTCTTTTAGAATTTCATACCTATATCTAGAAAGGATACACAAATAATAAATATAAATTATTCGTTACGGTTACCTAATATTT
The DNA here is from genome assembly GCA_029286865.1 of Teinopalpus imperialis. NCBI lineage: Eukaryota > Metazoa > Arthropoda > Insecta > Lepidoptera > Papilionidae > Teinopalpus > Teinopalpus imperialis. The sequence goes on along the minus strand of JAGSMU010000020.1, from coordinate 6,090,518 downwards.
AATATTTTAGAAAATATAATATTTCGTTTCAGCTAAAAAGTTTTGGACGCATTAACAAGACGTTCTCATCAGCTTGGTAAAGACATCTTCACAAGACAAGAGATGATACAAATACACAAGGCCGCAGGTATTGCGGGCGATCCCAACGACCTTATAGAAACAATGCATGTACATTCTTACCTTCTCCTTAAAGGCTCTAATACGTATCAATTGATTGCTATTTAATTTTTACTGTTATTTATTTTTAATATTAACAATACGTTTTTAATAAACGAATACTTTAAATAACTAAAGTAAGGTCAACGTTTAAGTTATCTGTCTATATAATATGTCACTATAACAAATCGAGCCACGTTTTGCTAACAATGGCAATTAAACATGTCTGTTTTAAGAAGAAGATTAATAGTTTATTACGAATAGACTCAAAAACTACTGAAAGATGTGTTTTTCGAAGATCGATAGTTCTTTTAACTTAAAATCAGAAATAAATTTCAACGTGCTGTCATTCGACTGCCGAGACTCTGATACAATAACGAGCGCGATGTCAAATCAATGACGGAAAAAAAAATATCTTGTATATTACCAATACCCTTTAATCTACTTAACTAGTACTTACCGTAACTAATGTAGGTAACCCAGTCATTTGATTTTTGTAATAATTGTTATATAATATATCATTATATGATTTTGATACGAATTTCATTTTATATAGGTTTTCAATTTTGTTTTTCATTCTTATTTTATTTAGTTTTTTTTCCCATTTCTAAGTAATTATGTTACTAAAAGATATATACTTTGTAACTAGTAACAATAATTGGCAATACACTGAAGCTTAGAATTTCATTTTTTAAAGCCTATAAAATAAGAGAATATGCCGTACACATAGATTTTCAATTTTGTTTTTCGTTTTCATTTAATTTAATTTTTTTTCTCTTTTCCTATTTTTTTAATTAATTATGTTACTAAAAGATTTATTCTTTGTAACTAGTAGTAACATTAATTGGGAAAACACTGAATCTTATAACACAGTTTTTACTAGCACAAGCTTGTACATAAGTCATGTTACAAATAAAGATTATTATTATTATTGAGTGATAGGTACACTACGGCTACTCATCGACTTCACTAGGACGAAGTCGCTGAGAAGAGCGAGTATATTGTAGTCTAGGTATAATATGTTGTATATTACATCCAATCCTACCTTTGGTCTAAGTCATAACAAAATGCTGCTGTACGTGCTACCAGAAAGCCAGTCAAAGTCAGCCAACGATATCTGGCGCGACTTATACTCGGAACTCTTTGAATCATAGACCATTGTTTCTTCGTCGCGTATGTTCAGCAGTGGGCTATGGATGGTCTACTGATGACAGGGGGCGAAAACAGAGATAAATTAGAAATTTTCATATTTTGTATTTTTATTACTGCATGACTATTATTTTGTTTCATTCAAAATGTAAATCTTATCTTATCTTAGTTTTAAAATTGCGATTACTACATCTTTCTGTAGTTACAAGATGAAGTCAACTGCAAAGGACACGATGTACCTAAATCCGAGCGTCAACATTTTACTTTGCTTAATAATGATCTATACTAGGAATCTAACTTAGCTGTTCGGTACTCCGACAGTATTCGATAAGGTTAAGTGAGTAACAGTAAGCTGTCCTCAAAATACATATTAAGTTATGAATACCAATTTTTTTAAATGATTTGATTTAATAAACCACCACACAGTTGACCTGATGGTAAGTTATTCCTGCAGCCCATGACATTCATTCATCACCTTCATCTTTGACAAGGAATCATAATGCAGATGCGTTGTCTGCCTTGAGGGCTGAGATAGAATGCCTCGTCGATGTCTACACTCACCAGACGAAACAGTAGCATAATGCTGCTATTTTACGCTGGTATTCTGTGAGGGCGTTGTCCCTACACCTGTCGAGCAGACCCATTCATTCTGCAGCGTAGCTCTGCCACTGTTAAACATACATATCTACTGAATTAAAACACATCATAATCAACACCTACCTACCTGGAGCAAATTACTTTAGTTAATTCTCACGTGTGAATAAAATAGGATTATCTAGAAACACAAATTCCTTTAAACCATACAACGATCGTCAATTATTATACTGATAATAAATCCTCAAGTGTCTGTCCACAAATAGACTATTTAGGCACAGGCTGATGGATGGCACCTGATAAACTTTTATAAATTCTAGATCTTAAGAACGTATACATAAATAATACAAAATTTATCTTTCCCTAAAATTGGTGTGATGCGTTATCTTAACACAGCGGCATAAATATCTATTGTCTCATGTATACACAGCACGTAGCCTTCTTTCATCGGTTCCGATCTGCTCATGCAAAGGCGTCTCTAGCGCACGTAGCGTCCGTGTGCAATTATTACCCTAGCGCCCTCTAGTAAGCGCGCGGTCATAATGAAATAGGTTACATATAAATGTTAAAAAATGGATACTTTACTAAATATATACTAACTCGATCAGCTGATCGGTAATTTTGAAAGTGCCGAGGCCGGTGCCCCCCAACGCCACTGCGCCCGTGTGCAACGCCAACACCCTGCGCCATGGGTAAAGCCGCCTCTGTTTTCATAGTATCTTCTCTTTTGCCCTTTTCAAGATAAGTAGGAATATTAGAGAGTATGGAAAACTCCTAAACTGAATGGTCTGCTAGGTAAGATTACTGTGAATCCCTCTAAATATCAAGTAATAACCTTATGTAGGTTATATACTCATGTAAATTAAACGTTGCACTCAATAAAGTATATAATGGTTGTCATTATATCGTACACATAAAAGGCCTCGGTTTGGGGAGTGCTATGTCAAAATACCTCTTAGCTTACCTAATACCTGACTGATGGCAGATAACCTGACGGCAGGGCGTATACTAATGCGGTGACATAACGGGTAACGTGGCTCCTGTCTCGTCACGACGGTGGAAGGTTTTGCCCTATCCTCTTGAGTTCCATTCTTGACTATCCATTCAGTCTCAGTTTCAATACGTGGGAGATTCTTATAATTGTTTTTTCTCTAATAACCCGTCTTCTCCGGGTAATCTTAAATTACTCACGCCTTTACAGTGTCCAGTACACTTCCATGTCAATAAAGTTGGAACAAAATCGTTGACTTATTTTTTTTTTAAATTATAATACATACTTTGTTTCATAATTTAAAAAAAAAATTAAAATTCGAGTTATCAATAGAACTCATTCTATAATCATTTCAAATATGTTTATATTGTCACGTATTTCCTTACTCATCTTGACATAAGAATTAAATATTTTGTGCGTACAATAAGTACGTAAGTAGGGAAAAAATATTGTTACTTATTAACATTTTCTTATTATTTTTTGTTGCACCACTGCTTATTTGACGAGCTGCTTACACTATGATTGACTTGAAGAAAATACCTTTAGACTTTGTCTCCATATGCATATAAACACTAGTGTTTATATAATTCATGTTTATCGCTTTCGTTTCTGATATTAAAATTTTTAGGAGTATAATATCTAGAAATATGTGTTATCAAAGCTAAAAATTACTGTTAAGAAATGTCACGCTTTTCCGTTACGTAAATGCAAAGCGGAAGGATAAGTGTAATGGATAAAACTCAGTTATAAAATTTAATACAACGATGCCTTATTTGTCATGGTGCTTAGTAAATAATACGTCTTTCGTCGTCTGCTTCTTTATCTACTCGAAACTATTTCATGCAACATAATTGTTTAGATAGCAGCCCGTTTGATTTATTATACCCGTACTCGCGTCTCCTGATACTGCAATAAAAACATTTTTGAACAAATTGTCTAAGACATAAATCTTGCAAATTCACATACCAACAATAGGCCGCAAATTCTTTTGCTTTTCCTCAAAAGTGAACTGTTTACTGATTGAGATATTGTGCATCCATATCATATCATAAAAGGCCTATATAGTAACCGAATAAATTTAAAGAGAATAAAGAAAGATAAAAATAGATTAGAATATTCCATTACCATGCTAAAATAAAAAATGAACGAACTTCAAAATAGGTAAAAAATCTTTATTGTAAACAAAAGAATTGTAATAATTTATGACATTTAAAGCGTAAAGCAACACAACCCTAATTTATTATAGTATGTACTTCAGAAGTGTTAAAAAATAAAAGGAACTTTTACAAATTGCTATTGAATCCATGTCTATTCTTCCACTATAGCAATAAATACTTTGAATGATTACTGAGAACAATTACTCAGTTTTTTGTAACATTTTAGCATGCCCCCTTCCTCCCCCCCACCCCTAGATGGGACATCTGCCAATGCAATTGATACATGACAACAACAATACAATGATATACTTACTAATATTGAGTTCCACAAAGATGGATTTAATAAACATTCAAAATAAATTACCAATTTCATGACCAGCAAATAAATAGAAATTGGAAATAGCTGATAAAGCCAACAAAGGTGTACAAAACATTGCAATAAGGCATGCCTCCATTTTATCAGTCTTCAAAATGTTTATTTTAAACCATACATACTTCTCATGTTTATATAATGCTTTACCCACATGTTCTAGAGTAATACCTAAATAATTTAATATTGACCAAATAAATATATGCCAAACTGTACCATGCCACATAAATATAAACCCAAATGTGGCGAGGGAAGCAGTAAGTTTATATCCTATTTTTGGTAGTCTAATTGATTTTGAAATTATAGCTAAGCCAGGTTTGTAGATATATCTGCAAATAAATATTTTTAGTTAATACTAAAAAGTGTTATTTCAAAGAGAGGTTCAAAGCCAATATATTTTGTTTTACAACTTTCATATAGTGTCAATACTTGAAAGAAATAACTGCCATGTATTCAAATAAATATAAGCAGTATTGATCCTATAATTAAATGCAGCATTTACATTTAAGGTCAACACATTACAAAAGTAACTATGCCTGTTGTTTCTATGAACCATAAAATGAGAGAAACTAACAAAAAAATTTTTTTAATAATGCAATAAAATATATATTACAATATTTTTTACTTTAATTAGTGTTATTCAATGTGTAATATTTTCAAATATATAAATCATTATTGCAAGTGAGCTTTTGTATTACTGCATGCAAACATTGACTTGTATACACATACATCTTGACCACAAGTGCTCATGAATTACCTATTGTGTGGTGGCTATTTTACAAGTTCATTCATCAATCAAGGTTCACAATTTCCTACCCCTTTCCAGAGTAAAATGATATAAGTAATAATATAATAGAAATAAAAAAGTAATAAAGTAATACAATTGATACAACTTACTTTACAAGAAATCTATAGAGCCCAACATCAAAGTGTCTCCACATCTCTGAATAAATATGAACTCTTGCAATACACCGAGGCATTGGAGGAGGTTCTATATTGTCAAGTCGTGCAAAAGCTGTTGTGGTACCATAAGATATTACATACTTCATATGAAATTCTAAACCCATCCAAAGGCCCCCTCCACATAGCGCTGTTGTGGGAAATTTCCGTATGAGCTGCAAACAAATGTGTATTATCATATTTTTATAAAATATTAACATAAATATTTCCATAAAATTTACTATTTATACCTCCATATTATCCTGCATAGCAAAAAAGTATATATAATGAAAAGCTATATCTAAAATGAATGTATACAGTTTAAACAAAAACAAATCACAAATAAATCTTTTCAGTCTTAACACTAGTAAGCTTCCATTCTTGATATTAAAGCTTTTCTCAAATTCCTCATAAAGTATTACAGGTCCAGTGTACAAAAGTGGTAAATATAATGTGTAACTTAACATATTTATTATATCATTCCAGAAGGATAAACTCTGTGTTTTATCAATATCTCTCTTCTCTATATAGTCAATACAATAACTAATGCATCTTAATTCAATCCATGCTACACTGAATAATATGAGATATACTTCTTCATCTTGCATTTCTTCATGTTCCAAGAAATTCCAAAAAAATAATTTGTACTTTAAAGAATTGTAACTTGCAAGCAGAAATAAACTAATTATCCAAATACTTTGTTTTTTACCACCCAGAAATATAATTATTCCATACAATATTGGCTGAATTAATATTATAATCATTTGTCTGGCACCCATATTAGAAGTGATGAATATTATACTTGATATGATGTACCAGTGTTTTAAAAAAGGCAATGACAATTTCCGTATGATTTCAGATATAAAAAATTTAATAATCATGTAACCCAATGATGCATGAATAAAATATTTCCAGCTACTCCATTCAATATCTGATACATCTTTGTGTCTTTGTATGAAGTTCCAACCAGGTTGAAGGTCTTTTATTGAATCTATTTGTTCGTAGTTATCTCCTAGTATTTCTGAAATAACACCCAACAACATTTACAGTTGCCAAAATGTAAAACAATCCTAACATTTTAAACATAATTATAATTTACCTCTTTGTGCCTCAATTAACTTAAACAACGAATATAAATTTGCACCAATCCAAACACAGAAGCATACAAAAAGTTCTACAGAATTTAATTTACTTTTCATGGTTATTTTCTGTATAGTTTTAAGTCAAAAATATGATTATTTAATTGATGTAATCATTGTAATTCAATTTTACCGGCGATTCTCCCCGTCAACCCTACTGTCACTTTATTTTGGTTATACTATAGAATTCGTTTCAAAAACTTGAATTTGACAACGTCAATCTTAATAAAATAAACAATGGTGTGACCAGATGTTCAATCAACGACTATTATTACGGAAGTACCTACTTTAAATTATAACGTAATACGACTATTTGACAGGAATAATATTTTGTAATGTTTCACCAATATTAAGATTTTATGATGGGTTGTAACTTTTTGAAAACGCTCACGATTTTATTATCTTTAAATGTAAATGAAGTCTAAAAGATTCAGTGTCAAAGTTAACGAGACAAATGCAAGCTTAGCAAATAACTGGTAAAATCCGTGTAATGTAATTTGACAGTGTCTGTTTTCATTAACTTTATAATGATCGGTTTATGAACGGCCCATGCTTTGGCTAATTAAACTTCACTTTTAATTTATAGAACCATACTTACATTTGATTTGTAGGGCTAGTTAAAATATGGATTACACTCAATTTTCTTTTTCCGAAGTAAAAACTATGAAAATCAAATAAAAAGAAATAATTTGTTGTAACTATAATTAACTTTAAACATTATGGGTAATAAAGACATAGTAATATAACGAATATATTCAACGATAACGGGCTAATTACGGTTATAATCCATGTTTCTATTAAATATAACAGTATTTACGTACAATTTAATAAAGGTCTTCTAGCCGTATCCAGGTAACAACTACAAAAATAGAGTAACAAAATCTAGAACAAAGTCACATCTATTCCTTATGTACACCTCGGAATGCTTACTGTCAATCGAACATTTATCATGGGGTCAGCGTTGTTTCTTAGGCTTTATTAATGTTCATTGACAATAAAAAGCAACTAACCCTAGTGGTTTTTATTGTCCATAAACATAAAATCAAAAAATGCATTCAGATGTACTGAGTACCGAGTACTCGTTTAAGGATCGATAAAATCATTCAGTAAGCATAATTTGCACTTTCGATGTTTATCAATGAACAATCTCTTATGAGCCTGTCCCGTTTGTCCCAATATTTTCACTCTTTCGATTGTTCTACATAGTGTACTGGAAACAATACATAGCTCATACAAGGCTCCGCCTAAAAAAATACCAATCGAGTTGTCTATTACACGACCAAAAATAGGCGGAGGTTCTATCTGAAGATAGTAATTGACCCATCGTATCCAAATACACTACAGAACATATAATAATATATTAAAGATTAGAAAAGATTTTATTTGGATCATGTTTCTCCATAGTCTATCTTTAAAGGTTTTCAGTTAAAACATAACCTTGTTCTTACATTAACCGTTTATACAGACAACACATAAGCAGCCAAATTTAGAAACAGAAGACGACACTGTTAAATAAATAATACGGGTTTTCTGACTTTCTTGAGGATTTATATTATTTTAGCATATTCACATGCACTGCGTTTTTATTGTAATTCATGGTACTATTGCAGAAATTTTATTGAAGTGCCAACAAAAATTGTACAGTTTCAACTCGATAAGATAAACGATACGCGAACGCATATAACACGAATACACAAACATAATTTTTCATATAATAAACGCCCAGCATGCCTGTTTCAAATTTATAGTAATGAGTTTCTTTTGTAATTGATGCTTCTATACAGAATGAATATTTTTCTCGTAGTAATTTATATTGTATAAAATACATAGTTAACTTTATATATGAATAATAATGCCTTTATTATTACGTTACTAAATGTATCATCTAATTCCTTAATAATGTTAATACGCAACCGTGGCATGAGACTGAGATTGGTGACGGTGACGTAAGACGTAGCGTTGTAGGTTGATCTTGCTTTGTGTATTGAGCGAGAGTTTTGTACGATCTCGATCTTGCCTTCACTCCATTCGATCTACTCGTGAACTAAGGTACTTGTGTACGTCAAGTGATAAGTTGAAAGGTTGTACAGTTCACTTCAAAGGGATATTGAGGGAGATTAAGACTACAACTCCACTAGTCGTGTAGCTTAGAAATGTTATCAGTGTCATTTTCGTAAGATTAAATTATAATTTTTATACAGGTGCTATTTTTTAAACATGCATTCTAGTGTCAAGGTTTCATTTTTGTCAATATTAGTTTTATTACAATTTGGAATATGTAAGTATCTGCCTGTTTTATTATTTATTATATTGTTTATATTCATCATTGAGATTAGATGTGGCATATGGGTCAAGAATACATTATCAGAACAAAGAATTCCGTTCAAATAATATCTGTGTAAAGAAATTTTAATACAACTTGTACCTGTGTTATATTTAAATACCAATATATGTATTTCTATAATTATAAAATATTTTTCTTATAGGCATCAACAAAGTGCAACGTTATAATCCTAATACAGATTTTTTACTGCACGAAGCTGGTGGAGTGCCAGTAGCACCAAATAAAGATTATGCAGCAGAGTTTCCCGCGTTAAAACCGTCCTCAACAACAGCGCATCAAACAAGGACGACGCAAAGTGTAAATATTAATTTTGGGACAACTCCGAAACCTCAGGCACCAAAGAGAGATTATGTGGCACCTCAGTTTCCGACTTCTAAACAGAAACCAGTAACTGAACATAAAACAACTTTGCCTCAAAGTAATATAACTCCTACCCCTAACATTAATTTAGGCCCTACACTTATTCCACCGTCATTCCCAAAAAGGGATTACGTCGCCCCACAATTCCCAACGTTAAAACCTACCGTAGACAACAATAAAAAAACTACGAGTAACGTTAAAGATCTCATCAATTTTTACGATAACGTTAACAAGGACAGCAACATCAATAGTCCTCGTAAACCAAGTTACAGTTCAATATTACAAGGATCAAGTATGGGAACATCTAGTACTACATTTGTAACACCTGCACCGTCAAAAAGTACATCACATACACCTAAACTTCCGACCTTTAGTTCTATTGTTGCTGGATCAACTAAACCTACAGCAAATCCGACAGCGGCTACACCTACTGCTCAAAAACCAACTGTACCAAATGGTAGTAGAAGTACTCAAGCGACAGGCACTACAATGCTGCCAAGTTCGATATTAAACAATAACAGGAACACAAATCAAGGCAGCAGTTCTAACACAGTTACTGACTCTGAATTACAAGCTCTTAGCGAAGAATTGTTGAGGAAGGATGCTAATAATGCAGCAAAATATGTTACAATCAACTATCAAGAGAAGACGACATCTCAATCTAAGGAAGATAAAGCTCCACAACCGTAAGTAGACCCATATTTTTTTATTAAAGCAAAAATAAAAATAATACAATCAATACAAAATAACACATCAATTGAATTTACCAGTGGCCCTAGCCATGTTTTATATGTTAAGCTGCCGCATGAATGGGTGGGCTCCATCGGAGAAGGACGACACCTTACATAATACCCGTGTGAAATAATAATATAATGCTTTTGTGTTCGTACGGTGAGATTCGGCCACCCGATTATGGTTGGGTTTGAGGTTATGTTAATCTCAGTTTCCATTTTTGTTGAGAGTGGTTGTAGGTGTTTATGAACCGAAGTCATCGATTTTCAAAAGGTTAACTGTGTGTTAATTTGCATTTACCCTTAGTATTGTAAAAAAATAGTTATTATAATCTTAATGTCCGTCCTTTTACAATAACAAACTTTCATAAAAATTCTAACTGAGTGCAACTGAGAATTACTGTTACGTTAGTTGGACTTTTTTTATTGCAATTAGGGTGACAAACAAACGCACAGTTCACCTGCTTAGAAGTGATTCCTCATGATATTCATCCCACATTCATTTTCGATAAGGAATCATACCGTATATGTGTTGTCACTCCTATAAAACCAATAATAAGGATCTAAGGGTCTTTAGGGATCCCGTCTCTACACTCACTAAACGAAACAGCTGCGTTATGCTGAGGACGTGGTCCTTCCCCTGTCGAGCGAACCCATTTGAAAATTGCAACATCGCAAAACGAGTGTATATATTTTTCATAGCGATCAAAACCATGAACAGATTTAAGATAAAAAAAGAAAATAATAGAACTCATTTAAAATGCCTACTTGCGAAATCGTCTCATTCCTCTACCAATACGTTCTATGCTACAAACAAAATTTACCATTAGCCTAATGTTATATCGAGAATATTAATCGAATGTTTATAATGTCTTATCAGAAGTTTTCCTTGTTTGCAGATTACTCACAGTAGCACCCGCGGTTTGGAATATTCCAACCGTTCAAAAGTTTTTGCCGCTTCTAGACAACTACGAAAGAGATACTTTGGTGAACGAACACGTGACTGCACAGGTATGAAAACGTCCAAATCATTGAAGATTTTATAGTTGGATATCCAGACATGTTTTCGTTCCTATTTTATAAAGCGTTTTAAACAGAAACATTATTATTAGAGTATATGATGACAGATTTGCTCAACAGATATGAAATAATTTTGTTTAGCTGCATTAAAAATAGCACATCTCTCGCGAGTGTGATTATGTAATTACTTTTTACTTTTGAGAAATTTACATTATTTCGCGTATGCACGGTGAACAATTACGCATAGTGCAGTCTAATCAGAATCGAGCAAACTGTCTCTCGTCTTTTAGAATCGGAAGGAGTTTCAGGTTCTCCCTCGGCAACACGGAACAATAAGAATAAATAGAGAGACCCATAAACTAACAATTTGTCATATTATAAAAACATTAACTTCGACTTAAGAGCTGAACCCGGGATCCTCAAATCAGTAACGATGTTAGCTAGAAAAGACTTACTAAAATCGCTGGAAATACACTTATTAACAAACTTTTTACATGATTTGTTAGGTATGACATAAAGTCAATGTTAATTATGTCATAGTTAGTAATGTTAAAGTCTTTTTTTTTTAGGAAAGAACAGAAGAAAATGTCTTCGTAGATACTATCATGTCTACGACTGTTATCCGCCACTTGATGAATTTCCTAAAGGACAAAGGTATTGTAACACTGATCGTATGTCTATAACTAAAGAGCAGAGCTTTTCGCGTGTATCTAAGAAATTCTTATCACCCAAACAACTCGATGAACTTCAGTTATTAAAATATCGTTGGATTCATCGTATTGTCCATATAATGCTTGTAATAATGCAGATTAAAAAAACACTTAACAACTTAACGCCCTATTTTTATATTTTTGATATCACCTCATCATGAAAAGGGGCTTCCTCAAGATGAGACCTTTCATATAAATATTAAAAGAAACCTTAATTAACATTTAAATCGGTTAATAAATAAAAAAGTGTTAAAAAGCATCTAGTTATTGAATATAATCACTTTTAACAAAAAATATTTTTAGGTTATGTTACTCCAGACCCCAGACAACAGAGAGATTTATTAAAACAAATATGGTTTGGTTTATATTCGAGAGGAAAGGGTAAAATTAGTAGCTCTGGATTTGAACACGTATTTGTATCGGAGCTGAAAAATGGAGATGTATCAGGTACAATCTTATTTTTTTGCACTTGTATTTCATAACGGATGTCTTCAATACAAGGTATATCGTCTATCCTTAAAGATATTTAAAAATCGAATATTCGACAATTGAATTAGAATGTGCATACAAAGGTTTGCATAGGGCACCCACATTCATCCTAGATAATTATTAGACGCATTGTCACCCCTGGTGAAAAAGGAAATTCTACCGTGAATCTCAAAAGACTTGTGATATGATAAAAGAACCGCCGCTTGCAAGAATAGGTACCAATTTGAAAAATAAAACCTGTATCTCGTTGGTGCCTTTTCGAATGGGCGCCGTGCGAGATGCTAATTACTAGTCATGCCAATTTTGGAGAAGAAAGAATTAGCTAACGCTATTATACCTTTCACTTTCGTCGTTGGGTCGTGTTATCTCCGTAAATCAGGCACATATATTACTCCGTGTTTTTGTACCTAAGAATGTGAAAACGAAAATTAATTAGTGTAAGAATGGCCAATTAAACTCCAATATCGCTTATATAATTCTGTATTATAAACTTGCAATATAATATCTTACAACACACAATATATTCAATAACACTATAATATTTTACAACACAATATACTCAATAACACACATATTCTTCTAGTTAACCCTTGACTTACTGAATACAATCGATCCCAACAAACAGATGCCCCCGAAATCCTCCCGGCTCGCCTTATATAGTCCTGCCCCTCCGGAACGACTCGACCTATAGTCTTACACTTTAGGTTCTTCCCCTTGTAGTATTTTGGCATTCGCATACATTGCCATCAATAAAAGAGTAAAGTGTTTAATTAAATCACAAGGTTCGATACTCAAATTAAATGAATTAGTATAAGGATTTATACCCAAGACCGCAAGACTGTGGTGTCAGGCTTAAGGCTATTATAACCATTACCGTAATGAATTGCGTGTACCAGGATTTATACCTTTCTTTTCAGGATTACACAATTGGATATACTTTTCGAAAGAAGAGTCTGCTAACAGAGTTAACTACTTAGGATATTTGAAATACGTTCAATTAAATGATGTAAGTACAAAATACAAGTATCTATATAACATACGCTTATAATATTTAAATAATATGAAGGATACTTTAACCAGATCACCGAGAAGACAAACATAACCTAACAATATAATAGGTGAATTATAAGAATGTCGGAAAAAATAACTTAGATTTATGCTATTACTGTAGTACTTAAAATGGGTCCCCGGACGATGAAGTTTGGGATAAAACACTATCTACAAGTGGTTAACAATAACCACTTGTAGGTAGTGTCTTGATAACCTTAGTTGTCAGTTTAGCCGAGGCTCGGCCCCCAGGCACCCTCGAGTCAGTTGCTTTCGCGCCCAGGGTAACGATCCAAGCCGAGACTCCCTATCGGGTTTGTGTTGGTTACCCATTAATAAAGGTCTCAGCTGAGTGCCCTAAGTGGTCGGCCACCTTTCAACCAGGTGAAGCTGTAAAAGCCTAACAGTGGGCCTTTAAAAAAATATTAATAACAAAAGAAATAATTTATTTTTGAATAAACGCCAGCATTATGTAACGGGATTAAACAATTCAGTTATATGATGCTGGAATTTTTTTTAGGTCTAATGTTATCCTGAGGGCTATTACGAATTCACCTGGTTTACTAAAACTACTATTTATTAATACTATTTATTAATGCGTATTATTTTATATATGCGTAACAAACACAAGGGTTCTCGGCTTGGACCGTACCGACCCTTATGGAGGCGATTCTTGTCACTGTACTTAGAAGATTTTATGGCAATTTAACTTTTAAATGATTTAATTTGTAAAAATGTGAATATTCTTCTTATGATTGATATTAAAAATAAAATAAAACGTAACTTTTATAAAAATTGATTCTCCAGCGTTTGTTTTCAAACATTGATTTCTACTCGCGTTTCAGCGTTTTAACTAACCATTGTAGAACACACTTTACCGAGAATTGGCTACCAAACAGTCGGTTCTTTTGCTTTTCTAGCCTCGCGCTTATCTAATTCTTTTTATTATCCTACAGCTTCTAGTTATTTTAGTAATCGTAATCAGCAGGTCAATACAACCAATTATAAAAATATTTCAGAAAGGTGTCGTCATGAAGTTGCACTTTAATCAACAAGGAATTGATAAACCTGTGGACTCTATGTTTATTGGGACCTCGCCAGAACTGGAAATAGCACTATATACCCTTTGTTATGTCACGCGTGTAGGTGAGGACTGCAACCTCAAGCTTGACAACAAAGATGTCAATATTCTTACACACAACTTTAGATATCGGAGCAAAAATTATATTGGCAGCGCTTTCCCGCAAATTTAATATATAATGCAGGTAAAGTTATCGGCATGGATCTTGAGAATGATAAACGCTTAAGGGATAGATTTGCGCATTGGGAACTTATATAGCAGAAACAAACACAAACGAAGCGAAGACGATGATAAAACTAACCGTAACAAACGGCGATGACAAGAACTCGCTACCTCCATTTCCAAACAGACCAGACAAACATTTCTGTGCGAGTGAAAAACATTGTTATAGATCGGTGCTAATAGATATAAGCATTACATCTTATAATTTTATTTTATAAGAGAAATTCTATTCTCCATGTTTCCAAAATTGCATAAATTATCAAATTCAAAAGTGTTCAGTTCTTGTGAAATGAGAAAAAGATTAATTAATATCTGAGATAACCATTTTCTTATCTGTTGTAGCTGTTTTAGTTAAGATGTTTATACCTTTTATATAATATACTTATTTACAATGTTGTCATATTTTTAAATAATATAATAAATCTGTTGCTTCAAAAAATGTTCAATTATTAGCTGCTCAAAAGGTCCATATCTAGTTTTCATATGACCAATTATGGTTAGTTTTAATATTATACTAATTATTTAAATGTTAATTTTTGCATTTTGTTTGTTTATGTCATAAGTTTTTTTTTCATTGTGACACGACAAAATTCTCTACTCGCCAGCCTATTCCGGTGAAGTAGAACCGACCGTAGACCGTAATAAGGTCAGCAGCAATCATCGTATCTAAAAAAACTCAAAATCTGTTTATAGATAAAAACACAAAAAGTTTAAAAATCATGCTTTAGAGCTTAGTGTTCTCTAAATAATCGGACCCTATTGTGTTTTCAAAATTTAACTTCAATGTATGTAGTATCCAGAAATAGTTTAGAAGTTAGTCGCAGTCGTAGAAGCATATAAGTCATAAAGTTGAAGAAAAAGTTTCTTCATATCTTGTAAAAATTCAAATACAATACAAAGTTATGGTATAAATAACTCTGTGACAACATAATCCACTCTGGGTTATGATTTTGTTTACTTTCAAACATTAGTTTAAAAAAAACTATAAAAATTTTGAACCAATTCTTTATAAATGACCGCCGTTAGGATTTCGGCATTCTTCTAAACAGTCATGCAAATCCAAAATGCGCAAAATTTATTAAATAAGCTTGTAATAGAAGTTGTTCAATTCTTCAAAAAAATAGAATCTTCTAAGAATATTCCGTCTCCTAGAAATCAATTTACAATATCAGTCAATTTATACTTTGGCTGGTAATCGAATCCAGGAGCCGTGATACTGCAATCAGATACATTAATCACTACACCGCGCTGCCGTCAATTGCCAATTAAATAACTATATACAAATATTTTTATCAGCTTCGCTTGATACGTTTCGCTTACTCCTCGTATGGTTGCCCCTCTTAAAAAAGTTTTTTTTCGCGATAGTCAATAATAATAATAAGTTTATTTCATCAAAAACATATTTATTATTTATTAATATTTAACAAAAATAATTAGATACAGGATTACATTAAACTTAATGAAATAACAATCTATAACAATGAATGAAAGAACTCTAACATCATGAGTTATTAAAGTTCAACACAATCAGCATTATCGTATGATACATAAGAGTGCGATATGGAAGAAAAAGGTGTGTGAGAATTCGTGCGCGCGCACATGTTTATGTGTGCATACACTTTCTATAGCATTAAAAGGAACGAGTTAAAACACTCAAGAATCAACAAATAGTTTTTGTTCAATTTCATCATAGTTCAATGAATACTGGAATTCAGTAAGTACCTCATTACTCTGTCGTGTAGTGAAAACTAGCAGCGAGGCTTGTTTACTAACTTTGTTGTAAATAATTGTTCCAAGTAAACCAGGATATCGTCTTTTAGGCAACTGCAGCTGCATAGTTGAAAAATTTTCCGTTGAAAATATTAGAGGATCGTGATTTTAAAAGTGTTGCCGGACTGATAGAACTTTGATACATATTTATAACTGAGTAGATATAGGTACCCAAAAGCTAGCGTGACTTTTGGGATCGCCACGTTTTCACCTTGTTGCAGGCGCTGTTTATATATGCCATCCCGAACGAAAACACAATCATTTTTTTTCGAAGTATATACCCTGACTGATTACGAGATGATGAGGATGAAATGTTAAATTCTGTCGTTATGTACGATATTATTTAACTCAGCGGCTGGAATTAATCCGAACAGAACACTCCTCGTGATAAATTCGGTAAAAAAATGCATAGAACGGCAACATCTCTTCGAAATGCCAGTGAATCAAGCCAATCGGAGGATTAGGTGATACGACAAAGGCATACTTTCTTCTTTCTTGGTTGAGTTAAATTGGACCAGTTTTTCTACTTTACTATTTTGGAGTCGAAGCATGCACCGTCGGTTAAAACTGGTGACCCATTTGTCCGATTCTGGTGAAGATTACTCAGACACCAATAGCAGAACGACAACCTCTTTGTATCAGGTGCAGTGCTGGCTGATGCCACTGGTCGTGTTATGTTTATCCCTCGTCTTTTTGTGTAACTGCACCTACTTAAAGGGCCAGTTACGCAAAACGGAACGTGAAATAACATGAAAATATGTATACAATACGTTTTAGGACGTTTTTACGTTTATGCATGTTCCTTTCACCATTCATTGTGCGTTCTGCCCTGCGCAATTAAAGCAGCGTAGTACTACTTCTCAGAAGAGGTTGGTCATTTATAAGTGTATGACCAGCCCGAGGTTTTTTTGTTTATTAAAGTTGTAATAGTCATAATCTTTCTGCCTGCATCAAAATTAATCATCGTTCTCCATATTGATAATTTTGAATTTACAATTATTATCCCTTTGATATTAACGTCGATAACATACATCTTATTTATCAATTAAGTCATTCTGAAACAGGTAAACACCTTACTGATTTTTTTACCGAGGATTAGGGACAATTCCTCTTTTACCAATTAAGTTTCCGGCGAATGTCCAAATGTTCAAATGTTAGCAATACTAAGTATCACAAAGTATACGTAGTGTGGCATCAACGTAATTATTACGGTGGCGTTAAGATATCTAATATTCATTTTATTACTAATTTTACAATTTTTTTTAATTTATTTCATATTGTTATAAATTTTAAAAATTAAACAATTTTTTTCTCTTTTTGTAAATATTGTGGGTCCCTCTGCGCTACATATTTATTGTACTGTGAAATTTAAAGAGGATTAATTCCAACTGTAGACATACAGGGGAAGTCATTTAAATATATGCTGTGCCGAAAGAAACTGACCGAGCCGAGGTTTGGCTCTCCCGGGCACCCTAGAGTCAGTTGCTTTCGCGCGCAAACGAACAGTCAAAGCCTTCCAAATGCTCCCGTGTGCTGTTCCATTGTCCTATTTTACTTAAATAAAGGTTTCGGCTGAGTATCCTAAGCGCTCGGCTTTTCTACGCGGTGAAGCTATAAAAGTTTTTAGCCCTAAAAATTTTTTGTACGTTGGGAAGTAATTTAATCGTTATTTTTTTTTCAAGTTTGTTTATGATATAGTAACACTGGGCGCTAGTCAACGGGATAAAAATTCAAAATCGAACAAGATCGAGAACGCACGTGTTGCGACTGCTTTGCAGCGATTCTTTACCGAAGAATTATGCAATGTGAATTTTATTTTTATCGTGTTTTTAGTTTTTATAGTGTATATTAAATTAGTTTAAAATATTTAGAATTTTGTGTCTCGCTAAAGAAATGTTCTCAAGAAGATAAATCGATATAAGCTTTGTTTTATTATTGATATCAAAATGAGTTTATTGTATACCTTGTATAATGGTGTTCAAAAAAGTTTATCACAGAATAATGTAATTTTTTTTTATAATTTACAAAGGAAATTTTCTTCAAGAGAATTTTTAAACGATGTTTATTGTCGGACTAAGTTAAAATGTAAATGTAAGTATTTTAAATAATGATGTTATTTCCTAATTTTCTGTTATAAAGATTTAAATTAATTATTTTCTAGCTAAGAAACTTCCTCAAGATGTAAACCCACGAGGTGTCTTTGCATGTAATGAATTAGATATGTCTGAAGTCAAAGTGTATGGCTTCGATTATGATTACACGCTTGCTCACTATAAACCATCTTTAGAACATTTATTGTACAATCTTGGAAGAGATATGCTCTTACAAAAGTATAAGGTAGGTATTTTATTATGTTTTTCACTTCATATTACAGAATGTAGTCTATTATGTTTGAGTATACTTAAATAAAAAAATTAGTAGTAGTTTTTAGCAAAAATGTTATGTGCATTGATGGCCTAGTATTTTTTGGTTATTACCAGATAACATCATCTTCACTGGATAGATTGTAAATGTGATCCCTAGTGTGATGCATGTATTGCTGATTGGGAGGAAGGGTCAGATGCAGTGTCAAACAAATGGGACATGCATATATCAAAACTAGGTCTTAAACGAATAATTTGTGATACACAAATATTGGTCCTCTGCTAGGAATTGTACCCAGGACCCTTGATGCAATAGCCAAGTGGTAACAAATGTTCATTATATGGACAACACATTTATGAGTGTTTTAACATATTAACCAATAATTATCATATTATGCATTACATTAAAAAAAAACTTCAGTATCCACCAGAAATTTCAAAATTGGAATATAAACCTCACTTTGCTGTGAGAGGCCTGCACTATGACATAGAAAAAGGGTTGCTTTTGAAATTAGACTCATTTCTACAAATTCAATTTGGTGCTGTGTACAGAGGGTTAACTCCAGTGTCTACAGATGAAGTGCTTCAAATATACAAGAACAGAATTATACCAATAGCATATGTAGAAGGTGATACGCGGGTACATAAAGTAAGTGCCTACTTTTACTTTATTTACTTTACAATAACTTAATTTTTTTTATGCCTCTCACTTTCAATTATTTCTTAATGATGTAAATCTTTGTTACATTATAACCGTTATGTCTTGTGGATATAAAATATTTAATATTGTTACTTTCATATATTTTATACTTTTTATGTCTTTTATACATAATGGTTAAACTGAGAGCTGATCAGTATATTTTCAATTAAATGAATATTTGAAAAGAGAAAATCTGGGGATTCATATTAAAAATAATAAATTTCTTTTGTTGTAAAAAATTTGTTTAAAAAAACTGAAAACCCAAGGACTATAATACTATATAAAAGATGATTGCTCAGCGAACTCTTCTATATCTAATCTTTTAAGAGTGTATGGTGTTTTGAATGTTAAAGATTTTCAATGCCAACTCAGAATACATGAATATCACTAAAATAATTGAATATTGTTGATTTGTTGTCACAATACTAAATTATATAGTATTTTATATATTTTTTTTATATATTGTGGTAGTAATTTTTCATATGGTTTAAGAATTTTTGTCTCCAAAATTAAAATTCAACATCTTAATTTTTTTTTTTTATTGTAATAATATTGGAAAAGGTTCTCTGTTATTTTTCTTAGTAGTAGTTATTTAAATATCTTATTAGCAGAACAGAAAATAAAACCTCATAATCTACAAATTTATATGGTTTAAAGAAAGAGGCAATATTAAAAAAATATCTGTTTCTAAACATTTACACATACAGCAATTTCATTGTGTCTGGCTATTAAAGGCACTTGTATGCAATCTTTCATTCATCAATTTATCTTCCCCAGCTTGCATTGTGTGATACAAGAATCATATGACATGTCACTGAGATCTTTAAATAATATACTACACATATTTGTTGAATTTAAGATGTCCATAATATGTAATAAACAAATATGAATGCATTTATATATGTCAACTTAGTCATAAAATACTTATAAAAAATGGAAAAATGTTATAACTAATGTAATTAAATAAAGTGTAATATTTTTTTTGTTAAAAATCACAATCAAAACATTGAAACATCTTACAACAACAAGAGGCAGAAGTCCTATTTCTAGGTTTGAATTCTCAGCTGAAGCTATAACAAGTTTTTAGGCTTGTGTGGATTTTAATAATTTTCTTTTGCTGACATTAATAAAACAAACCTCCAATTACTTCATAGGTTTTATATGAGAATGCATAGATTCCACAGACATCTGTGGAATCCCATAAGTGGATATATTTAGGTAAAGTTAATTGTCAAAAGAAATAAGCAAATCCAAATCCACATCACATCAACACTTTTTACAAATTTAACAGCAGTTACTTTTCAAAACAATGCAATTCTAATAATGTATCTTCTACCAACAAAATGAGATGATACTATATACTTCTTTAAATTTTCAGGAGAATCGTGCAAAGATGGTACATTTAGCAGACCTCTTCTCTGTGCCAGAAATGGGACTACTTTGTAATGTGGCTGAATATTTTATTAAGAACCACATTGACTACCATCCCGAAATCCTGTTCTTGGATGTCAAGGTATTTTTTTTTAAAATATAAATTAAAATTATTTTTATAACACATTACCATATCAATACTTAATTTTATTACAATAATTTCATTGCTCTAGAATCTAGAACATCTTATCTTTAATTCATACTTTTATGTGATTTCAGAATTCTGTGCAAAGCTGTCATCCCATAATGCATAAGATTGTCGCTCAAAATGTGGAAGAGTATATTCGGCCTAATTCCGATTTAAAAAAATATTTCCATCTCATAAGGGACAATGATAAAAAGTTGTTTCTTGTAACAAACAGTCCTTATCATTTTGTGTAAGATTTTATATGTTTTCGTTTCTTCTTTTCTCTGGTGCTATGTTGCATTGATTAATTTACTGTTTGGTTTAAATAATTTGATGTTAAATATTTTTTTTAATAAATAGTCTAGCCTATTTTTTTAAATTTTATTATTAATATATATATACAATAAATAATATTGTAATTGTGTGTAATAAATTGATTACAAGTAAAGAATGTTAGATTAATCTTAAGTATAATTATGTATATTTTATTATTATTTAATTGGGGTTGCCCTATAAACCAAAATAGTAGAAATATTTATATATATATATATATATATATATATATATACACATATATATATATATATATATACATACATACATATCCTTATTTGTAATCTGGTCTTTGCAGTAATGCTGGTATGGAAATGTTGGTAGGCCACGACTGGCGGGAATTCTTTGATGTGGTTATTGTAAATGCAAACAAGCCAAAGTTCTTTACAGAAGTCTCACGACCTATACGAGTTTTTGATAAAAACGCTAATACTCATATTTGGGAGAAAGTTACATCATTGGAAAAGGGTATCATATATTATGAGGTAAGTTTTGATTATTTAGTTTATTACTTCCATACCTTAATCATAAATATTTAAGATAATTAGTTTTGTAAATCTGTCATATCTATCTTCACTAGCCATATCGGGTCCATTATTAATTGGCACCTTTACCACATTTTCACAGAATACCAAGGTAAATAGCAGCATAATGCTGTTGTGTTTCGTCTGGTGAGTGTAGGGATCTGGAAACCTTTATGGTGATGTGGCATTCCAACTCAGTAGTCAAGGGTGACAACACATCTGCATTATGATTTTGTCAAAGATCAATGTAGGGATCATAGGCTGCAGGAGTCACTTACCATCAGGGGAACAATGTGCTTGTTTGTTACTATGAGAGTATTAAAAAAAAAAAGCTGAGTGCAAACACTACTGCCCAGCATTCTGAGGTTGAGATGAGGCAACATTAAGGTTTTTTGTAAAGGTTGTTTCCTCTGAGTTTAAACATACTGCATGTAATACTGATGCAAGAAATACCAGTGAGCTACTTCCATTTCAGTCTGCATTGATCCATTGTTTTTGAGCACAATCAATATCAACATCACAGTCCTACTAGACTACAGAGACAACACTAAAATCGTAAGATGTGTAATTTGTTGTCAGTTGATTCTCAAGCCAGCAGTCTCAAGTGCATTATTTGACTTTTCCTTTTAGCTCTGTACCATTAAACTTACTTAATATCAACGCATCTATTACCAAGAAGAAAAATTATGGACAGGGTAGGGAGGACCACACTTTCACAATACCAGTGTAAAATAGCAGCATAATGGTGCTGTTTCTTCTGATGAGTGTAGAGATTTGGAAACCTTTATCATCAACATAGAGGTTCCATTTTTGGCATTCCATCTCAGTACTCACACCTGCATTATGTATATTATAATATTCTATATAATATTCTTGTATAATATTATTCATTGTGAATGTGAGAATAGTGGGAAGTATATTTTTACTTTTAAAGTACCCGTAACTTGGCCTTCAAATGTCAATGTTCAATACTATAATGCTTTTTTGGCAGATTGTGATTGTGTTCTGTGAGATTGGGATTCAATTTTCAATGGGACCCAATCTCACACAACACAATCTGTAAGTCTTAATCTTTATCATTATTAATATATCAAAAAATATCCAAACTTTAACATTTCAGGGGACTGTTAAACAACTGCAGGACCTAACAGGCTGGAGCGGTCATCAAGTGTTATATTTCGGTGACCATCCATACAGTGACCTTGCTGATGTTACACTCGAACATGGCTGGCGCACTGGTGCTATCATCAATGAGCTAACGGTAATATATTAATGTAACTAGTAATTTTTAAAATTTACACATCATCAAACACAAATTTTCCATCTTATCTTAAAGAGTACTACTAATCTCTACATTCTTCTCTTGGCCTAGTACCTTGATCCTTAAATAGAATGATAATTAGTCTTCCATACCATGGCACTGGGTTTTTTCATTATTCTTTCACAATACAGGTTAATATTCCTTTGGTGCACCCTTCTGGATGATGATGTCATCAAGAATGTACCCAGTAAAGTATCTTTTTAATCTCTTCTTCAACCACATTTTTTAACAAAATAAATTTTATATTTTATGTCTACAAACATTTTGTCTCATCCTCCCAAGGTTGACTGGCAGAGAATGCCACTGGGAATTATGTCCATCCTTGCAAAGCTTATTTTGGAGAATAAAAAGAATAAACAAATGAATAAAATAAACACACAGAGACTGACTAGTCTGCACTAGAATGAGTGCTATTTCATTGTGATGTACTCGGGAACATCTGGCGGTCGAAATGAAAATGACTTAACTCATATTTATGTTTATAAATTGTCGAAATGGTAGTTACGATAGAAAATAGAATTATTGGTAACTTATGGCAAAAGTACTGATGTGCATACAATCCCTATATGGTAAATATTGATAAGCAGTGAAATAATAATTTTGCCACTTTTAACGCTTACGACGATCTTCCTGAATAGTTTCGTTATATGTGACGATATGTGTTCGTTTTGTAATACAGATGACTTTACATTGATAATCTTATTATTGAGTATGTAGTACTTATATATAATATTAACGGGTATTGGAGTCCACTAGGTTCATTTGGGCTGTAAAAGCAAAAATTGGCACTGTAGGCCAAACTAGGTATCACATTATAATCATTTCACATGTTGGGTATGAATCATGAACTATTCTATAATATATTTTAATTTCAAACTTCTCCCAAAAAAAAAACAAAAGTGAAATTGCTCCACCATCGGACTTCACGACGCACTGCTGGATTTCATCCTTTTATTGTGAACATCCCTCAAACCCGAACGAAGCGCTTTGCTTCGTCTTTAATTATTCGTACAGCAAAGTACTGGAATAGTTTGCCCGCGTCCGTCTTTCACTCCAATTACAATGTGGGTGTTTTCAAGAATAGAGTGAATACCATCCAGGACTGCATTTCCACTTAACATCAGGTGGGATTGTGGTCAAGCACTTGCTTAGAAAGTTAAAAAAAAAAGAAAAAAATACAGGGGGTCACCTTTATTTCACTATTATTTTACAGGGCAATAATAAGGCATTTCAATTTTAAGGTGTTACAACATCCACATTATAACATCTGCTTGCTTGCCCCTAATATTAATTTTTTTAATAGCACGAGATTAATACATTGAATACACAGTCATTCAAGGAGAATGCCAATTGGCTTCAGATGTTAACTCAAATTATTGAAGACCATCAAGACTACAAAGATCCTGAAGCACTTGAGGTCATCTCTCAATGGATGGCCGAACGTGATAAACTTAGGTTTGTAGTAATATTGGATTTATTTCAATAATTTATATTTTCAATGTTGTATGTTAGAATCCCATTGTCAAAGTTAACATTTTAACAGGCTAACTTTCATCTACACTTTTTTAAAGTTAGTTAATTATAGACATTTTAAATATGTGTTGTTTCTTCTCATATAACGATTATTTTAATGACGAAGTAGAGCCACGCTTATGCTGAAAACTGAAGGGTAGGGTGTCGCGTGCATTGGTCGGCTCGTGCGTTGGGTTTTATAGAATAAAGTTAGTGCTGCTGTTGTATTATGTATGGTGTATAACTGTTTAACATCAGGTGAACAGATCTCTTGTGCTGAGAGTTTTGACGCGTTATCGCAGCGGGTAGATTGAAAATTAAAATATGTGGTTAATGATGTAATTTAAAACTGGTTTCCTTCAACAATAATAATGTATTCATGGTCGATTTCAACCACGGCGATATGTTTCTGTAGTTACCAGATGATAACAATGGCATTACAACAGCTGAATATATTATAATGACGTGTAAACACGGTGATACTCACTTGTAGTAGTCCACTCTAGTCACTCTCATCCCGTAGCCCAATGTAATAAAAACTAGGGAAGTTTCGAGTGTGGCGTCAAATAAATATCATAAATTCAGATATACAAAATTTTATATTATAGCATAATATACAAAATTACGTATTATATACTTTGTGATTACTTAATTTAAATCTCAATTTTCAAATCTCAAAATTCAAATTATGGTGGTCGGCGTTAGAATAAACCACCCCATCTCATCCCGTAAGACTAAACACTCCAAACAACCAGTAACCACCGATAGATGGCGGTATAACCATCTCCGAATTCCGAATTCTAAATATTCAGGTCGACGACTTACAGCGTTAAAGGTGCAAGGTGTTTTGATAAACCGCAGTTGCCACCCCGTACGCGAAGAAATAATTTTGTCTTTCATAATTATTATTTCTTGGCTGTGAAACGAATCTAGGACTCGTAAGTTAGCAGGTGTCGTTGGCCTCTGCTACTATATAGTGTCCTATATTACAGTCATTTACACAGTTGCTATTAATAGCAATTTATATTAAATATATAATAAAATAGTGTATTACACAGTTGCTATTTTGTACAGTATTGAACCATAGCCACGCTGCACTTAGTTTGTAATTGCAACTTTAATGGCTCGACCGACCCAGGATCGCGCTCGCAGAATATCAGCGAGTAATTAGATAATCGTCGATAAACGAATTCCGTATGGTGACCGAGTAATAATAACTTTAGTAGTAGTTAATTTAGTTTTTAATTTCAATTTAATTTTAATCTTGAATCATATAATAAATAAGGTATACATACTAATATTTTTTGCTAATTCATTGAATCTCATTGAGCGTTTTCTTGTTACAAAGCATTGCCCAACAAAAACAGTGCGTATATATTTCCTTTCATTATTTTGTATATATTCTATATTTGTTGTTAGAAATTATAATGTGAAGTGATTTGGTATTATTTTTCTTTTACGTTAATCGTAGATTATGTAGTGTCGATATTGTTATTATTTTCTCCGTTTGAAATCTATAATGTATAATACCTTTAATTATTTACATAAAACCTTTAATTCAATATTTCTGAATAGTTTGAAATATATGACTAATGATGTTTTTTTCTACTTCCAGGAACGGAACAAAATCTGTATTTAATAAACAGTTTGGCAGTGTTTTCCGCACCTACCATAATCCGACATACTTCTCACGACGGCTGTTTCGGTTTGCCGATATTTACACCTCAAATATTAGGAATCTTCTTAATTATTCATTAACACACACATTTTATCCCCGGCGAGGCGTTATGCCACACGAATATGGATCCTATTTCGTGTAGATACATTTTTGAACAAGATATTGGATTTGTAAAATGTTACGTCATTACGTTATACATGAATATAACAGTAATATATTCTTCTGCCTCATTTTCAATAACTCTAACAGTATTTTCGAAGATTTTATTTTTATGTCTGTATTTTACTTGCAGTATTTTATATAACTTTTTCTTTAGTAAAAACACAATTACAAATTTTATAAACATATCGTATTATATAGAATGTGCCATTTAATAATAAATAATATTTTATGGCTGACTGAAGTAGATCTGTGGCTAAAATGTAATAGTGTTCATCTTATCAATTCTAGGTAATCTATATAATGTTTAAGAATAGTAAATTATACACTGACTTAAGTGCAAATGTCGGTGTTATTTTAATATGTTTTGTTATTATTAAAAATGTAGGTCTTAAAATATGTAAGTCTTAATGAAATAATTCTAAGTCCATTTTGCCAACTATTTTCTAGTCAGAACTATTTTTTACTGAGCTTCATTTTGATTCTCTGTTCTTTCTTTTGGATACATTTCTTAGTTATTTGGTAAATGTTTAATTTATTATGGGTTTTTAAAGTACGCACAAGGCGTTTGTACAATTGTGGTTATGAGTAACAATCACCATTATGTGGTTTTATTGAAATAATGCAATATTAAAAAGATTGAAGATACTCTTTGCCAATTTCTTCTCTTCTTTAATTATAAAATTCGTTCCCGATTCAAGCTCTAGTGTTCTCTGGTGAAAATTTCATAATCATATACAATATATAAATCGTTTGTTCTAACTGGTTGTAAGGTATAAAAAGATAGTGTTTAGGTTAGTATTTTGTCGTAATTCGTAACGATGTAAAGCCAAAATGACCGATTGATAAAATATTCTACTCATTAATAAATAAGTCCACACCCGAAACGATATCCCTGTTACTAACGAAAAGCCTGAGGATAAGTAAAAACCTATATCACCAGCGCACTATTTTCGATGTTATTTGTATACTTTAGTTATATTTTTAAACTTTATTGTTCACACCTTACAAAGAACTGACTTGGGACCGTAAGACATTCTCTACAAGTCAACCTGCCACGTGAAGAAAAATTGTGGTATATTGTAAAAAATAAATATAATTCAAACCCTTATTGCGATACTGATTACCGAAGTTAGTTTCTTTGGGTCATTTTATTATATTATTATTATTATTCTCTCATCCTACGTTCAGTTTAGCCTATCCCTAATCAAGCGGTTGCTGTTTGTTTTTACACTTGTTTTTGTGATAGTTTTAGTGCGCAATAATTCAAAGCAAGATAGATATGATAAAACTTGAGACTAACCTACAATTATGTTATTGGTAGAAACGCAGATTCGAGATTCTAAAACGCATATGCGATGTTTAAAGCATATAATTTCACGTTCTATCAAAGATTAAAAAAAAGGAGGAAATACTATTCTTGAGGACTAAGTGAGAAGTTTGTTAACTTGTTAACTTGCTTACAATTCGGATTGTCTCACTCGACGTGTGAAACCCAGCAATAATACGCTGTCATTTTGCGTTGCGTATTCTCTGAGAGTGTAGTGTTTTTCCTTACTGAAAATAATATGTATGCACTTAAATATTCATATCGATTATCGTCCCTGTCGTGTTAGATGATCTATCTATATATATATATTGTGTGTATTCATATTTAGCTAAAATCTAGTATTAGAATAAACGGATATAGACAATGTTCTTTTATTTGCTTCGTCTGATTGCTCAGTGTTGACAATGAAACATTGTTTTTGTGTACCTTAGTGGGACTGTTAATGCAGCCCATCATTACAATATTTTGTTATAAGATATTATTTTGCTTTTTGCCAAGAAAGTTGTTTAGTATTATAAAAAATATTGAGGGAGGCTTGCTTTGACGTCATGTTAGCTGATGTAAGGCTGAAATTATTATCCAATCATTATCCGTCGAGCTTTATGTTCTGTGCCAAGTCTGCTCAATATTATTATTCTATTCTATCTCAATTATTGCCATACTCTATGATTATGGAGAGTGTATTGAACTTACACTTTTTTTAAAAAAAACGTAACGTTCCGTATGTACGGTCAAATAAATTATCTTTGCCAAAATTAAAGTAACTTATAGGCAAACTGCCGAGCTATTTATGATGAAATGGCGGAAATCATTTTGAGCCTCTTCTGATCATTGCGATTTACCTATAATTAGGTTTTTTGGGGGATAATTTTGCGAGATAATTGTATATATATATGAGAAAATAAAAATAATAATTTACAAAATATCTAACCCGGTTGGATTGAAGTCAACCTTTTCACATTTAAATGTAAGCTTTCTCTTCACATAGAAATAATGTGAAAAGGTTAGTGAAATAAATATCTTTATAAACGTAAACTAAATAAGTTAGAACAATTAACACGCATATTTTACGAATGATACATTTTTATCAATGGGTATTGCTTAAATCTTTTTAAATACATTAGATATTTCTTTCCATTATCGAATAATAAAAGTGAAGTTTTGGATAAACTTATCATAAGATTCTAAAACAAGTTATTCATAACAGGTTTAAGATATTCAAGTGTGACTTTGTTATGTAAAGTATTTTATTTATTAGTCATTTAGTATATAAGAGTACTATTAGCTATGGCCGAAAAATATATACTATTAGACAATTTACCAGTTTTTTGAAAACAATGTTTATGGAATATTTCTTTTTATTTACTGTATTATTTTATTATAAGTGGAATCATTAAAAAATAAAGAGAAAACGTTATATGATAGTTTTATTTGAATGAAATCTCAATCTTAAATGTTGGTCTGGTACATTAATTTTTATCTAAATTGACTGCCACAAGATAACCCTTTGTTGCGGCATATTTAGTTTATTCTCGCCATATCAAGTGTACTTTGCACTTATATAATTATCGAATAACGATTTTTACTGTAAATATATATTAATCTACTAATACCGTGAATTATTTGTAAATAACATTATTTTTTAATATTATGATCATAGGAACACCTTTATTTACAGGGCTGCAACTACTTGAAATAACATTAAACGTGTCATAAATCAAAAAGAAGACGGACAAGGTGGAGTATAATTTAGAAAAAATGCTATAATAATGATTTTAATAATTATCCTTAAAAAATGATTTGGTGGTATATAAAATCATAAATGTAAACAAACTAAACTGCTGTAGGCTTTAAAAAAACTTAATTAAAAGACAGGGTAAGCTGTGTCAATGAGGAGCACATTGTCGGCTTTCAGGGTCTTGGTCTGGATAGTGAAGTGCACGTTATTGTATCCCAGCTTACAAGGTCTATCGGGTCGGGCCATGAAGCACAGCGTGTAGAGAGCCGTTTCCAATTCGGGCGATGTTCCAACGAACATGGTGATCTCGGGTGCGTCTTTAGTCTCGCTTAGGACCGAGTGCTGTTTGAGAATCATTCCTTTCTACAAGAAAATATACATGTCAGTATTGCTTTTCTATTATATATTTTAACTGGAAGGTGTTATGAGCCGTTTTCAAATGATGTGATAAATGACTATAAGGCATATACTGACATCTAAGTAAAGATTAATATTATGGAAAGATCATAACATAAATTAAAACATTTACACAATCGCTTTCCTTTGTAAAAATATTGAAATTGGTTCGTTCTGTTGGTTCGTTAAAAAATACTTTTATGTAATTTACTCTTATTAAGTTCTATTCATTGAGTTTTATTGGTTATCTTTAGGTTTTATTGGACTTATTGAGAAGTAAATATTTTTTAATTTTATCATTTTTGCCAACACACATAATATTCAACTAATTATCATCGTAATTTACTTGTGGTGTTTTGTAATCGATTGGCTGAACCGGGAAAGGACATGGCCCTCAGAATACTAACGTTACTAGTGTTTCAATTGGTGAGTGTTCGAAGCCTTGGGTTAGCGGTATGCGAAGCTTAAGGTCTTAGGTTCGATTATAATGGCGAACCATCTCTTAGCACAATCATTTTAAGTTTAATCTGAATGGTGAACCGGAACCGGTTAGTAATGTGTTAATGTAACATCACTGCTAGTAATCATTTAAAATAAAAGTTTAAGGATCCTAAGAATTGGGACAAGTCAATGGAATGCCGTCAGTTCTCAGAAAGAACATTTGAATTTCTGTCATGCATTGTCTTCCAGCCATCACTTAGGTGAACTGAGATTTTATTTGTGCGTTTGAATCCTTAGTTTTATTTAAAAAAAAGTTACTTTAGTTATATAATAGATAACAAAAGATGTAAATGACGTGTTATTTTTACTATTCTGTAACTTCCTTATTCAACGATAGTCGGGTCGATTCGCGCCAATGTTACGAAGTCTTTTTGTTTGAAATCGCTATCGAATTTTCCTCTTCCTCATAATTTGCCATTCGTAAAGCATTTATGACTGCTTTATGCATTAAAATATATAAAGATGTATCTGTATTGTGCGGGAAAAGTGAACAATGAAACTAATACTTACTCCAGACAAGTCGAGTTTGTCAAGATATCCAAGGTAGTTGGCTTTACGATCCAATTCTCTCTTTGCGTAAAACAGCCAGCTGTGGAGACCTGGAAATTATTATAAATAATAAATAATGTATTTTATAGTCCATATTTTGCTGTTGAAGCCAATTGTATATATATATATTTATATATAATTGTAGGCCAATCAATATGGGAGTTATGAAAAAACCATATAATGTAGATAAATTAAATATACATTCACTAAGGAGATCTTGGAGATCGGCACGCAGTTAATGGTTAAGTGGATTTCAATCTACGTAGACGTTGCTAAAAACTATACAACGTAGTTAAATTAAATAAATATTTACGTAAGTGTAGCTATTGGGGCAAAGTTGGCCACAGAACAATTGCATGGATTTGGAGATCGATATAGGCGGGAGTTGTGGAAAACATAAATTAAATAGAATTCATATCCTCTACATTACCACTACTACCTGGGTATTGTCACAGTAACAGTGTATAATCTATATAATTTAAGAAAATAATTTTTATATTTACAGTTCATGTTGATTTTTATCAAAAGTAATGAGAGTTAGTGTATTCAAATATCTTTTCACTTACCTAAAACTTCATTTGATTTTAATTCCGCCATAAAGATATTTTCAAAAGCACAACTGCATTTACAAAGACCGGTCCAGTGACGTGCGTACTTCGTGAACCATATTTTTTTCAGTAATTCCACTTGTTCATTGTACTCATTTAGTTGTGTAAGCCCTTCAATTATAAATACCAAGAAGTGAAATAAAAATATAATAAATAAAGTAAAATTTGAACAGAACAAATTATACTAATAAATCAAGATAACAATTAATTTAATTACAAGAATGAAGAGCCGTGCGAGGATTAATACGATGCTTTAATTTTCAGCTTGTATTGAAATCTGGATATCCAAAATTCTGGCTTTCGATCTATATAAATCATTACGGGTTTAAAGCGTGTGGGACGCGTTCTTCGTTACATTTATATTAATATATTTTGCATCATTAATCAGCTCCTGACATAGACCCACACATACGGAACTCGTATATACCTATATTGTTTATCTTGGTTATATTTTATCATAATTACGTATTGTTATTTTTAAATCTCGTCAAATTTTTGATGCGTTCTACTTAATTTTCTAGTAATAAAGCGTATAAAATAATTAAGTACCTTTGTTGACCAGAAAAGTCATTAGAGACCTAATTGGACCTGTAGCCAAGATTGTATTGATGTACGTGGTTTGTTCTGAATCTTCCTGCAAATGAGAATATCAATGAAATTTTTAAGGATATTTTTTAATTAATTGTCTACAATTGTTGACAGCTGTTTCTAGGGGCATCATAGATAGGTTTGCCCGACAGGGATACGTCCACGTTGTCACAAAAAAACAGTGTGAAATACCAGCATAACGAAATAGAGGCGTGGAGCGCGTATAGAGAACTGGAGACCGAGTTAGTAGTGGTGAGGCATTGTATGCTTGATGTTGTATGTATGATTGCTATCCTTAGTTTCATAACAAAAAAGCTTATAATTTTCATATTGTTAATTAATCATGGTTTCATTTCTTTAATTATAATTATGATATGAAGACTACGTTGTCATTCGATAAAAATTAGAGGTCAATGCTCCCAAATAACGCAATTACTCGGTCGAATATAAAGTAAGATTAAACTTTTGAAATATATTCTTCAATTTCCTTGGTTACCAATAAGTTTACACGTATTTGATTCTAATGGGAGTACACAAAGATAGCAACATTGCTCAAAAAATCGTACATATAAAATAAAGTAATAATAAAGTATTTTGACCAATTCATAAACTCATAGCACAAACTATGAAACATAAATTTCAACATTATTGGCATACCAATAATAAGTGATTACCCGTTATATATGTACATAAGATGTAAATTTTAAAGTAAGTTAATTATTTCAATGTATTTTACTGGATTAAATGATTCACTAGCATGAATTAAGGAAACTAAAATTGGAGATATTAGTGTCCATTATATCATCATATGCGTAACCTGATATTCTTAGTGATGTTCATTTCAACAGTTGAAACTTGATCGCTTTAGATTTATTTAGGTAGAAAACTACATCCCATAATTATATTTCATATGACAAATTTTCTACAAAGATAACTTACATTAGGTGTGACGAACTCTGGCCTTATAACGTTCTTGTGATAGTTGTCGAAAAGCGCAACAAAAGGTCGAATTGTCGGTCCATTCCACACGTTCTCGGGTACACTCAACAGACTGGAAAACAAGTTTCTAATTATAATTTTTATCGATATTTTTAATATTCAATATTAACTGCTACGTTTACAAAGTGTACAAAAATTATACTGATTTATGACGTGCTGGACGGTGAAGTAGAAAATCTGCAGACGTTTAAAGTCGGCCAATCAGCAGTGGGACAGTATTCTCTAACGCCCTACTATAGAGGAGTCCTATACCCAGCATCCAGCGGGATTACTATATGATATATAGTATGTTATTTCATAGGAAATGTTGTTTATTTTAAATGTTCTCTTACTTCATCAATCAGTTTACTTCCTAATAATAGTAAAATTATTGGATAATTAGGTTTTCTTCTACATAAGGTACGTTTCTTTTTTCATGAGGGAAATATGGAATCTGATAATTAAGTATTTCATTGATAGAATCCACAGTCATGTAAATGAATGAAGTATGTATTCATATTACTCACTTTGTTTGGGCCTCGTCGTTTTTGGATAAGGGACTTGTTTTGCCTTGCAAGTTGACCTGGATGTAATTAATAGCATTGTTAATGTCGGCATTGAACATTTCCTCACTGAGTTTTAATATGTCGTCATCGGTAGCGGAATCTTGCACTTGCCGTAACAGATCCTCGTAACTCTTCTTCTTAGCGTAATCTACAACACCTCCGACGACAGTGCCGATTTGCTGGAGCGTATTTGTGGCTGTGTTTCCTTGTTGACCCGTGACCGAGTTGCTGATTAGGTTTGGCAGGATGTTGGAAAAGATCTGTCCAGCAGCATGTGCTAAGTCATCAGCTCGGCACGATGCCAAGCAGAGCAGGAAAACTAGCGTCAGTCTCATTTTCGTGTGGAGGCTAGAACGTTAGTTCTAGTACGATTACGGCGCACTAGTGATCTCTGAGCCCGCGCCCGGTTGCGATACAGTACCGACCTCTGGGTGACGTCATTTCCAAGTGTGTATATCTATACAGATATGGCATGTTGTTGAGATTCAACTCGCGGATTTCCAGTTTTAGCGGCGATGATTGTTAGGAATAATCAATGCCAGTTGGTACCTTGATAAACAAAAATGACCTCGGTCTCTTGTTAGGGGCTTACACGTATCATATGCATTATTTTGCAAATGGTTCAATCAACTGTTCAATCAATGAAACGATTAAGAATATAGTTTGCCCAAGTGTATATTTCTTATTAGTAGATGTTAATTACCTGTATAACTCTGTTGATATGATTGTTTCACGACAATATCTAAGACAGTGTTTTTAATTTTGTGTTGATGTTTTTTGTTATTTAATTTATTAAATATATAGTATATGCTTTTTGAGGAAAGACAATTATATAATTGCTATTATGGATGGCTTTTTAAGTCATTTGATACAACTATGCTTCTGTAATAATAATTTATTCCTCCTATTATATAAAAAGGCCCCGCTAGTCAATTGGTACTATCTCGTCGTAAAATGTATTTCTTATTCGAAATGCTGGTAAACATTTTAGCAATTTAAAACTTCCCTATAGGAAGATGAAGTATAGGGTATAGGTACCACAGATCAGATCCAGCGCAGAGGGCTGGGAAGGCAGGTGCTAACTAATGCTCGTAGTCTTGACTCCCATGGCCTTTGAGTATCGGACTCCGTCCAGTTCCTTACCCGTGTTAAGATGGCCTCCGAGTAGAATGCGCGCCCGGACTTACAGTGGCTCGTGGTGGGGTTGCGGATGTTTGCGAGAGCATTTCCATGGTCCTGACCTATGCGTTAAAAAATGGAACATCTTGGGGTTGTAGTCGCTGCAACTTTGACATAACTAGTCCTTGTTCCCGAGATAAGTCCACCAATCCGCAGTGGAGTTGCGTGGTATATATAAAAATTAAAGATGATTTCCCTTGTGTAATACTCATGAATCAGTCTCAAAATTATATCTATTAGGAGCTCGCTTAATGTCATCACCCAAGGCGTACCAGAGCTGTATAGCCTGAACAGTAACTGAAGAATTATAGAAACCAGTGTTGTGTTGTGACATATGTACGTATCTTGAGACGTATAGATTATCGTATAGGTTGTTACTGTCGTTTTCTTTACTATTATAAATGACAACCCTCTAAATTACCGCAAAAACTAGCTTTATTGTATTGATAAGCTCTAAAAAGAAAGTCTTCTTAAAAGAGACATCATCAAGAGCTCGCGGTTGCAGACGAACGAGCCCGTGTAATGCAAAACTTGCGTGCTGATAGGCACGCAAGTAAAATCGCATCATGCTCAATGTATAATGCATCGGACCAACTGATTGAACTGATTTAGTATTGTAGAAGAAATGTTATTGATCGATATTGTCATGTAAATTTCCATAATTGTGTGACATAAATATAAGCTAAGCGACAAAAAAACGTACTAGAATATTCGTAAGCACAATGTAAAATTAATGATTAGCCTATAAATATTTGAATGTAAGTCTCTTTAAGGTTGGCATATTATACTGGATCGCTGGTTATTGTTAAATTGACGATGGAATCATCAGCCTCTAAGATGAATTATATTATTAAATAAATAATACGTGTTATAGGAAGACTTACAAATAAAAAAATATATTGAGCTTGCTTGTCACGTTTTTTAAAACTTGGGACTTTGTATTTTATTTTAGACTTTACTATCAAAAATAGTACCTAATAGTATTTTATATCTACAGCTCGTGTTTAATATTATTAGGTATTAATTTGAATATTAAAGTTTCAGTGGATTGGCATTGCCTCATATCTGACTTCAGTGTGACAGTGAATGTTAGGCTGAATATTTAAAATTTAAATTTAAAAAAATTGTACATGTTATAGGAAGACTTACAAATAAAAAAATATACAGAGCTTGTTTGTCACGTGTTTTAAAACTAGCGACTTAGTATTTTATTTTAGACTTTACTATCAAAAATAGTACCTTATAGTATTTTATATCTACAGCTTGTGTTTAATATTATTAGGTATTAATTTGAATATTAAAATTTCAGTGGATTGGCATTGCCCCATATCTGACTTCAGTGTGACAGCGGATGTTACAGGCTGTATATTTAACGTTTTCATTAAAATGAAATACCAGTTAATTTTTAGAATGTAATTTCTCAACATATTGTGCTTAATGTAAATATTGTTTATAAGATAACTTAATCTCAATTCACTCATCGAAGTCCGCAAGGCGAGTTATCATACGAGGTCGGCTAGCAAAGGTCATCCAGCTAACACTGCGATGACGTGACTCTCACAGCGAACGAAATCAAGCCACAAGTTTGCCGAAAACATTTGCCAGGCGGTTAATAAAATTGATTAGTTCCTACTGAACTGTAAACAGAGTGGTGCGTATGTGACTTCGCTGCGACAAAATGAAGACCTACACCTATTTTTTGTTATTCATCTTCTGTTACGCTGAATGTAAGTATTTGTTTTAATATTAATTTGCAGTTTTCATATTTGACTTAGCATCAATTACCACTATTTGACATATTATAACAGCATTGCTTTTTTTTTGTAGATTAGACTGGTATATATTTAAAACGTTGTTTAAAAAATTTAAAAATTGTGATTCTGAAATAATTCACATATTGAATTATATTTCTCGTTTGTTTTTTTATTACTTTTGGATCCATTAGAAATGTGTAATTTGATAATAACCTAAAACGGTGGCCATAAGCTTATAACCGACCCGCCTGCAACATTTGCTTTGTTTTGTCAGCACTATTGTAGAAGGTTACATTATAAAAATTTATATACGAGCATGCTGTGTAGGAACTTGCTGGTAAGTTCTATTAGATAGCCAATTTTACCAATCCAAATTTTAAAAATCCAAAAATTCAAAATAAATAAATTATAATAAAACATCATGACAGATTTCCGACAGAGAAGCTGCAAAATCTATCAATAAATCTACATTTTTAACCAACGAGTTAAGTTAACTAGAAAGAAAAATCACATATGCAGCACTTAATAAGAAATATTGTTATCTTGCTTTTACTGTGGAACTAGATAATTGGAACATTAAAAGACCATATTTATAATTATCTGGTAGTTTTCAATAACGTTAATATAATACACAGATTTTATTTGTACTATAGTTGTCTCATTTTCCAGGTCGTAAAGTATACGCGCCAATCGACAAAAATGCGAACATTGCGTTTATTAACATGGAGATGGGTGGTAACGCACGACCAGCTAATAAAAACCCAGCAACGGCACCAGCGGCTCCCGCACCAACACCTAAGCCTGCAGCGGTTCCACAACCAATAACCACTGCAAAGCCAGCTGCCCCAACGACTATTAAAGCTGTCCCTGCAGCTAAACCAGTTCAGACAACTCAAGCTCCGAACCATATAAAACCTGTTCCCGTTAATCCATTGCCAGCGGTAAACCCTATTACCACTCCTAGTCCTGGTAGTGTAAAGCAGCTCATCAACTTCTACGACAGCCATGGTAAAGCTAGCCCAATACGACCATACAGTTATAGCCAAGCAGTGAAACAAGGCTAAATTTACCTTTATATTATATACCTTTATTATTAATTCGCTATTTGTGTCGTTAGAAAAGTATTGTATTATACGCAGTTTTTTTTTATATACTTAAACATATACCTAATCATAGTAAGGCATGTGATATTATTGATGATATTGATTATTGATCCGTATAATGAAATGAATTATCGTAATTGCTGCAGCTATATAAAAAATAAGAAATAAATATATGTACCTATATCGTTGCAATAAATCTTCTGTACACAATTTAAAAGTCGTCTTCTTTATGTCGTATTGATGATAAATATCGTTAGTTTTACATAGTTTTAAGTATTTTTGAGTGGTATTGAAAGCCTATCTTCATTTCAATCTAAAAAATTTCTATCGATGTCACACAAAAACAACCAATCATTAATTTCTTGGTTGTGCGTCCCTATTAGCATCGGGTGGACACAGTTATTCCGACACACTCTAGCAACAACACACACACGCATATATATATATATATATATATATGTATATATATATATATATATATATGTATATATATATTCACGGACTTTTTCAGGGTTCACGCTTTCGCGTTTGCTCCCGCTTCACTGTGATGCGCATGCACTTTATTATTTTGCCTGTTGCCTGAATCTTCCTTCAATGTAAAATATTTTTTCACCTGAAAAAAGGATTTTTCTTAACAAATCCAGCATCTCTTAGTATCAGTTTTATAAAGCGCCTAAAAAACGAATACTCAATTACAAATAATGTCCTGTTTTTCGTGGTTAAGCTCGCTCATCTGTTATACTGTAACTAAACTAAACTATACTAAACTTTTATCTTAGATGACAAACGAGT
The DNA here is from genome assembly GCA_029286865.1 of Teinopalpus imperialis. Classification (NCBI taxonomy): domain Eukaryota; kingdom Metazoa; phylum Arthropoda; class Insecta; order Lepidoptera; family Papilionidae; genus Teinopalpus; species Teinopalpus imperialis. The sequence goes on along the minus strand of JAGSMU010000020.1, from coordinate 6,052,019 downwards.
AAACAATTCAAGTTTAAACAATAAGCAATAAAAAACATAAGCTGGTTGTTTAAATTTCAAAAAAAGATTAAACCTCCATTATTTGTAAAAAGTTCAGATGCATCTGCAATGATAGCTCTAAAGACAAAAATGGAATGTCTATTAATGCAAACGAGTGAGTGCCTCTGAGCGTCCGCAAATTATAATATAATATAATTTGCCCGGTTGATGTCATGAGGTAACAAAAATCATTACGCAGATATTAATTCCTTAATTTAAATAGTAATTCTGGATAAAGCTATAACTGTATGTAATGACAAAAGGGCTCTCTAACGGATCAATTACAGTTGAAATCGGTCTATTCTCGTCAGTGAAAGTTACACGAGAATGTCGTTCCGCGAGGGTTGGTGAGCACGCTTTTACGGCCTAGAACTTGCAGAGTCTACATTATCACTGCGTCATCAATAAAGTTTAAGGTGCAATTACCCTTTATTGAAAACCCGATTTCAAATGTCTATACAATTCCGGCTAACGATCAGATGTAAATTAATGAAATCGAGTACGCTCAATCTTCGGCTTCACTAATTACGATTTTTTAATGCGTATAATTTTATTATTCAATATTTTAGTTTAAAAGATTGTCGCTTTTAATTTTGGAATTAAAACAAGAATCTTAATAAACATAAAAAAAATATATATAAAAAATACAAAATCATGTTACGCTTTCGCTGTGTGACGCGGTCTGTCTCGAGTATTAAAGAATGCATAGTAAACTTCCGCAAGTTAATTATATACCGTATAAGTTCGTGTCGTACAATTTCTTTTTCATTTTAATAAAGAAAGTAAATCTTACTAATGTTCAGTTTCTATACAGCAGTTCACGATTTAGTTTTTGTTAATTAATATTAAACATTTTATCTCATTATTTGTGACCAAATTCTTGGCTATATTTATGTCATCATATAGATTTAATAGATTTTCGATGAAATTCAACGATTTTTTCTGTTTTAATGTTATTGACAATATTTTACGATTACTTATTATTTCCAGTTTCATGATTTTAAATAATACATTTCAGACAAGCAGTAGGCAATCGTACATCATTATTATACTAATACGAATTAATGGACCATTTTATTATTTAAACAGATGTGGTTGTGTATTTGGTAGTCTAGTTAACTTTTCGTTATTTAACGTAATTGACTAGTGTTACAGTGAACAAATTATTAGTTCATTCAAGGTATACCACAGGATATTCGTAATAAAGCACTATTAATTATAGTTTTGTGCATAGCCTCAGGGATTTCAAATGGGATTGTTGATCATGCAATGGTTCTTTGAGATGGTTGGATGGGATAATCGATGTTCTTAATTTAGTCAGGGCATACTGAAAATTATTAGATATAATAGTGATTTATTATGCATAATCTTCATCTGCTGCAAGCTACATTCTGATGTTTTGAAATTTTAAAATGAAATGAAAATTTTGAAAAACGTTATGAAATTCTAAAATTCTTCAAAAACTTATTCGATTGCGCATCTCGATTATGATAAAATGAAAGCTACATGCTTTCTGACTTAAGTCCAGAAACGCAATTGGTTGTTTAATGTATAAGAAATGGAAAAAAAATAAGGTTTTCAAAAATAGCTGTGATGAATTTACAGAATATTTACGTATTTGATATAATAGGTCGGAAAAAGGATTTTTTCGTATTTCATATACAAATTCAAGATATTTTTATCATAGTTTATTTACATTTGATTATAGTACGTACACATGTGCCATTTTGTAGATAGTATGTGACAAAATCCCATGACTGTAGGAGTTCTGGGTCTTCTGATCAAAAAACTGCGACAATTAGTTTTGACAGTCCTCAATTGGTGTTAACCTAACACGGCCTAAAGGATTCTGAAGTTACCGAAACAGGTGAAAACCTGAGGGTGCAAGGTTAGAGCTAAGTATATGGTGGATGCATTAACAGTTCTCAACCAAGCTCTCTCAATACTTGCCGAGTGGCTTTAGATCTGTGTGGTCTGGCGTTATCATGGTAAAAAACCAATCCCTTTTTGTTGATCGATTGCGGCCGTTTTTTCTCTATTTCTTGCTTTAGTCTCATCAGCTGTTGACAGAAGAGATCCGAATCAATGCCCTTCCAATCCCACAGCACAGCATCAGTCACGTTATTGCGAGTTAATCCGGGATTTGCTATAGTCTGTGGAGCTTGACTGCTCTTTGACCACGATCTTTTTCGCACGTTCTTATGTGGCACCCAAATATCGAGCATTTTTGTATATCCAGACTTTTTCAAATGGGTTAAAACTGTTTTGTGGTGAATCCATAATTCTACTGCTAAGTTATTAATGTGCCGATCTTACTCCACTTTATCAAAAATGGCATGAATTTTATCTATAACAGGTTGACTAGAGCGAGCTTCATCTTTGACATCAAAATTCCTTGGCTGAAAACGATTGAACCAATTTTGTGGTACTCTTACACTGCCACAAGTTCATAAACGTCACAAAGTTTTTCGCGGCTTGTGTCGCATATTCCCTTTATTGTAATAAGATTTCAAAATGTATCAAGTTTCTTCTTTATATTCACACATTTTGACGGACATAAAAACAACGGCGGAAAACAATTTTTACTTTTTATTGTTAAATTTTTAAAATATTGTTTATTGAATGGTATCAAATCAGCCAGATACATAACATAACAGTACAACCAAAGAGATTGCAGACTGCAAGTTTTTACTTATAAAATACGAAAAAAGTATTCCCCGGCCCAATATTACGACCTAGATTTAGTAATTACCTCTCCAGCTTAATCAGTCACATGGCTTCACTGTGGATTGGTGGGCTACACATGATTATTTTAATTTTTTTTTTTTATTTCTTAGCCATAAGATTTCCCCATGATGTTTCCCTTCAAATCGAGCACGTGGTAGCTCTTAAAATTTAGTTGGTGGCCGGCATGCGTTGATTATAAATACGAAACAAATTAATATTTGTGTGTCGTCTGTCAAGAACCCTAAACGTGAAATGTGCCACTTTCACTTTCATTTCAGTGAGTCAGTCTGTCGATTACGTCAGCAGGACCCTCTTTAGCAGACCGTCTACGACATATTGTGCAACTGTCCTCATTTTTAGCACACAATAACAAATGTGAGTCATTAGTTTTAGGTTGCGTTTGATATAATTTCTTAAAACTTTAATGATTGAAATGTACACAACAAATGAGCATACACGTTATGTTCCATAAATTATTTTTAAGTACAAATTATTAATTTATTTTAAGAGTAAATAGTTACAAAAGAGTGATTTTGATTTAGGTCAATATAATAAACAAAATAAAAAAATGTTTCATCTAAAAATACTTTTATGTGAAAATTCTCAATATCACGTTATTTCAACGAGAATAAATTTGATTTGACATAATACGATTAATAACACGATTTTGAAAAGGAAAAACTCTTTTATTTCGCATTTAATTAACAGAAGGCAATTCCATTAGTTGTATAATATGTTAAAAAAAAAAACTAAAACAATTTTTTGATCGTATTTTTTTGTTAGGAAGGATATGAGAAATTTTCTTTACAAAAACCACCAACAAACTTCTTGTTAAATTAAGTAAGTAATTGTCTACAACAATGCACTTTACGGTAGCAACTCAAGTATATACTCATGATTAATATAAACAATGGACTAAGGCTAAGATTACGGTGTGTAGTCTTAACTATCTAACTAATCTGCACACAATGACAAGAGATCATTCTGTAACTATGTATAGTGCATTCTTGGTTAGGCGAAAGTGTCTTTGCATTTTGTGTGTATGTGAAAATACAATGAGTCGTGTATAAGTGAAATTCGGTAAGGTGAGCATGGGGATGGATATAGAGAAAAATTCTGTTAGTCCATTATTGCGTCTTATACATATATACGTTGTAAGTAGTACACCTGATGATAAGTAACGACTTCGGCCTAGAAACTTTTACATTCATCTTCAACAAAGATTCAAGATGCACATGCATTGTCAGCCCTCAGGTCTGAGAGGAAAATTTATGTCTCCAGATCCCTTCACTCACCAAACGAAATACAGAAAGATATTTTGTGAGGACTCCATTCCTGGTCGCGTCTACTTATTCATACTGAAGCTAGAAATAAACAAAGTTCTAAGTAAGCAATTATAAAGTTATGTATAAAAATGTTATAAAGCCACTAAACACTAACGTTAAAGAACGTTAGTGTTTAGTGGCAGAAAATGTTTTTTGTACGTTGTTCGTTCAAAAGTACGTAACGTGATCCCTTCGTATCAAAAACTCTACGTCCATTTGAGCTAAATAATCAGGATCAAGAGTCGTCGTTTGTGGCTAAGGCAGAAGGGCTTCCTACCAATAAGTTCTCCGTATTTTTTATCTTCATCGCGTATCGCATTCTTGCTTTCTTATCAAAAATTAATAATTGTTGGATTAAGAGATTTTTTACTGTATAATATTTAAATATAAATTACGTAAGGAGCATTAAAAATTAAAAATAATAATGTGTGTACTCTAATTTATTAGATAATTGTGTTATTTTTTTATGCCACGACCACAACATGCAATATACAAGCGTTCCTACTTAAATTTTCGAACCCAATCCAAAGAAACAGTTAATTTATGTATACAGCCGTTAATACTTTTTTTCAGAGAAAAACTTATTTTATTTAAATAAACAAAAATATTAAAAAGTTATTTAATCACTAATAATAGAATGTGGACTTGTTTCAACTCTCAGTAGAAGCAATAGTTAGCCATAAGCTACGTCACTACGAACTTGTAGAGAAAATATTTCTCTAATATCAAATAGATCTGGAGTTCCTTTACATCCGTCTAAACCACGCGCTCTCACTTTCTTCGAAGCTCGTTTCGTAATATAATACCCGACGTATTATATTACGAAATGCGCGAGATCCGCCCTCATTCCGACAGAGTCCGCCTTAGCGGCGTACCGTTGAATAATCGAAACTGCCTCATTGTAATAATTGTTTTGACGCATTTAATGACACAATAAGTATAATAATGACACTTCTTTAAGGGTCAATACCGTTACCCTTATCAATTTTCAATACACGTAGATATGTGGCTATTGTTTCATAGTAGGTACAATAAGTTTTAATCGCTACTGTGTACGACATAATTGTTATGAAACATAAGCCTTGACATTTTCGTAGACCGTACTTAATTTAAATTATTAAAATAAGTTTTATTTATCCTTTAGATTCCAAAAAGATAATTAATTAAAAGAACGCCAAATAGAGGTAGCATATCGTCTAGAAGAAACAGATTCTTTACATAAAATTAAAATTAGTTTACCAGTGACAAACCACAAATATTTAAATAACAATAAACGATAATTTCTTAAGGGTAGATAAAAACCATTGATTATATTAAAAAAAATAGTATTATATATACATTTTTTCGATAAAATTAAAACGTCAAAGCAGCATTTATTCAATTTCTTCTTCTAAATGATGTCTCTAATCCGTGTCTCGTTAAAATGTAATGATAATAGTGGTATACATAAACATATGTAAATAGCCTAACACAATGACTAATAGAATTCGAATTCGAACCGTATTCCGTTTACCGAGGTGTTCGTTATTGTGTCATGCTATTGTTGTGCAAAGCGGATCCTTGTGCGGAACTCTTGGTGCTGCCAAACAAAATATCGTAAGCGAAAGTAACAGTTAAATAGGGTACTAGTAAGTCAACCGGCTGGTATGTTTTTCAATGTTTTGTAACGATGTGAATATAGTTGGAATACCCGTATATAACGGGTCCCGTGTTCGATTTCCAAACTAGAAACAAAATTTGTCCATTATTCGTTTTCGGGTCTTTACTATATTTATACATTTTATATAGAGTTATAAAGTTTTTAAAAAACATTTTTATAATATTATACCTTGCGCGGTAGTTTTGCTGATTATGTTGTTTGTCATCAGGCTTCTACACAGAAGGTATCACCGTGGGCGAAATCGACCAGCAGAACATCGATCAACCAATCATCGTTCGTAAATGAATAGAAAATAATACTTGTTGTCTAAGAATTTGTGAATTTGATATGAAACAACATTATTTTTATAAACATTGTCTAAATGATTAGGTGTCGATACAGTAACTATATATCGCTTTTTACTTAAACCGCTTCCTCTACCTTTTTATTTATTCTTCTTCATGATTGAATTTAAAAATGATATTACTAGATATTTGTCCCATAATATTAAACTTCAACGTCAATTTTTTTATTTCGTAGTTGCTGTCGATCCTGATTTACAGATTGTACTGTGGATAAGAATGAAGGGTTTCTTTGAACCAAAATTTGTTTTAGTTATTTTGTTTACTTTATATATTTTACTTATTTTGTTGACCGATTTTCTTTTACATCGATATGATTATCCCTACTCACATCCCCCATTATTATCCCCTCAAAATAATAATAATAATCCGGTAAAAATTACTCATAGGGATGTATGGTGTAATTTTTAAAATGAACAACATCAAATTAATTTATACGTATGACGCTTAAGAGATTTGGTCTTAGCATTTATTAGCCAGTCAAGCGTATCAGCAAGAAGCAATTAAGCAGTCTCCAGCTGCAAAACCGCAGCGTGGCGTCACCGTCCGCAATATGAAATATGAAATTGGCGGAAAGAGTGAAATCGAATAAATTGCCCATTGTAAGGTGCACGAATTTGGCGAGTATTACTTTCTGTTTTAATCTCGACATGTCGGGTGAATGATCTGAGATAATGCTCGTGAGCACAATTAGTGATGCTGTTGTCTTTTGATGTTTCCCATGCGTACTAGCACAATAGGGACACGGGTTTCGAAAAGTTTGAAGTAAATAGACTGATGAATTATGCTCCTAACTTTGTTACCGGGGTTTTTAAAAATCTAGTTTGAATTGTGACAATGAAATGAGTTTTTCTTTTATTTACAGACTCAATGCTAACTGTACATTCAAACACAATAAAACCAGACGCTAACTCAGTTATGTATTACGACTCTCATAGAATAAGAGCAGCTTAATGTTGAAGTTCTCTGTTTTAGGAATTTGCCTAATTAGAGTATAATGAAAATACTATACGCACATACGGTGGTCCGAAACTATGACGCTGACATTGCAAACGACAATACAAACAATTGCAGTGTCAATAGCCTAATGGTTCAGGGTACGATCTGGGAAACCACCACACGAATATTGTCGTGAACCATCTCCTAGCAGCAGTATTTTCAGCTTGGTTGGAGTGGTTAACCCGAATATTAGAATTGCATTGCTAATATTCTTTTAACTATATATATATATATATATATATATATATATATATATATATATATATATATATATATATATATTTATATATGCATGTATTATGTATTAAATATCTATATGTATGTATTATTATTTGCTTGTCTTAGTTAGCATCTTGGGTTGACTGGTAGACAATGCCTTGGCATTGTGAACTTTTAACTTTGTTAAGGTTAATGCAATAAAGAGTAAATAAATAAATATATATATATATATATATATATATATATATATATATATATATATATATATATATATATATATAATAATATATATATAGATTGACGGACATCACATGTTTTCGAAATATTTTTATCTTTTTTTTAATACATGGTAAATGTAGTTACATTCATAACATTGATTGATGAGCTCCACCAAGACGATTTTTAACACGGTGATAACTTATTACCAGATGATATTAAATGCGAAGGATATATTATAACGCGCTAAGCATTCGCAGAAACACGTAAGCATCCCTTCGTAGACCCGTTCCCCATTCTAATGTAATGCAAGTGCAATAAGATCGGGCGCAGCGAGGGTCGGATGCAGTGTCAGGACACATGCAAAGCAATACAATTGTAATGTTGCTCTTCGGCTGGGAATTGAACCCGGGATCTATTACAGCATCCACTTACTTTGATGTCAGAATGATAACAATGATAAGCTTAATAAAAGCCTGATAATTATTTGAGTTCCCACGATTTATGTACGACTATGACAAAACATTGACGATTAATCCTAAAGGAATATAGTCAACAAACTCCTGTTAAATAATAATAAGCGTTTGGATATATTTGCTGCTGTTATAGAAAGGAGAACAATAAGTGGATTGAAAGCATTACGTAAGCAACACGTAGATTAATAAAAAAGATTAGCTGTAACATGAACGGGTTGACCTTAGTGGCACTACATTTTAACGTTTTCTTAAATTTGTATATATTATTATTTAAATTATTAATGATTTAATTCGCTGTATAAAACACCTGAAATTAAAATTAAATTTTATTTCACCACTTTCCTTTCTATCATTTCAGAGGATGAAACCGTAGAATATTATCTGTAAAGAATTTTCTCTTCGTCCAATGTACCAATTATACAAATCTTTCGAGTGCGTTGAAATCTTTTATTCGATGTACTCGTTACTACTCGGTATTATGTACTTGTAATTTTCTGCTTAAAATATTTGGTATTTCTAACGGTGGTATCTTTTACAAATAAATAAGCATTTTTAATTTAATTGTAATATTTAAGATTCCCAATATCTTTTTTCCAATTTCAACAATACTGTTTCTTGTAGATAGTAAAATGTAATATAAACTGCATGTACTTAGGTATCCTTCACAGATTACTACGATTACTAATTGTCAGTCCTGAAGATATCGTAATTCTTATTTCTTTACTTTTCATATCAAATATAATAATATGATACTGATATTTTACACCATAATTCTATGTTGAAACGTCGAGCTTTCCGGCTCTGTACTCAATCCTATGCAACTGATCTAAACTCATAGTAAAAACCGAAAAAGTGAAATAAAATCTTCTCATCCCTCTGTCTTGCCGATTCTGGGGAGTGCTACACTTTCTTATATAACGGAATAATCACTACAAAAATTCAAAAAGCCTATCTCGGGTTTCTTTACTTCATGTCTATGGATACCATCCATATCTATATCTTGTCCAATTTATACTTAGACCAAAATGTTAATTCGTGCAAAATGTGCATGGCAGAATTAATATACATTCTCAATAGCTGTCTTGGGTTTTCCTCAACTAATGAGTACTACCGCAGCAGGGAACATATAATTGTTTTCGGTCCACACTTGCCGTATGCAGAGCCAAATCTCCTGAACCACGCACCCTCAATGCGCTTAACTTTCTCATCATCAATTCCAATTTAACTATTAATCTGTTTTAAGATAGATGAGCGTGAATTACATTAGCATATCTAAAGTTCTGTAAAGAAGATGCATAATTAGTTGTCTAATTATTATAAATGTTATCAGTGTTTTGTTTAACTAGACTAAATGGTCTAAGGTGTTTGAACTTTAAAATGTTTTATTTCAATAATTAAAATAAATAAATATCCAGATACGTAAAATATCAGGGTCAAAAATATGAGTTTCGTACTACAATTATTATTTCTGGAAATTGTCTCAACTTTGGAGAGACTTAAGGCCAAAAATAAAAATATAGAAATAATAATTATTAACTTTATAAATTAATAACAATAAAGAAATGTTTTTGAATTCGCCTAAAAGGACATTGTTTTCAAGAATAGTCAATATACTTTTTAATGTGATCAGTGTGACAAATATATAAACAATGGTATAGCCATGCTGGAGTTTCTCTCTGCATGGAGTGGCTGGACTAGTAAAGAACCATCCCCTGACAGAATACAAGGGTGAAATAGCAGTAAAACGCTACGTTTAGTTCGGAATTGTAGAATTCAGAGACCCAATGACTGATGTTTTTTTTTATTACATTGAGACTGACAAACGAGCACAGTTCACCTAATGGTGATTCCTGCGACCCAAGACGTATACATTCATTGTTGTCAAGGAATCATAATGCAGATGAGTTTTCATCATTGATAAATGAGATGGACTGCCTCGTCACCAGTAAGAAAGGTCTCCGGATCCCTACACTCACTAGACGAAACGCAGCAGCAATATGCTGCTATTTCAAGCTGGTATCCAGTGAGGGCGTGATCCTTCCCCGGTCACGCTGAACCATTCATTCTGCAGCTAAAACCAAACTGCAGCATAGCTCTACTACTGTTAAAACTGTGTTAAGGCATTCCATCTAAATCTTTACGGGTAATAATGCACGTGTATATTTATTAAGGCTAGATGTTAGGTGACCATTTAACGTGATCACTTAACGTGAGGTAAACTGTGTACTTGTTTGTCATAATTAGTTTCATGAAATTAACGAGCGCATTCTGCTTAGCTGTTTCCTGCAATGAAATTAATGAAAATGCTGATTTCTGCGACCCGTGATACCCATGACGAACTTAGTCAAGGTGTTCGATATATCTAAATCTTGTCGCTATTGGGGTCTCTTTTTCTCACATCTAACTCACCATCAGAGTTCTGCACTGACAAAACGTTATTTTACGCTAGTTCTTCCCAGATCGACGTTTACATGTCTTGCCTACGTAAGCCTTTTAAATACATACAAAGTTGTCGAAACATTTTGTAAGTGCAAATGATGACGTGCGATGTAATGACGTGAAATACCTTTTATAAACTCTCCAGTAACGTTGAGTATAATCTCTTTGTTTTAATTAGAAGAAAGTTTTATTGTGCAGTTGTAGCACAGCAAAAAGAAAAATTAGAAAGAACGAAACGTTTTACTGGAACCGTTCGGTAGTTGTTTAAAACGGGGCTAAGAAGCTGTAGAGAATGATAACATAATAGTTATGACTATGAGTAAATATTCTAACGTTAATGTTCATCAATCATTTAAGAAAATTACATTTTTATTAATCATGGTTTTGGAATCTTCTTTCATGAATTAATTTAAGCAACGCCGGATGTATGTGACTTAATAATCTTACGTAAACATTTTTCTGGTCAATCGCCTACACATCCATTCATGCTTGCTGACATCAGTGTTGTCACACAATTACAAAACGGAAAACCGCGCCAAAATCTCGATCCGGGATAGAGTCAAGTTGGAAGTGACGCGTTATCGGACGCAACTTTCACGCGTATAAAACGGCCTGGGCGGCAGCGGGCGCGGCCAGTGCATCCGACATTAGTGAAACCCGCGCACGTCGCGCACCGTACCCGCGAAAACGAAAGTGACAGGAGATACCAGGCTGTGATTAAGAGCAGTGATTTTGTGAACTCTGGAACAGTGATCGGTAGCTCGCTGTGTTATCCTGAAACTGTTTCTTCGAATTCTTAACGAGCTGAAAACTCACCTGAAAAGGTACTGAAACTATTTGGATATTTCAGAGATGAACAAGTGATATTAATTGGTGATTGATGTGTGTTGTATGTGGTAAAAACCATTATCCTGGCTGTAATTTAATACACATTAAAGTATAAATGGTGTAATGCAAACAAAAAATTCTAACATTTATACCAACGTACTCAATATTTTTAAAAGATTATTAAGTCACATTATTATAAACTCATGTCTAATTACTACTTAGTTACTAGACTTATTTTGAAACATTATGGAGAGAACTAAAAAGCAAGGTATACTTGGTTACTGAGGTGTACATTTTTTGAATGAGAATTATTTGTCTATTGACATTTAGCAACTTTAAATTTATTTTGATTAAGAAGAATGGTTAATAAATATACAATTTTCTCTCTTATAATATACATATATATATATATATATATATATATATATATATATATATATATATATATATATATATATATTATAAATGCTAAATATATTCACGGACTTATGAATAAAATGTAAAATAAAAATAATTTTAATAATATACAACATTCCACTAGTTTACATACTTTATGTCTTATTCAAATAACTTAGCCATAGAAAGTTGCATAATTCCACTTTCACTTACCAAAATTATCTTCCGCTCGTGTTTCAAACGCATAAACATGGATAGATCGCTTCTTATAATAGTCAGATCTCAGCTTATATTTCCATAGCATGATGTTCCTTTAGCTGCGACAGACTAGCTTTTGCTATTGTAATATACTCTTTATATTGATACAAATAAAGGCTTAAGTGCGACATAATGGTGTAGAAGTGACATGTGGTGCAGCCGACGTATGGAAAGTGGGCCGCGCGTCACACAAGCTTGCGTATTAAACGTTTTGCGGGGTTTCACGTTAAATTGTTAACGAAAAAAAAGTTAAAATATTAATAAAAAAATTGAGTGGTATCACTTAAAATGTCTAATGGATTTTTCCCAATCAGGGTAGACAAAATCCTAATATTACAGAGGCATAAGAACATGGGGTTTTGTACATGACTCGCAAATTCATCTTTCTTTCTTTGTACCTATATATAAGCTTTTGTTATTATGTATTTACAAAAAATTGCTCATTATGATTTACAATACTGTAAAGAACTTAAAATACGAGACAAAACTATAAAAATATTATACATGGTACAATGATGATATGAGATCAGGTTTTAAATAAAAAATAAGATAGAACACAGAAAAATTACCCACACGATATTTCAAAACAATTTAACCTTAAATTTAGCAGAGATAAGTTATATAATGTTATAAACCGGGTGACAAGAGCAAGTACTTTTTATGGACTTATGAACGTTTATAGAAATTAAATATAAAATGTCCAAATATTATCTAACTACTAATTCATTTCATCGTTAATAAGTTAAGAACACAAAATTCGTTTTTTTGTCAATCATAAATCATATCACATTTGAAAATATTCACTCTTTGTCATCAGGGTAATTAGCTGATAGCAAAAATAATAATGTTTTAATCATTTTAAGATAAAAATAAAATTTTCAAATCATTTTCTAATGAAACCGAATAATCTGACAGGGTCATAATATACAAAATACTCTTATGACGAGCATCGATCTTTTTAAAGTATTCGTCTTGGACGCGTATACACTTCACTTCCATTAGTCTAAACCACTTACAAAATACCAATGACCACGTTTCTTTAGACAACCCAGCATTTTAACAGCAAGTTATAAACATAAATCTTCATCATCCAGAGTTTGCAATATTACTCCAATTGAGAGACTCCCCTAAAAAAGTGTGGCAAAAGTTTAAACATTTATGCGGCTGTGATAGTTCTATTTGATAATCGTAATAAATCATAAAGCAAAAATCACTTCGAGTGAGTTTCAATATTGCGAACTAATTTCCGCCAGAATCTTAGATAAAATACATTTACAAAAAAAGTTATCGACATATAACCAGCTTTTGCGATGGGGTTTAACTTGCCAGTGCCATGAGTAAGGAATATCTAATTTCTTTTGGTATGAATACGGGGGGTATGGATATAAAACATGCGGGCTATACACGAAACCGATATACTCGTAGCAACAACACGGTCGTTACAGATGAGTTTAAGTGCGAGTTACGACATTCGTTCACAGCTTACATAGTAGCACTTCCCGTTCCCATTGTCTCGATGCATTCGAGTTTTGAAACATTGTTATATGCGTCACGGTGTTTTACCATCTCCAAGGATTATTTAGATTGGGCAACTATTGGGTAACTGCGAATGTATGTTCGAGACGGAGACAAAGATCTTAATTTGTCACATTACGGAGAAAATGAAAACAATTTATTTTTCATGATTTTATGAATGACAAACGAGCGAATATTCATCTGATGGTAGGTAATTACTGGAGCGAAGGACATCCACAATCATCCTCGATAAGGAATTATATTGCAGATGCTTGATAAGGAAAGAATACTAATTCCTAACGTCGGAATTTTACACCACAGTAATAAGATCTCCGATTTCTCATATCAGTGTTGGGCACCCCAGTACCAGCTTCTTTCATTTGACCACATCCAATGAAGAGCTGCTTGAGTCGTTGATGGTTTGATACTTTTCGATCGGCTTGGTTCACTGGCATTGCAAACAAATATTGCATCTGTTCTGAGGAGGAGTTCGGATTAATTACAGCCGATGAGTATAAACATTGTACATCACGACAGAATTCAAAATTTCATCTCTAACAATATTCTATGGAATCAGATGTTGCCAGCGGTATTTCCAATAACCAAACAAAGAACCAATATGACTTAGGGACCTTCAAGAAATGAACTTACACCTTTCTTAAACGCTGGCGCAAGTTGCGGATGTCCACTTACCACTTCTGTTTATTTTTATTAAAAAAAAAAACTAAACAGAAGCGCATAGGTACTTTACGCTGGTATTCTGTAAAAGTGTGGCCCTTTTCTGGTCAAGCCGGCCTATATACATTGCATCAAATTTATAGCAGCAGTATAACGTGATACCAACCAGTTGCTGCCCCGTATCTGTACCGTATAATGGTGATAATTTCTGAAATTAACCCCTTTCTACTGAAGGATGGACCTTATTTAAATCTGTGCTTAATCGGTAATTGTGTCTTAGCGTGATAGTGAGCTGAAAAGTGATAGCGCTAAGTAAAAATTATGCTCGATCGAGAATAAAAAACCTTAAAAATAACTTAACTAAGAATCTCAACGGAAAGACATCTCAATGGCAGACAAAACATTCAGCTGCATTACTTTGGCAGTGGTTCACTATTCAGGGTAAAAATCCACAGCTGGGTTTTTTTTTTGAAAGAGAGGGCAAACGAGCCAGCTGCCTTATGGTAAATAATCACCGCCTCCCATGAAAAGCATCATAGGACTTGCAAGTACGTGTAAGTTTTGAGTTTAAATAAATAAAGCCTTGAATTATATTTGATTTAATTTGAGCAGACTAAACTTTAAGATTTTTTATAACTTTAATATCTTACATACACCATTATTTCAGCCGCAAATATATGAAATTTTTGGATCTTCGTATTGCGTTGGACCAGCGAATTGTAATTGTTCCAGAGTCGTGGATTCTGCCACTGAATCTTTCTTCGAGTTTAATGTACCTATATGCGTTGAGCAAATGAAAAAAGGCAAAGACGATAAGATTTGCGCAAATACCTTCGGTTCATAATAGATCACGGGAACGGCGATAGATTGGCGGTGAAAAATCAAATGCGATATGTTTGTTAGTCCATATACAAATAAAACATCGCTTTCTCTTCTAACGTATAGATATCATATTTGCAAGATAATTTTGAATACGACGGAAACGTCACGGTGAAAGCGTTAATGAGCGTGTTTAATTTAAATATCAGTCAAGTTGACTTGCAATTTAAAAACTTGCTCGCCATACACATTCCTTACATTTTTATGCGCAAAAATTTAAATACTCATGGTACTTTATAGTAATTATGGAGTATTTAAAAAAAATACCAATAGTTTTAAATTATTAAACTGAAAGAGTAACCAGAGACCTTCCGTTAAATATACTTCTAGTTATGGATTCTGTAATAATTATTCGCTTACTAACATAATACTGCGAAATCAATATATTAAAATTTAAAGTGAAATGATGCGTGCGTAAAAATTAAATAAAAACATATTATTAGGGGCACAATTTACGATGCTCGAGTGCTAAATTACATTAGTCCGTCTCTACATGGCGTGTTAGCGTGTTGAGAGCCTCAGCCGGCGTCAGTGCGTCGATGCCAATGGAAAGCGAGTCAGTGTGTCAGCACCTGAGTGGCGTTCCTCGCCACTCCTATCGTGTCATCTCTAGATAACACCTGGTTCGTGTTACCTCACTTATTTAAAATAAAAAGGTAATAATTAATTTTCCTACTGCAGACCAGTTATAAAAGGTTTTCTAACAGTTTGAATTTTTGATCTGTCACATAATGATAATAATATATACAATTATCACATAAAAAAAATTAATAATTTCCATATCGTACATACTGTCAACAGATTAAGAATCGATAAAATTGTGATTTGCACATTAAATTTTATCTAGGAACTTTTGCTGAAATACAAAATCCCTCTATTTCTTCTTCTTTCGACTTCGTTCTTGAGTTATTTTATATATTTCAGTTATATATAGTCAATTGTTTAAAACAATTCACCAAAATATAATTGTAAAATCATTATTGTTTAATGACTTATGTAATAAAGAAGAAAAATTGTTCGGTGCCAAATCTTAATCATCTAATATACATATCTAAGTGAAATTTGAAACGAATGAAATGCTTTTAAGAATATTATCTTAATTAGATCGATGACAATTAACAAGTGTGAGTCGTTAGAGGAAAACTTATTGTTCTAAGATTGTTAAGCGTGATTACACGCTACGGGAGCGGTATTGTCTTAAAACACGGTTTGGAATCGGGATTCCGTTTTCTTTTAGCCTGGGAAATGAGCCAAGTGAAGATGGTGTAGTATTACAAATTAGTTGCGTGTTTATCATATTTTTGGTTTTAGAGTCCGTCTAAATGTTGGAAACATATATGATATGAAACTTATTAACATAATATTTGTAAAACCATGTTCCATTTGTTGCGTAGTTTTATAATTACACAATGGGCTGTAGCATAAAAAGGGACGTTTTTTTAAATATATAAAAAAACGGAATTATCTAATCTACCAGTATCAAAACGTATCTTAAAGTTATCATATATTCGATCTCTTTTATAACATATTAAGAGCTAGAAACTTTCTCACATATCTTAATACACAAAAAAAATGTTAACATTTCCGTTTAATGTCGAATGGCTGTTTAGCCGAATACATTTGCTGTCGAGATGGAATTATCGACAAGACTGGATGGGAATGCAAAAGAAAGTGTTCGTACATTCGTTTGTGATTGTATTCTCGTTTATGTGCTATATTTACAATTATATGAACTTGCAAAACGAGTCAACAAATATCAGTTCACAAAATAAGATTAAACAACAAGGCGTAACGAATTAATATAATTTAATATTTAAATAGAAAAATAAATATTGTACGTTCACTAGAATCCGAATATGTTATTAAATTGTTTATTTTAAAAGTTGTTTTAACCTTAAGAGTAATAAAAACTTTCAGAAGTCACGATTTGAATGAATTTATAGGTTTGGTAAATTAATTCTGAATAGTTTAGAATTTTAATAAAAAGTATAAGCTGTCGAGTCAACAGTTTTCATACAGAAAATCATTAATTACGAATATGCAAGTCCTTAATTAAATGAATATCTTAAAAGTGATATTTTTTCATCATTAAATTTAAATAAATTGCTTAATAGTTTCCGCAGCTTTTGGTAGACATTTATGGACCGTGATTATATAATAATGTTCCTGTGTCACTTTAATAAAATCAAGAATTTCTAATAGAAAATGAAAAAATGTTACCGCACGCTCGTATCAATGTTAATTTTGGTTTATGTAACATTACGATAATATTTTTATATATTAGACTATGATAAACAGCTTGTTTTAGAAAGTTCCTCCATAATTTACTCAACATTAATGTGATTTTATACAGGCAATAAACAAGCATAACAAACAAGCTGTGCCCGTATAAATTATAACAACTCGATACGACCCGTATGCGTTTTTACGTACTATGAAATGCAGAGAAATTTAACGCATTTCACTTTTGTTGCACTTTTTTAAATTTGCTTTTCCGATAATTGGGGATTTAGATGACGGAGACATCCTCTAATTATAGCCAGATGATAAAATCAACTGCGTAGGATATATTGTAGAGCCGTAACCATTTGCGCAAACACATTCATGCATTCCTCTTCTTCCCTTTTCCATTAAAATTAGTTAAAACGGAAATGCGTATATATATATATATATATATATATATATATATGTATGTATATATATATATATATATATATACATCTAATTTAATTATTAAAAAATGAGTAATTTGAAAACTTTAAAAACTTCAACATCAATAAAAAAAATCTTTGCATAAACTTTATGCCTATAAAACTAAATTTTATTAATAACAATGAGTTAACATAGTAGAAATATATTATTTTTGACCGTCCAGTTTGTCTAGATAATTTTGTGATTTATGATGAAAATAAAGGTCAGTTTTCGGAGAAAAATAATTTTAAACCACTATTAAGTTAATAGCGTTTTAATTAAATAAATCTACACCTGAAAAGACACTTTTGTAATGAATTATTGAGTATTTAAAGTAATTAAACACTGTATACACCGTGTCGTTGTCCATAGTGGATGTATAATTTAAAAAAATATATTTTGTTTGTAAGAGAAAGTAAACTAAATTATTTTGCTCCAATTATGTTGTGATGCTCGATATATATATATATATACATAAATATATATATCTAAGTATATATATAGATATATATGTGTATATATACATATATAAATATAATTGAATTATTAAAAAATGAGTAATTTGGCCTTAAAAACTTCAACATCAGTAAAAAAATCTTTTCATAAACTTTATGCCTATACAACTAAATTTTTATAAATAACAATGAGTTAACATAGTAGAAATATATTATTTTTGACCGTCCAGTTTGTCTAGATAATTTTGTGATTTATGATGAAAATAAAGGTCAGTTTTCGGAGAAAAATAATTTTAAACCACTATTAAGTTAATAGCGTTTTAATTAAATAAATCTACACCTGAAAACACACTTTTATAATGAATTATTGAGTATTTAAAGTAATTAAACACTGTATACACCGTGTCGTTGTCCATAGTGGATGTATAATTTAAAAAAATATATTTTGTTTGTAAGAGAAAGTAAACTAAATTATTTTGCTCCAATTATGTTGTGATGCTCGATATATATATATATACATAAATATATATATCTAAGTATATATATTGATATATATGTGTATATATATATATATATAAATATAATTGAATTATTAAAAAATGAGTAATTTGGCCTTAAAAACTTCAACATCAGTAAAAAAAATCTTTTCATAAACTTTATGCCTATACAACTAAATTTTATTAATAACAATGAGTTAACATAATAGAAATACATTATTTTTGACCGTAAAGTTTTTCTACATAATTTTTTAATTTATGATGAAAATAAAGGTCAGTTTTCGGAGAAAAATCATTTTAAACCACTGTTAAGTTAATAGCGTTTTAATTAAATAAATCCACACCTGAAAACACACTTTTATAATAAATTATTAAGTATTTAAAGTAATTAATCACTGTATACACCGTTTATTTGTCCATAGTGGGTGTATAATTTTGAAAAATATATTTTGTTTATAAGAGAAAGTAAACTAAATTATTTTGCTCCAATTATGTTGTGATGCTCGATGTGCATGCCGGATGTGCTGTGTCTTGTCTAATACTAAAAGTTACTTGAATATATTTATGTTCAATGGAGATTTATTTATTGAAAATAATAAAATAATAACCTCTCACATCGCTCTCTAATTTAGACCACGCTGTAGGTAGCTGCTTATAAAATACCTGCATGTAATAGCATTACAAATGATTTTGTTTTTCTTATTGAGATCCAGGGATCCAGTTACAGGTGACGAGTTAATTCATCTCATTCCTCAAATGTGACAACGTATGCGCATCTTGGATCTTTGTTGAGGATGAATGTATATAGATGCCGCAGTCATCACCTTTAGGTAATCTGTGTGCTCATCTATCACTCCCAATATTATAAACGTATATTTTCTCCTTATCAAGGTAACCTAATCTATGAGATCCGAATTTCACTTCCAGCTTATTAGGCCATTATATGTTACATTAGACAAGCCTATTTATTGTTTAGAACGTAAATTTCAAAGAAAAAAATCATATTCAAATAGTGACTAGCATAGCATGATCATTATAAGTCTGAATGCAAAATAATATATAATCCCATATATGTATGTTTTGAAATAAATGGAGTGTAAAAGAAAGAAATATTTATGTAATACATAATACCATAGAAATTTCATGGCATTGATACTATAGAAGTACAGAGCCTCCGAAAGCACATGTTTTCCGTCAATAAACTTTTCTTATATTATACTTTTGACGAAAGACGTTCGTCGGATTCAAGTCAATATTTTCGCTATAGATGCTGTGTGGTGATCTGTATCCATCTGGTCCCGGACTAGCTACGCTCATGGGTATAATAACCATGTACGAACTCTACTTTTTGGATACCGGTGAAAAGAAAGTGGAGAAATTTGAATACCATTTGGTGAAATAATAAATAAATAACTACAAATGTAAATATCTCTTAGCTACCTTAAAAAACTTAAACACTTCGCCAAATTGTTTCTCCTTATTGTGTTATTTTATTATATTATATTTTATTTTACCAATTTCATGCAATATTCTTTTATTTGTTTTTGTTTTCAGATATAATCAGATATTTATTTCAACTATAATAACTTAATAAAATTATTAGGCACTTAGACATTAGGTTTTCTGGTTGTCTAGAATAATTTTCGTGCGTTTCTCACTTGATGTATGGATTGGCAAGTATAATCCAGTTTCTGTACTGTTAGCTTTGTCTAAGGTCTTAGAACAAATTACTTATGCTTATGTATTACTCAGTATTGTTTTCGTACTTGTAAATCAACTGCTCAAACTCTACTTGATTTAGTTAAAAACATGTAAGGGTCTTGATAGTAGAAGGTGGTAGAGCTACACTACAGTTTTTTCTAGCTTCAGAATGAATGGGTCAGATCGACCGGGGTAGAACCACGCCCTCACAGAATACCAGCGTGAAAATAATGCTGCGGTATTTCGTCTGGTGAAGGGATCCGGAGACCTTTATTACTAGTGACGAGGCATTCCATCTCAATTCTCATTCTCGAGGATGAATGTAGATGTTATGGGCCGCAGGAATCACTTACCATGAGGTGAACTGTGAACCGTTTGTTACTCTCTTTGTAATAATATTAATAATAATAAAAAAAACAGTAATAATAAAGAAAACAGCGTAATTCATAATAAAAAAAAGCATTGTGATCAAATGTTACAGCCACACGTACTAATATATATATATATATATATATATATATATACATATATATATATATATATATACATATATATATATATACATATATATATATATATATATATATATATATACATATATATATATATATATATTACGTGAATTACATATTTTTTGTAATATTATAAACTTATAACGTTTATGCCACGGGTCTTATCTAAACGTCCCTATTTTAAACATTGGCACCATTTTCTTGCATATTTTATAAGTCTAAGTACAAGATTTATTGGGGCAATAAATTATTATTCTTATCGAAGTATCAACCTCGTCTGGTTTGTTAATAAAATTGATAAAATATTATAAAATTTAATTCCGTTCATTTATTATTATACTTTAGGAGCAAGTCTGCAGTCGTTAGATATTATATTCAACTTTATTATGTACTTAACACGATAGCTTACAACATTTTTATTGTATCACGGTACAACTACAGCAATAATTTTAAAATAATTAAAAATTCTCACATGAGTGTATTAAAATCATTACGAAAGTTTACTTACTATCACTACGTCAACGGAATTTCTAATGCCAATGCCTAAAATAAAAGTTTATTGCTCTTTCTAATGCAGCAAATCTCAAATTATATGGCTTCTTAGACAATTGTCTTATATTAAAAATCAATTACGGCACTTTCGTTTTCAAATAAAAATTATAGTATGCTTAAATATATTGTTAGTCATAACCGATCGACACTAATGGTTAATGAGACATAAAACTTTTTATAATATTAGGGCTACTCAGTGGAGTTATCGATAAATCGTATTTATTTTAAATTAGAAGTAAAGGATTTTTAAAACACTATTTTAGAACTTAAACAATGAATAGCCATTGAAACATATGTGGTTCTTACGAATGTGGACGAATTCACACATGATCATCGCACTCTGTCGTTGGCAAAAATAAACATTTATTTGTTATGTATATTTTATTGTAAATAATCAAAAACGTAAAACTTCGTCGCAATAAACTTCATTCTCATTGTATAACCTACTTTTACATTACTTATGTAATTATATGAGTAGGACAAAAAAAAATATCTCAACTTTCCGTAACGAGAATCTTGTCCAAATTTCCTGACTTATTAAACCGTCAAGGGAGAGTTTAAGATTAGATAATTTATTTAGTAGACGTAGACTAAACTTATGGACATACACGGCATCATAAAATCTATTTATCTCGTGATTCAGTGCTTCGACGTTCAGTGCTTTCTTTATCTTCATTTCGTATATTTATAAGTTAAATTTTGTGACAACTATTGTAAAGCTAAATAATCTATAACTTTTCTGCGTACTGGGAACATCGATATATCTTTGCAAAATATTTCTCACATAACTAGTTAGACGAGAGAAGCTGAAGGGCGACTACAGCTTGATCTAGTGCATTATTTATTGTGCCGACGATTTCTCGTGAACAGATTTCACCACTTTCATCTTGTAATGCGTTTACGGGTATACGCAACATTCATGAAGTGATGAAGTCAATACATTATTCGGTTAATCGACGCTTACGATTGCGCTTATTTTTTTCTCGACATTTTTTATTACAACGGATTTTAGCGCCAAGAAAAATTAAATCAATTTTGAGATACTATCAACATGTTATGAATGTGCATATTATTAACTACAGTTATAATAAATATTAAAAAGATAAACGCGAAAGATATAAACAGCTGGGAACTCAAATATTTTTACAATTTAAAATAGGTTAGCCAACCTTGTAGCATTCATCATTTTACACTGCACCTGACAAGCACAGATAAAACAAAATGCTTTCGCTTTCACGAGTTTCCGCAGGCGACGCGGGAAGTCAACTTATCTTGAAAATAGCTCATTGTGTTTTAACGTTATTGTTATACTCGTAGCAAGGACGATTTCTCTACCATCGGCCGTTAGATAACGACCAACGATGCTTGTTTGTTGTTATTATTAGTTCTTATTATTACAAATTGAATGCAAATTATCTTTCACTTATTATAAGTATTATTGTAATATAAATAATAAATACTTATGTCTATCTAAAGTATAACGTCAATAGTGACGGATATGCATGATGTTGATACTAGGAAAAAGCATATGTTATTATATTTTTATCCGTAACTAATCTAAAATAAGTAAATAAGTAGCCTTTATGAGAAAATGTAGACGTTTTTATAATAAAATCCCTGAAAAAAAACAAAAATTATAAGTAGCAAAATTTTTTAAAAATAGTTAAGAAACGTTCGTGTGTTAAAGATTACTAAAATATTAGTGATTGTTTAAATGATAACACTCAAAATATATCGTAAGCACATATTATTGTAAAGATGTGATAAAAAAGATTGTACCGAGTAAGAAAGAGTTTCTTTCGTCGGTTCTTCTCACTGTGGCTTTCTTTTTCTGAACCGGTAGTAGTATTTCGACAGTCAATACGTAAGTGTAATGCTATATAATGATGAATAAAAACTTTTAATTTGAAATATTAACATGAAAGTCACAATATATGTTATTTGTGATAAAGTTCACATTTTCCTCATTATTGTATTCTTAAACAGTCCCTAGTCCACTGCTGAACATAGGGCTCCCCCAAAGAGCACGAATCTGGGCTATCTGCTTCCATTGACTTCTTGCAGACTTGCTTATGCAGTCAAGAGTGGAGTGTCCGATAGTGGTCATTTTCAGTGTATATTAGATAAAAATTTAATTTCTACTCATTACATATCTACCTTCTTCATTAAATATTGATACTTATATCCTTAAGTAACCTTAACAAGTTCCAACAACTGTATTTTTTTTTTTTTTTATTTTTTCGGGCTGATGGTCACTGTTAGGCCGAGCGCTTTTACAGTTTCACCAGATTGAGAGGTGACCGAGCGCTTATGGCGCTCAGTCGGTGAACCGTTGCTCTGTTCCGCGTGAGCGTCTGACTCGAGGGCCAAACCTCGGCTCAGTCAGTTGCTTCTGACTAAGGATTAATGCAAAAATAGTGGAACTCACTCGTCGTGCTCTCCCTTATCGTGGTACGTGAACCAAAAACCAATAATTTATAAAATACCTTTTCTTGCTTGTAAATCGAGGACTGAATCTAGGAAATCGAACGGATCGGACGGAATGATGGATCTAGGATCTGAAGCAGTGAACAAATGCGACGTGCTAGTCTATTTGAAATATTATCAAGTGACTATTATGACTAGTCTATTGACCGACTCTGATCTCTATTTGATCTGTCTGACTTAGTATGAATTGAATGTATATATATATATATATACATTCAATTCTTAATATAATACTTAATCAATTAGCGTCACAATTGTAAACACATACCTGTTTGTTTATATCACTATTAATTGTAGGTAAGTAATAAAGAAAACAATTTTGAGCTAGAAATTTAATATACTGGTATGTTCAATTTAGTGGTGTATCGTGACGTCACCAAACGGCCCCAACGGAAGACTAGCGCTAGTTGTTTGTAGCCAGCATATGCTGAGTTGGGATCGATTCGTGATAACTAGCATTTAATTTTATTAACTTTTTTCTATTAATCGTGTTTTCCAATAATTATTTTCATCATGAATAAACAAATTCTTTCTTTCTTTCTAGTGCTGAACTAACTCTCCAAGATAATAAACAATTTTCTTTTAATTTTTACATTTCCCAGTAATAAAAAACAGCTTTACAAATTTAATTTAAATTGTTACAGGTTTTCATTACTCGGTCGCACCTTTATGTCACCAAGATAATATTGGAAGTAAGTACAATTATTAAATTCAATACACTCCTTTTATGGAATAATTTCACATATCGGTTTTTGTAAAAAGTTCCTAAGTGAGATTTCCCAAAATATTTAGTTGCGCAATGCACGATTTTATTATATGTAACGCCTGTTCGTTAAAAGACGAAAACAGAGATTATATTTCGGAGTCGCTCCATTATTTCTCGTCAAAATATATTGACTTTCTCTCGCGGTAATTACCTAAGTGCAAGTGGGACCGTGGTACGAAGTTACGCAATACATCTGTAAGCCCATTTAGTGAATCACGTAAGAGAGTGAAAGTGAACTCTAAAGGATCGTGACCGCGTTGTAGTCAAGTTTAATATCTTTGTTTTTATCTCGAAATTTCTTTTTGAAGTTTAGAATTTGGTTACATATTTTTCTCATAATGTATTAATATATGTTTGTTATTTTTTTACATCGATGTAATAGGTAAAAAAATATATATACGTTTTTATATATTTTTTTCATTATATAACTATATAGTTTTATTTCCCCATTTTATTATTATTAATAATTTGTAAGTAAAATTTAATTTATTCGCACTATTTCTAAATAAAAATTGCAGTGTCATTTTTTATATACCTATACCAACCACGAAACGAATTCCAATTGTCATATGATTTTTAAATGCATTTGTTTAGTACTGTACGGTCATTTTGTAATAAGGAGAAATAAGTATTTATAATACTCCGTACTCAGCGGGCCCCCCGCTCGCGAGTCTAATAAGATAAAGCTGTAGAGGTCTCTGGACCAATAGCAATACACATACACAAAAAAAACTTAAGCAAACAAAAAACGAGTGATATAAATTGTCTTTTAGTTTTTTTTAACAAATACCAAAGATGTCGACATAACAACAAACAAAATGAATGTGGCTCAAGTATTAGATGCTGAGTTCGAAAGCGGATCGGAGTCATCGTCCTTAAATGGCTGCGGCTATCCGCGTTATGATTACGCCACAATAGCAAGAGCATCAGGGCGATGGCAAAGGCATCAATTATCTCACGAAGTTGCGCAACGCGGGAGCGTCGCCCTCGTCCTTGAGCCCATAAAGCGACTTTCTCTTCCGTGCGCCTGAGCCATGGGCCGCGTCCCACCTTCATACCTAATTTTAGACGAGCGTAAATTTAGTTTAAGTAGGCAGTCGTAATCACAGATCACCTTAAGATATATACTTGTTACAATTAAACTCATAGAATTTTATAGTAAATATTTTAAGACCGCATGACCAGAGTGCCCGACTGCTTCTTTGCGAGCCTTGTTGAGTTCGAGCCAAGCCCAGTAAGAATGTTTGTGTATCACGAATTGTTTACTTTTGAATAATAGTATTATATGTTGTATTACGTTTATTACATTGAGAGTAACAAACGAGGGCACATTTCACCTGACGGTAAGTGCTTACTGAGAACCATTATATCTACATTCATCCTTGACAAGGAAACATAATGCAGATGCGTTATCACCCTTGAGGCCTGAGATGGTTTGAATGTCACATCACCAGTAATGAAAGTCTCCGGAGCCCTATACTCACCAGACGAAACACAGCATCAATATGCTACTATTTTACGTTTATTTGGTATTCTGTGAGGGCGTGGTCCAAATCCAGTCGAGCTGACCAATTCATTCTGCAGCTAGAAACATAGTGCAGCGCAACTCTACCATAGTAAAAACGTGAACCTTCCTCATTTCTTATTGCACGTGCATTACAGAGGACTAGGGACGGAAACAACGAATGATTACCTCTGTGTTTTCGCGATTGTGAACAGCCCTATAATAAATTCTGTGGAGGTGGGATCGGGTTTTAACTAGAAGACTAAAACAATTAAAACAAGAATAGTAAAACAAAAATAAGAGAAAACATATAAAATGAAAAATAAATCTTATAAAATTTAACTGACAATAAAAAATAAACAAGTTTATGTTAAAATGTTAAACTTTTAATAAAGATCACTGTTCTATTATTCGTCTTTAATTACTAACTGAAGCCATGAGTTATACGATAGCGACAAGAACTTTCATCAGAGGCGGTTGGTGGACTGTTTATTTTACAAGATATTTGCACACCTGTTTAAAGCTGTATCAAATTAAATGCAATCTACTTCCATTATTTCAAAAGTGGTGTTCTCCCCCTTTCTATTAGCTAATAATAGCACCTACTAATAATTATTTTAATATATTAGCTTACCTCAAAGTTTAATTAAAAGATACAAAAGCTTCATACAGATAATTGCATTTGAAAAGAGCGATACAAAGGTAATCATGTTTTCGACTTAGCTGTTACTCGATAGCGTAGTATCGTTTGTCGGGAAATTACTAGGCGTAGCGAGCTGCAGAACGGACGCGGTTTTCTCCATCTAGAAGTTCCGGTTGCGAGATTAGAAATAATGGGAAGAAACTGCGCTTTTATATTCTATATCTCTTTTTAACTTCACTAACAATTTTTGGGATTCATAATTATGGATTCATAAGGATCAATAATATATTCATAAAGTTTAGTCATAATTAAAATAAAAATATTTCATTACACTTGTAACGTTTCAATGAGATAATCTTGGTGTTGGAAAAAATTTGATAATCGAAAAAGATGTTTGTACTTTCATACTTACATATAATAGATCGTATACTTACTTGCCTATTTTTCTGTTGGTTTACACGCTAATTTCCACAATTACTGAATCTACTTGAATGTGGTTTACAGAGGTGTATTAGGATAAGCTTAAGCTAACATTTAGGGTTCTATTCTTTTAAATTGTTTGATAAATAAAAAGATATATAAATTTTGAAGCGGGGCTTGCGCGGATTGATCAAATATTTTTGGTTGTGCGTGTAATACTAGGTACAGTTAATGTTAAATAAAATTCTTTAACATCGACTAATTAAACAATTGTATTTCGCCTGATACGGAGAGAACTTTGCTATCGAGTTCAATTTTGTATTTTTAATTTTGATAATTATCTTTTATTGTGTTATACATAAACACATTGTCACGTCAGCATGGTGTAGAAGATTACCCAACTTTCCAACACTTTATTAATTTGTAGCTAAAATCTTTCTATGATAGGCACATTAAATGGTACCATAATGGATTCTTTTGCCAAGCATCACGCATAAATTGCATCCATTAATTTCTTCTCCATTCATCCATTAAGTCTCCTAAGATCTAGTCGAATACTAGTTTAAGTTTAGCTAGAAATCAAGAACTTGCAGGGGAAAGTCGTAATCAAGCGCGATTAATATTCAGCGCTTTGGAGAGCAAAGACTTATGTATCGACGCTTTGAGTTTATGCAAATTAAGTAGATCTGTTGGAATATTGCCCCAATATATCAACACACGGATACTATTAATACCTGACGGGAACTAGAATGTTCATCTGGTTCATGATATTGAAATTATTGGCATCTTTTGGCGTCACGGGTCTTTTCCTAGTCGAGAAATCAATTTGTTCTTGATAAATTATTGATTATATGATCATATATAGGGGTTTATTGTATTTATGTCTGTATTCCAGCCCCTGCGTTTAAAACTATTTATCATTGACCCACTGAATTTATAAAATATCTAATATTTTATCCCAATCAGAGTAGACAGAGAAAGCTAACGCATACAATTAATGTATAATTTATATAATCATTATGTAAGTATAATATAATAATAATATTATATTATATAATTATATGTAGTAAACTATATAATATAAATATTTATTTTATTTTATTCCTATGATCTTTCACCTTTTTTGTGAAAAAGCTATAAAATCAAGAGTAAGAAAGTTAACCTCTATTAGTAGCTAGAGTATTGTTGGATTATTAAATAATACCATTCTTCTCTTAATGTGTTATTATTATTACGTAATCAACGTCAGGTAATTGAATCAACATTCAGACAAACCGATTGAACGGTCAAATTGTTACCGTACGAGTCGCACAATCAACAATCGTACTATCGAAAGTTACCGGACTTCGTACACCACCAATGCCAAGTGCGGCGAAGAAAGCGATCTGCCCAGCTTCCAAGGCGCACTGTTGGACATATCGTCATCTCGCTCCCCCATATATAGATTGTTACTTGAAAGAAAGAAACTACTTGTGCTTAAAAGAGAAAGTGGGACGCGCTACGTTTCTCAGTGCCATTAACACGGGCATTGAACGTTAAAGTCGATGGATACTATGTTTGTATATCTTTAGGCGTAAAATTGGATGGTATGGCTTTGGTTACAGGGATGAATTTTCTTTAAATTTTGTTTGTATTTAATGGTGTGGCGCCCGGGCGTTTTGCCATTGATACGGAGATGCAGAATTCGGAGAGCAACGAACTGCGGCGGAGAAAGTGTTGCGCGACGTAACCTTGAGCTCGCGTCGCTTCATCGAATCACCTAATAGATACGTCACACTAAATAATGTGCGCAGGTGTAGGTCGATGTCGAACTACGCTGATGGGCTGTCGAAATACATTTCAATAATCAATCTGCCGTTTCATAGATGGTTCATGATTTTTCAATATATCAAAATATTTTAATATATACGACACACAAGTGCCAAGTATCATATATATCACGAAATAGGGCTATAAATATTTATTTATATATAAAGCATGCCATTGTAAATATATTTTGTATTACACAGAATACTATTTAAAATTCTATAGTATGAGTGCTTCTTTCAAGCGTCACTCATATAATAATTGAATGCTACGATATCTGTTGCTATCTACTAATAAATCTCGAAGCACTGTTAACGTTGAAGTAAACAGAGAGTGGCGTATAATAGTGTCTAATATAATTTTAGTGTCTAATATAATTCAAGTGGCAACCTTGAACTTGTCTTCCTTTATACGTCTTATGATTGTCCACTCAATAACAGCTACGCCTCTCGCCGTCTAAGCTGTGCGTGCTAATGAAGACTGATAAGAAATTTCTGTATATTAGCTCTTTAATAAAGCATAATTAATAACCATCTCAATAAGTGCTATTATACTTTTGTTACGTTTTTCTTGTAAAATAATGGAAAAATGGGAAAATTATGAATTCATTTTCATTCAAATTTCATTCCCCTTTAAAGGTGTATCCAAATAACTGGTAATTTTAAGGTAAGTTAATGGCGGGTTTTTAATAAAGAGGACATAAATATAATTTATGGGTTCTGTCGATTTTTTTGCATTATATTATAGTGTCGTAGGCGTAAGCGCAAACACATGGACACAAAACTCTCGTTGTCAAATTGTGATACACAAATGCTGCAAATGCACTGTTTCAGAGAGGTTTGAACCGTTGACCGGGACGCAACAGTTAAGAACTTTAAATAACTTACATAATTTAAAATTGTCACTTTCAACATAATCTTGCTTAACTATAATTGTTACTCACACAATATAATTTTTTTTTTATAATTACATACCTTTTTCCAAAAGCCTTCCGGAAAAGTGTCTAATTTTTTTTTACTCCACTTATGGCAATTTTAAACATATGTAAGTCATGTTTTTTACTGTTCATTATATCTGGGAAAAAAAACTGATAGATTATATGTTTTTCTTTCTCATCCTGCCCAGCAAATTTTCATTAGTGAATATGACATACTTTAATATAATTATATAAAAAAAAACCATTTCTCCATATCTTTCACAATTCTATAAAAAGAATAGAAAAAAGTTAGAATTTTTATATAATACAAACTGTCGGTGCTTAAAAAAATTATATAAATTTTATTGCTAGACTCGAACAGCTCCCAATCTCTTGTTTGTTGTAATTTTTTAAGTAGTACTAATTACAATAAGTTATAAAGGTTTTATATGATGCTCTTCTATATTTCAATCAGAATTAACTTTTCCATAATATAAAAAATTACATGTTTTTTCACTACAAATAATACACGAACGGTTTATAAAGAAATCCGCCTCGTTACGTGACCGAAGTAACAATTAGGAACACTCGAGTCAATTGAGGTATTGAGGCAAGAATTTGGCATTAGGAGATTATGCGGCCACACGCCGTAGCCTAACCGATTTCTGATTTCTTTGTTGTAAGAAAATCGAAAATAAAGGCATAACAAAAAAATAATTATATTATCACGTTTCTTACATTTATTTTAAAATACGTATATTTGAACATATATAATGTCACTTTGGAATTTTAGATATATGAAAATAATTTGACACGCACCGTTTTACAGACAGTTCTTATTTACAAACTTAGGACAGCACGAATTTATTTATATTTGTTTGATCTATTTATTGTATTTATATAAATGTGTTTAAATTAATGATTGATGAGAATTGAATAAGAGTTTTTGAGTAACGCTATGATAATTAATCTTAAATAACTTGCCTTGCCTGCGCAATTTAATTAACACTAATAAAAATTACGATTCACGTGCTGGAGTTAGGCTTCGGTTATATACTAGCAGTATGTAAAGGTCGGTATAAGCAGTAAAAATAAATGAATAAAATAGTAAAATAGAAATTAAATGTAGCTGTTCCGATGTTGAGTTAGAGAATCTGGCGAGCTTAATTACAAGGAAAGGGGAATTCTATCTCCTCGGTTATGACTACAAATATTATTTTAGTTATAGGTAAGTATGAGTCACACTAATCACCACTAACTTCCATAAGAAATTCCATATTTAGTAGTAAACCTAATTCAAAATATCGTATTCAAAGTATTTACCTAGCATCAAACAAATAAGAACCAATAATGACGCCATATAGTTTACTTTGAAACTAAAGTTAGTAAAACAAATTCAGTTCATTGATGCTCTGTCTCATATATATTCAATAAACGTGTTGATGCACGATAGCAATTTATACTGTTCTTGGTTACGCTTCAATAGAATCCTATTATTTTTCCGTTTATGCATACACATGAGAAGATGTTGAGAGAAATCTGTAGGAATGTGGACTATAAAATTGCGCAGATTCATTATTGGAATGGATTTTGAAATGGTTCTTAGATTATCTATTATTTAGAGGTGTATGATAAAAGAAAGAGATGATAGCCAAGATATTGAATAGGTCTAAATTTATATATCTCGAGCAAGCTCAGTACCGGCATCATTAAAGGTTAATATAGGCTGATTTTTCTCTAGTTTGTCAGTGAATGTACATATCGTCAATAAACGTGTATAACTGAGAAATAAAATAAAATATATAAATCGAATACATGTCATCTCTGATCTCTGGGTCCAATATCAGGTCCTTTTTTTTCATACGTATGATTTCTTTTTTTTATAATATTAGGGATGGGAATCGAGTACAGAGTATAATATTTGCATATTTACATTCATGCTTAACAGTTTCAAGATGTTCGAGTACATTAGTTGTCACCCCTGCGATATGCAATGGAATGCCTCGTTACCTGCAATTTAGTCACGTTATTCATATTTTGAGTTAATCATAATGATGCAATGGTTTTATATTTAATATTTCTATTGATCTAATGATCATATGTCGCTAATCTTATTATTCTACATAAGAAATTTCCCTAACTGCTACTAGTGTTGGTATGTTTCGCATCCGGGATTCTTGACTCATAGCGCACATTCTCTCAAAACGGAATTGCTGTGTTGTTAAGATGAGATCGTCGCCCTTGGCGTCGAGAAACGTAACTCGTTGTGCGTACACATCACTCACTTTCTAAAGACGTTTGAAGAATAATGTTGGAGTGATATTTTTCGGACCAATCACATTCATTAATTAAGTGAAGCTAATGAGTGCAACTCGTTACCGACCAACTAAAAGCTCTGGTGCCCATGTCGTACAATCAGAGCTTGTGACTTCGCACATGTCTTCATTTGTAATTCATAATGTTAGTTAAATGTTGTTTAATAGTTTAATAGTACATTGAGTAACTTAGACTTTTCATTTTTATCATCATTAGTATTTTTTTTATCCTAATATATGAGCTGAGAATATTTAAATGGTGACAGTTTATTAAAAAAAATGTAAATGTGTTGCATTATAATTTACGAAAAGATTTAATGAATTTTAAATTAGAAAATCGCCTCAACTTCATCCGAAGTTTTGGTTTCGTTTCCGATGTATACATTTATTAATTACACACACGGACATTCCTCAAGACTCAATTTATCCATTGTTGTTCTAGTTTTAACACAATTAGTTCAGTTCAGTAAAGATTAGCGCGCATGGACAGAAAGGCTAAGGGAAATTATTTAGTTTTCAACTAAATAATTAACTATTTGAATTACGTTCAATGCGTAAATTATTTTGTCATGTTAGAGATGGCCATCGAGCGCACTCTTCACCTCATGGTAACACACGACTACGGCTATAAATGCAGACGCATCTATCCTCATAACGGTTCCGGAAGCACATACGTTGTCACCCTTATCGTCTTATGATTTAATCTCTGGGCCGGGGCGCTCCAGTACCAGCTCCTTCCATTTCACCGCATTCAACGGAGAACGGCTCGAATCGTTGATGAACAGGTACTTTCCGATTGGCTTGATTCACTGGCGCTGAGTTAGCGCGCCAGTGAATCAAGCCAATCGGAAAGCGAGTGAGTTGAGTGTTAGTTGTTAGTAGTTGTTATGCCTATCTTTTGACTAAATTTTTTGAACAGCAAATAACAATGTCGTTAAGTGCTAAAAATGGATACGTCTTGAACTAAACGTATAAAATTGAAAATATTTTATCTGCAAAATATATATTCTGTTTAATGTAAAAGAATTTTCACCATCATAATAAATTAGAATACCAATGGGTGTGTACACTAAAACCAGAAGATATGTCAATTTTGAAATGCGACTCGTGAGAGTAGATGTTTGCGTGTAGGAAATTGAGGGAACAGTTAGTTTTAAACACAACTAGGTTACTGATACAATAGTAAACTATTACATCATAGTATATCCTGTAAAAATTATCTATTACATTAAGATATTTAGGTACTATCGCCACTATGGTTTTGACGGTCGCATAGTGTATTGGTTACACCTGGTACCTGGCTGGTACCTATTGGGCTCCTGGATTCGATTCCATCGGAGGAAAAATATTTGCGAAATACTAATTTTTCGTTTTCGGCTCCGAATTTGCCGTTTATATCTCATGTCTTCGATTAGGAAAAGAAAACTGGCAGGGAACTAGGGAAAGAAACAAGACGAGTGCTTCTGTGTCTGCAGAAACGCTTACAGGACTGTAACATATCCCCTGTGCAGTGGATTTTATTTGATAACAACCAGAAAAAATCGCTGATTTCGAAATCAACCATGAGAATCACATTCAATAAACGGATTTGCTACAGACGCACATACCTATATTATTCAAAAATAATTACATATTCATTAAAGTATGTAACTTTAACATAATTGGATGAAAATTTCGAAGTTATAATTAAACGAAAAGATGGTTTAATATTAATTGCCATCCAAATGATTAATATCTTAAATCGGTGTCATTCCTAACTTTCTTTAGTTTTAAACGCTGACAGAAATAGAAATCTTTTTACAGATGTTACAGATAACGTAAGCAACACTTTTTGCGCCATGATTTGGCAAATATTCTAATCTTTTAAGAAAAAGAATAATGTCTGCGGCCAGCATTTGCCGTACGATTACTGGCTGTCGTAACGGCATCACTAGACAACTAACGATACAACAAAATATACTCTTTATTCTTCTTGGTGTTGAAAAGTGTAACCAATTACGAAATTATCCATTCTAAGCCTGATTTATGAAAAAGTTAATTGTTATAAGAGTTGCCATTATTAATGACGATTGTATTGACTTGCATATGAGGCGTGGTTAGAAAACGAAAGTTTTAAACAAAGTAACAAGTCACGACACTTTTTGTTCATCATCGTGTGAAATTCTAACATGACTTTTTTTTTTTTCGTGTATAATAAACCCACACAATGCTCTTGGATTTTGAAACGTCTCTCGAGTATTGGCAATGATCGATTGACATTTATAAACATATTTACGTTATTTCGCTTTCATGCATATGTTTATATTTGCAAGCATAAATATGAAACAGTTCTATGTTGAATAAAATATTTATCCTTAAAGTCGAATTATGCTTGGTATATAAATAACAAAACTTTCACTAGACGTTGATCAATGACCGTTAAAATTGGATAATGCTATCCACTCCCTAACTTCTTAACGACTAATCACTGTTTTGACAGAGCAATCATTTCTTGTTTGCACACCATTGTAAATACTATTTTATAATTAAAAGTAATTTAATTATCTCAAGGTTTCGTCTTAGACCTCGTTATTTTTTACGTGTCGAATTCGTGGATTATGATATGATGTATTTTAAAAATAAAGTAATTAATTATTTATTTTATTCGCATAACTTTACAGTACAAGCGTAGATAGAAAATGTTGACTTAAATTACAATT
Organism: Teinopalpus imperialis; assembly: GCA_029286865.1. Lineage (NCBI taxonomy): Eukaryota > Metazoa > Arthropoda > Insecta > Lepidoptera > Papilionidae > Teinopalpus > Teinopalpus imperialis. The sequence continues at coordinate 6,017,060 of JAGSMU010000020.1, read as the reverse complement.
TAGAATACGAATATCGTAATCAAAAATATTAATGTTTAAGAATCAAGCACTATCATTAAGTCACATTGATTAAAATTTTATATCATTGTTATTACACTCGCGTATAAATTTGATTCGGCAACCGTTGAGGCACAAATTAATTTCCTTCATTGAGAGTTATCTATAATAGGTGCTATTATTATAATATACGCGGAGATTACATGAAAATAGAAAATGCCCGAGGGTCCGCTTTCTTACGAGCACTTTGGCTGGTAGCCTAGTTACAATCGGGTGGGTGCAACCGGTGAGCAAAAAAATCAGTGACAGCTAAACTCGTCGAATGATGCATGGGCATTAGGATGCCAATGTTCTTTTCGCGTGGACAGGTTTCGAATAAACTCCTTCGTTTTGTTATATTTTACGTGTTTGGATAATTGTTGCAATAGCTAAATGTAACCTTTAATGCTTACTGGCGTACTTTTCGCCATCCAAAATTAAATGTTTGTTGTTAACATTACATAACATAAATGCAGCCCTAACTAATGGTTAGAAAGAGGAAGATTAAATGTGGTAGATTCTTCTCTCGGGCATACTAAAATAGTATTGGTACAACGTAAGATATATAAAGTATTGTTTATATGCCTAATTAAAACCTAAAAACAAAATTAATTTCAATACATGTCCATCCTTAATGTCTTACTGGTTCTTCATATATTCATTCATTTTCTTAACTCATTGTTAAGTCCTAATATCGCAGTTTGCTGCTTAACACTAACACTTAAAATACTGTTTCTATATAATTAGCAGTATTATTTTGTAGAAAAATAAACAATTCTTGCTCAGCCTTTTAGCAATATTGTTGAAAATGTCTTATTATAGAATAAAATTTCCAATATTATAAAATATTAAATTGTAAGTAACATGTTTCGTGTTCCGTTACATTGACTTAATATGTCCAATAGCAAAGTAATCTTGGAGACTTGATTCGAGATGAGACTTTCTAACCAGCGAGCAATAGAGTGTGGGGTGAAATCGTCTGCGCGCACGCTCGGCCGCGCGTCTCTCGACCTGCGTTCCTTTGCGTTCCACTCACAATATTAAAATAAAACATCTGAGCAAGATAATCGAGATAGATTATTTATTTCTAACTTTCTGTAGTGTAGAAAAATAAAAATAGAAACATGGATAAAATATATTCGGCCGCTATTCAATCGAAGGTTTTGTTTGTTAGAGGTTTGTATTCAAAAACGATTGGTATTTACGTGGTATGACATTATCATACTCATTTACACATTTACAGATGGATCATACATATATTTTTTTCATTTAAAATCGATAAAAATTACTTGTACAAAAAGGTAACTTGTCTAACTTATTTGATTTGGTCACAAACTGAAATACTTCTTGTTGTAATACAAGAAGTAGATTTTTTTATTATATATGATTATTTAGAAGGATATTAAAATCTATTACGACCATGATGTTAACCTGTAATATTAAGAGGATAATGAGTTGTTGTAGTACAGACTCTAATACGTTATGGAGATCGATATGATATTAAGTACTTAATAATTTTATTATTTATTAACAATTAATAAACCAAAAAAAAGTAAAAGTTAATGTTACATTACACAAGACATTACATAAATTTAAGAATAAAATCGCGACCTTCCGTGAAGGTGAAGGCCGCGCGTGGTTTCCTCTCGTCGCAACGGGAGCTACAGAGTACCAGCGAAAGATGCAGCCGGTGCAGTTCCGGCGCAGCACGATGCACTCGGTCAGTGGGTCAGCCCCACTTGTGTTGCGAATAGTGGGGCGAATCATTGTCGGAGGGAGGTTGGATTTGCACTAGTGCTACGAGCACTGTAGCGCTATGGCCGTTTCCTCTACGCCGTTGCGCCTCTAGCGCACATGCGCCCGCGCGGGCCCTACCCAGTTCTCGACTGATCGTGTTCCGTTGGTTGCAGGCCGCTGACTTACGCTACACTGTACTATGAAGAGGACTAGTCTGCTTCTGGCGATCGCGCTCCTTATACGGGTGAGTTCAACTTTTTCTTTTTCTTTTCACAGTGATATGCGCTTAAAATAACGACAAGGATAATTCATAACAAAGTTCCTTATAAATTCCGACGTAATAATACAGAGAACCTAGTAATATTTGAAATTTTGGTAAAATTTTTCCAAGTTAGATTTTCGTTATTTTAATATTAATAGGTTTAGAAATTTTAATTGAATTTTGTAATAATTGAGTTATTCCTCAACTTTTAATATTATTCCTCTTCGTCAGACCTGTTATTGTACTGTTATTGTATTGTATTGTAGGATTATCTTATATTATATTATCTTAACATCATGATTCTACAATGTACGTTATTAATATGATAGCATCTATTGTTCCAATACCGTTTTTCTCAAGTCTTCAGTAAATGTGGTCAGATTAAAATAACCGTTTACAGTGTCACATGTAACGTTAATGTTAACGTTTCCGACGACATGTTTAAAGCGCAGAATCGCTAGTAAAGTGAGGATCCGTTAAACAATTAAACATAATATAAATTTTTATTCCCATTTAACGTTAAATAAAATGAATAAATATAATGAATTAGAGTCTACAAATAGATTCATCAATCTAATGAACCCGTTCATTTAATCACTTATAAAATTATTTATTTTTTACAATAACACGAAAGTATGATAGCTTCGTTTATTTATTTCCCTCTAATATTAATGTGTGGTAAATTATTTATTATATCTATATAATATTTGTGATAGTACACATAAAGACAATACAGATACAGGTAGAATTAGTCAGTACAGAAGTAAGAAGAGTTATCACTTTCTCAGAATTAGATTTATAACTCCATTGGGAATATCATATTAAAAACTTATGACTGACTATTAAACAATCAATTATTGGTCAAAACCTAAACAAAATCCATTGAACTAATCAAGATTTCTGGTGCAACGGGTGGACTATGTTTTATAGTACTTAATTCGTTTTATAAATAGACAATAACCGATGGTAGAAGCCATTTTGTTTCCGATTTGTGGAATTAGAAAAAGTATTAAAAAAATCCTAGCCAATGGCATTGGAAATACTGGGTATGTAAAATTTTAACCTATGTTGAAAATGTAATAACCTATTCCAATAATAAGAGGTTTCGTAGAAGCTAAAAGGAATATCTAGAAATACTCGGTTTTGCTACAGAGAGGTCGACAATCGTCTTGAATATTCTAGACCGAAAATAATAAAGTGTATAGTTTTAGTCAATACCTTACTGATGGTTCAAGCATGAAAGATTTTTTCGATTTGCTACGATGCTGTTCAGATAGCGATCGATTGGAAAGGGCCTATGTTCGAAGGTAGTCTATTTATAAGGTATTTTTGATGATGGTAATACGGGTACAATAACTTAACAATTTATCTCATCACTAATTCTACAATAAATCGTCAATGACCAGGTGTTAGAGGGCTATAAAATAACAACTTTCTATGCTATTGATACTAGGCAATGTATACGTACACCCACTTGATATTTGACACGCGCGTAGCTTATTCAATAACGGTTATCCTAGTTAGTAATTATCTTAAAGTAGCCTGTCATAACTATTACTGCCAATGCCGCAATGATATGATTTTAATGTCAGTTAAGCCGGTGAATACACCAAACTAAAATTAACTAAACGAGTTTTTGTTTTTCAATTTAAAATGAGAAATGAAATGGTAAACTGAAATTAGATAAAAAGACAAATTCAAAATTTTGTGAAATTTTCAGCGTTTGGGGGCTTCTTTAAATATCTTTAAGAGTATCAGTTTTGGCTTAAAAATGCTTTAGAACAATAAGCTAATGCATATTTAATTATTATTTACATGTTATATAAACTCCACTAGCTAATTTTGCATGTAATATGTAGATAGAGGATTGGCAACACGATTTCAATATATTGTGATAACATTGTCAAGTATGTCAATTCAACTTGTATATTGCTTGTTTAACTTGTATATATAGATATGTATATGTATATATAGATATCACGGTGTTTTTTGACGCATAGAGTCAATGTCTAGGACGCATTGTGGTGGCCAGTGCTGTACGCTCGTGGATACAATCTTAGATTATTCAGCTTTTTCCGCTCGCGTTCTCGGCAAGTGGGCTAATGATTCCGTTAGCACATCCACAAAACAGCGGACCATTGGAAAATAACTGCATATACAGATATACGTATATTGCTTACACAAAAGATTAATATCTGCAGTCCATCAACTAAGGAGATAATGTGAATACTGTTGCATTTCAATGACTCATTAACAATAGTTTTAATATAAATTAACTAGCATGATTGAATAGAAGTAATAAATATTGACATATTTAATTCATGACTCGTTTAATATAGTTATTTATTAATTAGGTTCTATTTTAATGATATTAGATTCGATTATAATATAACCATAGTTAATGACCTAAAAAAAAAAGTAAAGTATCAGCCTATATAATAATATTTGTTCATATATAACACTGTTGGATATTAACTTCCTTTCCAGGGAGTATATTGAAGATGGTACATCATATGAAATTTATATAATTAATTACTAAAAATAAAAAAAATACTATTACTTTTTTATTTCTTATAGACGTGTATTTTTTCTTTTATCCCCAATCACTTGATACATTAGCTCCTAAAATTGCAGTTATTAATTTCATTGGTACCGCTATGGGAATTAAATAACGAAATTAAAAGTGAGCATCTAGACAGTGCTGACATGGTTCCTACTTTGCAAATTATATTTTGAAATTTTAAATATAATTACACTGATTTATTAATTGAAAGTAATCTTTGAATTCAATTCGAGAAATAATATTAAAAATATATATCTAGCTTAATAGATCTTAACTAATCACCATAAGTCATAACTAACCAAACAATACATCGTTTATAAAAAACGAAATTCATTGGATGAAAAATAAAAGTAATTATTTAGGAATTTTGCGTAACTCAAGTTCACGAGTCGCTGTGGAAGTGCGAACTTCGCGGTGTATCGTTGACCGCGAAAATATCTTTTTTTTAAAAGCACTTTCGCTGATACTAAATTTCACAGCTTTGTCGGTGGACGACGCAAACACGATATCGTGCAGACATTTTTGTTGTATACCATGAAGTAATAACGATTGAGTAAATAAAAATAACAATGGTAATACAGATTGATATTCCGTTTTCGTAAACTCCGTTTTTGTAAACTCTGTCACATCTCGTATCATTGTCAACTGTACGCAAATGAGTTGTAAATATACGTAGCGGTATAGATATGGAGATTATACACATCTAAAATACGGCTTAATTAAATGTGACTCTCAATCTCCTTATGACCATTGGTAATTATGGTCATTGCGTTTTTGTGTTTCTGTTAACACAGCAAAATGTTAGGCATTAATTGTTGGTAGCTTGATAACGCTACATAGAATTGACTATGCGATTATCTTACGTCTATCATCGTCATATTCGTCCCTCAATATCATTCGCGCCTTAATTGGCTTAAATCTTTGTCGTTCATCTTCAACTTTAAGATTTCATCGGCTTCTTTAGGTGTTCATTTAGTGATCAGGCTTGGAATCCTTTGTCCGCCTTTACTCTTGTAACTCTCTTTACACGTTTTACAATAAATAACGAACAACGGGGCAGGACTACGACCTCACAGAAGACCAGCGTGTGATAACATCATAATGATGCTACGGTTATTTTGGTGAGTATTCAAAGAACCAATAAATGTTAACTAGGTAATCCACCATCTGTATCTGTGGTCTCTAACGCATGCGGTTCAAAATGCTTGTTGAAGATGGGTGTAAGTATTTATGGGCCACACTCGTCACTTAACATTAGTGAACTGTGTACTCGTTTGCCTGATTAAGCACTTACTGTGATCACCTAGATGCAGCCGTCGTCGCCAGACTGAATAATTTCATCTAGACATAATCAACATGGTTATATCTAATATATCTGTCGTAAAGTATAAGATGAAGTAACTATTATATTTCTTATCGTCTCTTGCTACGTCCATAGGCAGAAATGGGTGAAATAATCATTCACCAACGTCACGTGGTGGTTGAAACAAATTAATATATACCTATATTAAAACAGAAATTTGAAATTTGAAGTATTAAGAAGATATATGTGTAATCTATCGACGTAGAATCAAAGTGCAGTAGTACTCCCAACATCAGACGAAACACAGGAGCGCTAAACTACTATTTTACTCGGCTGTTCTGATAATTGAGTTGACCTATTCATTATAGTTCATAACTGCAGAGCAGGTTTAGGTTTAACACGACATAAAAACTTTACTCGCCATACACAAACGGCAGTTGGCATTCTGTGAAAATGCAGTCTTTTATCAATTCAGGTTTACATTAATTCTTTTTACGTTTACATTAATTCTCAAAGTCGCATTCAAACCTTGACACTAATATTTAGGGCATTAACGGTTATTTTTATCATAAAAGTTAACAATGTAGTAAACAAACAGTGGTCCTTTAACGTCTTTTACTACCTTAAATTTACATTAATTTACTTTACATTAATTCACAAAATCGCTGTAAAAAATTGTCACTAAAATTTAGCGCATTGACGGTTATTTTTATAATCAAAGTAAACAATATAATGAACAACAGCGGCCGATATGAATACGGAGGAAACGGATGCGATGCGGTGAAGACTTTCACCTGCGCCCGTGGAATGCACCTGTCATTCCACAATACGTGGAAGTCCATTTGCAACGTGCAATATTAACACTGTTATTTAAAATTTTGGGACTTGCTGAAAGTAAGAATGACAAACGACCATACAGTTCGCTTGATAGTATGTGATGCCTGCGTCCAATAAACATCTATGTATATCCATCCACAAGAAATATTCAATATGCACACGTTTAGGGATGACCCTAGGGACTGAGATGAAATATCATTTCTCCGTAAATTATATACTCGATTTAGACGTATTATTTTACTTTGTTATCGGAAGATAATATAGGAACAATACCATGTTAATACTTGCCGGCCTCTCACCATTCTAATCTAAATGTTTTTGAAATAATATTGCAAACTGACATTCGTATTGAGTTTCAATACAGTACAAGCGGAATCAAAAGCCAACAAAATGTGTATTCTTTGAGCATGATTTGATAAAAAAAGGATCCTTTGTAGCTTAACCTTAACCTCTAGGTCAGATTGTCATTATCCACTATATATCGTACAAATAAAGAACCTCTATGCAATACTATACTGCGAGATTTAGAAAAAATACAGGCCTATAGATGAGACTAGACTGCAACCAGAATATTCAGCCAATAAATAGAGACTTTACTGCATTAGACATAAATATATTAGAGTTATAAATGTCTTTAATCAAAATATGTATATCACAAAGTTTTATCTATGTATATAATTAGTAATAAAAAATTGCGCGTATGCCATTTATTAATAAAAGGTCAACTAATTTCCGGTCGAATTTTTAATTAATTCATGTGTCAGATACCTACATGTTAAAAGAGACAGTTGATGGGACAAATTTGATAAATGCTTGACGATGATTAAATATAGAAAGTAGCTTTTATTTCATAAAGATAAAGCCTAAATTTAACTGTTTTTTTAAGGGTTGATGTGTGGTCCGGATTAAAATATATAATGTGTATATCAATCAGACTCTAGCTCTGACATATACTTAAAGTTATAGTTAAAAGCGATGATCATACTCTCTTTAGTTATATCGGCAACTATCAAATGGTTCGGAGTACGGTTTACAAAACTTAACGTAGTAGATTCTGCTTTGTCAGTCATTTATCGGCGTGCAATTATAATTAAAATTATAGTGATTGTCAATAACAGAGTATTGGTTCACTTCTTTAGTAAAAAAAATATTGCAAAATTTTTATACACTGTTCTTTAGATTTCGCATCGACTTAAAAATTATCAGAATACTACAAACCCAATCATCATCGTTAACCGTTCCGATTGGGACACTAAATCCAATTCTATTTTAGTCAATGAATATTGTCAAAGAAAGCTGCGGCTATCGGTGAAGTAGATCCGGTGTTTTCTTCCGCAACTGACAATCTCGAGCACTGGGTAATTTCTAACTGGTTTAGAAAATACGAGCGATCGTGAAGTCTCGCGTTAGACAGACACCACACTTGTTGATCCTAAAGAACGTAAACAGGGCCCGTAAATCGACCACTCACTAGACCCAACTCTCGCTCCTTATACTCCGAATGTAACAAGCGAATCCAGTTAAGTATGACATTCAGCTGTTGGAAAATACTAACTCTAGGTACTATTTGCAATAGCTACACATATACAAGGTTGTTGCTATTGTTGGACGATTTTCGTTTAATTAAAAAAACGTTTTATTGTTTAATAAATTTAATATAATAAATTAATAAAAAGAAGAAAGTTTCATCAAAAAAAGTTATTGAAAATAATATATTATTTACGTAATATTTATTGGACAAATGTTCTATGTAAAACCAAAAAAAAAATGTGTCCGAGGCTACTATAAAACTTATTTTTTAAAGAATGTTGAAGATGGCGGAGATCACGTAATTTTTAGGTTCACAAATCACGACGAGACGCTTATATTAAAAGTTTATTTTGATCAAATTAACTTATATACTTTCAAAGTACCTACATGCATCAACATTGTGTTCTGATTTTTAGAGACTAATCTCCGAAGTGTGTCTGCGCTGATTAATATAATAATTACTCGTTAACATCCGTCAGTGTAGAAAGTCGGCAAGAAGCTCCAGGCTAACGCCGTCGCGTCTTGTGGCGCGAAGTAGACTGCGACGTTGTGAGGAATGTGCTCCTCTGCGAGCAGCGATGCGTTCATTGCTATCTCACAATCGCTCCATACATGCACATGCCTTTAATAACTTTCCAAGAATGAGGAAAAGCGAAATTCTTTCTTTAAAGAAAACATGATTTGCGAAATACAATTTTATCATGTTAAACACTTACTTCACCATTCATATCTATGAGTCGTTAGTTGGTTGTCGTCGTTGTAGGTGAAGTAATATATTGTTAACTTTTTATATAAAATATCATTTCATTTTCAGGATGCATCATGCGAGCCGCCGGTAGACTCAGCGTCGTTACCACTAGAGCACCGTGCAGGTGGCGCGTACGGCCCGCCTCTTTCACCAACGCACAGCGACGATCCCTGGCCATTAGCAACTCCCGACAGCCCAAAAATAAAACATCTACAAGTACAATGCGAAAAAACACATATGCGTGTCAACATCGAGTTCGATCGCCCCTTTTATGGCATGATATTTTCCAAAGGATTCTACAGCGACCCTCACTGTATGCACCTGAAGCCTGGAACCGGTCACTTAAGTGCAACCTTTGAAATCTTCTTGAACAGTTGTGGTATGTCAAGTTCAGCTAATCATAATGTCGCAACATATGGAAGTCCTACACCCAGCGGATCATACGTTGAAAATACTATTATTGTTCAATATGATCCATACGTCCAGGAAGTATGGGATCAAGCGAGAAAACTGCGGTGCACTTGGTATGACTTCTACGAAAAGGCAGTTACTTTCAGACCTTTCCAAGTCGACATGCTACACGCAGTCACAGCAAATTTTCTCGGCGACAATCTGCAATGTTGGATGCAAATTCAAGTTGGAAAAGGTCCATGGGCCTCGGAAGTATCTGGTATAGTCAAAATTGGACAAACGATGACCATGGTGCTTGCGATTAAAGATGACGAGAACAAATTCGATATGCTAGTTCGCAATTGTGTGGCTCACGACGGAAAAAGGGCACCCATACAACTTGTCGATCAATATGGATGCGTAGTCCGACCAAAGATAATGAGTAAATTCCAAAAGATTAAGAACTTTGGGCCTTCCGCTTCAGTCGTATCGTTTGCTTACTTCCAAGCGTTCAAATTCCCAGATTCGATGAACGTGCATTTTCAATGTGTAATACAAGTCTGTAGATATAATTGTCCTGAACCGAAATGCGGGCTTGGTGCTGATTATGGAGTCCCGTTACTTGGAGGTAACGCTTTAAGCGCTGGTGAATATGGTTTGGCAAACGCACCTCACGCAGAATACGGACCTCCACCATCAGCACCACACAGCGAATACGGAGTACCACCTGCAGCTTTCCCTGATCCAAGACATCCAGCTGATGCTACTGGTTCATTCTCCGAAAAACGCGATGATGCCGTACCTCCTCCACAAGCACAAGTATCTTCCACACCAAACGCACCTAGTCCGTCTTCACCCGCTCCATCGCGAGAGGATGACGAAGTGAATCTTCCTCCACCACCCCCACCAGGCCGCCGCGGCGTATACAACACAGTCAAGAGGAAAGACGAAGTTCACGGTAATCTTGCGACATTAGGTGGCCGACCGAGATCTGTAGAAAATTTGCCCGAAAGGTTAGTCGGAGTCAGGAGAAGAAGAGAGACCTCATCTCCGATACGAATCTATAAACGTGATGCTCAAGAGATGACCGATGTGAATACTAGCAGAACCATTCAGGTGGTGGCGCCAGGAGACGTAAATTTCGCATTGAACAACGCCGCTTCAAACGAAACCGTTGTAATCCAATCGCCTGCGACAGATCCTGAAACGATTTGCATGTCAGTACCGTCGTTTGTTGCGGGGCTGGTAATGTTGTTATTAGTGTTGGTGGTAGCGTCATTGGTGGCCGCGTTTCTTTTTGTGCGTGTGCGTGCGCTCGACAGGAAAGGCGCTCACGGTGCCACCGCCTATTATGAAACGGATTACGTCAAGCATACGAATTAGAGGGATATAACGTGTTGACGCGAGGACGTTCCATAAACTCTTCTCGGATCCAAAGAGCGTGCGAGCTTCGGTCCCGGTCGGGCGGCACCGTGCTGCCGCGGTCGCGACCGAATCACGCTGTGTGAGTTATTTATTTAGTTATTTAAAGTGTGTGATGTCTATGTTCGACTGCTTTTTTGTAAATTATTTTTATTTGTGTGAAAATCACTCCCTGTACGGCCGTTATAGTCGATGCGTCTATTGTAATATTGTAAAGAGTCGTAAGTAAGGAAAATAGTCCTTAAGCTATATACCAATTAAACGTGTCGTGTGCGATTTTAGTGAATTATTTGTGTCCCTATACGTTTGAAGGTAAAATTTAATGAATATATTAAATGGTATAAAATAAGCAAAGCCTGCATATCTGATTAAAATCATTTATTTGTATTATATTTGTATTTTCCCATGTATTTGCATCGTTACATTTTCTTTTAGTTACTTGATTTCGTTTATATTGTAATAGTCGACAATCAATCTAGGATAGGATTGAGTGTTTTAAAATACAGTTCCTTAAAATAACGGTAAACGAAATAGCATTGCCAGCATTGCAGTAAATCTTATCTGCATGTAAGAAATCAAGTGTATTTCTTTCTCAAGTGCAACGAGAAATTGTATGAAAATAACAATATTAGTGTGAAAATCTGATTTTCATTCGTTAGTTGCAAATTTTCATGTTATTTTCTTTGGATGTTTCTCTAACAGCGCATTAATTTATATCATTACACAGCCAACAGTTTAGGAAAAATTTAAATTGAATGCAACTTTCGATGTTAATTCTTTAAATTGTGAGAGAGCAAAACGCCTTGCTTTAATGAATAAAAGATATTTACGATCTTACATCTTACTTAATGTAGGTGAAAAGAAGTAAACTATGTTTTATATGCTAATTAAAATATGTTTTAGCTGCGTAATAAAATCCATTTTGGAAAATAATTTAATAATTATTATACTAATTTATTACAACACCTTTTTAAATGTAAACATTTAGAAGTTAATAATGAGAAACGATAAAAAATTGGAGAGAACACAGACAGTGATGGTTCAGTTAACGCGCGATTAAGTTTAATCTATCTCGCTTCTTCTACTTCGGCTTTGCCTGAAATAAACATAAGTTAATATTAAGTTTGTCGATAATTTAAGCACGTATAACATGTTTTCAATAAAATACAAAGAAAAATAATGCTTGAGATAATATCTAACGAAAAATATACTTGTCAAGATTGAGGATTATATAAAATACTAATTTTAATGAAATCTTTATGTGGATGTGCACCGTTAGCCGACTGATGTAGAAAAGTAAGCAAAGCTCAGTTAACCTGGTGGTTAGTGATCACTAGCCCAGGGTCACCAACATCCTAATACGATGAAAAATAAAAACGGTACATGTAACGCCCAAAGAACATGCCTAAAATGGATAAACTTTATACTTTTAGCGGGTTTCCGGTTCTTGTCATTTACCCTACCTACCACAGCAACTTTGGTGTGTAGTCTATGGTGGTAGTCTTAAATCCCGATAATTTATTTATTTGAGTACACAGTCCATAAGAATTAACGTTGAAAATACAAAACAACTGAATCAATAGTTCTGGATTCGAGCCTAATTATCTTTCGCTTAAGTTGCAAGGAGATATGGATGTGGGTAAAGTATTTATGTTTGCGCAAATATTGACACATTGGTAAATTTCATTGCTTTATATGATAAGCTTTGTTAAATTCTTAAAAGTACAGAAGACTTACTGTACTTTTGTAGACATTAGTTATTTGAATATTATAGTCTTATTATATACCACGATTAGAGATTGGAATGAATTTTAGTTGTAAGGAAGGTCACAGAAGAAATCTCTTTTAATAGATTAAAAGAATAAATCTGGAATCTACAAACTCATATATAGACAAAATAAAATTGAGTCCATATATATAATTATATATAATAATAATTAGTTATTAAAATTAAACAATAATAAATAATTCCTTTAAAATCCGTCATTTAAAGAAGTCGTACGCTGTAAATGTTTGAGGTCAAATTATTTTCAAGGTATTATTATATAGTAGAAACTATTTAAAAAAATCCACATAAAAGCAGTATAAAAGTTAGAAAGATAGAAAGTTATTCCCCCACCATGAAGAAATTAAACGCATTGTAAGGAGTGCCTTCCGAGCCAATATAGACATTAAATAAGTATAAAGTGCGTATACACTTGTGACATACGTCGGTTATATCTAATGAATATGGAACAAGCAGGAATAAAGAGAGCTTGAAAAGATTCGTTTTGGTGAAAGTACTTACTGGAGATATATCTTTGAAAGTGAGGAAAATTAATGATACTAACTTACTTGTATCATAGCTATACATAAGTTAGTAAGTTGTCATGACGTAGCTTACTCTTACCGAGTCAATGATGGTGCATTGACTTTTATATAATACTTGCGAGGGTTCATATTGACTGATGTAAAATAAATCATTCGATATAATAGGGGTACACGGTGCTCACGAGATGCTGCCGGCTCAGAATGGCGTTTCTTCTTATTTTCTTTGCGTTTAGAAGACGTTTTCTTTGTATTTTCGTTACGAGGACTCTGAGAAAAGAATTGTGCTAGAAAATTAATTTCGAAATTTTAGATTAATAAAGACGATGATAACGAACTATCCGAAACAAAATAAAAATATAAACCTTTGGGGTTAGACAGAGATACTGTGCAATATCCACCATTAAATGTTAAATTTTTCCAACTCATATGCTGCTCAATGCGTGGTTCGAAGTGAAATACCATTCACAGTAATGCAAAATTTAGTTCTCAAATGTGAATCGCATCTGCATCTAGACTCCCTGACACATCTAATATCATTGATTGCAGTACTTTTCAGGTGAATTGCGTGCTTCACTTTCAACAATCACCCTTAAATCCGTAAAAAAATACATTTCCTGAAAATGTGATTTGTACTTTTTTCATTGGTAGAATCCCCCGTAGTTGTAAACACCAACAGGTGTTAGTAACAGAATGCTAGTATTTTCAATCTGTGTTTCGTTTGGCTTAATATTAGTATTGACGGGACGGGACACTTGATTCTAGTCTCTTCGGGGGAAACAAATGTATAATGATTCCTTTCATAGATAAATGTGGGCATCATGATATATGTTTCTCCACATAATATAATGAGAATAGTAATTTAAAATGAATAAGTAAAAGTAAAAATTCAAGTTATATATATATACTACTACTAAAATACTTTTAAGTCCGTGGCACCACTGCGAATTAGCGGACTCTAAGTGGTTTTGAAATATTATTTTTATATATTTCTTAGATATGCAAGTTTCACGCGACGTTTTCCATCACCGCCGAACACGCGGTAAATCAGTTCTTAAAATTGCAATAAACAATTTCAGTGGTGCCGACAATGCAACTGGTTTTTCTCGGGTCTTTTTTATTACTAAGCAACGCCAAACAATTATTAGAATCTCGTCGCTTGAATCTGCCAGAATAAGCATCACTTGGCTACAGATGACTGCGCTAAATGTATGAAGAATAAACGTTGATACGTTCTGATCCAGCACATTCTTCCACAGCGAATTAGTTTTTGTGTGCACTGTTCGACACGATGCACGTGCGATGTAGGAAAGTGGAGTATACTGGATACCGTTATTGTTTGTCATATACAACGAACATTAAAATTTATCATTTGATTGAGAAACAAAATAATAAAACGGAGTCAAAGCCGTCCATTGTAACAAATATTAAATGGCTTTTAAAAGTATACACTTAAACTAAACAAGGCAACGGACTTAAATATCCGGACAACAATCTACAAATTTTAAATTTTTATTTTACTCCCTAAAAGACATTTAAAAAAGTTTTCTTACTTTAATATCCATGCTTGATATATTTTATATTACCGCAGTACCGGCCCTTTTTATGATATTAGGGAGTGAAAATGATCAAAGAGTTCACCTGATGGTAGTAATTCCTGTGGGCTATGACATCAGTATTCATCCCCGAAAGTTAATAAGGTCTTCGTTATCTTTCTTTTCAATAAACGGAAGATGATTACAGTAAACGAGGCCCTAACCTGGCCGAGTCGACTACAGCTACCCAACAACTGCAACGTAACAGTATCATGTAAATCTTCCAACCTTATGGGTTAAAAGGACGACATGCCATCTCAGTCCTCAGTGGTTACAAAAAATGAGCTCTATGACTCATATTTTTTATATTACACATGTTATAATTAGATCGAACATAACGTTAATAATTAAAAGTTGGCTGTAGTCTGGCTTTTATGAGACAAGAACGTCAAACACCTCCGTACCGTACGGCTAAAAGTCGCTTAGAGTTTAAACGAAAAATTCGAAAGCATTTGTTGGAAGTAGCAGCAGATTCACTACATCGATAATAATTATGTATATATTTATATATATATATATATATATATATATATATATATATATATATATATATATATATATATATATATATATATATATATATATATATATATATATATATATATATATATATATATATATATATATATATATATATATATATATATATACATATATATATATATAACTTTAAGTCCGTGGCCACTGCGAATTAGCGGACTCTAAGTGGTTTTGAAATATTCTTTTTATATATTTCTTAGATATGCAAGTTTCACGCGACGTTTTCCATCACCGCCGAACACGCGGTAAATCAGTTCTTAAAATTGCAATAAACAATTTCAGTGGTGCCGACAATGCAACTGGTTTTTCTCGGGTCTTTTTTATTAATAAGCAACGCCAAACAATTATTAGAATCTCGTCGCTTGAATCTGCCAGAATAAGCATCACTTGGCTACAGATGACTGCGCTAAATGTATGAAGAATAAACGTTGATACGTACTGATCCAGCACGTTCTTCCATTAGTATTTGTGTGCACTGTTCGACACGATGCACGTGCGATGTAGGAAAGTGGAGTATACTGGATACCGTTATTGTTTGTCATATACAACGAACATTAAAATTTATCATTTGATTGAGAAACAAAATAATAAAACGGAGTCAAAGCCGTCCATTGTAACAAATATTAAATGGCTTTTAAAAGTATACACTTAAACTAAACAAGGCAACGGATTTAAATATCCGGACAACAATCTACAAATTTTAAATTTTTATTTTACTCCCTAAAAGACATTTGAAAACAGTTTTCTTACTTTAATATCCATGCTTGATATATTTTATATTACCGCAGTACCGGCCCTTTTTATGATATTAGGGAGTGAAAATGATCAAAGAGTTCACCTGATGGTAGTAATTCCTGTGGGCTATGACATCAGTATTCATCCCCGAAAGTTAATAAGGTCTTCGTTATCTTTCTTTTCAATAAACGGAAGATGATTACAGAAAACGAGGCCCTAACCTGACCCAGTCGACTACAGCTACCCAACAACTGCAACGTAACAGTATCATGTAAATCTTCCAACCTTATGGGTTAAAAGGACGACATGCCATCTCAGTCCTCAGTGGTTACAAAAAATGAGCTCCATGAATCTTATTTTTTATATTACACATGTTATAATTAGATCGCACATAACGTTAATAATTAAAAGTTGGCTGTAGTCTGGCTTTTATGAAATAAGAACGTCAAACACCTCCGTACCCCCGTGACCGTGTTTTAAGTCATTAAGAGTAACAATTGAGCATACAGTTTGCCTGTTCATAAATGATTCCTGTGTCTTATGTCCATCGTCAATAAAGAATCCAATATATACCTCTATATTATCTCATATGCTCTTCTTAATTCATAAACAAAACCTTTAATACTAATATTCTCTATAAAAATTTATACTACAGACAATTTTCAGCTTCACCAACCAAATACAAAGCTAAGGTAAGAATTGCAATGCAATGGTCTTTGGATCCCTAATCGTGGACCAGTGATTTATAAAACAAAATTCTGTTATAAACTTAGATCTAGCTGGGACACGAACAATGTGTGGCTTGAGATTCAGCCTTGCGGTACGTGATAACTCGGTAATCATACGAAACGGGACCTGATTATATTTCTCCAATATATATTTTTCATAGAACGTAAGGAGAAACAAGCTCACTGTTCAACCTACCGTACTCGGATCTATTACTCTAAACGCAAAGTCTCGAAAAATAACTTTAAACGATTTAAAAACCTGATCGATCTACCAATACTATTATTAAGTACCAAACCTTACCTTAGGCTGTATTAAGTGCGATAATATGGTATCTCGAACATTTCGTGTCGTGTGACTTACAATACGTGAGTCTATAAATACAACTTGCCTCCGACAATTGTAGAGGTGGTATTCGCAGCGAGGGCGGCGGTGGATGGGGCGGCGCTGAAAGCTTGCGCGATCGCGCTCTCGATGCCGCTGGCCGCGTTGAACAGCAGTCGGCATAGCTCGCAGCAGCTTGACGATGATGCTATTGCATTTTATTCTTTAATATATATAAGTCGTAATTTTATTACGGGCAAAAGATAGTGTCCCTTATGCATAAAATGTAAATGGTTCTTTAAAATTACATAATGAAAGATTAGCATATTAATAAAAGCAGTATTTTTTGGGGTTTTAGATATTGGCTCAAGTTTATTCCAACCAGAATGAACTATACAAAATACAAATATTTAATTTAATTAGGAACCGCGTATATGTAATAAGAATACAAAATATATTGACAGCCTCGTGGCATAGTGGTCAGGGACGATTTCTTGATTCGATTCCCGTGCAAAGACCAAAACCAAAAATTTTTAGTCATCATTGGGTTTTGTGTATTTAATTTTTATTGTATATCCCTGATATTGAATATAAATTTTCCTCTGATATTATGACACATTTGTTATAGACTCGGCAGAAAGCGCAAATGATTTACTTGCTAACAACAGAAGATATTGTGAACATATGACGTAATAATGTACTCTTTGCATCAAGATTTTCTTCATTTTTCTTTGGAAGCGCAAGTCATATTCATGAATATTTGGGCACACTGACGGACTCAGAGACATTTGGTTTCGCTTTCCTGTATATCTAGGACGAGAGAAAGATTCAAATGTGTGTCACCAAGACACACAATAATAATAAATCGTAATGAAAAACATAAGGAAATTGCACAAAAAATGCAATTTCAAAAAATTTGACTCGGAGCAATTGCCTTACTCGTATTGCATGGTATGGAGGGGTAGGAAAGAACTTCAATAATTAAGTATCATTACACGTCAAAATTGAAAGTTAATGGAGAGTGAATGTCTGGTACGAAATTCGTACATCGAAAGCAGCACCTGGATCTAGATGAGAGCAACTCGGCGCTCCAGGAATCTCACTTCGTTTTTTAGCACCCATACTTCGGTGCATCGTTGAACAATTATGTGCATCGGATCCTGCATTTATTTCATTGTAGTGAGCATGCACTTTCACGTTATTACGTACTAAATATGGTTTAATATCTTGGAACCACACGTCACATAACTGAAAAAAAAACGATTTAAAGGAATTCCATTGATTTAGTACATATATTAAACATAGCGTAACCCCATACCGGACATTAATTCTTTAAAAATATATCTTAATACGAAATAATTGCTGTTAATTTTTAGTAAGGAGTTTATAAATTACATACGCCAACCAACGCATTTTCTAAGTCATAACGAATATTTTCTGGGATTTTATTCCTCCTCTGTTTTCGTGTTTCATTAACATCTTTGGATAAATTTATATTGACAGGTGACCGCAGCCGGGGTGCTTTAAGCAAATTTGACGCTGGCTTTCCCACAACTCGAGAATGAAACATTATGCTTTTTTGTGAATTAAATTAAAATAATACTACGTAAAGAAATATATAAAAAGTATTCTAAAAACTTAATACACAAAATAAGTTATATAAAAATCAAAAATGGGTAGATTTCCCAATTTAAATGTCAGTTTGTCACTTTTTCATCTACCGTATATTTCGAAAAAAATATATATATTGCATCAAATAGTTTTGTTGTGCATTGTTCGTATCCTTTTAAAACCTGACTAGGATTCAGCTTTATCTCTTATATTTTTCATATTTTAAGTATAATGAATACCCTGAATTGGAAACCTGTGATAGGGATGACTGGATTAGCATTTCTTAAAAGT
The DNA here is from genome assembly GCA_029286865.1 of Teinopalpus imperialis. Lineage (NCBI taxonomy): Eukaryota > Metazoa > Arthropoda > Insecta > Lepidoptera > Papilionidae > Teinopalpus > Teinopalpus imperialis. The sequence continues at coordinate 5,998,103 of JAGSMU010000020.1, read as the reverse complement.
GTAGGAAATGTGTTAAATCTTACGAAGAAGAAAGATATGGCACAAAGCGATTCAATCAACGAAGTGCTGTTCTATGGAGCAGAAGACAAAGAAAAGAAAGAACAAGTGGGTTTAAACAATCTATTTTGCATATACTATGTAATAGTTCATGCTTGTCAATCGATTGATATGTGTCTACCGACTTTATCCAGTGATACAATATCAAAGTGTCTCATCACGGTGCGACAGAAAAATCGTGCAAATATAAGGGTGGCGATATACAAAAGTGATGACCGAGAAAATCTGCAAAAGCTTGCTAACCATGGTATTGATGTGAAGATTATTAATTCGGTAATTAACTTAGAGCATGAATTTATTTTGGTAGACGCGAATGGTGAATGTCAAGATGCTGTAGCGGTTGTGGGATCCTTAGATTATGAGGTGTCACGAGTTAACCGAAATAGAGATATCACGCTGCTTACGTCTGAATCTACCGTAGTTTGGGGTTTAAGAATGGAATTTGATAGAGTTTGGTGTATCAACGGGGACGTTATACAACCTGAAAGTAATGACGAAAAAAATAAGCCAATGATTTAAATATTAAAATTACTTATGTTATATGTATGTGTTATAAAATTGCGCTGTAATTGAAATATTATATTTTATTATGAAACTTTGTGGCCATGGAAATAAAAGTCTTGAAATAACAAAAAATATCTAAATTTTATTTCTTTTCATCGATTTTATTGTATTTTTCTGACTTTAAAATTATTGTAAGCAAATTATTTATTACAAAATTACATTCATGATACAAGATACACATCCTATATAACTATTTGTACTTAAGTGCTTTTTGTTATTTTATTCCTATATTGGCTATAATTAAAAAGCAAACAGGTCACCTAAACCAAATTTTGTATTACCATTTTTCAACAATCAGTTCAGTTTAGATTTGATGTGTTGTTTGCATCTTTTTGTATACATTAAACGAAATAATATCAAAAACACAAAGATATTATTATCAATTAGTCTATGTATGAGTAACAAAATGGTTGCTTCAGTTTTATGATGAACTTTGTAACTTGACATACTCGTTTAGATTTTAGAATAAATGTAAAATATAAAACGCATAACAAAATACCTTGTTTCTTCTCATATTTGTTCTCAAAATTTAATTATAATTATGCGTTTTATAAATTATATATCCCTCATATATTATCGTCCAATTTTTAGCTCAACTCGAATATTAGTTAAGGATGATTTACTAAAAAGGGGAAAAAATTAAAACCTCTTAAACCAATTTGATGTAAACAAAATACTTCTTTATTTTATTTATATTAAATTGGATTTTTGTTAATCGATGAAATAGTTTTAAAAAGGAATTAGCCCAATTAAGTATATATAAATATGGAAACCATATTCCTTTAGTATTGTGGCAGTCCAGTTAAAAGGATATGATTTCATTAACTCTAGATAACACGTGCAATAATTGACAAAGTAACAACAAATATAAGTACAATTCCTAAATGTTAGTGGAGTTATATGAGAGTAATGTTCTTTGTAAATATATATCCAAAGTACATTATTTGCCTTTGGGGTATCTTCATAGTTTGGTTCGACATACAAAATTTTTCAAGTCTTTTTCTATTAATATAAAAAATACAACTTTATTTTTATAAAAAGGTGTGACAAACAAACACACAGTTCACCGGATGATTTGGCCCATGAAAATCATATACAACCTCTATAATCATGATATGCAGATACTTTGTCACACCTGAGACCACGATGGAATGCCTCGACATCAGGCAGCTATAAAAACACAATGATGTCACAAGATAAAATAGTACATGTTGGAATGGAATTGAATGTTTATGTTCAATTTAATATTGTCTGCACGCTAATTGTACTTACTTAGTTCTATAGATACAATCACAGCATAAAGTAAGCCAGTCACATTTCATATTTACAAAATATTCACTATTATTTTTTATTTACAAAATATTCACTATTATTTATATTTACAAAATATTCACTATTATTTTATATTTACAAAATTACACTAATTATACTAACTTACTAAATAGTTAATCCCCCCAATAATTCAAATAATTTTAGATGTTGAATTGAATTACTTGTATATTAAAATTTCCTAATAAAATAAATGTAAACTTTCCCAAAAATAATAAAAAACGAATTGAAATTATTCTTGAGAGAAGACAAAAATATATTTACTTAATTATTAAATGTCCCTATATTCCTATAACGAATTATCTAGTGTGAACACTTGAGATACATAACATTTAAGATACTTCGCCGGTTAAGACAGGAAGAATAAATATTTTTTTACATTTTGACACCACAAATTACATTATGTAAATTGATCATTATAATAACATTTTGACATCAACCTCAGAACTATTAGGATTGAGTAACATTTAGAATTTATTTACATGTTAAACTTCATGACAGGACTATAATAATAAATTCTAAATATTACTATTATTGTATAAAAAGTTTTTTATGACGCTAGAAGGTAGATGATGACTTCACCAGTTCCACACAGTTCATCTTAAGGTAAGTGTGGTCCGGGACATCCACATTCACCTTTGATAAATAATCACAATTTAGGTTTCTTTCACTCCCTAGATGAAACACAGTGGTGCTAAACTAAAAACATTGTGATAGCCAAAATCGTGCCCCGGCCGTGGCAACTTTATTGTTATGAAGCAAGTTTTTAGCTGTTTGATTCTAAATCTTAAAGAATGAATGGGTGTAATTACTGTAAAATGTAAATACTTTCATACAAAAAGGTACAGGGGCTTATTGTGTTGTAACTGCCCATTCTAATTAGCACCTCTTTATCATTTTATTATCTTATTTTGTGTGTAAACACTAAATAATTCATTGTAGAACATAAAATAACAAAAGTGTGTTAGAAATTGCACAAATTATTTAGAATAATACTCTAACATATTTCATATTTATGTATGTGAACTAACATAAAATGTGTTTAACAACAAATTAATATGATAACTTGGGTCTCTTCCGTCTCAAAATAAATATTCTGACATTTATATTTCATTTATAATCATATAGTCGGTGTAATAATCTATCCCGTTTCAGTCCATGAGCGTCGTCAAAAGCAACTACGCAAAATATATGAATAATCCTGTGATGCCTTGAAATGTAAAATATACCAGATATATAATATCCAGGCTAATGACGAGCAATAAACAACAACAAATTATTGCCGATTTTCTATTGCGATTATGGCAAGTTATTAGGTCCTTATCCAGTAGTGAACTATCCAAAAGCTATCATGTAATAAAAATATCCACCAACTCGTATATAATAAATTTTAAAACTTATTTTAAGTTGAATAGCAGTTGTACGATAACTACATAAATAACTTACATATCTGATAATACTACTATTGTACCTGCTTTAGATCTGAATGTACACGATAACAAATATATATATAAATATATTAATGTTAAGGCGAGGACACTTCCCATTGGTGTTTCTGTAATATTATATTAACCTTAAAAAATTGTAACAAGAAACGCACCAAAAGCAAGGTCTAGACATATGCACCAATTCTATAACCATGATATGAATATAAATGTTACACTATTATGAATATACATATTTCATACCTATGACATTGTAATATGACAAAAATCTACTAACATATTAAACACACAACCTATTAATGGCATAGCAACTTTAAATTTTACCAATATTTTTTTGTAACAAACACATATTTCTTTTTAAATATTTTACACACCAAAAAATTTATTCTTTATTTATCTCTTTTTCACAAAATTTAACAAGGCCATAATGATTTGGTAATTAATGTCATTTAATGAAGCTGTTTTGCTTAGTAGCCATGAGCTTTAATTTGGTAGTTAACTTAAGGTACATTCAATGAATTTAACATTAACCTAATATCATTGCTATTTCAACATAAAATATGATTGATAGATTGAAGAAATTGAAAATTTACAATAAAATTTAAATAATACTAAATTATATATTTACATAATGCACTAATAGCTTAACACTACAATTAAATTATTCTCAATAACGACTCATTTCGTTTCTATGGTGATTTGGCATTATTAAATAATATTTCTTACAGAAAATAAAAAAAATTAAAGACATCACTTAAACCTATTAAAAAGCTATACATATTATTATACCAGTTACGAAATTTGGTACAATAAAACCAGTTTGATCCTGATGTGACTAGCAGAACCTTAGTTATGTTAAAATATTCATACCCTATATAACACAGTTTTTGGTTCATTAAGCGGTGCTTTTGCACAATGACTGAAATATTCTAGTCACTAGTAAGCGGATGTCATACATCAACTTCAATGTCACTGGTGACATCTTGAGTGCCTCCAGATTGTGGTGATGCTGTGTCTGGATCATTTGGATCATGGGGGGAACAAGGGTATTCTTGTGGTGAGCTCATATCATCATCAGGTGATGGAGGGAGATCTTCATCCATCATTATTGTGGCTGGTAAAGAAGGTGATACATCTTGCAAGTGAGTTGTATAAACTGGAACAGAAAATGTGATATTTAAATTTAATAATATTAATGAGTTTCTTTGTGTAAACTAACATAGTTTAATACTTAAAACTAAGATATTAAGAGAGGGATTTCTACTATTCTCGTCTGTAAAGGAAATCATTGAAAGAAACTTACAAGTGAGAGAATTAAATAACATATGTATTACTTCGACCCTTCAAAGAGAAGGTATATGCTACAACAATCGAACAAATTGTCTCTTACAGCAGTAACACATACAGTTATTTATTTAGCTACTAAATTATTAAAATTACAAACTTAATTCTTAAAATTTTTCTTTGTAATTCTTCTGCTTATAATCAATGTAAAATTAGAAAATAACTTAAAATTTTACTTTAAATTTAAATTTGTATTCTACACATTGGTTTTTAGTTTATATATTGTGAACTGAAATGTACCTTTGACATTAGGATTCTTAACATCTGCATTAAAGTTGAGGGACTCCTCCATTGCCTCCATCGTTAATGTGTCAGTATCTAGACTGTCCACTGAGCCAGAACAAGATGGTGAGCTATCTGGGTTGTTATTTACCTGTACTGTATCTAGTTGAGGTATATGTGGTCTCACCTGAAATTATACAATAAAAAAAAATTAAATACCACATTAACATTTAGACTTACTACAATCTATAGGTATGTAATATCAAGTTTTTTATAGTACAGGTTATTATTTGATTCTTGTCTGATGCACATATAAGTACAGTAAAATATATTGGATTTTCTCTTTTTGTACAACGTTAAAAATAAAATTATATAATATATTAATATAATAATGCAAATAAAAATATTGCTTTCTTGTACTATCTTAAGCTATAGATTGATTTATCTTGTGTTTAATAATTCTTGATGGACCCTGTTTATTTGACATGATAATTTATTTTGTTATTTAGTGTTCTGTCAAATTGTATTTTCTTTGACATAGTATGCGTAATATGTGATATGTTGCCAATTTGTTTTTACATACTAAATCTAAAATAAATTTATATTATTTAATAAATTTAAAAAGTATAGTCACAAGTTATTTAGTCTTAAACTTAGAGCTTTTAAAGTGAGACCCAAATGATACTGTATGTAAGATGCATCTTTTTACATAAGTAATAAAAATATAAAAATCTTTGGTGCATTGAACCCATGATTATTTTACAAGACCAACCAAATACACTGGTGACTAAAAAGTAATCCACTTTTTTTATACATAATTTATTGCTTACCTTCATACCATCTGGCCTATGTGGATTTCGACATCCTTTGCATTTACATTCTGTACAGGGTTTACTCTCAACATAACAAGGACATCTCTGTCCGCAACATGTTAACTTGCCCGGCGTTGCAGTGGCATTGCCACAACGGCAGCCTTTTCTTTTACTGCTTGCAGAACTACGGGACCTGTTTGAGGGTTTCTTAAACCCCAACTGATTTGACTGAAATTAATAATCACAAGCGGTGTTTACATAGACTTATGTAATTAAAACATACTTCACCAAGAACTTTTTATAGAAATAATCCAATATTTAAAGAATATTTACTTTACTTTCCCTAGGTGGAGGTTCACTTTGGGGTGGTGATTCTGTTTCTTCTATTGCTTTTCTTTTTATAGTTATCTTATTTCCTGATCCAGCATGCATTACAGAATAAAGAGGTGAACCATTTGTAATTGCTCTTGAGTTAGGTGAATCTTTGCTAGATGTTTTTACTTCTGTACTGTTTGATGTAGAAGCTGCTTGTGTTTGGGTAGATGCAGAATTTGTGTAAACACAAGGTAATATACTATATGCTGATTTAGATAGACCTGCATTACTTTTGTAATCATCAGAAAAACCTGCTCCTTCTTGTATTAAATCAATTAGCCCAGAACTTGCTACTGTTCCACCATTAACACCAGCAGCAATTTCATCTTCTTCAAGTAATGTTTTGTATACATCTGTCCCCATGAAATATTCACACAATTTCTTATAACACTGCAGAAGAATGCGTAATTGTAAATTCTCAGCATAGTTTTCGTAATCCTTACACCAACTACATGAAGGTTTTAACTTCTTTCTACCACCTTTACATTTTTTGCAGACGTGGTGTTGGCAACCAGAACTCGTGGGAGTGTGGGGTTCTTTAAGAAGGTTTCCGCAAACTGTGCAAGACAATGACTGACGTAAATAAGGGACTAAACGAAATAAATCTGTCCACGAACTTTTGTCAGAAGCGTCTGCTAATATTATTAGGCGGCAAGTAGATACATATAAGCTTGTGGCGTTCATCTTCATTTAAAAAGCAGAGTTTCAAGCATAGGTAAAACGTAAATTGTTTACATTAAAATATCATCACATAGGCAAAAAGCCGCAAACGCTTCATCAAAACTGTCAAATAAACAAAATTGTCAATGTCATTGTCACTTGGACATAATTCTTTGAATTTATAGCGTTCAGTGTATTTCCAATTCTTCCCATGTGTTTTAAATTAAAGTACAACGAATATTTAATTCTACCTTTTGATTTAAATAAAATGGAATTTATGTTAACTTTTATTAAAATTAATAGTAACAAAATATAATAAGGAACAATTTTATAATTTAATAAAACCAATGGTTACCAATATGCTGCCCAACATAATAAATTTATGCAAAATAGTAAATAAATAAAGTTACATTTTAAGTAAATTTAAAATCTAAGTGGTTTTAATTTCGTTACATGATTTCGATATCAAAGTCAATGGCTTGATTTTGGTCGTAGATTCGAATCTACCATTCGAATATTGTAGTGAACCATCTCCTCCAATGTAAATTACTACTGAGTATTCCAATCTTCAAAGATTTTAACTAACGTTTAATGACCCAACTCTATTAACAAAAAATAATCTAACTAAGAAGTCTTAGAATTACTTAGAATTAGCCAAGGTCATATGCCGGTATCGCAAAATTGAAATATAAAATAATCACATACAAACATATATTGCTGAATGTAAGCAGTGTGCTAAAATATATATAAGTTGTGGTAGAGTCATGTTTCAGTTAGTTTCTATCTGGAATATGAATGTCTGGTCTTGACCAGAGAAGAACCTCGCCCTCACAGAATACCGCTTCTATGGTAACTTTCCTCGAAATTTGGGTACGTGTGACGAGGCATTCTAGGACCCTGAGTTTAAACAAGCAACTAATTATATATATATGAGGTCCGACAGGTATTCTTGAAAAGATCCATAAATTTAAGAGTAGATTAAATTTAAATCTAATTGTCGAAACGAGAAGCTTTACTCCCCTTGAAGACTAACATGGAATCGTTGTCTAATGTTTTGCTTTGCAAATTATCCCAAGTTTCGCTCATCTATGTGAAACAGCAGATATAGTGTTTACAGCAGATATTGTTTCTAAGTAATGTTTGTGTTTAATACTAAGGGATAAATGTACCGGTGACGTTTAACGACTAACTAGTCAGGGTATCTAGATTCTGTTGATATTGATGCTGTTAGCCTATGCGGCTCTTACAGCTTCATCGGACACAGGGCTCACGGAACTGAGAGGTCCGTGAGCTGATTAATAGTAAGGTTAGATTAGGTAAATATAGATAATCTCATAAAGAGCATGACAACCCATAATTAGCGCTGCGCAGGTGCAAAATGGTGATTAGAAATAACAACATGTTTTTGGGCCGTATTCTGTGAAAACATAATATTTGTTTACATTATTTAGAAACCATAATATACACCTTTAATAATTCAAAATGATTTTTTATAAAAGACATTCAAACTCGTGCATTACACTTGTGTTGATTTTTTGCTTACGAGTGTATTTTCACTTATTACGTTATAGTATAATACTATAACGTAATAAGTAATTTTACTTAAAATATTAAATACAAATGTATAAATATTATATATCATTCACACACGACGCCAATATTATAAATAATAATAGAAAAATAAATAAATAAATGCTCATGCTATGGAAGGATATTTTGTTGCAATATCGCCATCAAACTTTCACAATGTAATGGTTGGGTTATTTGACAATTAATGACCGACTGAATTTTGATTCCAGAATGACTCAGTAGCTCTTAAACTTTTACATTAATGTAAATTCCAACCGCTGATCAAATGCTGAGAAACCAATTACGTATATTACTAAACCACGAAAAGTTTAATCATTCATTTCAATAAACACTGCCAGTTATTATAACAAAATTCGAATTGACTTCGACTTCAGCCAAACCAGTTAGTTGACTATGTATAATAGTCTATTAATAAAAAATCAACTGTTAACTAATTATAATATAATAATATTTTTTTGCGTAAGGTGTAGCAATATTGTGCTTCACAGCTTAAATAGCCTACAATTCCTCCTTCTCCTTCTGCTCCTTCTTCTCTTCCTTCTACTTCTGCTCCTTTGCCTTCTCTTCCTCCTCCACCACCGTCTTCTCCTTCTGCTTCTCCTTCTCCTCCTTACTGTTCTTATTGTTCTTCGGTGGTGATGAAAAGGTGAATGAATAAAATCGGAATCCTTACTTATGGTGACCGCATTAAATCAGTCATAGAATTATATAGATTTATCATTATTGTCTCACTCCGAAATTACTTTTGTACTTTAATATATAAATGATTTTGTAGTTAATTAAACGTAGTTGTTGATTGTTTTATCAATAATTGTATATTTGCTTACTCTGCCTACTATTCTTAAATTTAATTTTGTTGTCCTTTGTTTATTTTAGGTTACAAAGGGAACTTTGTTTCTGTTAGTTTATTTTTATTTGTTGACTAACTGTAGTTTTATGGATTTTATGGATGAGGCTTACTAAACCTTATTGATAGTACTCTCGGTAAAGGTGTAGGTCATAATGAGCAAATGTTTAACTTGCCCATTGAAACTCTCTCTCTATATATATTTCTAATTCGGAAATACCGCTGGCCACAGCTGATTCCACAGAGTAGTTGTCTGTGGCAGGAAATTTCGCGTGAAGCGCACAGTGGTGGATCAAGCTGAGGACGAAATTTTCAATTCCGTCGTGATGCTCGTGAACTCAGTGGCTGGAATTAGTATTCCTCAGAAGAGATGTTGCATCTCAAGGCCAGTGAATCAAGCCGATCGGAAAGTACCAGGTCATCAACGATTCGAGCAGCTCTCCGTTAACTGCGGTCAGACGGAAGAAGCTGGTATTGTGTTGGGGTGCCTCGGCCCAGAGATGAGAACGGTATTTCATGTGATGCTGAACTTGCGCTTTGTAAAGTTGCAAACAGTGGGCTGACATGAAATACTGTCTCGCTCTGTTAAGCACGTCCAATTTTTTAGAGGTTAATTTGGCCTTACCCTGCAAGTGACCGCGGAACTTAACGTCGCTCGGTATGTCAATGCAAAAGATTCCGATACTAGCTGAGGTAGCTAGGGGAGTGTTTTCAAAATAAGAATATGCGACAAAGGGAACATTTTTAGAGGTTTACGGGAGCCACCAAACTAAGGCTGAGACCTGATCCCGATTGGGACTATTCAGGATGGAATGAAGAGTTTCATTTCCTGAAGTACCACATCAGAGACAGAATCGGAAACAGCGTTTGGATCATCCAGTGAGAAGCAAATCCGCCCCCATAGGTAGGATGCAAAAAAGACCGCATTCCATCCCAATCCGCTGACCTGTAGTGCCACACACAGCGATAACCTGCAAATTGCAACGAGCACGTGAGAGGCACCACACTCCCGATCAAACAATGGTCCGATGAGTCTAGAGGGGCATCGACAGAGACTAGATAGTTGTCAGGATGATAGGTTAGTAGGAGTACCAACAGGGATGGTGTATGATCCTCCACGTCTGGAATCCGCTTAAGCGAAGTGATCAGTTGTGTCAGATCATATGCCAAAGCAAAGTCATGAACAGATCTCCCCGCATGATATGTTGTACGCGATCCAAGCCATTTGGCGTGGTGAGCGTTATAGTCGCCGAGTATCACGATCTCTGCAGATAGGATCTATTGTTGCACGGATTCTGTAGCCATTTGGACGTGGTTGATTGGTCTGCAGTAGCCTTTTTGCTCCATTTGCTGGTAGGATGGCTGTAGAGCGGAATTTTGCCCAGTGAGGGGTTCTTCAAAACCGAAAGTCTTGGTACCCTCCTGGGGTAAATTTTCCGAAATTACCGCTAACATGTTGTCATAGGGAGGGGAGATGAGATAGAGCTCCGGCTAACTCACTCACCGGACGAAACGTAGAAGTGTATACCCATCTACTTTACGCCGGCGTACTGTGAGGCGGTGGTACTTCCCCGGCTCTCCCAGCTCATTCGTGCAACAACAAAAGCTGATACTTTGTACGTTTAGATATTAGGTTCTACACTTATTGCCAGCTCTTTAACTGGTCTACGAGAACGGTGGTTATGTACCTCGACTTACATGAGCCAGGCCAAGTTATACTGATATATCCGGACCATGCGTTATGCAACATTTCATTTACATTCGCCCACAATTATGTGACAGAAGGGCTTCTTTATCAAGCATGAATGTAGGTATAATCAGGTGAAATGTATGCTCGTTTTTCGCTACTATGATATTAAATATTAACTAACACAAATTACATATTACAATGATATAATTAGAATTTCTACAATGTAGTAAGTAAAGTCTTATAAACTTCAATTTAAAGGTAAAGTAAGATGACTGCCTTAATATTGATCACAGACTTCTACTCTGGAGAGCGTATTCGTGTACAGACCATCATGCACCTTCTAATAAAAAAAAGTACTGACCATTCGTCGTCGGAGAAGTAAATGGAGGGAAGCAATTTAGTTCTTAAGCTGAATTTCCTAAACTTTGTTTATTATTTCTCTATATTTTTCATTTGGTTGTGATACGTCTATATAAAACTCGAGACCGTAGCCATTATCATTAGTACTAAGTGGGTGCAATTACCCATTTATGATGATGACCCTATCTCCATTATTAACAAGCCTTATTGGCTCGTCAAAACAAAGAAGCGCATTACTTATCGAACATTGAATTCGTTAACGTCTCAAGTGCAAACATAATCAAACGACCAATCGGAGCATTTAGATATCGCGCCTATCTACTAAAATAATAGGAATTTGTCCAAAGCCCTTGTTTCGGATTGTTATTGTCTTATTGAGTTGATAGAAGCGCAACGTTTATAATAGAAGGACGACTGATAAAAGATTAACGCGGTCACAGTATCATTTGATCCTCCGTAGAGTAAGGAACATCTCGGCGATAGAGTGAGGAATACAACAGGGTACAGCGGTTAACTAATTGAATCAATTCAACGAGTGCCCTCCGCCGCTGATTGCAGCTCCCTGGTAGCAAGTCGATGTTACTGCCCCTAATGAACATCCATTCCGGAGTGCTATTTTGTGTCTGAGTGATAATAATGTGTATCTTAATGTGAATATGTGATATAAGTTCTACAAGAAACAAAACAAAATGATAAGGTAATATAAAATTCTTTTGTCTTTTCTCTCCGATATAAAATTTTCTACTCTGTAACACGTATTTCTTATAAATCTTACATGTTAGTTTTTTAAGACATACAAAATCTCTGTATCGTTTTTGTATAAATTCTACATTAATGCTTCAGCAAAATACACTTTTAAATATTTGGAGACAACTTTAAAGAAAATCTTTTTAATAGTATATCTATTTCTCCTCATCACTACTGACACTGCAAAAACCGCTTTCAATTCTTCTAAAGTGTTTTAACATAATGTAATCATATAAATCAAATGTCATCAGCACATTGTTAATAAATGTTAACATTATTAAGAAAACAAGACGCGTCGTATTCTAAATTGACATAGTAATCGGTAATGTATTTAATAATATTTTGAACCCATTTAAAAACGATTGTGGAAAATATAAATGAGATTTGCTTTCTAAACTTAACATAATATATAATTATAAAAAAGGATAATTAACTGCGTACTTTAACGACTAAACTAATTGCGATTTTTCACATCACACATAAAGATTTGCATCGTCTTACACGCACATTAATATGGCACCCTCCAGATTCTGTACCCTTTATACACTATAATGTTTTCCTATTGATATACTATTTAATTGCATTATGAGTAATTTTACGTAAAAATATCACAAGTAGATAAAGTTTTTTACAATAATGCGATAGCTACCTCATAGAATTGGGTACGAAGAAAAATGTATGATTCAATTTAATCTAATTGATATTTTCTAATACTCTGAGAGATATTATATCGCGAAGTTAACAAAAAAACAGAACTTCGTTGTTTAATCAACTAGAATTTTTTAGAAGTAAAAAGTAAAGTAATAAACAAACAGTTAATTTGACAATAATAAAGTGAATGATAGGGCATAAAACCAATAGGCTTAGTTTATATATCATTTATATAGCAACGCAAGAAAGTATGTAAATGCCTTACATTGTTATCGATATTATATTTAAGGAAACTGTATATATTCTAATGAATAAGATGTTTATTAGAATAAAAGTTTAACTTTATACCATCCTCTTACGTATAAATTTTTCTTCTGATTAACATTGCGAGGGGCGTGGGCGAATCATATAAATAAATCTAAATCAGACAATTGGGGCCGCCACGCACGTTGCGCAGGAGTGTCCCTCACAATATCTACAGCTTCCGTTCCATGGGTCAATGAAGCTGTGATGAACCACTACCTAAATATTGCTTAAGAATTCAGGAACTGAACAGATCACTGCGAAGAAGGCAGACAATTCATCCATTATCCGGCATCTTGTACATATTAACAAATGAATGTTGTCCATTCCGCGAACTTAATTCACAACTCGATGTCCACGCGGAGTCTTAAATTAAAAGAAATGAATTTGACCTTTCGTCAATTAAGAAGGCTACAGTAAGACCTATAATAATTGCGATGAAGAATGGATTGACATACACTTGAAATATTAAAAAACGAGATGAAATAATATTTTATACATATAGTAGATATTACAAATTTTACAAAGCAATTTAGCAAATAGTTTATAGTTATATAACTTATTACTTTATTAAAAGTAATAATATATTGCCATTTTTTATAAATCATCTTTTTATGGAATAATTATTACAGATAGTAAATTAAAAGAATAAATAAAGTTTTTATTCATTTTTACAAAGATTATCGGATACAGACAACACTTTTAAGCAATAAAAATAAAACAAGATATATATTAAATAGTTTTTTTTTAATTTTACAAACCTGCGATAATATTTAACTGTATTGTCAATTTATCTAAATGCAGTATTAACCTTGATCGTTTTATCAAAATGGTCGCTGTTTAAGATATACAGTTTATATCTGACTTACATTTGGGTCATGGTTAATCATAGAGTATAAGCCATTAGATAGAAATCAGAGTAAGTGCGAATTAATAATCGTAAAGGTGCTTTAATCAAACGGTAAAAATAAGAAAAGTTTGACATCATATTACAGACGACGTTCTAATTCCTGAAAGAAGAAAAACGACAAAGATTTTTAAAAAAGTAAATGTGATAAACAAGGATACAGTGTCACTTCAGTACTAGTAGGTTAGCAGTTCCATCCAATAGATTTTTCATATAGAATAAGTATCAACCGTTGTTCCAAAGAGTTAATTCCTAAATGGAGTAGACTTGAACGCTTAAATGTTTCCGAGATATGTTTCATCATTAAATTTTGTATTTTTTGTGCCACATTGAACTTTCGAATTCGAATTTATTTATATTCATTCATTATTATTTGATTATATTTTTTGGAGATATATAAAAAAATTCGAAACATGTGATGTCTACAATCCACAGAAGGCTATGCTCACATTTACCAATAAACACCATCAAATAATGTAGGTAGACGAATGACAACCATCTTTCACAACCAATTTCTTCACCGTTATTTCTCGGTTGCGCCGTCGTTGGGGACGATTTATTTTATTTTATAGATCTTTCAAAGTAAAATATATATTAAATGATTTTTATATCCTACTTATATTATAAAATTGAAAGTTGAGTGTGAGAGGGAGGAATTAATTTGGGGCACACCTTGCTTCCCGCATTGTTTCAAAACTTACACGTAATGGAAGAAAATAATAATCATACAATGTTATGTCACACACACACATATATCGGTTACAGAATTATATTAACTTGTATGTGCATCAAATAAGAACAATGTAAAGCGATATGCGGGGTGAAGTTTCTCATAATATTTTTTATTACTTACGCAGATATTTAAATTGTAATCAATAAAAGTGATAATCTCTAAAGCAGGGATTGAATAAGTTTTAGGTTTATATCGAATTTATTTAGCAAAATTATAAGTCATAATCATTAGTACTAGCGACTAACGTAATAACGAGAGTTCCGTAAGTTTATTTTTCAATCAGATTTATGTGTTTACTTGTTAAAATTCATTTTAATTGCATTGACATTTAGTTTTTGTATTTTTTTTTAAACGTTAGACCTTCACTAAATTAAAACCTTTTATATTTTTGAACGTGATGTTAAGTATACCCTATATAGTGTACACATATATACCAATATGTGCAAAAATAAACGACTGTAAGTAACGAACATGGCTCTCAGTGACGATACGCGCGCCTATTTGCGCAGGAGTGGACAAGCGCTTGTCATATCAGAATGCATCTCATAACACAGCACCACAACGTTATTGTATTACTTTAAACCTACTAATTTGCTAATAATTTAGCCTCAATTATCTTCATTATCTATGGTGACAATACGTTAGGAATAACATGCTTCACAATGTCACTGTGTGACGCGGTTAAATTATAGGTGCGGCAAATGATAGGGTTTTCAGGAAATATTTTCGCAGTTATTCGTCATCCGCGTTAAATTATAATTTCCTCTAAATGATGACTCAAATGACTAGGTTTTTCTTTGTTACATTTACATTTTGTTTACATTTGGTCTACGTTGAAATGATGCAATTTTGAGATTCTTTTGTCTGTAACCTAAATTGAAAATTTATAATAATGTCTTATTACTACTTACATATTTAATGGGTTATAGTGCGAAACATGGGGTAGCTGATATTGTGCATTGCATTAAGATTAATTTCAAAGATCTTTAATTAATATAATTCTTTATTTTACTTAACTAGAATACTAATTATAGAACGCATTTGATGAGCTTATCGCGGTTATAAAAGATTTACATAAAATACAGTTATACCGTTTATTCATAATACAACGAAAATAACAAATATAAATTTGTACCCAAAAATAACAATTTGTTAATATACGCCACAATTATTGGGTCCACTGAGGATGTACAAGCTGGGAAGCGCACGTGTATTGTATAAGTATTTATTGAAAAATTATTACTAACAATAGTTATTGGCATAATTCGTAAGTTTTCCAATAAAAAGTCATAAAATAAAAATAAAAATGAATAAAACTTATTTTAATAAAGAAAATGGCTGGGTGTTGTCTATTTTAATTGGTATGGCACCTGTGATAATTAAAATTGAAATATACAGCCGGAACTATAACAATATGATATCAAACACTTCGGTGACCCGTACCATCAGAACTGACTTACGTGACAACGTGATAAAATCCATAAAGTTAATAGAGGATACAAAAACTAAAAATATGGTATTACTCTGCGGAGATGAATAAAGTACTTGCAGGTAAACATTCGAAATGCCAATAAGATTTACATTCCTCCATCTTTCTAATTAAATATGTTAAATTTATGACACACCATATTCAGGAAACTCACTCTAAATTTGTTTCGTAAATAGACATATCCCATATATCCTATAAATAGGGTTAAAAATTTTTATAGTGCGATATACAAAATTATTCCATTAAAGTTATATAAAACAAATATTACACTAAAAATTAATACGGTATAATACTATTTTATTCGTATGTCATAATCTTATAGGGAATTATTATTACCCCTTTTTCGCTACGTTTTAGTTTTATAACAAACCAGTAGCCCGGTCCAGCTTGAATGAAGAAAATCGTTATAGTAAAAACCGTTCAATGGTTTTTCAGATAAGGGCAGCCATACAGACAGACATATATGTATTACTACTAGTACTACATTTATGTATGTATTGATCACAGCAACGTTTATTTATTATTATAAAAAATATTTATTAATAGATATATCATTTTATAAATGCCCAATTGTAAAACATTTAAAATATTGTACACAACCTAATATGCGTAAGAACGTAAATATCAATTTATCATTTTTTATCGCACCACAACTCAGTAAGTACATTTTTGGTAATATGTAGATAGAGAAAAATTGAATTATGTCCTTGACGTGATACTTAGTCAAGAAATTCCACCATGCGGTATCTTGATTTTGATATTTTACGCAATCTACAATATACAATTGTTTCCCAAGTAAAAATTGCCTAATAAAAATTGACTTATATACGAATGTGATTAATCTATTTTGATTTCATCTCTTTACCGGAAAGAAACCATTCCACCGAACACATATAGAATGGTCAAATTTGCAACGAGTCCTGAAGGCACATTCTTTTAGTTATTGTTTTGTGATTTTGTAAAGATTGGCGTGATTAATAAATAATACAATACTGAACACTCCAAGTTTAAACGTTATATTGGAAAAAAATACTTTTTATGACCCATCTAATCTTAATAGCCTATTGATTTATATTAAGCATTTAAATGCCTAACTCCTAACAGGAAAGAATTCATTAAAACCTGAGCATTGTTTGTTATTATATTATTATTACATATAATTAGTTTTTTATACCTTTTACTATTTAAATTTATTTATCTAAGGAACGACTCTTATATTAAGAGTAAAAGGTAAAAACGAATGAAAGTTTAAGAAATTAAAATTTGAGGGTCAGTTGTCGTGTCGTTTGTCTTTGATTGATAGATGTAAAATTTTAACTCTCTTAGCTGACTTTTAAATGATACTTTAAGCAGCGACACGGTATATTGTTTTAAAATGATTATGTCATGAACTTTTTACAAAACCCCTTTGTTTTCGAAAAAAGTTTTAGTGCATGATAGAGGTGGAATACCAGCGTAAAAGAGAAACTTAAGACTAGTACTTGGAGAACTTTAGAGAAAAAGTACTTATCTGCCTCTAGGGCCTCCAAAATTATCGAGAGGTAAAGTTGGTCCATATTGGCAGGCTTGGAGAGAGACTAGTTTACTTCCCTTCAGGAACCCGTGCATTTTGGTCTATCGCCAAACCTGTTCAAGAGAATTTCTATCAGCCATGTCTTTCATCTTTGCATAAAAGAGAAGACACACTGGCTCATGACGCAAAGGAGAAAAACGATTTCGTTTTTCACCTTTTCCGCCCGACTATTGACGAGATTTGCATACTAGATGTCCAATTTATACAGACGTCAGTGCCCACAGGACTTCTCTCCCTGGACATCCACAAGTCGAGTGGGCCTGGAACCCAACCCAACCCAATCGTGTTGAGAACGTTTGCCCTAAGCTTCTAGTCTACTTGACTTATCGAGCGCAGGCAGTCGATACCAAGGGAGAGGCCTCAGTGTTAAGTCTGGACGTAGCGAAAGCCTTCGATCGGATGTGGGAGAAATTGCTTCTTTCGAAGCTAGGCAGAATGTGTAGCACATGGCTTCCCGAAAAATTATACAAGTAGGTCATTTATTTTCTCTGGAACCTTAGCAGCAACTTAGTGTCTCGGACTCTTTCAGACGAGAGTGATTGTTCACAATGG
The DNA here is from genome assembly GCA_029286865.1 of Teinopalpus imperialis. Lineage (NCBI taxonomy): Eukaryota > Metazoa > Arthropoda > Insecta > Lepidoptera > Papilionidae > Teinopalpus > Teinopalpus imperialis. Next base: position 5,979,853 of record JAGSMU010000020.1, on the reverse strand, counting down.
GATTTTAAGTGGCGGCACTCACGATCAGCGGATTTAAGTGAGTAAGGCAGAGCCAAAATAGCGGTGGGAACCTAATTTAAATTAATTTCAAGTACTGAGCTATGGGCGGAAGCTCAAAATCTAAATGGAGATTTTCATTAGCAAGAACCACGGTGGCCTTGCACATGAAGCGATTCTGGATTGGAGACGAGGAAAGCCTTGCTTCTTTTGCGTATGGCGTATTATGGATCGAATACATGCTTTCCAGTTTCATTAGGTAGATACACTTTGCTGTTTTTACTTATTAACGGGTGAAAAGACCGAGAACAAAGGCTGCCCTATTTCATACGCGATTGATGTTTTACGGCGTTTTAAGCCGAGAGAAGTACGTGGCTGCACTCTCAGTGGGGTTAACTACGATTCTCCATTTCCGAAACTAGTTACCTAACTTATTGGCTGCGGATTTGAGGCGTTTACATATAATGTCTAGTTTAGATCCAGACACAGAGAGGCCGGTGTCATCAGCTAAAAGAGGTAGCTTTACGTCGCGAGTGCGCGGTATATCGTTGGTGTAGAGTATATAGAGGACTCGACCTTGAACTTAGCCTTATGGAACTCCGACTTGAATGGGGTGAACATCGGAATGTATTCCCTCCACGAGATATTGAAAAATCATACATCACCACTAAAATTCATAGTATCAGCCTCATCATCTCGATGGTTGGCAATCCACCAATGTTGGCTTTACGCGTAAATTTCTGACACGCACAACTACTCTATGGAATCAGCTATCGCCAGCCGATACCCGAACCGATGCGATTTAAGGACCTTCGAGAAACGAGCCTAAACCTTTCTTAAAAATTAGCAGCGCATCTGTGACTCCTCATGCGGATGGTCATGGCCGGCGGTAATCACTAGTTCATTTGCCATTCTACAAAAAAAATACTTTCCATTATCTAGTCGACACGTAGCTAGGCTAGTGATCCTATGATGGAAGATGTCACCGACGTCGAAAACAATCAGAAGAATGTCATGACTTTTTAAGGAAAATGATACCGAAATAATGGTATTCGACAGCACTTTCGATAAATATTTTATAATTGTTGGTCTTATGTCTATAAGATAAATGTGCATTACATGGAAGCCCAAAGGTCTTGCGATAACCTCAGTAAACACATATTATATATACATATAGATACGAAGCTTAATGGAATGTCTGCTGTAAATGAGCTTATGACCTAACGAAGAGATAAATGAATAGAAAAACTTGAAAACATTATAAGACAATAAAGAAGAATTATTGATAACTTTCTTTACATTGAAAGTTTCATCTTTACTTTGTTAGATTATTTTAAGATAAACAAAATAACGTGATTTTACTACAGTTAAAATAATAGTTTCATACCTTTCACCTTATCATAATTCATAACAATTGCATCCCAGCGGATTGAGAACAAACAAAATTAGTAATGGATAATCGGTCGCTCCGCTATGTAAGAAATAATTTTAATTATGACTATAAGAACAATAACGGTGGTTGAGTCCCTCTGCAGTTTGTTTCTATCTGCAGAATGAATTGATCGGCTCGACCGGGGAAGGATCACGCCATAACAGAATAGCAGCATAACACTGCTCTGTTTCGTTTGGTTAGTGGTTCCGGAGACTCTTATTGCTAGTGACGATATATTCGATCTTAGTCGTCAGGGTTGACAACGCATCTGCATTATGATTCTATCGAGGGCGTCATGGGCCGCAGGAGTCGGTTACCATCACGTGGACTGTGTGCTTGCTTGTCACCCTAAATCCTGCAATAAAAAATATTTAAGAGAAATAAAGAATTTCAAGAAGTATTTTTGGTAATATGTACATTTTAATTTAAGTAGTGTTTTTTAATGTACCCTGCCGGCCAAAAGTTTGAGACCGCCCATAAACAACATAATTATCCATCAATTGCATTGTATGCATTGCATTGTATTTTCCTACTTTAGTTAAGGTGATCTTACACTTGGCCTGCAGTGTATATAAAGCACTCCACAATTATCATCTAGAACTGAAGTCTTAATAATTCAGTAGCCTATTTTAAATTCGAATTCGTTCTATTGCTTTATCGTTTATTTCGTGCCAAGTTCTTTAATTATTTGCTGCACATAAACTGAGATTTATATAAAATAAGACTCACGGTTCACGTATATCTTCATGATCATCATCCCTGAGGATAGACAGGCTTATTGGTTGTATATATATACCTGGGGTTTGATAAGATGATTTTCATTGCTGTACTCGCCCTCTGGTAATTGTAAAATTTTAGGCGAATGTTTGAATGTGTGGATGTGTATTTAATGTGTTAATTATTACTGTGCGTTTTCTACAGTAGTTAGTTTAATCCCTAATAATAATTGGGCATTAGAGAGACTTATGTTATCATTAGAAATATTAATCGTATAATCGTTCATTCGATTGGATTTAAAATGTAAAACAAAATCATAGTTTATTAACAACATTATCTGTACAAATATGTCTTTATCTTTAGTACACAGATTTCGTCCATAACTTTTATTCAGATATTTGTGTGATTAATAATTGTGAATATTGTAAATAAAACATAGACAATATGTTTAATAAGGTGAGCAAGTTGTTTTTGAAAAAGCACAAGAACATTTGATAAATGTTCTGTTACTCAGAAGGATATATAATAAATATACAGTATGTATTGATCTACTGTATTTAAAGTCTCCAATCTTATTTTAAATGCAATACAATAGAATAATATAACAGCATAAAGCAGCTGTGCTTCGACTGGTAAGTGTACGGATCCGAAAAGCTGTGATACTGGCAACGAATCATTCCATCAGGAGTGACAACGCATAACGATTCCTTGACGAAGATGTATACGGTTGTCATCAGTCACAGAAAACACACACCACCAGGTGGACTGTGTGTGCTGGTTCGTCATCTTTATTACACCGCAAATGAAAAGGAAACGGGACGAGTGAATATGTTTTGAATGCTTATGATACTATAATCCTATGATGTGGATGTCATTTGGTAATAACCAGAAGAAATCGCCGTGAGATAAATCATCATATTATACATCTAAACTCCAGCGCAATATTTATTTTTATATATATATATATATATATATATATATATATATATAGGCTTTTTATATAGACGCGGACTAAGCATCCTCTGCCTGTGGTGTATGCTTAAAACTTTTTTATCAAAAAAATCTCAAAAAGCAAACTATTTCAGATCATACAGTGGCTTGTTCGCCATCATTGCGCTGTTAACCAGTCATATTACATGCAAGGAGCTAACAGAGCTTGAAGTGCTCTCCTCACAGCCCACACGATGCACGTATGAACATGCGTACGACATGTATGGTGCACATTGTGGCGGCTTACGACTTAACAAAATACCCTCGCTGAGAGGTGGAATAGAGGTATGTATTTTTGTTTTTATCTATCTTGTTCTTTTTTATATTTAAAAATAGTTTGCGGTTTTGCTTTCTTTGTTCTATTTACAATAAGTTTAGAATATAAAAACGTATTGAAGCTTGAAACTTGATGTAGCACAAATTACTAAGTACTGGCGGCGGTTATCACTTGCCGTCGGGTGAGCTGCTTGCTCGTTTGCCACCTGTTTTTCTTGAAGGTCAGCGTACTGTGAAGGGGTAATAATGGGGGATATAATAATGGGTCATTCCATCCTGGTCCACAGTTACCACTTACGATCACTAAATTAACTGTTCGCTCATTTGTTTTCTCTTTCTCACTTTTTCTATAAAATTTGGGGCTAAAGAACAATCAGAACACATAACTTGTAAAGAGATAAATGAATACTTCGGTACATGATACCCACATCAATCATCATTCATCAATAAGATCATATAGCAATCCAGCGTGGTCAATTCTTATAACTAATGGATTAAAAGTCACTAGCAACAAGCATTTACTATCACTAATCCGACAAACACAGCATTGTTCTATTTTACGCTGGTAACATTGTAGATTTGCGAGATAACGAGAAATCGGAATATATTCCTGCTTTAAAATATTTTTGAAAAGTTTTAGTTTTTTTTAGGAGATTTTATAAGAATATTAGAATTGAAAGAAATATATAATTAATATATATAAATATAAAAATAATTATAATTTTTGAGATATTAATGACTTGATTTTTTGACAGAATACATTATTAATATCCTGGTATATAAATAAAAAGTATAAGTTGAAATTATTTTCGTCTATTTTATGTGCGTACTTTGCCTTTTATACCGGAGTGTAACACATGGCAACCACGATTGCGTCCCTTATCAAGATACTCGCAGTTATCTTATCTATCCTCATTATACTTCAACGTGTGTTTTAATTGGCGGTATTGTCACTGCATTATATATAGATAATGTCGGTTATAAGTAGAATCATTATGTTGGCAAACAAAGACTGTAAAACTTGTTTAATATATAAAGAAAAGTATTGAAGATGTGGTATGAATAATATTTATAAGGAAGTAGAAAGTAATGAAAACATAGTCTACATACTAAAAATAGCATAAATTATCTATTGTTAGCTGTATTTAGGCATTCAATATATTGATGTCCTCCTGGTCCTTCGACATCAATATGATGATAATGAGAAGTCATTACAACATTACATCAACTGCGCAGTATATATTATAGTGCCGTAAGTATTTGCGCAAAATCCTCCCTGAATCCCCCTCACCTAGTTCAATGTAATGCATGTGCGATAAGATAGGAAGAAGGTTCAATTGTAGTGTCAAAGACACGGGATATACATACAACACACTCTGATTCTAAAACCAATGCTAAGAAATATATTTAAAAAATATAATTTTAAGACATGTCGTGTAGCGGACTACTCTAACAACCTCTTCAGAGAGGCCTATGCCTTACAATGGGATTTATATACATAGGTTGTAACGTTACTTTTTTTTATATTAAGCACCAGACATGGTCTAACAAATTTGTTCTCTACCAACCCAGAATGAAATTTCATTATACTTTATTAAATATTTTATAGTATTTTGTTAAATAACTAATAATTATATTCCTAGAGGGATGGAAACCTTCGGAGTCAATTTTCGGCCATTATTATAGTAAAATTTATAATATTAATAAAAATCTTATTTAAATTTTTTTAATAATTTGAATATAAATCAGAACTTTTTTTATTTTCAGATTCTCGACTTCAGTGATAATAAGTTGCAAGAAATACACTATGACACCGTGTCGTCGTACTCAAGCATAAAATTCCTTTATTTGGCCGAAAATCAAATATACATGATTGACAAAGACGCCTTCTCATCTTTAACATATTTGCAAACATTGGACTTATCGAAGAACGTTATTTTAGAACTGCCAAATACTATTTTCCAGTTGCCGTCTTTACGAAAGTTATACTTAAATGGAAATCCTTTGCTGCACTTAAGTTTTAGAGATCTGACTATAACAAAACCTATTCGGGCGCCTTTGGAACTTTTAGACTTGTCAGATTGTAAAATTAACCAATTACCAGATTGGGGCATACTACCACAGCTGCTTCTTTACAACATATCTCATAACCCTCTAACAACACTCGATGCCCAACACTTCAGTGCGATGTGCAAGCTAGCAACGGTAGACTTAACCGAATCTATCGATAAGTTGAAGTTATGCGAATTAAAGGTGACCATCACATGGTTTCAAGAAAAAAACGTTTACTTCCATTTGAAGGATTATACTAGGTTAAATTCAAGAGGTTAGTTGTTATTTTTGTAGAAGTGAAACTTCCTTATGCGCCGCAATGAAAGTAAAATTGTTAAAAAGATTTGGTTAAAGTAATAATGTTTAATTAAATAATATGCTTGGTGAAAAACAACAAAAAAACTTTAATGTATCTGTATGTAAAGTATGTATGTATGTATATTTTATAGATACTTTTTTAAATTGAGGTTTTGAGCCCCTGATGATGGCAATGGTGGTAATCAGTATCGGCTAGTAGTGTTCAACATGAAATATTACATTTCAAAGACATCTCAAGTCCATAAACCCATACAGAGCCCACGTGCCAGATAATATATTTATATCTCAACTGCGGGTTGCAATTAGCATATTCAATGGTGACGTTAACTTTCGACAGTCTGGTCAGTTTTAAAATCGAAATAACAATTAATTTATTGAAAGAGTATTTTAATATTGGTTTCGGCTTTTGGGTTCTAGAGAAGAATTTTGTACCCAGTTTTTGAATTTAAATATATTGCTATTACTTTGTTAATTTACTGTAGAATTTATTCTCATTATTGTTTTGAACTTTTTCAGAATTCGAAAATTGTCTCCAAACAGAAATGACAGATACACTTAACGCTAGTTATCGTCAATGTGAATCAGTTTACACACAGGTATTTTCTTCAACTATTAATAAATAGATATTATTGAGGTAAAAATTTCTGTATATTTAAAAATAATATTAATTTTATATTATTTCCTTTTATGATGTTTCTATACATGGACCGTGCAGTCGAACCCCTTCGTGCTACAATATGAAGGGGTTAGACATCTACTGTGTTTCGTATGGTGAGTGAAATAAATTGAAAAACTCAATTACGGATAACGAGGAATTTCCTGTGGAGTGATATCGCATCTATATGTATCTTGATGTTCCATCGAACATGAAAGTGGGGAGGAATGTGAGCTGGGTGTAATTTACGTCATTATGATAACTTAAAAAATGAGGCATTGAATGTAAAACCGAACTTATCAATTCTTTAAAACAAATACGAAATGGAAAAGATAATGTTTAACTTAAAAAGGTACTTTTCCAATTGATCCTTTAAATAACTTAATTTCAATTCAGTTATAAATATTTATTTTGACATTTTTGAAGTACAAAAATAATAAAAAAAACATTTTTAATAATAAAAATATTACTTACATTCATTATACAACAGAATAGTTGATGATTATTAGTAATATATTATTATCTATATATATTTATTACAGCGTCGTTCTAATCAGAGTTGCCTATTGCAAATGTTTCTTTCCACCTTTTCTCCTTAAACTCCGTCTCGTCATTCTATAAGCAAAGCCAAAACGCGCTACCCAGGCTATGAGGTCATTTGCAACGCCGCGTTTGTTTCATTTCACTTTTTGTGTTTTAGGTTTCTATTACGAATTTACGCATTAAGAAGCTTCTCTTCGATATTAATTATGACTAAAACCAATTGGACGTTATAGGTTCAAAACGTAAAAACATTACGACGGACGTGGTTGTCAATTGGCGGCGGGCTGGCCGGATTCCTCGTCGGCTTCGTGCTTCTTCTGTACATCATGCATCGACACAACGTTACACAGACGAAACGTACGGTAAAGAACAAGACTACAGCGACAGCGACTGACAAGAACGCCACTGCAATACTTCTCAGCAACACCTCCTAATTTTTTTATTTCTCTTCTCAACTCGCCTTTGAGAGATAATATCTTTTTGATTATTTTGACTTTAATGTCTATAAAGGCATAACATACACCAATTACAACTATTAATAAATAGACGCACAATATATAATACACTCAAGTTATGACAAAAAGAAGGAAATAAAAATAACTTCTTAGATGTAAACTTTATTGTTGGTAGAACGATTTACGTAGAAAGTGGGAGATTCTTAATACTGTCCTAGTTATTTTTTATTTTTAAATTTAAAACATATAAAGTTATATTTTAAAAAGGTGCTGTTTAATGCGAAAGTATAAAAAACAAGACAAGCAATTTATCTTTAATTATCGATCGAATTAATGATCGAATCATGAAGATATAAATCATTGTGAAAACATAATTTGTTTTGGGTCCTGTCAAATGTCTTTTTGTTCTTAACACTGCATTTAAATCTTTATGTAGTCATTACGACATCCATAAGGCATGACTTTTGATAATCTGGCGAGTCAAGTCCCTTTAATTTTTTTGTTTTATATTTAATTACATAATACATGGCGATAATCTAAAGCCAACGGATATTGTTCTTCAATAAAAGCAAATTATTTTCCAAAGACAGTATCCAAAGATTTACAATCAAATCATTTTTAATTAATTTAAAAGAAATGATTATAGCCCCCTTTCAATAAATTCGTGTAGTACTGTGTGTTACATTTTGCTGATTTATTTTGACTTAATTAAAAAAAAACATTGTTATTTCCTAAAACCATTTTTCAACTGTGTTGCATTGACGATCGTCTCTGTTAAGGCATAATTTATCTTATAACTGCATGAAAATATATCAAGGTTCCTGATACTGTTAAATTATTTTTTCTCTATTCTGTTTTAAATTTTTTTTCTATGGTATGTTATGAAACGTGGGTTTGTAAGGAAATGTGTGCGCACTATGAAAGTAAATGTTAGCAATGTAAAGAAAGCGCAAAGAAAATAAAATTGTAATCAATGTTGTTTATCGACATATCTCCTAAATATACCATAACAAAACCAAAGAAAATACCGTCTAAAGTGTATACAATTTATAAAGTTTAAATTTAAGACAATTACTATAGAATTTTGAAAAATTATAATGTTAATATATGTTAATATTATATATAACTTGAGAAATTCAAAAATAACAAGCTTTGTCTACTAAAATGCTCGCAATATATTTTTGACATAACTTTTTCTTTCAAATTTAAGATTTTATAAGTTATTTTGTAAGTTTCACTTTTAAATATATAACTTACCCTTAGTGTTACAAAGATTTAAAAAAATTAGAGGCTTAAAAAGGCTGATTAGGTGTATTAATTTCAGTATATAAAATTTATTCAAATCAAATATCATATCATATTGTTTCATGTACGTAAATAAAAACATACTTTTTAGTGTTATTTGGAGTGGAGGATGTTTCAATGTAATTGCAGCGTTTCTAAGTCGCGAAAGCAGCAAATCCTTCATCGTCGGTAGGATATGTTTACAATGTATTTGCCAAAGATGTTACTACCCGCAAGAGTTAACTTGAGACTTCGCTCGGATGACGTAGAGCGAGGTACTGACTCACAAAAAATATCGTCTATTTGTCGAATTTTTTATCGTTAATTGTATTTGGCTTATAATAGTGTTGTGTATAATTAATTATAGTAACATAATTAATTATACACAACAATTATACAAGCAGAAAATTTAAAAGTTTTTTTTACATACTTAAACTATTTACTGGTTATCTATAGATTGTATTCCAGATAATTCGCAGTCGATGTCACTGTCATTGTCTGTATTATACTCTCGTGTAGCTTCCTGTATGATTCTCATCAAAGTAGCCTTTGAATACCCGGCAGCCATACATGCTCGGTTGATGGCTTGTTCTAAGGGAATAATGTTAGCACGATTCTTTATTCCGTTTACAAAAAAGGTTATCACTTTTAAAATAAGATTTCGTTCAGCACTGTGTATAGTCTTACCCGTGTTTACATAAAACTACCAAACTGATACAATCAGGTAAAAAAAACAAACGAAACCAAACGCACGTACGTTAATTGTGAGATTGCTAACGGTACTGACGCATGGATGGCGAGAGCTGTAAGAAGGTGGATCGGGAGGGGCGCGCATTCCGCTCAGGTCTCAAGTTAACTCTTGCGGGTTGTATATTTATAATTTATGTCTAACTAAGCTTTTAAGGAAATATTATTTTAGCTACTGTGATACAATAAATTCAAATGAATGTACAACTAGTTTTTTTTTTAAAAAAAACACTTCAATAGAATCCAGAAAATAAATACCTAATTCTATCACCTGCATCATGTATAACAATATCATGAAATAACTATGCACACTGTTACCCGAAATGAAAGCCAAATCGACCCAAATAAGAAAAGTATTAACACCTTTTAAAAAGACAAACTATATCAAGTTTTTTTATCTAGTATGATTAACAAAGAATATAAGTAAAAACGTCAATTTAATCAATTAAATCTGATCAATGTTAGTTTATTATTGAAATTTTAACACGGACAATATTTAATCCAACTTTGATGACTGTTTGATATGATTAGAATTGATATGAAAGAATAAAATAAGCTATCGTAGGATATCCGCAAGAAATAGTAGCTTGATGCTATGTATGGTAGGAATAATGAAATAAACCAAACACCCTGCTAATATTTTATTCAAAACTTCAGATAATGTTTTAGCGTTACACTTCATAACATTATACAAAAAAAAACACATTTGTGACACTAAAAAAAATTATAAAAAGATTTTTAATTAATAAAAATAAAATTTTATTTATGAATTAAAAATATTATTACTATAGTAGCATATAAATAATAGCAATAAATTTAAATATAATGTACATGTCTAGAAATTGTATATAACATGCGGATATAACCCACTCACAAATTACAATAGTCAATCATTGGCTATAAAAACGCGAAAAGTCACTTCCCTTCAAAAGGTATCTCGAGTTACCCATATGTCAAGCCTAAATAAATTTTATTACCAAAAATATACACAAATTAAATACATTATTAGGTAACCATAAAGTAAAAAAACAATATGGTCAGACTTTTCAACATTTTTAGATGCAAAACTGCGTTAAATCATTAATTCCGCCCGAAAGAGCTCAGACTTATCCTCAAGAATACAACTACTAACCGAACGAATTTTACATCAAATATAATATACTTTCTAATGTCATTTACTACACATCACCATATTTAGGACATACATGTTTACCTTCATTTCATATGTATAGTTCGTATAATTTATTCTAGTTATTAGGAACACTAAATGGGGAAACAATGATGTTAGCTAATATTCTTTTACATAGTAGAGCATCACCGAGCATCAGTTAAACAAAATATGTCACGAGTGGGTAAGACGACCCTGCTTTCCGACATTCCAGTTCAAAATTATAGTCTAGACACTTGACTTTCCTCTTGTGAAAGAAAAAAAACTATTAACCTCAGCACGTATGACGAGGTTTTCCACCTTGGATCTCAGTGTATATAAATGTCAATATCATATGCTGCCGGAAACAGTTACCATCATTGCGCTGTGTTCACATTGTTCACTAGTCACTATTTCTCATAAAATTAATAATAACAATAGTATAACCAAGAAAATAAAATGTCCAATGGACAACCAAATATTCTTTCTAATAAAAATACACAATGAAAACAAAAAACATCCTATGTTATTAGTCCAAAATATTCGTAGTTATAGTTATTTCAGTCGTAGTAGTAAATATATAGATTTTATTTCGATCATCATTGCTAATTTTATGATTACCCAATTTTCGGTTTGCATATATGCAAAAGAGGCAAGGAGCGAATAAGTGAGTTTCGTTCGAACTTCTTTTCCATTTATGTAAGTGTAAATAGCAAACATATGACATATACTTACACTTGCCTTATGGTTAATATTAATATTTGATTTACTATGATTCCGAAAACTTTTTCCACTTTTTTTGTATGTATTAAGTATCATGCTAGTTTCATAAACAATAAATTTTCAGATTGTATGTACACCCAGGGAATGCTCACAATTTAGTAAATATTATTGTTAATTTTTCCATAATTTACATAATTTTTCCAGAAAAATGTGCTAATAAACATTTTCACAGCATTATATTTTATTAATTATGCTGGCTATGTACAATAACTACATTAAAAATTAATCATAATGATTTAATCTGCTAATTGTAATAAAACATTGGTTTTATGATTATGGGCCGATCAAAATGTTATTCAAAAAAGGCGACAAAAGTAAAAAAAAATGGGGCGAACATCAACATATTAAACCAATTTCAACTATCAATAAATTTTATATATTTCATACCTTACATTGCTCTGCAGCTGCGTGATTTCAATATTAATTTGACTCACCACTTGCCCTTCTGAAGACACATGGTTTACACTTGTACAGTCTCAAAAGACTCCGAGGTGATGATATGACAAAATATTTCAGTAAAACCACGTTCAACACCAACAATATGCCAAATTATTAAATATTGACAAATTTATCAAATTGTTACTTTTTGAAAAATTTGGATTGGGCATTAACCATTTCCGTATATAAAGCTGCTACATTCAGATTCCTTATCGAGAATGTATGTAGGTGTCATGAAGGACCACAAAAATCACTTACCATCAGGTAGACTGTGCTTGTTTGTCAACCTGATCACATAAAAATATTCGCTGCTTTTTAAAAAAAAACTAAGCGAAAATTTAAGGTTAACTCATTAACGATTATTGTTTATATAAACAGAAACAATTCTAATTATTACCATTAAATTTTTAACCTAAGTTAAGAGAGAGGTAATCTCTATAAAATACCTATTTACTTTTGAGTAATCTCCAAGATCTTAATCGTAACACAATAAATTTTCATATATTAAATTTATACAAAAACAATATGATAATGTACTATATCTAGGTTTTTAAATAAAAAAAAGATTTTGCAGTGAATTGACTAAAATGTCTTTCTGAAGTTCTATTATTCTGTAGGTAGTAACTCACTATATCCAATTACAACAGCAGCTTGGTTTAATTTTATAATGATGTACATATATTAATTTAAGATATTAGAAAAAAAATATAAACATATATAGTTTGACCTTAACCTGTCAGGTTAGACCTTACAGGTTAAGGTCAAACTATACATATTTACTGAATTTAATTTTAAAATCATTATTAAAAAATACTATTTTCTTTCAGGCAAATATATACAAAATAATAACGCCTTACATAACACATACCAGTATTGAAAGACAAAAGCACAAAAGAAGTATAAAGAAGAGAGATAGAGGAATCGAAGCAGAGGTTAAATAAAGAACATTAATCCCAGTTTAAAATAAAATATATTTAAATGAAATTAAATAAACCAAACTAAATCGTCACAAGCTAATATTACGAAGCATTCAATGTAATTACATTGACTTTTAAAATTGTTAAGTAAAAAATCAACAAACTCATATTGCGTGTAAATTAAACAAATAAAAACAACAGCTCTGAATAAACAGGGGCAGCCCATCCATCAGTTGGCAAATTCAAATGTCCTTCTTCTACTTTCTGCAAGACTTGTATTGAATGCCAGCATCAGGGTAATTCCGTTGAATGTTGTCCAAATTTTGGGAAGTATGTCAGTCATCTCAAGTGTCTTTCTTTTCACTATCGTTCATAGATTTTGCTGTAGTTGGCTGTATTTCTTTTATGAGTCTTTGTTTGCTAAGTTTACCCATTCCTGGTTGATAAATAACGAGACTTGGACGATCCTATAATCAAGAGTAAAATATTTAATAAAATCTACCATATTATAAGATCATTACATATATAAAAATATACTCGCAAAGCTATCGAATGAAAATGACTTTCCGAAAAAAAATCTTTTTTTTTACTAATGTAATATATGTAACGTTTTTTTTTACCTATGCTAAACAACAACAACAATAATAACGTAAGTAACAATTGTACTGTTGATTGAGCTAGTCCTACAGTTGAGAAGTTGATTGAGCCTTAATATTGTAGCTTTGTGTTAGGTAGAACAGTACTACCTTGCAGCTTGAGTCTGACTGAAGTAAAGTGCTTACGGAAAACCAGCGTAAAAGTAGCATCTCAATTGAGGGTCAATACGAAACAACACCATAACTATAAATCTTATTACAAACAATTTTCGTCTTAGACATTGCTTCAGCCTACATATTCGTTTTGAGTGCTGAAGATTAGATGAATGTAGATATAAGATTTTTTTACTTCATACATATAAATTATGATATTAGTACAGTACTTGAATATAATCCTATTTGGTAGTGAGTGGTCTAGAATGGGAAAACGCTTATTTACGATCTTTTTGAGCATCATAATTGGTGGGCATAGCTTCTTTAGGATTTTATTCCAATTTTCCATTGTAAGTATGAAAAAGATGTCACTTAAGGCACATTTAGATGTGGGGGATATATACCACTTAAGCATTGGAAATCAACTGTGTATATCATCATCTATTTGTGTAGGTGGAAAGGAGACGGTAACTAAATTATGCAAGTCCTGACACACACTCCAAAATATGTCCTGTGAACATCGAGAGACTGAGCACTGATAAATACTATCTATATGTAATCGAAAGTATCCTATACGTATATAAATATATATATATATATATATACATATATATATATATATATATACATATAATATGTATAACTAATTAAAATACTATATGTATAACCGCCAAAGCAAGGTCTGAATCCCACACTCCACACAACACCTCATACACTTATAATTAGAACAGACAAGGCTATTTCTGCAGGCTATCATCAACTAATGCTACATACCGGTAAATATTTACTATTACTATTTTAATAAAACTAATTCATCTGGCTTTGGATATAAGCCCATTGCTAGCACTTATTTGGTCTATAGGGATAATGTTTTAGGACTTCCAATGCACCTTGCCCTGTCCACTTGTGAACATACATATTTTATTTATAATATATGTAGGTCTTTTTTATTTAACTATTCCATACTATTTATATATACTGATTACTATTTTGGTATGGTTCAGTTTCAGCTAATTTACCTATTCAACAAATTGAGAAAACATAGTGGTGTTCAAAAACATGTTCTTGTTTTTAAAAAAAACTAGGGATGACAATCAAGCACACAGTTCAACACGTGGGAAGTGATGGTTGTAACTCATAAACACCTACCTCAAAAAAGATTCAAGGCAATCGGTTGAACACCCATTCATGCACAGCTACTCCTGAGGACTGAGATGGAATGCTTTGCTACCAGTAATTGGATCACCGGATCCCTCCCATCATCATCCCCCGGCCACTGAACGAAATACAAGCAATAGAAATACAGCAATATTATGCTGTTATTGCACAATACAACTCTGTGTGGGCATGGGCCTTCCCCGATAGAAACCACTCATTGATGTTTCAGTATGAAACAAGTTACAGTGTTGCTCTACAACTAGCAAAATATTCATTGGTGGAAAGGATGTCTCATGATAAAAATGGTTATGATTTGTACAAAGTTTCTTGTAGAGTCCATAAAAGAAAAAAATTGCACCTTATTCCTAATTCTACGTTCAGAGCGACGTTCAGTGCCTTCGCCTTTGTCTGTCTCCTCAGACTCTTCTCTATCTGTTGATTTACCTCTATCATCAAGAGACTTTTGACGATTAAGTGTAGAGTCTTCTTTCACAGATACATCACTAGAATCTAAACTATTGTGCCTCATTTTAATGACTTCAATACTACTCTCATTCGAATCATTAGAATTTCTTTTGGCTTCTGATTGAGAATCATCTTCTTTTATTTTTCTATCCAGGCCTTCAATCATCCCAGTCAAGTCATCCGTTTTTACTTGCGGAAGTTGGGTAAAGGGTTTGATATCATCATAATTGTGTGATTTAGATCTGTTCTCCGATGATATCATTTTACTGATTACTGATTGCTTTTCAATTTTAACAAACTCGGTCTTGTTAATCCTCTCTTTTCTTGTATCACTATATTTTTTTATTTTTTGTTCGCGAGAAGATTCTTTAAATTTGTCTTTCTTATCTTTTTTAAAATTCTTGTCAGACTCTTCTACAAATTCTTCATCTTTTGTTTTGTCACTATCTATTTGTTTCTTTTTATCTATAATTGCACTAGCACCGATTTTACGTTGTTCGCGGTATGTTCTAGATTCAAACACAGTCCCATCCCTGCTTTCTTGTTTTACTAGCTCATCTTTAAAATCTGCCACTGGTTTATCTTTTTCCCATTCCCTCAACTTTATTTTCTTAATATCGCTGTCAACAACCTCATCCTCCTGCAAATAAATAATTCAGCAAATATAGTTTAAGTAAAGGAAGATGTTGATAAATTATAGATTTTTATACAAATAATTCCTAGTCAAACTAAAATCTACAAGTACCAAATACATTTATTAGATTAATCTACATAATAAAATGTACACACAGTTATACAAATACTATATTAAGAAACAAATACATTGTATAAAAGTACACCTTAAAATATGTGTCACCCCCACTGTTAGGGCTACCACCTTGGATTTCCTTTTTGTCACAAAATTTTCCAGATGTTAATGTAAAAGTATTATGACATTTCATAGTCAATGCAGGAAAATTGCTATCAAAATCAGAATCCGTGCTTAAAAACTCATCAGAGCCATGTGAAACTTTTATATCTGATTTTGTTATGTTAGATTTTAATTTTGTTTTGTGATATACTTTCTGTTCACCAAACCAATAGTTATGCTGTTCTAGTTTATGGTCATAATAATCATAGCTATCATTATAGACATCGTCTTCAGAAATATCACCAGTTTGCTAAATAAATAGTAAATTGATTAAGATGGGTGCACACATGTTACAAGTATATTGCATAATAAGTAATATATTTATGTAAAATAATTTCCTTACAATGTACATTGCTGCTAGACATATTTTATATTTTAATAAATTTATTTAAATATATTTTGGGTGTTTTTAAAGTATACTTGTTAAAAGATATGCAATTAAATTTATTTTTAACATTGCTTTTTTATTATTAAGAAACATTATATTAGAGAATAATTACGACTTTGTGTAGAGTTAAAATGGAATAGGCACAAAATACTTCAAGGGGTTTGCACATTGCTTATCCCAAATCCACCCAGATATGATAATGAAGAAGAAGAATGAGGAATGATGAGAAAGATATGAAATGTTTATATAATAAGTTTAATAAGTTAAAGATTGATACCTTTATTGAACCATCTTTAGACTTTCTTTCAACTCTCATCTTCCTTTTGTCGTTTTCTCTTCTACGTCTTTCATCTCTTCCTCTTTTATCCAGTTTTCGGGCAGCTAAATATTCTAGTAAAGGAGTAGATTGAGCTTTTTTGTCATTACCTGAAATTTTTATGATTTATTGTTTAATTTTAATGACTAACTGTTCACTCTTAGCCCAACTAAGTGCAACTGTTTAGTGCTAAACATCTTCTTATAACTTTGAATTTCAGTGAATGACAAGAGAATACAACATATTAGTCAGCCCATTTTATTTACAAATTTAATAGGATTGACACTACTGAAGCCTAAGAAGAGATATCTCTCTGAGTTAATTCATGATATAGACTGTGTTCATATGGGATAAACAAACAAAGATTAAAGACAAACATTTACATCAAAAGTTACTTACTAACATAATTATTTAATGAATTAAAGTAGATGATATTGTTGAATAAAACTAGTTTCATAGATTCTATAGCAATTATATAACAATAATAATATTTTAAACTTTTTTATCCTAACATTTTGAGTGCTATGACACATGTAAAAGAACATCATGACTTGAACATCAACTCAAGGAAATCAGCAGTTTGTGATCATACCCAAAATCACTGCCACCATTACATCAGATTTCATAAACCACAAATCCTTGCATGAGAACACAGATTCCTATCAAGGATGATTCACAAGAAATCAACTGTGCTTCTTCTGTGTGGATTGGACTAAAATAAATAATTAAAAAGCAATAGTGATTTGGTGAGTGACCATGAGTGATGTGAAGCACTCCAAACAACAGAATAAAAAAGTTTTCAAGGAGATAAAATCCATAAAACTTCCACAAAAAAAGTTTATATTCAATATACTGAATATTCATTTATGTATAAGAAATCATTGTGTAGTATCATACTTATAACTGCTACGAAAAAAATGTATTAAAAAAAATTACATGGTTAGTAGTTAGTACTTGTCATGTTAGTAGAATTTAATGAGTTTAAATGCTAATATTCAATACTATTTACGAAGTATATTGTATCTGCAAAATCTCATTTATCTAGGAGAGAGGTTTACAGATTCTAAAATTTTTAAGGGCAACAAATTTAATAGAAATCTTAAAAAGTAATATGTTAAAAAATTGGTTGATGATAGATAATGAATGAGAAACCTAAGAATTTTTAAATGAAATTTTGCATATTGATATAGATCTACAACATTTCCATTAATGCTGAATACAAATATTTGATTTTCAGTGCTCATATATATTTTATTTTATTAAGAGGTGACAAATAAGCACACGGTTTGAACATATGACACCCCATTCATTGTTGATAAGTAATCATAATTCAGATGCATTATCAACCTCAGTGGACAAAGCACCTTTTATCTTTCTGGTATATAAAGTTGACAATCACAACATAGTGGTTAGAATACCTAGCTGCTGCATCATGTCCTGGATTTGATTTCTAAAACAAATCACAAATGGTCTATTTTTACATTATGGTGTTTTGTGTATGTCCTTTATCCCTGCTACCGCATCTGAAGTTTTTCAATATTATTATACACACATTACATTGGAACAGGTAAAGTGATGAGTGTTTACATGTATGCTTAGGACACTATAATTATCCTACATGGTTGGTGTCAACTGTTGATTCCCAAAATATATTGTCGGCAATATTATTACATTCATAATACAGAAGTTATTAAAATATATTAAAATGATTGAATTTAAAAGAAAATAACATTTTAACAAATAATTTTTAAGCCTTACCATCATTAACTGGATATGAATACTCTAGTTTGGGTTGGTTCTCAGTTTCAGGATCTTTGTTTAAGTTCTCTATAAAATCCTGATAAATTGGGTCACTTTCAATCGTTCCACATTTAGGATCTTTCTTCTTTTTCTTCTTGGGTATCCTTTGAAATGGGGCATATTCTACTATACCCATATACTCTAGCCCTATAATATCATTAGATACTATTATAAGAAATAATAATATATAATATGGCAGGTTCTGTTATTCTAAACCAAAGATACATACCCTTTTCATCCACAAATATATAACCATCAAACTTATCTCTAAAGAGATATATGTCATCAACATTAACAAAATTGATATAAGCTCTGGAATATAAATGATTACCAAGGGACGGATCAGGCTTAGCAAAATAGAAATAATCATGATCAGGTATGGGCGATACTTGGTCCAAGAATGCTTCCTCGGTCATTGTAGGTGGTAAGCGTCGAAATATTATCTGAAATATACATAGGAAGTTAAATAATTTTCTAACTAGCACAATAATGTTTTGAAGTTTAAAGATGTTATGTCAAAATCACTTTGGTCAGAGGCCGTTGCGTTCTGGGTTTTTTACTATCTCTATTTTTGTTAACAAATATTTTGCTGCCCGAATCTGATTGAGAGTCTTTAGCATCTTGATCTTCTGTCATTTTTCTGTTTTATACGTATATTAACTTATTCAGCTGATTCACATTATCAAAATCTTGTACTTATTTGTAGTGACGTTTGACATGCGTGTTAACTTGACACTTGACATTATTTTAGTAGTCGCACTCGCATTGTAAGTTGGTCACTCTATATATAGACTTCGGTCGGTCATGTCACGGTGAAAACTGATAAACATGACGAATTTAATTCTGATTAAGAAAAATACCTACTTTACGCGGCATACAAACTTTATTATTGTAGTAAATAAAGTTTGAATGTTGTATAATGTATGTAATATAATGAAATTATTAGATTATAGATAAATTAATAGATAGAATATTGATAGACGATTTAGATTAAATTAAAGCTAGTTGAGCAGTGGTAAAAATTATTTCTGATCGGTTTGTAAAAAAATAAAATTAAAAAATCATATAAATAAAAACTATCCTCAACTACGAACTAGTAATTACACAAAACAATTGCTTTCGTCTTTTTATTTAAAAATCACAGGACAGTGAATTAAAATGACAAACATTTTAACTCTACGTTACAATGAGTACTCAAAGATTTACAGATCGATAATGAACAGGTGCGAGCCATTACTCGTTGCCTAACACATCGGTTGCACAAAGTAAAACAAGTGTCCAATAACGGAGTCCGATATTCAATATTGTAGCGGTATTTTGATTTTTAACACTAGCAGTCCTCACCCTCGATCAGTTCTGGTAAAATTTAATAACCACTATCTGCACGATTCCTTCCTGGCTGGCATGATCAAGTTCAATAGAAATAATCAGAGTAATAAGTTAAGTTGCAGCCACTAGGGTTTTAGTGATAACAAGAAAAGCCCTATACGTATCAGAACATCTCATTGCATATATATACATAAATAAAGTTTATCTTAACTTTATTTCTTCTTTAGTTCTTAGTAATTGCTTTTTATTTACCTTATTTTCCATGATTTAATTTTACTACCAAAACTTACGTGTTTTAAGAACTAAAACTATTGTTTTTTTTAATGTGACATAGCGGAAACTCTACTTTTAATTTGATCACAAAGCATAGTACATGCAAATGGATACGTAAGAAAAAGAAACGCAAAGGTTTGGCTTTATGGATTCTAGTCATTAGCCTTTCTCAATAGAAAAAAAACTAAAACTATTAAATGTTTTCTATAGGTTATTTTCTCGATTAAATATTTGAAAAAGTTTAAAGCTTTTCTCGCAATTTGGCAAAATATAACCATGTTGATCAATTTAGGGTCGTGTCGCTATGTAAAACATTTGAAAATCTTGAAAAATCCTCAAAATTTATATAGCACAACTACAAGTTCAAAAGAAAGTGATGATACTTCTGCTCCTAAAACAACAGGATTCGCCAAAGCATACGAAAAACAGACACATATTTTAAATAAAGATATTATTCAAAACCATACTTTTCCTTCATTACTTCGGAATTCAAAGTTTATGGATGTAAGTATAAAACCTTTTAATTTACTTACTTTTACGGTTGATATTTGGTCTTTCGTTATTATAATCTTAATCACTTATTATATTTAAAAATTGTTTTTTATTGTTCACAGTTAGGTGATCCTGTTGGAAAAATTGTAATTGGAAAAATCTTTCATGTTGTGAAAGATGATTTATACATAGATTTTGGATGGAAATTTCACTGTGTGTGCACTCGACCACCAAGTCGAGGAGAAGAATTTGTCAGAGGAGCTAGAGTTAGATTACAAGTGAATGATCTGGAACTTTCATCCAGATTTTTAGGATCTAATACTGATCTGACCCTTTTAGAAGCTGATTGTAAATTACTGGGTTTGGTTTCATCACCATCTCGTGTAAATGTTTCACAAATTCAATAATAAAATGTAAAATTGGTAGATTTATAATAATTTATTTAATAGTAAATACATATTTATAAAAAAATGAACTTAAAATCCATATATTTTTCTAAATTGAATACTTCTAAAGCTCTCAGAGACTACAAAAAATATTTTGTTCAGATATAATAAATATTTGTTTAACCTGTGTGTTTGTAAGGCTCAATGTTTTATTGCAGTGATCAATTATCAGGTGAAGGATCTACATGAATGTTTCTTCTTACACTTACACCCATCTCAATTCCTGGTGCCATAAGCAATTACACACAGAGGTACCCATTTGTAGTCTCCTTCCTCTATCTAATATAATGTATGTACAATAATATCAAAAGAATGTTCAGCATTGCAGTGTCAAGGACATGGGACATATAAGATATCTAGATCTGAAAACTAATGATTTGTGATAAACAAGTATTGATCCTCAACTGGAAATCCACAACTGTCAAATCGCACAATGTAACACATTGCTTTGGAGAGTGTATAGTATAATACATATGCTACTTTTAGTCATAAAATACATATTCCGAAAACAGTTGTTTCTGAGCTAATTAGGATTGAAGAAAATCTGAAATATCCCTGGCATAAACAAATTACAAAATAAAAACAAAGATTTTTAGTATTTTATTTAATTATTCTAGAAATATAGATATATTTAAATATATTCTAGATATATTTAAATATATCTTTCTAGAAAGGTTTAAAAATGATACAAAATATAAAACTATACTAATAAATTACATGTTTAAGTTAAAATAGAATCATATATCATAAAACATCAACAACATTCCTTTTACTATTCCATTAGTGTGAATTAAAAACAATTGTATGACATGAAGCAAATAAGGTAACAAGATAACTTTCTTAATTCATTAGCTTTATGAAAAAAAGAATATTTACAATAAAATATTTAACTCCACAAAGCTTGTTCAAAGTTAGACCTGTAGTATGTTATTCAGGGTTGAAAACTTTTTTTTTAGTTTTTGTAAAATAGTAAGTTTTCCTGTATATCCTGGGCTGGATTTAATACTCTTTCATATTCTATCGCTGGTTTTGTTATTAAGCATTTCTAAAATGATTAATAAAAAAATACTGTCATGGATTGAAAACTTTTAGGTTCTTTTATGTATGGTGAACCTTGCCAGCCAAAAGTTTACGACCGTACGTAAACAACATAATTATCCATTAATATAATAATCTGTGTAAATGTAATAAAATCCCATAGGATAAATAAAATAAATGCACATCAGCATATTCTATTGTTAGTATCGAATATTTAAAGAAGTCATTCTTTTGTTTAAAGTTATTGGACAATAAACATCTATTGTTTTCAAATGATAGAGCCAGGTGGTAGAGTCGTAATAATATTTTTATAATGTCCTCGTTACTAATTACTTTGCTATTGTTACGTATTGGTCAATAATTAGGATTATTTAGCTCCTGAAAACACGTGTTTCTGACTCATTATTACCCGATTAGGGTTTGTTCACAAACAATCTCAATTAGTCTAAACTGTGGTTTCTACAGTGAAGACGTCATTAAATGGGAAAAGCTCCAGAAATTAGCAGTGAAGTGCGTTCTGCCATCGTTGTTTTACATAATGAAGACAAATCCGAACGTGAGATTGCTTCACAACTGAAGTTATCGAAGACTTGTGTTCATGGCACAATATCTCGATACAGGGAGACAGGCAGTTTTCAAGATCGTCCACGCTCGGGAAGGCCGAGAGCTACCACGTCCAGTGAAGATAATTTCATTGTAGTTACCGGCAAGCGAAATAGATGCTTAATAGCACTAAAAATCCGCGTTGAAGTAAACAAAACCCGAGTTAACTACAGTAAAACAGCGACTGAGAGATGCGAAGTTGTATGGTCGCGTTGCCGTTCAAAAACCTCTGCTAAGGCCGCAAAACAAGAAAAAACGGATGCAGTGGGCTCTTGACCATCGAGATTAGACTGAAGATTTTACAAAATGCCTTGGACCGATGAATCCAAGTTTGAAATTCGGTTCAAAACGTGGAATTTATGTTCGACGCAGTGCCCAAGAAAAAATGATGTCAGATTGTGTAGTCCCAACAATCAAGCATTGAGGTGGCTCAATTATGGTCTGGGGTTGCTTCTCTAGCCAAGGAACTGGCGATTTGATTAAAATTGAAGGAATTTAGAAATAGGAACAGTACAAAAACATTTTAGAACAAAATGCCGTTTCTTCCGGGTTGCGACTAGTTGGAGATGAATTCATTTTCCAATAAGATAATGATCCAAAGAATAGCTCAAAATTATGTAGAGGATATTTAGAAGAGAAAGAGGAACAAGGGGTGTTAAAAAACATGGTTTGGCCTCCTCAGAGCCCGGATCTCAATCCCATTGAACTTTTGTAGCAAAAGCTGGATAGGAACGTCCGTAATCGTGGCCCATCCTCGCGAGAAGAAATATGGAATGCTTTATGCGAAATTTGGAACAATATATCACAAGACATTTTTTAATGAAACACCAGTTTAGCTAACTATAGCCTTTTTTTTTGCATGGACTGTTAATATTTCTTTACGCTTTTAAAGTATATTGTTTGTGAATCAATGTTCTATTAGATGATTAAACAGGTTAATTAAACATTTAATATTTTATTGTCATTTTACCTTATTTTCCTACTTTAATTAAGGTGGTCTTATACTTTTGGCCTGCAGTGTACATGACTGGCAAAACAATAGTTTTCTCTTCCAGTTTTTCTTTTTATGTTGTCTATGCAACTATGATGTTGCATAGCATATTAGACGTTAATTTTACTCATGAATACTTTTCCTCCAGGCATCCATCAATTTATTTTTTATTCTACACATTCTTATTACACAAACACTACACAATTAAAAACACAAACTTGCTCTGGCATATTCCATAACCATACAATGGATAAGAGCCATCCTATAAGATGGGTTGATATATTTCTTTGTCACCTAGTGTTTTATGTATATATTTAATATACACATAAAAATGTATGTATCCCTGGATACTTGTTATTATTAAGTAGTGGGAGTACTGAATGCTGTTTATTGGGACTAACTTATTTTTATCTCAGTTTTGGATGTTTTTTTAAAAAATATCGTCACTAATTTATCAACACGCCAGCTCTATAGGAGGAATTTTAAAATTAACTTATATTAATATAATTTTTATGATATAAGAAGTATTTTAAGAATTCAAATAAAACACAAATTCAACAATTGAATTGACATATCTATATTTGTCGGCAGGAGTAATATGACATAAAGCTAATACAGAATTCACTTTTCACTATAATATAATGATAGTTATTGTCTTCATTTACGATATTATAATTATTAAGAATGTTCCTGTAACCTTTACTAAAGTATCTAATAATTACACAATTATGAAATGGAAGCAAAGAACCATGTAAGTAGCGTGAATTATTCTTATATACAAGTAAGTTACGAGTAATTAAGTTATTAAATTACGAGAAGGAATGATAAAAATAGGTTAATAATGAAATTCTAAGTTCCATATCTCAGATCTTTAGAAGTCACAAGTACAATCCTACACCAGATATTGTGTTATGAATCTGTTGTAGTAACTAATAAAAAAAATCTTGCATCAATTATCAAATTTAATTTGCTTTTAAATGCCTGCTTTCACCTGCTTATACCTTAGATTTAAACATAAATATATTGAAGAGAAACGCATAATTCATAAAATTATCACAGCCCAAAATCAAAATGAACGATATCCGCATTAATATAGAGTATAGTATAATTAAAAAGCTTAAGAGCTCATACTAATTTACCATATAAAAAAAAAATTGAATTTCTCTGTTCAAACATATATATATATATATATATATATATTTGATAAAGGTCGTCCTTGGCTTAGCTTTTTTGTGCTAAATGGTGATATCTAATCTCATGCAAAATTAAATAATCAAGGAAAAATATTTTTCTTAGGGACACAAAAGGACCGTGTCTATCGTATGTGTCTATAACAGTAGTACATATCACATTGTTATGATTCCGCATCTTTCCAGAAAAAAATAAATTATAAGACATAATTACTACTCCGTGACTACCGTGACGTAAACTGGACTAGATTATTTGATATAAATATATACATACAGAAAATATAACATTTAGTTAAGCAATAACTCCACGTCATAATGGTCTAATTCAGATTATACTTTATGGTGTAATGTAAACACCTACAAAGATATTAAACGACACAGATTTACATACAGCAATCCTTTCACTGCCTACATATAATATATTTGTTATATATGAATGTGAAACCAATCGTTATATTTATGCTTCTTTGCAAATATTCATAAGTTTTTAATTTTTTTTCTAATAACACTATTATTTCCTTTACTGTACTTTATCTCCGTTCCTCGAAACAATTTCTTGTATACTTGGATCTTTAACTGCATCGTTTGCGTCTGGATTCACTTCAAGAATTGCATCGACAGTCGACTCGGATTTATCCGTTGTGTCATCTTTGTCGTGAGGATGTGCGTGTTCCCATTCCTTGAGATATTGAACTACAGCTGTATGGCCAAATGTCTCGGCCTCATTCAGCGGGCGGCTGCCCCATCGGTCTCGAGGGTCATGAGGTACAGAGCATTGTGCAAGAAGGAAATCAACACAAGATAAATGACCTTCTGCTGCTGCAAGATGTAGCGCAGTACGACCGTCGTAGTCCGATAGAGTCATGTCCATACCGGAGAGGTGGTGTCTAATAACAAATCATCCACAACCATTAGAACAATGTTTTATCAATAAATAAGCCAATAAAACCGATGAATAATTGTATGTGTTTATAGATTTAGAAGCGTATGATTAGGAAAATCACTTATACATTTAGGAAGTACGATATAAGTAGTGCCATGAAAAAGATAAATGAACGCAAATAATTTTAAAGCATGTTTGCGTTAATTTCAATAATAATTTTAATAATCAAATGATCACTGTAGCTGTACAAAGCTTTGTTATGTAGTTACTTGTGACTTGAATATTTATTCAGTGTCTTGAGATTGTGTCACAGGCACGGGAAGTAGAGACGGATCTGAAGTATCGCTGACAAACACATACAAAAATATGCGTCAACTAGGTTTTTTTTTAAATACAATATACTTTATATTAATGTTTAGAAGTAGTATTATATATGTACCTTCTTAGAGCGCTGAGATCCCCGCTGGCGGCAGAGAACAAGAGATTCACGATGCTAAGTCCAGTGGATTCGAATTTATAACGTCGGGGGTCTTTTTTGTGACTGGCATAACGAATGTTATCATATTTATGGAAGTTAAAACGCATAATCAGATCCTGTAAAACATTACATTCCTATAATGAATATCTCTTAATTAATATTTATTAAAAATCCTGAGCGTTAAATAATTCGCCATATTACAAGACTAAAGCTATTTTTTTACCGATTTAACTTTTTACATTTAATATATACATAAATTAAAATTGAATTTATTATGTTTCATCTTAATGTTGACTTTCTTCCTTAATAGAAGTTGACAAATTAAATATATATACACCAGGTATACTTGCCTCACAAAACTGGAGTCCTCTGCAACTATTTCCAAGAGGATCTAGAGGCGGAGACCAAGTGCAAATTCCCATAACATTTGGAACTACTATGAGCATAGCTCCTGATACTCCAGATTTCGCGGGAAGTCCCACTTTGAACGCGAATTGACCTGAATAGTCGTACATTCCACAACTGTGCATCAGCGATAATACATTGCGAACTGAATCTGGTCTCAGAACTTTCTCATCAGTAATGGGACAGATTCCGCCGTTAGCTAAAGTAGCTGCCATGATTGACATTATATCACAATTGGCTTCCATTGAACAGCACTGAAAACGAACAATAACAATTAATGAAAATTAACAATGAAAAATAAATGTATGTCAGATAAAAACATTTCCGGACTTTACCACGAAAATGTGACACATTTTTAGATTATATACATCATGCAGCGACGCTGCTGCGAAAACTTGGCGTGTATACTTCACCGACCAAGGAACAGACTTTACATAATATTGGCATAAAATAACACCTTACTATTATAATAACTAAATGTAAGTAGATAAGTAGTGAGAGTAAGAGAATTCCAAGTAGACATTATTAGTAACAAAGCTATCTGTTCATCGTTGGCGGTAAAGTCTGAGTGAAGGTATCTGATATTGCAATTGTATACACGCCTTCCAAATATGGTAGATTACGGTAAACTTTTCCAAGGATCATAATACATGTAATACTCCTATGTCCAATAGTAGGCTGATAATGTGGTGTATTGGGACTTAACATTGTGCTACTATTTTTCTTCCGTCTAACCGTTTACCAATAAAAAAAATATAAATACCTGAAAATAGAAGTCCATACATTCACGAAAATTAGTTTTATCCGGGTAGCATTTATGTTCACGCATGTAAAAACCTAAAGCGTAGTTGCGGTCCGCAGCTTCGCGCTCCGACAAAAATACAGCGTTATTAAAGCCCAAGACTTCATGGCCAGCGAGACGACTGAAGAAGGACATGACATAGTCAAACTTTTCGGCCAGTGTCATTTCTGGTTTATCCAGTGTTTTTAGTAACGAGCACACCAAAATGGCGCCCGCATTAATCATGGGATTGTGAGGTTTCACTAAAGAAGAAGAGAAAAACAACATTATTACAAACAACTGTAATAAAGAAGTCACGTGTTTACATGTAGTTATTGACAAAACTAACGTAGTGCGATGTGATGTGTTATTTTTAGTTATTTGGGAGACATACAATTGTTTTCTAGTGACGTGTTTGTTATGGGCGTGCTAGGTATACTTACTGTTGTAATCCAAGACGAGTTCATTGAAGTTTCGACCGCTGGGCTCTGTGCCAACATACTTATGAACCACGTCAGGGCCCAGAGTATCGAGAGCCATGGCGTACGTTAGGGGCTTGCTACATGACTGCAAGGTGAAAGGTACATTCACGTCACCTAAAAAGTAAAATGTATATTAGTCATAATCATTTCTAAAATTATTTTAAAATATTCTTGTTTGCCTTGCAAAATAATAAAATATTAGAGTTATATATGTTTTTATACCACGAGAGTAATTTTGTTTCCAATATTTCATTTCAAAAAAATTACAAACGTAGTTTTAATAAAACAACACTTCTTTGGTATTATTATTACAAATTGATTAAAAATTTATAATATGATTAAAACTGTACTTTCAATTCTAAGTTAGATAAAACAATTAGAAAAGTCGGGAAAATTAGTTAATGGTATGTTACAAGAATACAGGTTAATAATAAATTCATTCTTACCAATCGAAAATCTTTGTCCATCGATCGTACATACACTCACTCCCCAGTTTTCTGATGATGCCCTTGCAAGCTGAGGAATATAACTAGCAACTTTGCCATCTGTATTACTTTTAGCACCCCAATAGATTTCTTCAACGTCTTTTATAAAATCCTGGAAATCTGGTATGACGAATTGACTACGGAATGCCCTCGTAATCAATACTATGTTAGGTGCAATAACTTCTTTGAATGTTTTTCTATCTAATTTTAAAGTTTCTGGTGACCCCCCTTCGAAGTTTGATTCTTTGTGCACTTTGTATAAATTGTGCATAACTTCTTTCACGCGAGGATCATTTTTACGTATTCCAGTTGTTCTTAGAGCCTGAAAATCAGAATTTTCCTTTAATATATTTATTAATTAAAAAAGAAATCACTGCAGACTGCTTTAGATATTTTAGCTTGCAGGAAAGATCTTTAAAGTTCTTTTTTGTTTAATTTTAATTTGCTAAAAATAATCAATGAATATTTAGATTGCAAATTCTGTTGTGCAAGCCGTTAAATTATTATTAATAGTTTCGTATTATTTATAAAAATAAGGGTATAGAAAATAATAAACACTTACAGCCAAGAACTTTCCGACGGGAAGAAGTCCAGAGTCATCATTTTTGAACATATCAAATAATACGTCGTCGGCATTTTTGTGGGACCCTTCGCGAACCCTGAGAAGTAATGGTAATAATCAATTTATTAGTTAGTATTACTAGATTGATTATCCATGCGATGACAATTTCATGCAAAATAAAACATAAACTAGTTTGTAGGAGTAAGCGATTAGCGACATTGTGTGAAACAACTAAAAATGAATTATGAAAATATTGTTGGATGGATATTCTAAGTAAATGTGCAGACACATCCGTCGTCACGATCTAGTAATATAATTATCACGTGTGACGTGTTAGGCGGGTGTGTCGTTGACGTAAACATATTCTTACAGCTGTTCGAAATCACCTGACGCGTGTATTTTTGGCCAGCCATTAGTAGGTAAAATGATTGAATTTCCTCCTAGATACATGTGTGGTTTGATATCTATTGAGCAAAAAGGATAATGCGAAATATGTATACACTTATTTTAAAATCAATCTAGTTCGTCGTAGATTAACTCTTCTAAGCGAACACACTAAGATGCAGACGCTCCTATACTCACAATATTGGATCGAGGTTGTGCACGAATGAGTAGGCTCTGCAGCATGAAATTGTAATAAACATTTTATTAGCATGTTTCACTTGAATGAAAAAATAACAATATATATTCAATTTCTATTAAATATTTATATTTCAACTGTAATAGTACTGGTAATAAGTATTGATTGATATCACTTTGCTTGATCAAAACGTATGCTTTATTAACGTCTACGAAAGTATAAAATAAATGTTCAAATGTCAAAGTTCAATTAATTGAACACTGAACGCATGGCGCCGCCAAGCTGGAGTACATTACGGCCAGAGTTTAACATAGATCAATAGAAGTCGATGCTTATCATTGGAAACAATTTATTTCCAATATGGTCCACTCGACCCCTCTGATATGTTATGTGATACTGTGGTTTAATTTTAATATATTTTATTGTTACAAATATGCCACTCACCTCGTATCTATAGACTGGGCAGCGTAGAAATTTGGCGTAGAGTGACGCCATTTCTGAAACAATTTACACACATCATTATCTCTACTTATTAATCGTTACCTGTACAATATGATAAGTAGATACACCACAGACAAATGAGTTTCATAGGCATAGTTCGTGAAGCACGAAAATGAGAGAACACATAAAGACACTCACAGGTCGTTCTATGACATATACTGGTCTCACTTGACTATAGTGACGATAGCAGAGGCATTCTGGTAGTTGTTTGAGCAAGGGTCGAGCAGCGAGGAGGCGGCGGACCTGGCGGCTGTTCATAACGGCAGATGGCGGCAGAAGACAAGGCTGAGTAGCGCCCTACCGTACACCATCAACGCGCAGGCGCGTACTGTCTCCCCTGCCCCTCGGTCGCGACACTCTTATCTAATAAAACCTCTGTTTACCTTAGCTACGTAGCGATCGTTGGCGAGTATTTTATGTAAAATATTTCGTATTAATATAAATAACAGTTCACTCTTACGTTGTAATGAATTAAGATATTATGTCATACAGTGTAAGATTATTATGTATAATCTTATAGTGAAAATATACCTACGTCTCCTGTATTGGAATAAATTTAACATATCAATATAAAATTGTAAAATAAACGCAAAAAAGATTGGAGTACAAACGATTCTTATTAATTAATTATTCATTGATATCAATTTAAATTAAGATATTTGTTATTAAACTTATTACTACTATAGTACTTATTACTTTGTTAATTGGATTATCAATAAATTACTTATTAATAATCCAATTACTTTAATAACTAAATGAATCCAATGTATTCTTCTTACTGAAAGTTTTAGCTATAAAGATAAACTCTTGGCTTTAGATTATTCAATGCTTTAGATTATTCAATGCTTTAAATTAAGACAATTCGACATAAATGAAAAATAATATCAATATTTGTGTAATGTTTTATCATTTGTAGTATTATTATGTTCAGGATTTAAGATTCTGATATTATGTATTGTTTTATTTGATCCACCTCCGTGAATTTGGCATATTATCGCGTCCCTTTCTTTATCAGGGATTATTCATCTACTTACTAAAATGTGAGCAGATAGAATGTCTCTAGTCATGTTATGTTACAGATTTCTACATTTAATGAACCATGATTTCTGCCTAATCATTAAAGCACTCTGATATCACGCTAATAAGAGATGAGTCATTTATAGTAACAACTGGGTTATTCGTTATTTTATTAATATATGCTTTAATACATTAATGAAAGAACTTTTTTCATTTAATATTTGAATATATTTAAAACACAAACATGTAGGAGACATTTTCTCTTTAAGTGCCCCTAGGAAGTTCGTTTAAATTAATCCTGAAGAGTATCTAAACCGTTCCATCAATATTGAAAGGCTAACTCGTAAAAAGAATATAACGACTTTCCCAATGCGATGTCCAAAGACAATAAAGGCAAAAAAAGACTATTAAATGAATCTAGGCGGAGAGATCAAGGAAATGTTACGCTTTCTAGTAGTAGCACAGTAAAACGAAATGAAACTCCGAAACGGCTACAATAATCATTATTATGATTTATTTTGTATTTGCACACGTAACCGGTAGTTGATTAATACAAGCCAGAAGGACAATATATTAATATATTATCAGTTTTTTGTTATCATTAATTATTAGGTTTTATGCAGTGAAAAGTACGACGGTCGGACGTAACGGATTTTTTATAACATTATTGGTGACACACACATTTCACCTGATCGTAGGTAATTACTGTGACATCTCTTTCTTAGCGACGAAGTATCCTTAATCGAATTTAGGGTCAGTGCAGATGGATGGAGTTCAATTTTACACCATGGTTAATTCTGATTTTAAATATGAAGTATATTGTATATGTAACTTCATAATTATGTGAATTATTATATTGAATTATATATATCATTTTACCATATTTAGTTATGAGTAAAAGGATTTTTAAAAAGAAGGAAATATAACCGGAAAATGCTTATTTTACTAAGATGTAATCCCTTTAAAATGTGAATGGAGTCATCGAAGTGTCTGTCGTAAAAGAAATATTTCTACTGTGAATTTTTTTTTATATATTATATATTAATTATTTGATTTAAATTAATTCTTTGTTATGGAATTTCAGTTTCAATTTGTAATAATTTTTTATTACATTAACAATAACAAACGAGCACACAGTTCGCCTGATGGTAAGTGATTCCTGCGGCCCATGACATCTACATTCATCCTTGACAAGGAATAATAATGCAGATGCGTTGTCACCCTTGAGGACTGAGATGGAATGCCTCGTCACCAGTAATATTGTTTTTGATGCAGCATGAATAGGTAGGGTCGACCACGCCCTCATAGAGAAACAGCGAAAACAGTAAAATAGTAACCTTGCAATGCTGTATTTCGTTAGACGAGGAATACCTTAGATCCGAAGGGATGTGAACATTAAGCGTAAGTTATGGAAATTTATTTTCGAACTTACTAAATGCTTGATCCTTTGACGGAGGTTATTGCTTTACACTAATTATGGGCAGAGGTCATGCTTTAAAATTATTTTCGCAATGTAAAACCATCCATTTACTAGAATAGCACTTTAAAAGTCGAATCCTAAGAAATCCTAAAACCCTGAAGAAAAAGATTTAAGAGACACTTCTTTTAAAGCTATTTCTTCAGGATTTTAAGATTTTTTTTTAATATAATTTATAAAGAAATTGTAGTGTATAAACGCAATTACATGTACTCGCAGAATGTTCCAGCGATTTGATGCTCTAAAATATTTAGTTTAGCATATACGGGTAGTTTTATGACTTTTTATTTATATGTACTTAAGCTTAAATTCATGACTGTAGAATGAATGAGTCGGTTAGATCTGCTTTCCTTAAGACAGAATGGAAGGAAGAAAAACTAACACTATAGTGATCTTGTATGTAAAAAATATGAAGCTAAAATAGCGCGCACAATGCAGGTTAAATTGGTAAAATAATATTTTGCCTTTCATTATTGTTTCATACATTTATATCATTCAGGGACCTTACCTTTTAAAAATATGTCTAGACTTCTGTTTAAAGTTTGTTTTTATTTTAATATTTTGCAAAAAGTTTTTATTATAATTAGTATGAAATATCATTAACACAACACTTACAAAGAAATTTAAAATTATAATATGGAACGAATAAAATTACCTCAAAATCATTGTCACATTCCATTATGAAACTTTCGTAGCTATCTTTGGACAAATAACGCATAACAGTTAGCAGGGGCGGCGATGGAGTGCGCACAGTTTGCTGCAGCGTAAGGCGGGCGATTCGGACGCCACTTCCGCGCACGCTACACTGAGCCATTCTTTTCAGTCTATCTATCGTTTATAAATATACGACTTCTGGGCTGCCAAGATCGAAGTAGGAATGTACATACTTATATTTGGAGCATATATCTACCTATATTCTACATTGATTCATTTAGGTCAGTGGCGCTTTTGCTAAAAAATCTTTTGGAATTAGCACGTTGTTGTCATGAGATTTCCTGTTATTTATGTCGTTTTAATGTGTATAATATATAACTTTTTATTAACAGTTTTGTATCAAAAAAATATTATAACAACAGTAATTTTGTTTTAATATAATAATTATTTTTTTATAGTGGACAAGTAACGTATTGAAGTTTTAATACAAAACCATACAGGAGTGTTTTATTTATAGTTTTTTTTTAATAATGTCTGTTTTTAATAATGTGTGTAATTAAAAAATAATATTTTTATGCATACATTATTTCAATAAGCTGTCGAGCGCCCGCTTTTATAGTGTGGCATTGGAAACGCTAGTTAAATAATTGTACTCTTAATTTTGACTTACCACATGTTCAGCGGTGAAGGAAAACTTCGTGAATAAACTGGTATGCGATGTCTTGTCCATTTCTATTAATTTCGTCATTAGTACTCGCAAGTTTCTCGACGCTTAAGCAATCCCAAAAATATGGAAACTACATTTAACCCATAACTGAGTCATTAGCCTGGTAATCTGACCACTGTCCGTTGTCAACTGTATTTTAGTTATTTCTCGTCTATGATCTCTCCTATTTTGTTTGTTAATACCTAAATACAAGACCAAAAAAAGATAAGTTAATATTTAAATATTTATTCATTCCCAGCTTCTCTTTACACACATGAAATCATCACAAGCCACTACTTGTTAATTATTTAAACAAATTTTGTCGATAAATTAAATAATATAATGAAAAATTAAGTATCTCCTATTTTAGAAGTATTCGCCACAAGAAGATCATATTATTAATGAAATCGGAAGATGTAATAGTGTTCTTGAAAGTCCCATTTCGGTGACTGCAAGTATGATATAGGTACTAGACGTATAACTTAATACAATTTAGCTGTATACTTTGTAGTAGATCATATATTTATATAATATATATATATATATATATATATATATATATATATATATATATCACAATTCAAACCTACCCATGTCTTTACAAATCTAC
Source organism: Teinopalpus imperialis (assembly GCA_029286865.1). Taxonomy (NCBI): domain Eukaryota; kingdom Metazoa; phylum Arthropoda; class Insecta; order Lepidoptera; family Papilionidae; genus Teinopalpus; species Teinopalpus imperialis. The sequence continues at coordinate 5,945,333 of JAGSMU010000020.1, read as the reverse complement.
TTCATTTACTGGTCGATTTTCGTAATAACAACGCTGGAGGCAAGAATCAAATCTTACTACAGCATCCATCTTTTTTATATCGAAGCATTTGATTTTCTATCTCATTAACCCACAATAATTGTTAAAGATACTAGAAACTTTCAATTATTGTCTAGTGGATTTATTATTTATTTTTTTTATTTTATTTACAGAATTGGTTGCAACATGTAGAAAAAAATTGCAATCTTAGCAATAAAATACTCGTATATTAGAGACATGAAAGCCACTTGAGATCATTGAGTGCTCTTGCATCTAATAAATAATTAATCAATAATTTATTATTAGATTTTATTTAAATTAATATTAAATGCAATACACATAACATTACACCGTACCTTACAATGTATTATTTCAAAATGAAATAGATTTCTGTCTATTCTTAGTAAATTGAATAAAATAATAACACAGAGGGCGGCACTAGCAGTTAAATTAGCTTTGTGGAAGGAATTCTTCGGACTTGTCCTGTGGGGGCAGTAACAGACAATTCAATTGCGCTTTTATGACTCATAAACATGTATTTGTTCTATTTGCTATGTTCCACCTCGGACTTCGTACTGATCATTCATTTTATACATGAAAAATTTTACATTTCTCGTCTTTTTATAGTTGAAAAAAAAAATCGGATATCGAAACAAAAATCTGTTTAAAACTGTAAAAGAGTTTTAGCCAAAAAATATATTTACTAGTTATAGGGCCACGCTTCGTCTAGTTTCAGGCTCCTGCATGATTGGCTCAAACGGGGAAAGGACTCTCACAGAGTACCATTGTGGAATGCATTGGTGTAGTGTTCCGGGAATCCAATAACCAAATAACCCAATAGCCAATCCATCTCAGTCCTCTAGAGAGATATGAAATGTGCATCTTGTATTTTTGTTAACTGTGTGCTGATTAAAATATTATAATATAAAAAAAGAAACGACTAGTTCTGCATTGCTGCCCTAGAACATCGTTTTTATAGAACGTGTCCTTCACGTGTTAAAGAGTTACTGCTTATTTTATTTAAAAAATATTGTTTATTTATTTAATATAATAATTTTACTTTTTAAAAGAAGTAGTTTAGAAAAATAAGTATTTATTTTTTATTGAAATGTAATTATTATCATTATTAGGTAATAGTTATAGTAATTTTGCAACTTTTCGATAGTATCAAATATCATAAGATCTGTATAACTATAGGTATTGTACCTAATTATTAAAAAAGTAATTAAAAATATAAATATTAAGCTTAACTTGATTAGAGAAGGGAGTTTTGGATAGAGGAATCACATTTTCTATATAAATATCCTTAATTATCATCTTATCTTAATACTGCTTTCCTTCTATCAACTATAAGTACTCGCTGAGATCCATATTTTCTTTATAATCTGTGTTTTTATTAACACCATTTACCTCTATTTGAGTGTCTTTAATATACTTACCCACTTTTTAACTTTCTCTGTTTTGTTTTAGGTTAACAGACAATTTTAGTGACAAATCAAAACAGAATACGGGAAAACTGAATAAAAAAGATTGCGATATATTTTTATTGATTCTTATATACTAATTTCTCTTTTCACAAATTTCGTATACACAGGCTCGGAATTTCTTAATACTAAATCTGATTGAAACCGGAGATCTGAACAACTAGTAACTGGAAGCAACTTGAAATTTCGCAAAACCGTGGACATTGTGGTTTTCATCTGCATCATCGCAAACTTTTGCCCTGAAAATATATTTAAAATAAAAAATTATCGCGCACATTCTTATTATCATTATTTGGTAAGACAGAGATAGCAAGAGCTTATTTAGTCCCATTCGTAACTTTTTATGCGTTAGAATCGGATACATCATTTGCAGTAGGTATTTTTTTTAAAATAATGTTAGCAGAGCTATTTGTAGTACTAACATTAAAAAAGAAAAAAAAAGTGACGAATTTAGATTAGTAGATTTTATAGCATACCATAGATTAGATTTGTACAAAAATCTTTCTGGTACTGCTTGTCACTTGGGTTCTTTAGTTGTCACTATAAAAAAGTGGAATTAACTTATGATGAGGAATATCTTCAAATCTGCCACTATAGAGGATTGACTAAAAGTACTAATTAAACACGTACCAATACAATTCCTTGGTCCCGCGCTGAAAGGTATGTAAGCATAATTATGTCTCTGAGCAATATTCTCTGGTAGAAATCGATCTGGATCAAACTTCGATGGATTTGGGTACAGGCTATCTTTTCGGTGTAGGTCGTAAATGTGGATGTGACAATAAGTTCCCGCTGGTACTGTGTAATTACCTGAAACATTAGCTTAGTATTTTTCTATAACAAGTTATAATAAATAATAGTTGATCGACGTCTGCCGTATGTATAAACACGGCCGACTTTATTTAAGCAAATGCAGCTGAAAAGTGGATAGTGTTTATTACGTTTATTATTTATTATTGATTATTATTTCTGACCTTTTAATATAACTTTTTAATAACCTATCAAGAATAATTAAATGTATTTTTGCTATCTATTATCTTATTATTAATTTTGATAAGGCGAAATGAGCGGCGGTGATTGTTTATTAATATCATGCGATCTTCTTTTGCCCTCTCTACTATAAAACAAAACTTACTTAGCTGAACATTCTCGTTTAATTTTCGACTAATAAAGGGCACTGGCGGGTACAGACGAAAAGTTTCCTTTATGCAGCGATCCAAATAATGCATGGCGGAAAGGTCTTCCATTGTTGTTGCTCGCTTTGTTTCGCCAAATATGTCCTTAAGCTCTGCTACTATTTTATCCTATAACGATTTAATTTACATCTTAGTGATACTCTAGATTTCTAGATAAATGAGGCAAAACATGATCATGTTCTGAATACTGAACTCTCTAGATACTATATACACACACACATAGATGGAGCGACGACTTATGCAAGTTTACGGTAATTCGATGGATGCAGGTGGCTCAAGATGGTGCTTTATGGCAAACTATGGGGGATGTATTGTATGATTATATTGGATGTAAAGCAGTGGACCATGGATGGAGGCTGTGATGATGATGATCCTACTCTAGAGTAGATGTTGTAGAAATTATATATTCCCATCTGTTCGTAGGTGAGGTATGCAAGAAATCGGCACATGTTCGCCTTTGTTCTATCGTTATTAAGGCTGCAATGATGATAATGCGTAATCTTTATAAATGCATTATAAAATCTTTGGGAAAATCTATTTTATAGATATGATATCAAATTTGGCACTAAAATATTGATTAAGAGGATTTAATTTATGTTACAAAATATCTCTAAATACTTGATACATGAACATAAAAAGACCATGTAAATTTACTTATCTATTAAATCCTACTTGATAAAAAGGTAAATTATTTAGCTATGAAAATTAAATTGATCCTTCAATTTTTGCCATACTTATCATAAAAATTATAAGTTATTATTAGAAAGTAGAGACTAGCGACGACGCCAATGCTCGGTCGACAGATTCTCTTCTTGTTTTTGCTACGAAGATATTTGAAACCATTATTATACTTATATGATGTATTGGTAATATTTGTTGTGTGTCACTGATCTTTAACTTGATAGCCATGACAAATTTCTGGTAGAAACCGATTCTAGTACAAAAGGCTAACTCTGAGGAACAAATGCTGTTACAAAATGATCGTGAATGCCATCATTTTGTAACAGCGTGATGAAAAATTACCACGCGAAAATAGTGTAGATTTCAATCTAAATACGCGTGGTAATTTTTCGAGGTGTATTCTTTGAGGTCCACGCACTCTACTTTTTTTTTGTGTATGAGTATTGCTGTTGGTCCAGTGACCTCTACAGCTTTATCTAAGTAGACTCGCGAGCGGGAGGCCCGCTGAGTAAGAAGACAACGAGGATGCTGCGAAGCGAAGCACGAAGACTGCTGCTACACCACCGCTGCACTCCGACCCCTGTGGACGAAGAACGTCTACGACAACAGAGGGGTGCAATAATATACGATCCGAGGGCCCCTCATAAGGAGGTACGAAACCTCGACTCGAATCGCTATCTATCCACGCACTCTATTCAATTGTTGTTGTATAGGAAACGTTAGGGAGAGTAAGTAAAATAATAATAAAAGTAATCATAGATTATTCTCGTACCTGTATTTCCGGATGGTTAGCGATTAACATAAAGCAGTATGTTAATCCTGATGCCGTAGTGTCATGGCCCTGAAATATAAACAAACAAAAATATGTACTATTTACGACCTGACTATGTAATAAAATAAATCAAATAAAAATAAATCAAAAGAAGCTTTACCAAATAGGTTTATACAAAACACTTCAAAATAACTAATAGGACCACCGCTTCGGAAGGCTGCTGCTAGCGAGAAGAAAGGGCAAAAACTCTACTAGTTGGTCTTTTTTATTTAAATAATAATTTACAAAATATTCTAGAGTTGTACAACTTGGAACCCAGAGCTCAAAGGTTAAAACTAAGTATATTTCTTTATTAATTGATTTTAAACAAAAATGTAAAGCCTTTGTAATATATGTTACCTCAAACATGAAAGTATCGACTTCTTCTTGAATGCCGGCAGCATCAATTAAACCATCTTTTTCCGCTAGAATCAGCAAATCTAACATCGCGGTCTTTTTCTTCGTACTATACATTTTTTTATATTCATTGTCAATATTATTATTAATAGTTTCAGATAAATCTATTCCGTTTTCCTTTACATACTTCTTTCGGTCATTAATAACCTTACGGGTGAAATTATGTACAACGGAAAGAGTCTTACTCTGTTGTTTTCCCAATGCAGAGTGTTTAAAAATTAAGTCAGAATATAAATGAATTCGGACGAATCTTTGAACAATTAGCTCTCCAAGCTCATATATTCCTTTCTTATAAGATATTCCTGCCACGTCATCGTTGAGCCTGGTACCCATTGCCGATTCTGTATACGAAAAAATGATAACTTTTTATTATTCCTCATTACGTTACTCTACACAAATTAAGGTCCACGTAGCATAGTACTCAGAGTATCTAGCTGCCGAGGCACAGTTCCTGAAATTGTTTCGATCAACAATATTTGTGCATTAAAATTTCGTATATATTCGGGAAAGTTGTAAGATTCGTAACATCGCAATCTGAACCTTACTCCTTTTGTAATATAGGTAGGTAAGTATATTACATCGGTCTGGGGAAACGGGTGATCGTGTTTATGCGAATCTTTATAACATTATAATATATCCTGCTAATGTCTTAAGGTAACCTAACAGATATCACCGTGGTTAAAATCGATTACCAGTGACCCTAATAATCGGTGACCCTGTCTAATAATGTAATGTCTGTCTAATGTCAAAGGCATTATTTACTAGGCAACCCAGGCTGTGGTGAGATATTGTAATAGGTACAGCAATAAACCAATTCCAAAGTAGATGAACTTATCTAACAACCGGTACCTTAAGTATGTAGTACATGCCTCCATGTCATATATGGCACATTTACAAGACAGCTCTTGCACCAGTTTTTTTGATGTTATCAGGTATTCCAGTAGATTTTTCAGAGTAAATCAGGCAAGAAGAAAGATGGAGAAGTGCGTTACAATATAGACCTTATTATTGAACGAATATTACATTTTCATCAAATAAATAGTGATATTGAAATTTATCCTTGGAATAACATGATACTGGAACATTTAATATAGTGAAGATAATGAACAGAATGGCAGCAATGTCATATGGAAAGCCAATCAATTTATATACCATTTGATAGGAAATATAGTCATAATTTCTAAAGCGGTTGTTCAGCACGCAATCCATTTTGAAGGTCCTTTAGACCGGTTTGCGTATATATAATATAAATATCTACGGACAAGCATGATTTTTGAGTCAATGGGAATATTTTAGACAATTCAGAGTAGTAATGAATATGGCCAATATCCGTGACTAATATTTCAACCGCTATTGTCGAGCAACCCACGGTTATAATTATTGATATTTCGTGGTATTGACAGTTCCGCCATAACAAGATGATCAATTTTATTTACGTCTCAGATAGTATTTAGCTCATTAATCCCGTTGTAAAGTTTCTCTCTATGATTTCAAATATTTTATGTAATTGTTGAGCACGCAAATGATTTGCGATATCAAAAAGAAAGCATAGAAAATTGAAGGGGACCGCCTTACTGCATGCCAATTTCCATGTCTGTCAATTCTGAAGTAAACAATTATAATTGAGATAAATAAATTTCATACCACCCCGATTCTTCGAAATATATCTTAAGGTTTTCTTTAACTATTTTGGAAAATGCTATCTAGGCAAACTTGAGATGTGGAATGCAGAAAGTCCGTGATCGTGTTTCATGGCAATCGATGAGCAGTAAACAGAATAATGGATCAGAATGGAGAAGTATGGATGATATTGATAACTTTGTTATCTACCTTAAGGTGTATTTAGTATATTAAGGTTTTCTGCAAACAATTATTTGATCTAAATTGTAAGAGTTCTTACATCTGGTTATAAATAATGTAGAAAAAAATACATACCACAAATACTATTAAGTGTGTATTCGGATATAATGGGTACGATATCCACTTCTGTATCCAAAACCTTATTTAAAACTTCCACTATCCGATTTGTGTTTTCCTCTAGGCTCACGAGGTATTTACGCAAAATGTTAAAGTGGAAAGCTAGCGTAAGAATTTTACGGCGGTCTTGCCATTTCGCACCTTGAATAATATATAAAATTTTAATTTATTATTATTATTTTTTTATTATTATTATTATTATTTTTTATGTTGTAATGTCGTTCGGAAATATAAATATTAGAAAGATAAATACCGTGGTAATGCCACGCTAGAGTTTGTTTTTAGATGGGCCATGAATAGGTAGCTTCGACCGGGAAAAGACCACGCCTTCACAAAAAACCAACTTAAAATAGCAGTATAACGCTACCATGTCTGGTGATCATTATTACTGGTGACGAGACATTCTATCTTCGACGAGGCAGTCCTCAGAGATGACAACACGTCATGATGATTGTCAGATGAACTGCGTGTTCGTTTGTCACCCTTAATACCATAAAAAATACATTTTGTAGGTAGATTGGTACATACCATAACTCAATAACAACCCATCTTGAAGCCAAGGTTTCAAAAATTTGTAAGTCTCACTCTTCTGATGATATTTCATGCTGGACAGAATTATCTTTAAGGATAATAATAAAATGTTAATAATACTTGTAGGTTTCATTACACTAAAGCTTTAATGATAAGGAACGTATCGTTTCCACTCACTTCGACATCTTCTGGATTGTAAATAAAAACAGCCCCCAAAGGAAAGCTCCAGAACCTGTATATTCCATTATGTTCTTTTGCTAGTTCTCTTCCAAAAGAAAAAAGATCCACTAGAAGAAATAGAGCTTAATATAAAAATACGAATACGAATAAGAATGGGTTTAAGAGACCTGTTTGAAATGATTACATCTGTTAATATGTAATTTTTACTTCCTATTTGTCAGTGTTATGATTAGGTTACACTTTTCAAAAATACACTGACAATATTATGTCCTCATACAACTATAATATTTAATTAAAGAATTTAGAAAAAATTGGATTAATTATTTTTGTTTATAACTCGTTGTTAACTTATCCCTTAACCATAAATATTTTTTATAATTATTATTAATTTATTATAACTCATGACAAAGTCCTCGTTTCTCCTCAAATGGCAATTGCGTGTGGGTAGTAATTATGGCCTAGTCGGGCGATAACTTTCATCCCATCCGTCTTAATTTAAATATATATATATAAATATATATATATATATATATATATACATATATATATGTACAGTGGTGGTCACATAATTAAATACTACATCTTCTACTTAGCTACATACAATACCAAACAAAATATTATCAATGACGAGGACAATTATTAATTTTACTTTGACAATAAAGTCTTGCTTTTAGCAATAGTTGAGAAGTTATTCATTTTTTTTAATAAATCACATTTTTAATACGCTTGCTGCTGGCCACCCTTTGCACACACCTCTTATTATTACCATTTTCTCGGGCATTTTCAATAAACGTGCCCAAAGCAAAACCAGCATCTCAATATCTCAATATCAATTTGATCATTTTCTGCGAGCAACTATGCAAAAAAAAATCCCAGGTGTCTGGCTCGGACGCTAAATTCGTGATAACGTTTCAAAAATATATAAAATATTAGTGAGCGAGCCAATCGGGGGCGAGCACGCGGTGCTATGAGTCACACCTCCGAGCGAGAAGATCGTGCGCAATCGGCTATATTCGGTTACTGACGGCCACGTGTAACGGAGGACGGGACAACTTTTTCGTGATAACGTGTAACTCCCAGGATAACCGATTTACAGACGTTGTCACGTCAAAAAACAAAAGTTTCGATTCTTCTACAAGAAAGATCATTCTGAATGTTTATGACAATGATTGGTCATATAGGAAAATTGCGAATCACTTGACACGCTCTTAAGACATGGTAATGTTATCTAGAAATGCTATCAAGCATTTTAAGAGTTGTTATTGTTAGCCAAAAAAGAACCATTCAAAGGATCAGAGCTTATTCGTTTGGCGCTCTGCTAGAGGGTCGAGAGGTGTGTCAGGAAGAACAATTAGAAGGCTATTATGTGAAACAAAATTATTTGGAAGAATATCGTGTAAGAGATATTACGAGGTATTTTTTAATAATGAGCTAGATTAGAGTATGAACATTGAACTGAACGTGAGGGGGAAAATGTACTATTTTCGAATGAAACACTAATATGTATAATATAATAATAAACAATTTGTGAGATTCATACAAAGGAATGAATCCTCACTTTACGAAGAAAACAGTCAAACATGGAGGAGGAAACATTAAAGCTTGGAATATAAAATTACTGGATATGGTGTAAATTCCAATACAAGTCTAATTTAGAAGCAACTATTTTACCCTATGCCGAGGAAAATTTGCCGGTGGTTTGGACTTTCCAACAGGACAATGAACCAAAACACACAACAACAGTGGTTAAAACTTCCTACCGAGCTAATCAATAACGGTCTTAGATTGGCCCCCTACAGTTCCGACACCAAGCCTGTTGGAAATTTGTGGTGCCATGTGAAGAGAATAGTGACTACAAAACGTACCACTAAAGTTTATCAACTTTATATGGCTTTTAAAGAAACAGAAATTCCAATTTCAACTTGCAACAAATTACTCTTCAATGTCAAAGCGGTGCCGGCTATTATTGTTAAAGTGCTAAAGGACATGCGACGAAATATTGATAACTTTACATAATGTCTTTAAAAAATATATACAATTAGTTATGATATACTTAATTTCAATTAATATTTATTACATTCATTTTTTCTTAGATATTTGTGTATTTAATTAGTTCGCCATACCTTTGTTGAATTCATACAACTTGAAATATAACATTAACAAATACATTATTAATATAACATTATAACATAAACCGAATATGGGACATCTCAACTTCATTGAATGAAAATGGAATGGAAGGAAAACATCCTGTGGAAACATAAGCAATAAATAATACATATATATATATATATATATATATATATATATATGTATTTGTTTCCCTTCACCTTCGAGCACGCGAGAAATCAAAACTTAAATATGTACCGTGAAATTAAAATCGAGCGGTTATACATTAATGTACTACGGCTCGAGAGTATTTACATACATACCCATATTATCTATGTCTCTTGAGTATACGTATTGATTTGTTCTAGGATTTTTTTAAACTTTTTTTGTTAAATTTTAAATATTGTTTACTTAATACTACTAATTGTTTCTTAGTCAGAATGTTTCATTAAGCCTTGGGTTGACTGGCAGCGAATGCCAAAATTGCATTAAGTTCGTTAATCGATTGCTTTTTTTATATTTGGGATAAAAGTAAATAAATAAATAAATAGTCAATAACTCAAGATTACTAGAAATAACACTAGGAACATCAAACATGACAAATAATATTTAAGAAATAAATTAAAAAAAATCCTCACCTGGAGATTTTATACCTTCTAATGCATTTCCAAAAATAAAGCGATCTTTTAAGCCAGGAATTTTCCTAATCAACAGCGCTTTATGATTATAATTAAATAGAAAGTGAATAAAGATTAAAAACACGGCAAAATATAAAAGAGAGAAAAACATTTTTACGGAACTGTGATCATCGCCATAGCACAAACTTAACTGCCACAAAATTTCGACGAAAACAAAACCAATTGATAAGCAGTCTTTATCTTACTCACTACCACATTACTGTTGCAATTTAAATAATTTTGAAATTCAAAACTTATAGATTGTCTATTAATAGCTTATCGATATATAAAATAATAACTAAAGATTTTGTGAGTTATACCAAAACCAAAAGAGAGGCGTAGCGAGAGATAATACGATAACTCTAGTGACCCGTTTGGAACCTATCAACGTACGTATCAATAATGGGACTATAACTTGAAAATCACACATGGATGCTTAAGGCATCAGTAACACCTTGTTGAATAAAGCTATGCCATAAGATGAAAAATAATACACGTTCAGTTAAAAAAAAACAACTAACACTCTTAATTTGTACATAAATATGATTTCAAACTAGGGCTGTTTTCTTTTTGTAATTATATTTTATTAATATAAATCAAACATATGTATGATAAAGTTAATAATGGCTTCGTGATAAGCCATTGTTGAAATGTGTATGTATTATGAATTATTCTTATTCCAGAATCAAGCAATCTAAATAATAATCGATAATTATTCTACCCGCGACTTTTTTCAAATCTGTGCACCTCGATATTTGACGTAATATCATTAAAATTTGCTTAAATTACGTTAATACTAACTTATGGTAATCTTACCGTTATTAATGGACGACCCTCCTAGTAATGATTTAATCTTACATATGCCCAGGTATGCCTGAAGTTATTCCGAAAAAAGCGAGCCAGGATTGTCGCCGCCTAAAACGATACCATCCGGTATCCTAGTACGACCCGTATGGCCATCCTCGTGTGGACGCAGAAGATTTTAGTCCTACAGCGTCGGATGGGCAGCCTCTTCGCCCAGACTGGCGCCCCATACAGGGCTACGGATCGTACGACCCCGGCATAGAGGCGGCGGACTTCTTCCCTCGGTCCCCCGAGATTGGACAACAGTCTGTGCATAGCACCCGCTACCTTCTCGATCCGCGGGACTAGGTGCTCGAAATTCTCTTCGAAGCCCAGCGACTGTCCAAAGTGAGGCCCAGGTACTTCATGTAGCGCCCCACTCTGACTCCAGACCCACCTACTCGGACGCACGAGTCGGGTGGTTCCCTGCTGCGTGGCAGTTTGTGGAACCTCAGGGGCCTCCGTTTTGTGAGGCGATACCACCAGTCTCAACTTGTGGACTTTGGCATTTCCGCCGCAAGCTCGGCGAGCTCCTTGGTCCCGCATAGACGATGACATTAGCGCCAGCAGGGTGCTCGACTCGCAGGATTCCACAGTAACGGGCCCAACACTGACCTCTGTCGAACCACACGCTGGATCTTCCTCCGAATCCTCGTACCGTTTCGGTCCATGTACACGATGTACCTGTCGCGCCTGTTCCCTAGGGTAGCAAGACTCATCACTCATACCCGACCGGGAATTCCGTCGGGCCCTGGCGCGGTGTTCCGGCCTTTCAAGCGGCGACGGCTCGGTCCAGCTTCAGTACGGTCACCCCCATCTCGTCACTCCACTCCCACGAAGATTGGGTGTAGACTGAGGGACTTGACCAGCCCTCCAGAAAGAGCGAGTTGATCAGTCTAGCCAAAAGGGCTGGGTTGAGATTTTCCGTCACGATGGGCATCCAGGGACAGAGCTTGCCCAGCACCATGCGGTATGGAAATGCCCACGGATCCTCGTTGAGTCCCTCCAGGAGCTGTTCCCAGGACTGAGACCTGCCGGTGCAGATGGCTACCTGCAGTACGACGGTAGACGGTACCAGGAAATACTTCTAAATGAAGCTGGTCAAAAATACGTCTTGGTATCGTCATCGGATTATAATTTAAAATATAGTCAAGTATGTAAAAATGTATGTGGAAATGAACTAGTCTGATAAAAACGTGTTTACGACCAATTTAGGAATAGTAATGATCATAAAAACGTAAGTATTATAGGCGCGGTTAACAAAAGAATTTTTAGTTAAGTAAAATGAATACTAATGTAACGTGTTTCGTCTTAAACAAAGGTAGATACGCAAAAAATACGCTTTCACTCCTTAGTCGGCTTGGGCTTATAAATTTTCTTGCAGCCAATATTGTGGTTTGTAGTGATAGGAGCTGCATCCCCAACAGGTCTACATGCTTTCAAGAGTTAAAATGGCGGAAGAGTAGTATTGGCTAGCTTTCCAGAAAAAAAATTCTGAGAGAACTGGTGTCTCCAGGAGCGAAGTAGCATCGGAAGAAAAAGTAAAAAAAAAGGTTACGCTAACTGATAATATTCAATTATTCAAATTCCATAAAAGAAGTTTAGGAAAAATATTGCAATATACTTATTCTATTTACTTGCTGTAATTTGCATATAGGGTAAATAATCCATTGGAAAGGACTAGCCAGAAAATATCATGTCACCATTTTTTAAATGAAAACGATATTACCACTCAGAATTACAATTTATAATTTTATTGATAAGATATCGTCAATCATATGCATATAACTAACTTTTTTCTTTGACGATCTAAATGCTTCATATCACATTGACGTATGATGTAATTAATTTCATACAATAAATCCAATATTTTTCGTAAAACAAAAGTAGAAAATTGAATAATAACCTTGTCCAACAATACGTAATATGTGATATGATAGACACCAAGCTACATCATGCAAAAGGTATAACGCCATCTTGACTATACGCCAAGCTTCTAATGTAGTGTATATTGCACTCTGTCGCCTATCGCAATTATATCTAACGTTGTATTAAACGTTGCTAATATTTTAAAGCAGGCGTAAAAGATATATTTTTACTATGTCTACATCCTATTTACTCGAAAATCATGATGTGTAATCCCAGTGACCAGGTCCCAGTGTCTTAAGATTAAGATGAGATGACCTCAGAAATAATTCACCCGCAAAATGATGAAGACAATCTGCATAGCACAAAAAGGAGAAATAAGCGTAAACATAGAGACCTTAATACTTCAGAGATCCAAAAGCTGCTATACGATATAAAACAACATCAAAGTAGTACCTTCCCAAAGTTCGGATCGGTCATGAGGTTAATTAAACTTTAAAAAGTTTTATATAAAATACGATTTGTTGCTGTCTAGATTGTAGAAAATTTAAATTAATTAGATTTATTTAATTAGAATTAATCAAAATTAAAATGTTTGACAGTGGGTGGTACACTACTACTAGTTTGTTTCTAGCTGCAGAATGAATGGGTCAGCTCGACCGGGATAGGAATTTAATATATTGTGTAAATATTTAAAGAGTAAAAAAAGTTATTCCAAATAATCTTACAAAAATATTTTTCCAGAGAGGCACTGAAGTCTAAGTAAAGTTTTATATACTTGTTATTTTTCAGTTGTTAGTTATTGTTCTTTTTGACTGTAGAATTTTATTATTATTAAAATAAAATATAATACATAAAAATGGATTATTTTTATTTAATAATTATGCTAATGCTATCACCACGTATGGGCCAGTGGATCACTCGTCGTCGGTCGTCACTACTTTTGCTGTTCGATTCACGCTAGAAATTGCAGTATAAACGGGTCTGAACATTTCCAATATTGATTGCGCGTACCACCTGGACGCTGATAATCTGCAGCTATATGTACGCTGTATATATGTATCGAGAACCTCCATAACATTATTAGTCAATTCATATATTTTCATAGTTTACTTTTAATTTTTGTTTACTTAAAACGTAATCCAGTTTAAATTATTTATGTCAGCTATTGTATGATTTGTGAAAGGGGTACTTTTTTATAGGTCACAAAGGTGACTCTAAATTTTTTGCTGGGCGGTTTTGTGCCGCCCTCTCGTTCCCCCTAACATGGTTTTAAGTCAGAGACCTTGGAGTGTCTCAGACCCATATAAATAATACTATGCCCTATTTCTATTGATTACTGCGAGAGCCGACTCCTTACAAATTCTTGTTTCATTGTTTCTATTTTAATATTTTCCAAATTTCCTGCGATAATTCTATTTCTCATTTTTTTATTTCTACGTCGGCTCTCTGCACACCAAATACCGGGCACTCTGTGGTAATAGGTAGCACGTACTCCTGCTCCCCCGGATCACAGACACATGAAAGGCTCTCCTTGCTCAGGTAAGAGGAGAATCCTCCATGTCCCGTAAAAATCTGTGTGAGGACTGGATCCGATGGATGTATGAAACGGGACACTTTTCGTAGTTCAGTTTGGTCTTCATTCCCATTGCAGCTTATCTTGATAACTAGTCCGCCCTCTCGTTCCCCTCCATCCCCGCGTGTGCCATAACCCAGGTAAATTTAGTAAAAGCATGTATAAAGTTATACAAATAAATAGTTTAGTTATATTATATGCTTATATTATATAACTGTGTAATTTTTTTATTGGTAAGAGGAGACAAATGGGTCTCTAGAAGAAAGTTATTAACACAAGCATTATATTTCAACATATTGGATATTTACAAAGTAATATTAGAAGAAAATGGTCGAAACTTAGTTCAACTTCTACATTGTGAAGTAAATAATCCAAAAACCAACGTGGAACCCTATTTGCAGCGTTTTACTTGGAACTCTATATACTTCTGTTGTAATTTTTCTAATAGTATAAACATAAGTATATACTATAAACTATAAACACTTAATATTAAAATATCCATTATATTGTTACTCCAGAAACTGTAATGGGTATTAAATTAGACGAAGAAACATAAGATTTTGCAAAGCTTACAAACATGGAGCGTTTGAATTGTCAAAAATTGAAGTACATAGAACACTGAGATCTTGGATATACTCGAATTTTATAATCTCTCTCACCAAATTTGGCTTTAAATAAAAAGGAATATCACTCATGATGAAAACTTTTCGAGATCGTGTAATTGATTTAAGAAGAGAATCGTGGAATGATAACAGCCTTTTTAACATTGCGGACAATATTTATGACAAATATATATCATTTAAGGGTAAAAAAGAATGGCAATGTTAGATTTGCTACTTCACGCTGAAAAAGAAGGGGATGATAATAGACGCTGATGGGATTAAAGAGGAAGTTGATACATTCATGTTTTTGTGTATGTTTTATTTTTATTTGTAATTTTAAAATATAAATTTCAAAGGAAAATTAGTTAAACTTAATAAAAAATACTTTTGCATTTTAGTGTTATGACACATCCGTGACTGCCCAGCAATACACTTCGATGATTTTAGCAAATAATTTGTAGTTTTTAGTTTTAAATTTACAGGTATTTATCTACATTTAACCGAATTTAGTATTCATTAAACACATAATAGTATTAATATGATTCTAAACTATTCTCTTACTTACTTATTTTGTGTGTTTAAGTCTTATGTGGCATTCAAACCCAGAAACTGTGGTAGATGTATGTATACTCCAATTTACCATGCACAGTTTATTTTAAATAAGTTATATTAACAACATAACTTATTTAAAAATTCACTTTAGAAAGTTTATTTATCTATTCTTATATTTATAAAATAGTTTTTACTGTGACTTTAGGAAATGATATCAAATTGTCTATGTTCGTATTTATTTATTATACTACATTTGAACGACAAAATCATCTGCAATGACGAGTATGAAAACCGGCAGTAATCATAGAATAGCAAGAGGCACGTTTAATTTATGTGGCGAAACTTAGACAACTTTGATACATCTCGTATCGAGGAAGCGATAGATCGACATCAAAAGAATCCAAGGTTTGCAGAGTCTGTATATTGGTTAAAGCTAGCTGACTAAGTTGAATACCGCGAGTAGAGCTGTTATCTTAGCTAGACTAGAGATTTTGCTTAAATTTAGAGGTTCTATGGGCAGCCGTACGCTTAGTTCTTGGAGCCACGTGTACTTACACTTGGTAATGACCCAAGAGCAATGGTTGTCCGATATTATTAAAATGATATCCCGGAAATGATTCTGAAAGATAGTAGCATGGCTCTCGAGCAGCAAAAAAGAAGAGAGGAGGAAGAGCGCGGTAGGAGGGCGTAGTTACAGCAGATACTCTGTAAGTGGTAACGAAACGACACTTGAAGTTCTCCGAAACCTGTTTAGTTCCTCCAAAACTGTGCTACGCCGGAAGCGTGAAGAATGGTGGTATAATTCTACAAGATAGATGAAAATACCACCTTGAAGACCTATAAACGTCTCACTTCCAGACCTGATGCCTTCCAACCTCCCAAACCTCCCGGCTTTTAAACAACCATTAGTACCATAGACAACATACATACTCTTCGGAAAATTAAACATAAGAATATAGTCTCCCTTTTTCTTTGGCGTATGGAGAAACAGTTCTGTCGAAATTTGGTCAGTGTCATAGTCGCTTCGGTTACATTTCTGTTGGTATATCGAAGTGAAGAGATGTTTTCTATCGCAAGGCTACGATAGCTGTATGAGTACAATCCAGCAGTACGACACCTATATGATTGCAGAAAAGTAATGGACATGGTAATGTCATATCCTCGAAACTTTTCACAGCTGCATTGTAAGATTAAAGGTTACGGAATTCCAGTAAGGTAATTACCTTTAATTTTGAATACATCCACCCACCTTCGATTCACCAACGATTTAGTCATCACGGTAGAACAGCTAATGGACAATAGCACAATACTTAATGTCCTCGATAGGGTCTGCTAACCCATAACAAAGATAAGATGGTCATGTCTAACTCAAACTATAGGAGTAAGTGGACGAATTTGCTGACAAGATAGTTAAGACCATTATTGACCCAGAGATTAATCGACAAATCCATATTTGATGGACACAATCCGTCCAATTCCGGCTATTCAGGTGGTATATTAGGATGTCCAATCCTAATATACCACCTGAATAGCCGTGAGGATCAGTTCGTCGACGCTACAGAATTCCATCCAGAACGATTCATGACTGAAAGGCCTACTTGGCATCCTTACGCATGTATCCCTTTTAGTGCTGGGCCCCGTAACTGTATTGGTTTTTCATTCCTGTGTACATTATATAATACTAATTAAGTATATTTAGGTTGATGAATAAAATTAAGTTGATGTTCTGTTTTGTCAGGAATACGCAATGATTCAAATAAAACTGGTAATTATAGCAACCTTAAGAAAGTACAAACCATAAGTTACTAATAACCAGACCGCAAAATATCACGTTCTCTTCAGACTTAATGCTCCGCTCGAAGAAACCTATCTACGTAAAGTTTATAGAACGGACACAATAATTCTTATAAATAGGACCGTATACAGTTCCAATTCCAATGGAAAATTCAACGATTGATTGCTAATGATCTATTTATTTAATTCTAACTAATTTAATCGATATTATGGCTATAAAATATAGGAATACATTCTCTTCAGTGTTTTCTTCCCTATTACACTTCTTATAACAAGAAGTTTATAGGTTAACATTTCAGAAAGTTTACATAGTTCATAGGATAAGATCAACAAATCACATCATTTCCATACGCTTACTCTACTCTTGCTATCAGGTTGAAATCGTTAAATTGATTAGTTTTAGATTAGATATTTGTTATCATAAAGAATATTACAATGCTCACTTAAAATGATAATTTTAAACTAATTAATAACGGTAACTTAAAACGAGCAAACAAATTACAAATATTTAAAATCGCTTTTCTATTACATAATTCTAGACAAACTGTTATAAAGCTTAGCACAATCAAACTTTCCATACAGCGTTCCTAGGTACAGAGAAAATTTATTAGTATTTTTAAAGTAGTATTTGAGTGTTTTAGTTGGGGCCTAAAAGCGATTTACTAATAAATATACATGTATTATATTTACTCATATATTCATAGCCAATTAATAATTAGTTTATTCGTAAGTTGATATTTTTATTTCGAACATGTTAAATAATGATATGCTAATAGAGCCACTATTTCTTTATTTAGTGTTCTGTGGATGGGATTGAAATTGCTTTTTGCTGTTGAACACGAACATTTGTAAAAGGGGACTACAACTGCATTCGAAATCAATTTGCGAAAAAAAAGAGAAAAAGTATGCACAATTACGTAGTATTCTTATTAAAGGTATAATTTGAAGTCTAGTATAATCAAATTGTGGCCTTCCTGATTTAATTTACTACCTAATGCTATTGTATATTAATGCCAATATATATATTTCATATGCCCAAGATATTTTTCTTGTTTCGAATTTTACAAGAATATATTATTAATCGTAAGATTTTTCTTATAATATAAAATACTAATAGAGTTAAAGTATTAAAAAGTTTTAATATACCATAGACTAATTTTTACATCCCAGCAAACGTCAAAGACGTCATAACTCTACATGTAGATAGAAATATGTGTCCTATTACACCAATTTAATAATTAACTGCACTTCAACATGCTCCATGGATAATTTAAAGTAAAGAAGACAATATGCAGATATGAAAGATGCCATATAAGAAATAAATCATTATGAAACCATACCGTCGAACTAACAAAGCTTTTATGGTTGAAGTAAGTTGTTTTTCAAATGTTGGCAAACCAACCCAGATCACCTCAAATCATATTAATTTCTGGTGATTACGGGTGATTGTCCCATGACATCCATATACATTCCCAAGATGCCTGAAAACTAAGACGAAATGTCTCGTTATCGCTAAGTTCTATTTAACACTGGTACTCTATGACAGAGTATCAATCGACGGTCGATTCTGCCTTTCTGTGCTACAGCTAGTTTATAGCAGAGAATTGAAACCTATTTCATTAAACTTCATAAACTGTATTAGAATTTAATCTCCAGTTTTCAAGCTTTTACATAACATACAAACAAGCAAAATATCTTGAAATCAAAAATCCTAATTCAGTTACCGTGGAATATTAAACCGGTCTGTTCTTTAAAATTACATCTCCGTAATAAAACATCATTATAATTAAGCAATAAGAAAACAAACCAATGAAAATATGACTTAAACACTTTTTAGCAGATGAACTGTGTGGCGATACAGTTTATGTTAACTATCATTCCCGAAGACGAGTCGGGAATCTTTCACTTTTCAGCAGCGATGTCGTACAATTTTGCACTTCCTTTCTGTCTTTTCCAAACAAGCCGCGCAACTTAATAAAACCTATGTTATATCTACCGGAAACTGTAATTCTATTTAACGCGTGTTTTTTAACAGTTTCGGTTGGCATCGCGCTTGGGTCGAGTAAAAGTGCTAATAAAAGAGTTCGTGTGTGACATACGCGCTCTCTGGCGTTATGGGGCACCTTTTCCCACATTCCTAAAAATCATAGCCACACAGCTTCTCATTCTATTCGTTCTCATGCCACTGTTATATCCTATATTCGTGGTAATTGCTACATACTTCACTTACGAAGGCCTTTTTCTAAGGTAAGTCATTCATAATTGCTTTTTTTTTATGACATTAAATTAATTTTCACCTGATGTTTTTAATACGAAATTACCCTATAATTTAATTGCTTGTTGTTAATTTTAGTTCTGCGATCCACACGTTCTCTCTCCATAAGTAATGTAAACATTATACTAAGGACGTAAATGTAATATTTCGTCACCAGTAATACATACATATATACACACGGAAACGATAAGCCACTACTTTGCGATAGAATCTGCGAAACTGTAAATACACATATGATAGTATATTGTAAAGTTACTAGTAACTTATTTAACGTTTATTATCCATAAATAATTAATGGTAAAATAATTATTCATTATTTTTAAAAACAAGTAAAGAAAAGACAGCCACCAACTTGCTTTTTTTTATTTTTACATCATTATTTTTAAACGTTAATAGTCGGTTAAAGTCTTACCTTTCCAGAAACAATAAGCTCGCAAATATTTTAAAATTCGGTGTAGTAGGTCCTCACTGGACCTTACTGCACCGGACCTAACCTAACCTATATATACTTAAATTTATATATATAATTTAATTATAATTTTTGTATATACTTTAAATTTCTTAATTAAAGTTTCTAGCTGGAGTGTATACATGGTATGCCAGTATTTAATTAAGGACTTTGTCCTCACTGAGTTTCAGCGTGAAATACCAGCATAATGCTTCTGTTTTTCATAAGGTATTCATATGGGAGGATACTCGTAACTAAGTTACTGATAACGCGCCGTTCCATCTCAGCCCATGTGTATTCGAAATCTTTGTTGAGCATGGATGTAGGTGTTTATGAGCCGTTGTCAACATTTAACATCAGATGAACTACACAGATCATGGAAAACAATAGTTATTTTAAACTTCACTACCATAATGGAAACGGTCTGCGATATTTAACGTCATAGCTTCGCATGCGCAATTCGAGTATTGTCGCAAATCATATGTGAGAACAAAGTTTAGTTACGAGTTACAAGTACATCTAGATAAAAAAGTTCAAACCATTTTTGTCACATCTACTACTTTCATCTCGTTGTATTATTTACTATTATTACCATACATCGACTGCTCTTACAAGTACATCCAGATAAAAAAAGTTCAAACCATTTTTGTCACATCTACTACTGTCATCTCGTTATATTATTTACTATTATTACCATACAGCGACTGCTCATAAATTGATCTCTATACTCAAAGGCGTATTTACTAAAATTAGTAGTTATGGAGGAATTAAAACTAGGAGAATAAACTAAATATTTTTACAGTTGGTGGTTGGACCAGCCCTATTTTTTCCGTCCAGTTTCCATTATAAAGCGCGCGCATTCCGCCGTATTCCGTCCCTGCTCGTCCAACGATATGTGGAAGGTGCGCGAAGTGCTCACGCGTGGTATCTTACTAGCTCACTCGCTGGCGACTTCTGTTGATTATCTATGCGTCATGCAAGGACTCCTTGACGAATCATAACTTGCACCTTATAACCTGTTACCATTAAAATCTACTGTATGCTAATTTTATTCCTTTAATTTTCAATTCACCAAATCCATATCGGTATATTCACTGTACAGTACTTCACTCTATTATCTTTTTAAGTGGTAAGCAGAATAACAAAATTCTATAAAGCAATTTGACGCCACTATTGACAAAGGTTAGAAATTAAGAGAAGAATTTGTTTTTGTTAATGTGATAGGATTTCAGTATGCCAGTATTAAAAATAATATCGCAAAATACTTGAGCCTTTTACAATCTATTCGGTAAGATAAACAGCTTCCTTTGTTTTTTTAATTCATATTATTTTTTTCTTTATTTTACAAAAGACCTACGGTGAGGTTTTTGATGCTTCTTAGATCAGTGGGCATGTGGTATTGTCTCTAAATAAAATATTGCAAAGCAATGAATATTACATTAAAAAAAGGCCCATATGCCTTCGTTGTAAATTAAATTTATCCATCGTGCTCAAACGGCTAAAACAGACGTTAATATCTCAGAAATAAATGTACGATTAGTATAAGTTATAAGTTGACTATATCAAAATACAAAGTAGGTTAGTACCGTAAGTAACCCAAAAATATCCATAATTTAATTTAGTTAATCTCGAAGAATATGTTGGGAATCTAGTGCAGCAAATATATAAAGAAATAATAATTGCTATTATATTTGCACCTAATATAAAAATTACGCGCTAATTTCGGAATCTCCTAATAAGAATTTGTTTGGCTTTTCAATCATGGCTATTGTTTCATGAATTAGTACTGAATAATTTTAAAACATTTTATAAAGACGTCATTCAATCATGTTTGAAGTAAAAAGGAATATGAGATGACCAAAAGAACACTGATCAAATTGTTAAAATTGAAATAATGAAGGAAATTACATTAAACATAGAATCTATAATAATAAAAGATCTAACGTTATATAGAAATTGCCCCACCTGCAAGTTTTGGGTTCATTGATGTTACCAGATTTATTACAACATTTATAAACAAGTTCGAATAAATCGAACACTTCTCACTTTATACCAAACAAATTATGATGACTTAAATCGGGCTACTTAATACTAACAGAGTTTTAAAAAATATATTCCTTTATTTTTATATCACATTTTCTCTCTTTGCAAATTTCACGTACACTGGTTTAGAGTTTCGTAACACTAAATCTGACTGAAATTGTAGATCCGAACAATTAGTCACTGGAATCAGCTTGAAATTTCGTAAGATCGCCGAAAGTACGGATTTCATCTGCATTGTTGCAAACTTTTGTCCTACAAACAAGGTATAAATGAACAAGAATATAAAATAATAAAAATAAATTCAGAAAGAGTCACTATGATTATGATATCCTCTGGCCGTTTTCGTATTAAAATAAATCATGCTCTCGTCGTCCCTTCCACTAGTCCGATATAACGCTTGTCCAATAAGATCAGAAGATGATTCAGATCAGAGACACCAACCAAAAGCTTGCTTTACACATATTGCATACATAGCCTACTGGAGCCTAATGGCCCTATGCCTTCTTGAAGCAATATAATTGCAGTGAGACTACCAACCCACTTTTTAATAATTACGTAATTAATTTACTAATAATTAAATAATTAATAATTAATTAATTAATTAATTTAAGAAAAACATACCGATACAATTCCTTGGTCCCGCACTAAATGGTATGTAAGCATAATTATGTCGTTTAGCAATATTTTCTGGTAGAAATCGATCAGGATCAAACTTCAAGGGGTTTGGGTATAAACTTTCTCTACGGTGTAAATCGTAAATGTGGATATGGCAAGAAATTCCGGCTGGTACTGTGTAATTACCTAAAATTTCAAATGACATCAAAAAACAAGATAACATGTTATTGAGATTTAATAATGAAATTGTGACACTTTTAAGGTTAAATAAACTGAAATCACACATAAATTCTAAAATATTGTTTTTTCAAATACTGTTTTCAATGTTATGTGAAAAAAAATTGATAGACTCACGAAAATAAAGAAGAATTAGAAAATAAACTTTATCATCACATATGTACTACTGAATAGACAAATATTGCCAGTAATTATCGCAACGCAATATGCAGAATGGAAATTAAGTAAAATAATAAAAATGTTAATTTTACCTATGGAAATATATAGTAATTAATGTCAGGATGATGTAATTGTGGAGACAATTTGAATTTAGTTATAGGTAAAATCAATTGGTAATGCTCACTCAATTTAACATCGTTGTTCAAACTTCTGCTGATGAAAGGCACTGGAGGATAGAGTCGAAGGGATTCTTTAATACAGCGATCCAGATAGCGCATTGCATTAAGATCTTCTATTGTTGTGCTCCGCTTTGACTCGGTGAATATCTCTTTCAGTTCTGCTACTATTTTACCCTAAAAGATTTTTTTCACGATAAATATTTGTACTTCAGTTTTAGGTAGCGACGCAAGGAACTCACTTGGGTAGTAGTGTTATTATCTACGTTAAAACCAAATATTTCGAATGCCTTTTATAAGGATTTTCGAAATTTCCTATGTGCGGTGATCAGCATAGGTATTGCTAAAGTGCGACCCACTTGAACTCCGCTACTAAATCTTACATACGAATACGGTAAATCTCATTAATACAAGAAATTATGGTAATAAAAAATCATTATCGTCTGTATCAGCCTGTCTATAGTTCACTGTTGAATAGAGGCCCGTTGCGACAAAGCACGATCGTAAGCCTCCTTCATCCATCGACTTCCAGCAAATTTGCATAGGGCGTCCTTCCATCTAATGGAGGATCATCCTACACTGCGAATACCAGTCCGAGATTGGAATACTCATGAACCTTTGTTTCCCATGGGTTAACGGTTCTACGAGCTATATGGACACATTCACACCATTTTCACTTCAGAACTGAGGCTTCGGGTCATAAATCATATTTATTTGTCTGTCTCGCTCGCACTTACAGGTCTTATGGAGAGGTGTAGTGATGTGCGTAAGAATTGTAGAGGTGCATATCGATAACGGAATAGGTACGATCGATATGCTTAATTATGTTAAGTATTAATAGGAATAATTTTTCGCTATCTGAAAATAAAAGCTTTTAATTTGTAAGATAAAATGTTTGTTTCGACGTCGTTGTCTTAACATTTGCTCTTGGTATATTCGGGTTGCCTGCCTATGATACTTCGGTTTTTATTCGATCCACGGTCGCTATACTAACTCCACAAATCAGTGCTGCAAGCTCTCGTGGATTATTGAAATTGAAGCAAGATTTTTTCTCGTGGTCAGTTTTCAATTCTTTTAAAAACAGAAAAACGTTGTGAATTACAGCCCGAGCTTGAGCGTTGATGTCACCATTTAATTTCTTCAAAACCACGTTAGAAAATAAATTCTCCATTGTGTAACGAAGCGTTAGTAATGTGAGTGTCATAAAAAAAATCTTATATTTATAGAAAAACAACAACCCTTACTCGTAACGACCAATCAGGAGTCAGAGTGCTAATGAAGGTCACGATGACGCATCGATCCCGCGTGCGCAGGTAGCTAATTATCGATAACGGGTTGCATTGCGTGCACATTCCTACTGTCAGTGACATTTATTGCCCGACGACTCAATTTAAAATGCGTCGACTATAGTCATCTGGCAACACGCACAGGACTTTAGTTTTTAGATGTTGAAGGATGTTAGAGATTTGTCGCAGTTTTTGAATGCTGACCGAGTTGGTTGCGTCGATTGACCGATACACAACACGTCCAACAATACGTACCTGTACTTCTGGATAATTGGCGAGCAACATTATGCAGTACGTCAAACCTGACGCAGTAGTATCATGCCCCTACGAGAAACAAACAGAAATAAATTTAATATTTATATATTTTACTAATAAAAAGATTTACTTGTTGCTGACATATAATTCAAATGCCTTAATAAATGTATGTAAACATGTAATATAGTTTACCTCAAACATAAACGTATCAACTTCTTCTTCAATACCGACACTATCAATTAAACCTTCTTTTTCTGCTAAAATAAGCAAATCCAACATTGCCGTCTTTTTTTTCTTAGAATATATTAATTTATATTCGTCATCAACGTTATCGTCAATAGTATCGGATAAACCGATTCCATTTTCCATTATATATTTCTTTCGATCTTTTATAACCTTACGGGTAAAATTGTGAACAGTAAAGAGAAACTGTTTCTGTTTTTACCAATCGCTGATAGGTTAAAAACAAAATCTATATACAAGTGAAGTCTGACGAATCTTTGTACCAAGAGGTATCCTAACTCATAAATTGCATCTTTATAATGTTTCCCACTTGTATCATCGTTGAGTCTAGTTCCCATTGCCGATTCTGAAAATAACATTTTTATTACAGAGATTTGTCAAAGGAGTTTTTAAATGAATAATATGCGACTGAAGACTGACGTGAGATGGAAGACTTGTTAACTTGTGCATCAGGCTATCAAGACAAAATCAATTTTCGGCCAAGGCTAATTTGGGCAATGAATAATAGTTTATTATTACGTCGTTTTCAAGCCTACTTGTGTTGTGAAAATACCTTATTAGAGACACTATGCTGTGTCAGATATGTTATCTCATAAGCCTTATATCAAATTAGGGATGGCGCACACGAAGTGCTTATGCGTTAGCGAAGCTAATAATGCCATAATATATCTTGTAGTTATCACATCATCTCGTAACATACAGAGTTTCAAACGTCGCAATTAATAAAATTGATTTACTAACTTATTTTTACTTTTCAAGTGATTGCTAATTATTTACAAAGACGATCGGGAGGATTGACATTATTTACTTTTAAGCATACATAAACAACAAAAGGTCAAGGAGAATCAATCCAAGGAAACTTTGGAATTGGCACCCCAAACCATCAGGGAAGGATATGTAAGAACTTGCTATTCATCACTTTCTATATACTTAACATCTTTTTCTGGATGAGTAACCTTATAATTTATAACAGTCAAAAAGCTCAGTCTCAGATAGACGTTTTCTTATGTGATTCCATGCGCAACCTGCACATTTAGGAACTGTAAAGTCACCTCTGTCCCGAATGCCGAAACACCACATGAAAATTATAAACCGCGTCCCCGAATTAAATGGTACAACCTGAACAAACATAGGTGGATGCCCAGGACGTAATAAAACTGGAAGACTATCTTGCTTACTTTGAGATTACCCAAAACATTGACACAGTATGGAAGGAGCTCCTCACTAGCATCACCTGTATTGCCAAAGAAGTACTCAGCGTATCTAAAGGTGAACTAAATACCTGTTAAAACTTTAAGTTATGCGAAGAAACAAATTCGTATACAGATAGAAATGGATATAAAATTGCAAATAATAAGGAAATATTCAAACAAAATAAGTAAATGAATAAAAATTCAGACTTATATAAGTCTGTATATTATAGGTTGAGCAAATTAACCATAGATTACAAGAGTATTTCTTACACCTGAATGAGGAGTTATCATAACCATCGTACCACTCCCACGCGTACTGACCATCAAGTGAGAACTGACTACTAGAGACTATATAAAAACTAAGTATATAAGAACTAGTATAAGAAATGGTAAGGCCCTGATGAAATTCCAGCAGAACTCTGGTAGAAAATAAGCAGAGCTGGTATTACAAACCTTATTTTCTGATTCTTAGATCCGCGAACGTTTTAAAAACAAAATCAAGACACACTGCATAAATCGACGTGTATAAACCAGCTTCAAGTATTAGAGAGGTATTGTTATATGTTTCTGTGTCCTAGTGGGTGACAAGACAAAAATTGCCCCGGAGTGGTGTTACAACACTCGATACAATTCAATAACCGTCTGAGAAGCAAATTAATAAAAATAGCGAGAATGCCGTCTACGCTGGTTTGGATACGTAATTCGCAAACGTGAAGGCAATAAATGAAGGCGAAAGAGTCCGACTGTCTGGACTCGAACCATCCATAATGATATTCTGACGTTGGGCTTATCGCCAGAAACGACACAATATAGTGACGTAAACGTATCAGGAGGGCTGACACATCCAGGGGAATGATCCCAATAAGTGATAAAATTTTATATTTATTAATATTATTTTTTTTCTTTATAATTTCTACATTTTCTATACTTTTTTTAAATAAATATTATATTATTATAACTTCAGAAAACACCCTGTGTATGTATATAACGGAGTGTTGTTTGTAATGAACAACGGTGCAATTTGTATTATTTTATTTCGCAAAATATTTATGTTAATGCTGGTGGCGTATCATATTGAATAATGAATAAATTAAAGTTAATACGTTAAAGGTAATACGTACCACAAATGCTATTAAGAGTACACTCTGACATAACTGGTATTATATCCAATTCCGTGTTCACCGATTTGTCGAGGGTCTCCACCAGTCGGCTTGTGTTTTCTTCGAGGCTTGCGTAGTATTTACGCAATATGTTAAAGTGAAAAGCTGGTGTAAGAATTTTTCTGCGTTCCTGCCATTTTGCCCCTGGAATTTTAGTTAAGCAAATCTTCAATTTTAGTCTTCAAATTTAGAATCAACCAACGGCTTACCTATCTCGGCTATAATTATTGCAATGTTACAGTTGTATTTCTTACACTCTAAGCTCGTAACTCAATGATACTGCATGTTTAGTATCAATAAGATATATTCGAGATAAATGAAGATAGATTCGAGATTATTGCGCTTCACCGTTGCGGTTACGTGTCAACTGAGATTTATACACTTCTCACGCAGGTGTTTTTATGTGAAAAACTAATAGTGTTCATCAAACCTTACAAACGTTTAGACATCTCTTCCTCGAACAGTGTTTAAAAACCGTGTTGGTTGGTATTCCAACAAGATTCAGCGCCAACTAATCGTGTAGCAAAACTGGCTGTTCGCCCATGGAATCGACGCCATCAGACACGACGAATGGCCTCCTCCATCCCAGACTTAAACCCGATGAATTACAAATTATGTGCCGTAACCGCCATTCTGTCTCAATTTTTTAAATGGAGCGCATTCGATTTATTTTTTATTATAAAATAACAGTTCAACAAGTGAAAATCACTGTAAACATGAGATGTTGAAATTCAGAATATTGGCAAGGGGATTTTTAATTTGTTTTAATTGAATTCTAAATTTTAATTAAATAAGATGTGACATTGAATTTATTGAATTTATGACCCGACTAGGTACTTATCGTAACTTAATATTTACCGTAACTTAGTAATAATCCATCTTGAAGCCAAGGTTTTAAAAATGAATAGACTTCACTTTTCTGATGATACTTCATGCTAGAAAGAATAACCTGAAATTAAAAAAATGCTATTTAATATTATATAAAAGAAATTTTTTTACAACAAAAAATATGCTAAATAAATTTAATTAATAAACTAAAATACTATATAGTTACTACAAAAATTAAACTAAAACAAACTAAAAGTAATAAGTTATATCTGTTACTTTCATTATTTTTAGCTTATGTTATAAATATAAATTTTAAAGAGTATTTTTTTTATAAAATACAGATGAAAAAACTATAAATTGTGTTTACCTCGATATCTTCAGGATTGTAGATGTTAACTGCCCCAAGAGGAAAGGACCAGAATCTATATATACCGTTATTTTCATTTGCAATTCGTCTTCCCAAATGAAAAAGTTTCACTGGAATAATTGTATTATTAAGAACTTGATTCATATTTAAACGATTGATTAGAAAAGGTAGGAGGCAGACACATAAAAGTGGAAAGTGACGAAGATAGAGGGCTTCGGCAAAACACTGGCATTATAAGCTAACGAGCAAGCAATTTACCTGATAGTAAGTGATCACTGCATTCACACCCATGAACATTGACAACACCAGAGGGCGCTGCTTGAAGCCGCATCGGTTCGGAAATACCCTTGGCGGTAGCTGATACCACGGAGTCGTTGTGTGTGGCAGAAAATCTCACGTAAAACTCAGTGGTTGAGTGCCAACCATTGAAATGTTGAGGATCAAATTTTCTCATGATGTCGCCAAAAATCAAGTTGGACGCAAAAGAGAGCATAACAGCTTTGCGCCCTTTGTGCAGAGATGGAAGAGATCGCTACCAGAATTTCCCTTGGAGAGAGACAAGTTCCCGAAGGGAGGCGAATTAGTCTCTCGCCAATTCTACAAATGTGCGCATACTTTGCCTCTGCAATAACTCTTTTGAATGATCTGGAGGCAGAGTTCTACTTTGTTTAGTTAAAAAACGGATTTTGCAGATGCACGTTTGAAGAAAGAATGAAGAGTTCCATCCCCCAAAGTACCACATCGGAGACAGAATCAGAAATAGCGATGGGATGGGATTGTAGAGTATCCTTATACCGAAAACCGAACCATCTTAACTTTTAATTTGAAATGAATTTTAGGAGTAAGTTTACTTAAATTCACAATAGTATAGTTATAGAAAAAGAGGACATCGTGGTAAGATAAAACTATCAATGCAGTGCAAATACCTTGATAGCGCAGCGTTACTGCAAAAACTTCGTCAATAAACTCATACCTGGAGGTAAGATGATTTCTAACGCGTTCCCAATAATAAAAGTATCTTTAAATCCCGGAATTTTCCGAAGCGATGCCGCAGTCTTATTATGGTTAAATATGTAATGCACAACAATTAAACACACAAAAATTGACAGCAAATAAAAGATCATAATGTTGGAATAATGTTCTCATCACAATAGCCTGAGCTCAACTAATACTCACTTTATGAAAAACAAAATAATTATATCGATTATGTTTGTTGGTATGTCATACCTCTGATAGCTATAACTTTATCGTTGTGTAATGTATGCTATCGCAACAATTATATATTAAATACGACACGGTTGTTATTACGTATTATGTAAAATCATACGCATCTTATGTACCCAAACGCATAAAATGTTTTGGTAGTTAAATATTGTTGAATTAGAGTCTGAGTTAAATTATGTTATACTTATATTTTTTTTACATTTTTAACTGTCCATATACCATAGCATTTAACAATCACCGCTAAATTAATTCACCGTCGTTCAAGCCAGCAAAACGAAATCTCCAAAAGTATAATTGACGTTAAATATGAAATATCGACGACAGATTTTCAATAAGCATTATAATAATCAAGGTGACCAGAGAAATACTAATTGAGTAATCTAAAATCAGACATTTTAAATACTATTAGGGTTCAACGGCCACGTCTTCTAACGTAAATAAGATGTATAAATAGTAATTTATTTTACATATATCTATTAAAGTAAGGATGACAAACGAGTACAAAAATAAACATCAAAAAAGATTCAAGATACACATGCGTTGTTATTCTTGAGGTCTGAGAACTTCTTACTGCCTCATTACGTGTAACACACCGCAGCTGCTTGTTTACCCTAAGAACCCGTGATAACGCGGTTCTTCCCGGTGTAGCCTACTACTTCAAATAGTACCTACAAAGTAGCTTTTTATATTGACCATTATTGTTCATACCTTAAAACTGATTTAAATGTTTGTCCGTAATGTAATATTGAAACTGCACTTGTGTAATGGGATTTATAGTTTTTCTAATAAATGATAAATCGTTGAACATATTGTTGACCTATTTATTGTTTTATTTCAGAATGAAAACGATTGCGGTGAAGTATCTTACATAATGTCAAGGACCGTTGGTAGTGTTTCTAATTATACGACCACCACTGTATTATAGTATAATATATATATGTATGTATGTTTCTGCCCCGTAATACTCTGTGCATTAATATTACGCTTATCTTCCTTGTCCCAAGTCAAGGGAAGTCAAGTCAAAGTACACTTACGTAAGTTTGACATTGCATTTCTAGATGTGTAATTTATATATTGATAATCGAGTGTATGTCAAATTAAATAGTAGCGATTTTTGTTAGGATACCTTAAGATTTTTTTATATTCTATGTTAAAAATATGTTCAGGGTCTTTCCATGATGTATATATTTATTTATAATATTGAGAGTTGAGAAACGAGTACACAGTTCACATGAAAGTAAGTGATGAATGGTATTGCAATCAACTTTATATCTCAATAAAGATGGTCCTATGAAGGATAGTTCAACTGATGGTAAGTGTTGATTGCGGCCCATAAACATATCATCATCATCTTTACCACAGCCAGCAGATCAGCAGTGGACTGTGGATAGGTTTCCCCCATAGATTGCCACAAAGCACGAACCGAGCCACCTAAATCTATTGGCTTCCAGCAAACTTGCAAAGATCGTTGCTCCACATACATTCATTCTCATCAAATATCCAAGATTGTATTAGTCTCTGAGCTACTATGCTATGCTACTATTACACGCTAATATTCCGTGAGTTGTGGCCTAACAGTACCATTTTTAAAATCATGCAGTCAGTCAGTTTTCCGCATGTAGCCATTAAAAAATCCTCTTAAAGAATACAAATGAAAATAGACGAATAATTAATAATAATTCTTTCCCTAAACTGTTTTTGCATTATAACAGTATAAGTACATATTTTTCTTATCTTAGTTTTATTGTTTAAATGCTGTGTATACATAAAAGTTAAATAAATAAATGAAATATAGGGTAATCTTTATTTACAAAATACTATGGCAAATTATGGTAGCTATTCATTACCACCAACCAATACCACCAAATGTCATTTTTATAATTAACAAAAATTAGTTGAGTGAACACATGATAATAATCAATGACTGTAATATTAATTACGAATTTTATTAATTTTAAAAAGAATATGGTCAGGATAATTTTCAACTCTGGAATAAATTTTGTGTACATACTTTTTAAATAAGTAACAACTGCTCTGTGGAATCAGCAGTAATTCCGAACCGATATGACTTGGGGACCTTCAAGAGCCTACTACAATCTTAAAGTCTGCAATGCACCTGTAAGTCCTATAGTGTTACCGGTGTTCATGGGCGGTAGTGATCGCTTATCATCAGGTGGGCTACTTGCTACCTATTCTAAAAAAAATATGTGAAGAAAATTGGCTACCAAAGTTATTAGATACGCTCTACATCTCTATTCTCAAACGGGATAGGTGGATCAACAAAGCATTTGATTGCATTGTTGCCATCTTTTTAGAACCATCGACAAGAAATTATTTATAATAAAATAATATATCAATAAAATAATAAATAAATATATATAATATTAAACTAACTATATCCTTAGCCTTAAATTATTTATGCATTAAATTAAAATGTATCTAATTTTACAGATATGTTAAAGTGCATATTCTTTTATAAATTTATTGCATGGCTGTTACGAATCTTCTATAGTTGTTGTATATTTTGACACGTAATACCAACTTTTTATATGGTATGTATCCTGGAATTAATTACTTTTTAATCTAATATAAAAATCTTAGCATGGTTTTAACGATACTGTACTGGTATTGAAAATCGCAGCCATAAAGGATTAGGTTCGTTGACAATAACATTTCAATATCTATTTAATTATATGTTTTTTCTCTATTTTCTTTTTCGTAATACGTTGCCAACTACAAAATTTAGAAACATTAATATAGTACGATGTGTTCAATGTATATCTGTTTGTTATATTATATTTGATTTTAACATTAATAGACATATACATCTGTAATTAAGAAATTACATATTTAATTAACTGATTATTACATACTATGTTTAGACTTGTTAATAACACAACTATGTTTTTTTGTTCTTTATTCCTTTTAATTATAACTGCTGCTTAACGAACTAGGTTACTTAATAATGGAAACTATTCTCATATAATGTTATGATATTGAAAAGTATTTTTTTTTATATGCGATAGTGTTTGCCTTCCAAATAAATTAAATAAGAATGAAATAAACAATGGTAACATTATGTAATTTTCAGTTAGTATGGCCATATTGACTTGAGTCTTACATCATATTAAAAGCATAAGAAGTATCTTAGTAGGTTTATGCGAAAACTTTCGGCACTCTATTATAACGCTGGTGACGTCATCTGTTAATTATCGAAAGTTCTTACTAGTTGACAAGTCAATAAGACGTTATCGTTTTGTTTAAAAAAAATAAAATCCTTATAGTAATCAAGTAATTTATTCAATAGAATAAATTGTTACTATAACAATAATATATATAATTATAATAATATTAATAATAATAAATAACTTTTGGTCGACATCACGATCCCATATGACGAGAACATCGTGAAAGCCGAAACAGACAAAAAGACAAAATATGTCGACCTGACACACGAGGTGACCGACATGTGGGGTGGTATGCCCACCGAAACTATTCCTATAGTCGTATCTGCAAACGGGTTGATCCCAACCAGCCTCTTGAATCACCTGAGGCGGTCGGGACTCCGGGACGGGCAGCTCCGGGCTCTGATGCAGAAGGCGGTGCTCCTCGACGCCGGTCGTATAGTACGCAGGTTTCTCTCCCTTTCGCCCTGACCCTCGATCCTTTGTCTCCCCTGTCGAGGGATACCCGTCTAGATGGTCTTTATATTTTGTATTTTATATATTTGTTTTATTATTTGTTTATAGTATTCATTCATTTTATCGACCAAGCAGGCGGAGATAGAAAAAAACATCCCCTAAAAAATAATAATAATAAATTATTCATATAGTCCTATATCTACAAATGGAGTCATCCCAACCAGACTCTCGAGTCATCTGAGATGATTGAAACTCCGTGTACTCCGGGCTCAAATGTATAAGAAGAAGAAGGTGCTCCTCTACACAGTCCATATCGTCCGCCAGTCTCCCTCCCTTCCCCCTAACCTTCGAAAGTTTGGACTATCCTATCGAGGGACTCTCGTCTGACAGGTCCTCATATAACCAGTCGGCCAAAAGTTTAAGACATAAAAAACATAATTATACATCAATTGTAATAAAATCCCATAGGATAAATAAAAGAAATGCACATCTGCATATTTTCTATTGTTAGTATCGAATATTTAAACAAGTCATTCTTTTGTTTACTTTCAAGTTATTGGACATTAAACATCTATTGTTTTCAAACACCATCAAACGCTGTCCTAGAGCCAGGTTGTAGAGTCGTAATAATATTTTTATAATGTCCTCATTACTAATTACTTTGCTTTTGTTACGTATTGGTCAATAATTAGGATTATTTAGCTCCTGAAATCACTTGTTTCTGATTTTAATATTACCCGAGTTTAATTGGGTTTGTTCACAAACAATCTCAATTAGTCCAAACTTGTGGTTTCTACAGTGAAGACGTCATAAAATGGGAAAGCTCGAGAAATTAGCAATGAAGTGCGTTCTGCCATCGTCCACGCTCGGGAAGGCCGAGAGCTACTACGTCTAGTGAAGATAATTTTATTGTTGTTACCAGCAAGCGAAATAGACGCTTAACAGCACCAGAAATCCGCGTTGAAGTAAACAAAATCCGAGTTAAACCTTTAACATTGACTACAGTAAAACGGCGACTGAGGGTGCGAAGTTGTATAGTCGCGTTGCCGTTCGAAAACCTCTACGCAGGCCGCAAAACAAGAAAAAACGAATGCAGTGGGCTCATGTCCATCGAGATTAGACTGAAGAAGATTTTAAAAAAGTCCTTTGGACCGATGAATCCGAGTTTGAACTATTCGGTTTAAAACGTAGAATTTACGTTCGACGACCAAGAAAGGATGATGTCAGATTGTGGGGACTACACAATCTGACATCATCCTTTCTTGGTGGTGGTTTAATTATAGTCTGGGATTGCTTCTCTAGCCAAGGAATAGGCGATTTGATTAAAATTGAAGGAATTTTGAAAAGGAACAGTACAAAAACATTTTAGATCAAATTGCCGTTTCTTCCGGGTTGCGATTATTTTGTGATGGATTCATTTTCCAACAAGATAATGATCCAAAGCATAGCTCATAATTATGTAGAGGATATTTAGAATAGAAAGAGGCACAAGGGGTGTTAAAAAACATGGTTTGGCCTCCTGAGAGCCCGGATCTCAATCCCATTGAACTATTGTGGGAAGAGCGTGATAGGAACGTCCGTAATCAAGGCCCATCCTCTCGAGAAGAAATGTGGAATGCTTTATACGAAATTTGGAACAATATATCACAAGACACCATTATCAAATTGATTGCCCATATGCCGAGACGAAAATGTAAAGGAGGATTTTTTGATGAAAAATCAGTTTGCTAACTATAGCATTTTTTTGCATGGACTGTTAATATTTCTTTACGCTTTTAAAGGATATTGTTTGTCAACCAATTTTCTATTAGATGATTAAACATTAATTAAACATTTAATATTTTATTAGAGTTTTACTTCATTTTCCTATTTTAATTAAAGTGGTCTTAAACTTTTGTTCTGCAGTGTATTTATTATCATTCAATTTATATATATTATTATATTTTTGTTTATTTTTTTTTTTTTATTTATTATTATATAGTATTTTATTGATATTTTAAATATTTTATTTATTAGAAATATACTAGCCACAGGATTTACTTGCCAACAGGTGAACTGTGTGCTCGTTTGTTACTCTCATTGTAATAAAAAGACTCTGAAGTACACCCCTACGGCGGCCATTTAGCGCAGACCGACGTTCAGTTTATGAGCGCTTTGTGTAAGTAAGAGAACCACAATTAGGGAACACAAATAACCAGCTCACGGACCCCTCAGTTCCGTGAGCCCTGTGTTATGAAGATGTAAGAGCCGCATAGGCTAACAGCATCAACTCAACAGAATCTGGATGTCGGCGGCCATTTGGCTGTCAGCCCTCGGTCGGAATGGAAGTGCCGTCGCATTTTGTAAGCTGTATTAATTGTTATTTCAGATCATAAATCGTAATAAGATTGTAAGTAATGACATTTAGTTAAAGGAATGGTTGGTGTTTTGTGTTGAGATTAAAATCAGATTTTTTTTCAAGTAGATTTATTTAATTAATTTTTCTAAATTCAAATGTATTTCAATAAAAATACACAATAATGGTTTAAGTTCAAATATTTCAACTTCTTAAACCTAAATATATCATCAACATCTGTAAAAACATAGTATTCGCTCCAGTTCTTCGATTTTTTTATAGGTTAAAGTTTAGCCTTAGTGCCATTTCGTCTTAAAAATCGAAATAACAGCATTTTCTAGAAAAATCGGTTATAGGTGAATGTTATCTAAGAGAGTTGAAGACAAACACACCACTCATGGTGTATTTTGACCATGACATTATCAATACATGTTTCTAATCTAATTGCAATATCTACATCTTGTTTGTACTTTCCAATTATAATTGATTAATTTATTAAATGTAGATTGATTTATTTTTCTATTGTTAACTATCTAGATTGATAAGAATTCCAGAATAAGTGATTTGACGTTTTACAAAAATGAAAATCTTATTTCCTTCCATTAAAAAAAAAACAGAAAATGTTGAAAATCTGAATTTCAAATAAAATACTTTAGAACCGTTAAATCTTTGAAGGAATCACGTGACAATCGAGAAGAAATTACACCAAATAAGATATCAAGATTAATAGTAATCAAAATGGCTAATCTAGCCATGTATCGACAGCAGTATTGCCTCGTTCCATATTGACCATATATCATCCGTAATGTTTCCTAGATCTGGAATTAGTTATACGCAAATATTTTACAGGCTACAGTTGTCACCTACCTATCAAGTGAACCGTGTGAACAATTGGCCGCCCCTAAAATTATATAAAAATATATATATATTGTTCCTCTCTATTGTTAAAAACCACCGCAGCAATTCTCATTGTGCATTATCAATGTCGAGAAATAGACACTTATCTAAACACAATAGCGGAGTTTTAATATATTCTCCTTTCCTTGATCTAATGAATTCTCCGTTCATTTAACGTACATTTTTATCATTGAATTATAAGCTTGTCCTTATAACCCGTACTTCTGTAACGTACTTGGCTTCGACATAAAAAAAGAAACAATGTCAATCTAATTGTATTCTTATAGGATTTTGTGGACCATTGCGGCAGTTACGTCTAAAATATTATTAGTGCAATTTAATAATGAATCTTTAACTGTTATATTGCGGCAATGAAACGTTATTTTTATTGAATGCTCCATAGATATGGAATATATATTCATCAACAGCAGATAACTTGATGATTTGTTATCTTGTCTCGAATTCATGATCCGTATATCTTGACAGTAATCCGTGAATCCGTTAATACCAAAACCACTTTAAATTGTTTATTATTACGTAATTGATATTAGTACGTATCGTTTTGTATAAGTTAACCACTCAAATTTCAATAGAATTAAATTTAGATAGCCAAAAGGACGTCAATTGCCAATCTTGTCATCAAAGTGTGAGAAACAACTAAAACCAAGAAGCAGATGCTGACTGATATGCAATGACTTGTTACTAAATGGTTACCCGGTTTTACTCACCATATTAAACACAACAGCACTACGTTGCTACTTAACGCTGCTATTCTTCGAGAGCATGATATTTCTTCGTCATTGACCTCATTTATGTATACCTATAGTTCCTTATTAAATCTAAATGTAATTTTCAACAATATTCAAAAAATATTGCATCTAAATTATGACATAAATAAACTTGACTTTATATATATTATAATTACGGTATTTTTCGACCTGTTTACTAATTCTAACTCGGCATAACTTTAAGTTTTATCTTCCCGCGACTTTGACTTTATCAGAAGGAAACGCTCGGTAACCTCTCGAGATTGCCGTTAAATATAGGTAGTGAAAAGATGCGACGATGCCCTACCACGGAACAGTATTCCGGCGCAGCTCCACACCGGCACACGGTAAAATGGCGTGGGCGACTTTTATCGCCCTGTTTACACTCTACCACTTGTAAGTAACGCTGTTTGTTTATACTACGAGTACAACCTATCGTGCATGTAACGATTAACTCAAAAATCAATACGTGAAATTGTGATAATGATAATATTGATGCATATGTATATATGGAGTGACATTTTAATCCTGCTAATTATATAAAACAAACATCGTTTTGTATAATTAAAAAGTTGTTGAAACTTAAAATTTACTAAACATTTTATATTCTCATATGTCATTCAAAATCTTTTCGCTACTGATATCAATACTAGGTAGACTTACTAGTCTACGGCGAGAGTAAAAAATACCGTTATTATTTCACCAACAGGCTTTGCCTAAAGACATCTGTTCTGATTTACTTATTATTTTTATCCACAAGATCCACTTAACGTGGTTACTAGTTACTAATAATGTTCCAATAAGCATTTTACAATAACCAACAATTGTTTTTTTATTGCACGAAGATATTTTCCTACAATTTATTTAATAAATGTAATTATTACGATCTAATCAATACAAATCATATATTTACTCTAAAGAGTATACTTGAGTTATAAATAATCACTCAACCTTGAGTTATATTTCACGCAAGGCTGATTGATTAGAAGGTAAAAAAATAATATTCAATATCGTAACGACATCTTTCTCCAGAGTGATGTATAGTATTAAATCTGAGAAAATTATATAAAAAAGACAAATACCGCAAATGATCGTCATCATTGTTTTAGATGTGTCTTAATCAGTATTTTAAAAATATAAAAGAGATAAAGCATTTGTATCTTCGAAAGCATATGAGTCAAGTATAATTAGTAGCGACATGTTTTAATTAACGGGTTGGAAAACGTTGAAATTGTAGAACTTGCACGCAACTGCACTGAATGATAAATACGTATTTATAAGAAATGCCCCAACAATTACCACGCATAGGTAAATGAAGCTCGTGAGAAGTAACCAGTGTGTATAAATCAGTCGAACATCAGTTTAAGTGTACCTGTTTGAAAGAGACTGAACTGCCGCAACCTGTCTATTATATTCATATCATGGTGATTTAACAAAAATGTCAGCTCGAGTCTACAAATCCTAAGATCGAAACTCAGCTGCTGCTTGATCTTAATCCTGATCATCGGACAATACCGAGAATGGTTTCCAACAGCCGCAGTAAGAATAATAACACTGGTGGGAAAAGTAGTGTGCATGGCGCTGGTCTCCCCTCTGCAAAGCCCTCATAGTCCAGTGAATATGGTGTCCCGTATTACAGTGGCTTAGAGCGTGGGGACTGCAGACACAAGAGTCTGAGGATAGCCTCAGTGTGTGGGGAGGCTTTGCCATCAAGGCGGTTTTAGTGAGTCATAATCCCACACAATCCTGTCTTCCACTCGTGAGGCTGTTTTTCATAGAGATTTACTTCCTAAAGAAAGAAAACAAAAAAGAGAATCGAAATGCACCATGGCTACTTCGCTAATCACCTCCAAGCGTTGGATAATTCAAAAATAATTAATTTGAATTGTCATCGACAACAACCCCAACGTCTCTATAAAGTTCCAACGCCAAAGTCCGTTAACAGACCTATAGATTTATTTTCTATAATTCACATATGAATCATAGTAGCCTTCTATAGTAACGGAAGATGTGTAGTTGTCATTTTTCCTTATATATTCTTAGGGTATATACATATTTATATTACTAGAATAAACATTTTGACGCCTGAATTGAACTACTCAGGCCAAAAATACCTCAGCAAAATAAACAACCAATCCGGTGACGGCCAGCTGGATCTAAGGCATCTAATGCTTAATTTGCTAATCCAACTTCTTCGGGGTTGTTTGTGAAATCCATTCATCCCAAGGGAGACTTATATGTACTGCTACATCTTAACAGGGCTTTGCATTTTATCTCATTTAAAAACCGTTCACCAAGAGACTTCTCTATATTCAATCGAAACATCCACAGGAGTCATGCACACTACACTAAATTTCCTGAGGGATTCACCTTTGGCGTGGCGACAGCTTCACATCAGATAGAAGGTTCTTGGAATGTGAGCGGTGAGTCATTAAACTAATTTTTTTTTTAAGAATACTAAAACTTATATTAAATAATAAAATAAGAATAATAAATAATAATTAGCAAAGACTTTCAACAAAATTCTTCTTAAAGGTAAATTTTCTATTTATTACGAAAAAAGGTATCGTTTGCCATATATTTTCGTAACAAAATATTGCAACAATTTTAAGTTGTCGCTTATCTGAATACCTACAATTGGCACTTCTGTATTGCAACTTATACATCATCTCGACTAAATTCTTTATCACATAACTCGAGTAGAGGTTGGCATGCTGTCAATCACTTTGTATTATCCGTTATCGCTTTACCTCACAGGAAGTTATTATATCAAAGATTACAAAAAGGCAAGTATCAGAACTTTTTCTGTTTTTATCACGTTGAACAAATTTATAAGTTGCCTTAAGTAACAAAAAAAACATGAACAGCAATTAAATTGATAAAAATTAAAATTAAATGATAGGCAAGCAAATATTATCTAAAATTAAAATATGACAATATACATAACAATATAAATAATATAACATTATATAACAATAATAATAGTCTACAAACAAAAGTGTTAATTATATTAAAATATAATTATCACTTTTGTTAGCAGGCTATCCTCTAAAAGGCTCTCAACAATGCTCCTTAAGATGATATCTGTAGCCAATAGTAGGATATATCTACTACATAAGGTGTTATTTTACTTTAATGAGATTTGATTAACTATAGCTGATTACTTTAGACTGTATTATATCATGAAACAGTATGATAATAATTGTTTTCAACTTTCAATGTTCTCTTTTTGTTAAGTATTATCTGGTTTATTTTAATCACCTTGGTCCTTGAAGCGTTTTCGCATGTTCTTATGACTTAACAGTTGAATAAATAATATTCTTTATAAGGAGGCAATAAAAAATACCGACTTCCAATCACCCATTCAAATGCTGACCTTATGAATATCAATCGTACAGACAGATAACGACATCTAATGATAATTGAATGTTATAAAAGATCATTATCCCAGCATTTTGTATCCAGTAAAAGCGAAAATCATCAGTTCATCGCATTGAGGTACGGTCTTACGGAGGGGTATTCTATCTCGGTTTCGAATCCGAAGGGTTGTATGTCCATATCTATGTTCTATGACCTACCAACACATAACCACTTCATATAATCCATCTTATTTATTATATCGCTAAACCACATATTTTAGAAGAATATCCTTTAATGAATAACTGTATGTGTACGTCGTGTTTTCCATTCTATATACGTCCGCGAAAACTGTAACTTAAGGAGATATACTGCTCGAAAATTTTAGTTCTCAGTTTGATTACCTGACTGCTGTGCATTATTTGCACCAGAGTCACCATTTAAACGTCTCTCGACCTTTGTCTTTCGCCATGTGTTATTATATAGACAGATGTAGTCGCCCACGATTTCGACCGTAAGTGTGTGTATTGTGTTGTCCATGTTCGTCATAATTATTGTTTTTGATGATTGTTATCGAGTGATTTATTTAAACTTGCGGATTCTGTACTGAGGTCTTCAAACAGTTATCGTGTCATTAATACTTTCAGTAAACAAGACTAGGTCGACGGCATATCAAAGGTTTGTGAGTCTCTTGCCATCACATCTCGCTTCAGCTAGTTTCTAACTGCAATATATATTGACTGGGGAAGAACCACACACTCACGGAATAACAGCGTGAAAAAGCAATATAGCCCTGCTGTATATTGTAAAGTGAGTGTAGGGATCCACGGACAAAATTACAGATATCGCAGCGTACCATCTCTGTACTCACGTACGTATTTCGAATCTTTATTGAGGATACACATAGATTTCATGAGCCGTAGTTCACTTACAATCAGGTGAAATGTGTGCTCGTATGTCACCTCTAATATTTAAAAAAAAATCTGTTCTTATTTCGCTTTTTTCCATGTCAAATTTTAACCATGTTTTCTAGTGTAGGAAAAGCTTTGAAAAGTGAAGATGTGGTCGTGAGACTTGATTCAACTCCTTCGCACACACTCCAAAATGTATAATAAAATGATCGAACACATATTGCGATATAGATAGCATAGTAAGGTCCAGGGTATTTAATATTAATTTGCAATAAATTTTAATCCGTCAGAAGTAACTAAGTTGAGGTTCGGCCCTCTCGGGTACCCGCGAGTCATTTGCTTTCGCGCCCAGGTTAACGGTCCAAGCCGAGGCTCCCTCTGGGGAACCCTTGTGCTGATTACCCATTAATAAAGGTCTCGGATGAGTGCTCTAAGCGCTATTTCAGCCCGGGTGAAACTGTAAAAGCCCTCGGGATGACAGTGGCCGTCAGCTATAAAAAATTGCAATAAATAACACGTACTTGCAATATTTGCAGGTAAGTCAGAAAATGTATGGGACCGTCTCACTCACACTCGACCTGAGATGATTGCTGACGGTACGAACGGTGACATTGCTTGCGATTCGTATAACCGATATCTAGAAGATGTGGACGAATTAGCTTACCTTGGTGTCGACTTCTATCGATTCTCGCTATCTTGGGCACGGATTCTTCCCACAGGTCGCATTGACTATGTGAACCCTGACGGAATACGTTACTACAACGCTCTGCTCGATGCGCTCATAGAAAAGA
Organism: Teinopalpus imperialis; assembly: GCA_029286865.1. Classification (NCBI taxonomy): domain Eukaryota; kingdom Metazoa; phylum Arthropoda; class Insecta; order Lepidoptera; family Papilionidae; genus Teinopalpus; species Teinopalpus imperialis. The sequence goes on along the minus strand of JAGSMU010000020.1, from coordinate 5,902,811 downwards.
ACATTGAACCATTGGTAAGATTATTTTATATAGGCATGACATAATTCAATATTTTTGAACAGTTACAAAAATTTTGCTTTTACTTGCTTTTAACAGGTTACCTTGTTCCACTGGGACTTACCTCAATCACTTCAAGACCTTGGAGGTTGGGCCAATCCGAAAATGATCGATTACTTCCGTGACTATTCCGACCTATGCTTCAGAGAGTTTGGTGACCGAATCAAATCATGGATCACCTTCAATGAACCCTACGAGATTTGTGAAGATGCTTATGGTGATGAGAAGAAAGCCCCTGCTATTGATAGCCATGGTGTTGGAAACTATTTGTGCAGTGACACTCTTCTTAAGGCCCACGCCGAAGTCTATCACCTATATAATGATACTTACAGACCGGCGCAGAACGGTAGAATAATGATCTCAATTAACTCTATCTGGTACGAGCCCAGTGATCCGAGTAATGCTGAACAAGTCGCCTTAGCTGAAGTGGCAAACCAATTTAAAGTAAGTGGAAAATCAACCGGATAAAAAACAAGTATTCTAGTATTATTTTTATTATTATTAATATAAGAATCACAAACGAACTCATTTTTTAATTTTCAAATAGCCTCATAAACAACGCACTAACATAAGATATACATACTGTTATTGCGAGAGTTATACTGTTACTACTGTTAAATAAATTATTAAGGAATTAACTGGATTATGTTGAAATAAAATTTTGTGCGTCGGTTCATATCCCAGTTCTACTGTTACTACTTTTGAATAAAACACTTTAATAATATTCAGATATAATTTAACCTGATCATGTTAAAATTAAATTTTGACCACTATTTGTTCTATCCAGGTTGGGATGGATTATCTCTTATTATCATATATATATGGAAGAGAAATCAGTATTACCGCCCACATGAAACAGTGTATTGCTATTCTTCAAATTTAAATTTTGCTTATTTATATTAACATAAATTAAATATTATATGTTATTTATTTACTCTTATATATAAAAGTCTACAAATTAATCTATCGACGACCATCCCTGAGAACTTTAAACAAAACTAAACAATTTTCAATTACCACGACAATCGCGTGATCATGACACTTAGGCATTCGTGCTACAGTTATTATGTAGATGGCTCTATCGTTAATAAAATTGGAACATTCACAAAAGAGTATATATTTTTTTTTTCAGTTTGGATGGTTCGCTCACCCAATATTCACCGAACAAGGAGGCTACCCAGCGGCGATGGTAGACAACGTTGCCCAACAAAGCGCTTCCGAAGGAATCCCCAAACCGCGTTTGGAACAGTTCGACGATTACTGGATTCAACGAATTAAGGGAACTTCTGATTTCCTCGGTATTAACCATTACACAACCCATTTGATTACCGGTCCCGGTGTAGACCCACTCGCTAAATCTCCATCGTGGCTCAAAGACATTGGAGCCGTTACCACGTTAGAAGTCGGTGGAGACTCCGCTTCTGAATGGTTGAGGGTAATGATTTTTTTTATTTCATAATTTCAGAGCCTGTCACTTTCATTTTTTAGTTTACGACTCGGCTCCCTGATGAAGTAATCTTATATCTAATAAATGTTTGAAACCCCTTTATATTTTAAAGGTTCAAACCGTTCTTGTTTTGTAAAATGGTGACAGACCAATACATGGCTCTTACTATTTATACGACATAGGTACCTAATAGGTACTAAAGGCTAAACGATTTCATATTATTTATCAAACCAATCAACAGCTTATTCCTAATAAAAGAGTCTTCTCCGTACATGTAAAAAAATTCATCATCAATGTTTAAAGATCATATGTAGAATAAGTAAATTGAAATTGAAATGATGCAGGTGGTACCTACTGGCTTCGCTAACTTACTGCGCTGGTGCAAGAGTTCGTACAATGACCCACCGATTTACATCACTGAGAATGGTTTTTCAGACCGTGGCAATTTGGAGGATTACGGACGTATCAAATATTTTAACGTGAGTATTTTCGAGTAAATTGTATTTTGTACGTAAGCAAATGCCTTATGCATACTTCGTCGCGGGACTCTATCCAAAATTGACTCAGCGAAACCACCTCGAGCGCCATCACGGACCGACCGCAATATGAGGTGTGTCCCACTCACGTATCCTTAGCTGCACAATGGGCAACGAAGCCACGGCTACTAAATCCGACGAGTTGAGAACCCGTTCGGGGGGAACATTCATTGGTCTATTAACACTTCTGTTTTAATCGAATATTAAAAAGGGCTGTGTGTAATATCATTCCATTCATATATTTTTTCGTCAATTCCACCATAACTTAAATATCACATTTCACACAATTCATCGATCTTTTCCTTGGCTTTCCTCTCGCATTTCAGGCTTAAATCACGTAACGTAATGAGGAGGGATTCTGAAATGCGAGATTCCCAAACCATGTCCACATGTGACTTCAAGCGATCATTAGTAAAATATGTATATAAAAATAAGATTTAGTGGTAGCATAATAACAGTTACAATATTCTTATCTTAAAATTAACATTGCGTCCAAGAAGTTTGTTTTCAATTAAAAAAATCGATAATACACTTAAGAAATAACAATATATAAAAACTGTAAATCTATGATATAAAGGACTCAAAGGACAGGGTTGCGATCTTATTAACTATTTCATTTCATTATACATTGCGGACTACCCTATCAATATCTTACATTAAAAAAATATATAATTTGATCACTCTTGCAGGATTACCTCACAGAGATTTTGAACGTTGTTTATGAAGACGGAGTTAAAGTATTGGGTTACACAGCTTGGACATTAATGGACAACTTCGAATGGAGAGCTGGCTTCTCGTATGTATTTTCAATATTATGTCTTTATTTAATCATTCTTCAATAAACGCTCGACCGTGAGCTTAATATTTGACCAGTTTTTTTAAAAAAATGTAGTAGCAATGCTAAATTAAAATTAATAACGTTCATCTTTACCACTCAACTAACATTAAATGTTTCTGCTAAAAATAGTTTTCACGCACGAAAATAGTCAAATGGCGGATTAGAACGCACGACATTAAGTTACGCAGACTGTCCCTTAATTAATATTAATTATTAAGTCTATTGATACTATACTATATATTTACGGCTATATATTTATGACGCACAAGACTAATTTTAGTATCACATAAAGTCGTATTTTTGTCTTACAAGTATTTGAATAGTCTGACCTGTGCAACATACCAATGTTCTTACAACTTATGGAAAAATATTGAGTGATGAATATAAATTACCAATTAAATACACGTTTGTGCTATACGGTACGAAAATACACGTTTGTGCTATACGGTACGAAAATAATCTTATCATAATATAACTCATATATTATCAAGCCCATTTATAATTGTTTTATTTTTGTTAATTGCAGCGAACGCTTCGGTTTTTATTACGTAGATATCTCGGACCCCAGCAGACCTCGCACACCTAAACTCTCTGTTGAATACTACAAAAACTTGATCGCGAATCGTGAACTACCTCAAGATGAACGGTTCAAGGACCCCGCGGTAATGTATAAAAAATATTAAGCAGATTAACTTAGTCACTTAATTCCTAAAGCAGCTAAGCTAAATTCAGTACTATATTCGGTTCTAATAGAGATTTCAAACAGTAAGTCCCACCTAAAATTAAGTGACCTTTCGTAATTCAGTAGCCATTAAAGTTTTGATTGAACTCCCTGTATTTGCATTCGAATTTATAACCAAGACAAGCAAAATAATTAACCTGAAAATAGAGATAAAAAGCTTTTGCATGCATTTTATAAATAAAATGAATAACATAGTAGAAAATCAATCTTCCTAATAATTATTTTCTGTTTATAACTCTCTTATTATCAAAAGTAAATATGTATGATATTATTTTTAATTATTGAGATGATTAGTGTTTCCAAGTTTCATTACTATCACTGGATTATTTGTCGGTTGTATATATTATAATATTTATTACAATTGCTGTATGCATAAGGTTTAATATAGAACTATATCAAATGTTTATTTTCTTAATAATTATATGCTTGTACACATGTATTATACGCTTAATATTATTTGTATATAATGTTAATAAAGCATGAAATTTCTAACACTTTAACAGGTGAGGAGATCGTAAGGCATGCGGTATTGGATCCATGGGTTTGCTGGAGTTTTAGAATTATTTATTAAATAGACATTTCATTAACAATTTTGTTTTTTTTTCTACAGCTAGTGCCCAAATCTGAACTATAATATAACATTATGAAGAAGAAAATGAAACATATAGTTGATATTGAAACAAATATTTATTTAGTTCATATAAGAATATCAAATTATTTACAATGAAATTATACCAAATTAAATTTAAATGATATTTGTAATTTCATTGTTATAACATTGATACACGATGTTATATACACTACATAGAAAACTTGCATCTGCTGTCAGACTGAAAAGATATGTTTGTAATTAAAGGCTATCTTAAGAAATAAACTATATAGTTTTAACTTGATATATTGTTCAGCATATTATTCCATCATAAGCAATGCCAGAGGCTCGGGCCTAGGCCAGCGGCGAGCAAACTGTTAGCAACATGGAATGTTTCGCATTATGTCATTATAGCGAGAGCAAAGTACCTATGCAACCCTGCAATATTGACGAACAACAGTAAGCAATTATATCCTCAGTAACCGCACGGAGGGGTGGGCAAATACAAAATTGCAATACTTCATTCGTTTTATTCGAATATTTGAATCTGATCATACTCTTGATGTTATACGCTTATAGAAGCTATCACTTCTAATTAATTTATGTTCTATTAGAATATTGGTAATTTTTCATCACGTTACCCAAACCATCACCCCTCCAGCCATTATTGGGATTCGAAACTGTGCCTAAAGTTGTGACGAAAAATGACATTTATTAAAATAAAATTCAATCGCTGCCACAGATTATATATAACCTTACTACTGTCAGTTAGATAAATTCTAATATCTTAAGGTTGGAAAAGAAACGCGCGAAGAATAATGAACCGAACAATATGAAAAGCCTTGTAACTTAAAATATAAGAAATAATACACGACAAATATAAAATAAAGTACAACGAATGGATCTGCAGAATACAAAATTAGATGTATCATAAACCCAGCACCGTTACACCTAATTACAATAGTTACACAGTTTGTAATTGCTATTTAACATATAATTGAAGATTACATTAAGTCTTATAAGAATAATAGTACTTTTACTAATATGGCAAAGTTTTCAATGTAGCATTTTAATATAAGGCCTAATTTGGATAACATTTTTTTTAAATCAAGTTAACAGAATTATAAAAATAGACTAGGTGGGTTTTAAACACAATTTCGAAAGGTTTGGCTTACGCTGCACCTATAAGTTCTAAGAATAGATACAGGAGTATTGTCGCAGTCAAACATACCTACGGCTCAAAATACATTTAATTGTTGAAAATGATTTATTTTTTTACCAAAAAGATTTCCGGGTTGGTGAAGCGTGATGAAAACGATACTGGTATTGCACATCTCCGTGACAAACCTCAGTATGCTCTAAAATGTACCCAATTTTATAAAGCGAGTCTGTTCGAAAGCTAAAGAACACCCGATAACGGAAAAACAGTCGCCAACAGCAACCACTCACACCCTGGTTATTCACTAATGTTATTTACCTAGTGGCACTTACACACATGCATGAAAATACGTTGTCCACTTCGAAACAAACATTACAATATATACTTAATAAGTAAACATAATAGTTGCCAAAATAACTATCTAGGTCACGATTTAACTAACTAATCTATCCATAATCTCAAAAAATACACAAGGACGGTGTAAGTAGACAAAACACGTTATTACAACAAGTATACATAAGTAGTTTAATTCCGACCATCGAGTAATATAACATCAAGTCACCAATAAGTGTAGAAATACTTCAACATTATCTTAATAAAAAAACTCAATAAATAATTTTAATAAAGGCACAATAAGGCACTGTTACGTCAAGATGTTATCACAATTTGATTATTTATCGATATTTATATCGTTTATATCAATTTACGTGTCGATCAGGTTAAATTGAAAGACAAGGATTTCCTATAGTCTTAGAATGAAAGAGTATGGAAAACCTAGCTTACGAGTAGATTGAGTATATTGCAATCATTCTCCTTTCAGCCAGGAAAGAAGCTTTTGCAGCGAGCGCACTATTGTAATTATACCTAACCACATTTTAATGTCATACACGACTTAATAATACTTATATATTGTCATACTGTTGTTTGGGGTTTATACAAACTTCCTCTGAAATACAAGTTGAGAATACAGCGATAACTGTAGACTCCCTTTTTTAGTTTTTACACGTTTTGATTATCAAATGCCTTCTTCATATCAATCACATGAATATACAATGTTGAGTACACGAGCAAGTTTAACGATTATTCCACACATTTAGCTTCATATTACAACGCATATCTTAACATAAAATCAAAACCCTTATTTTACATAATTTTGTATTTCTATCTCATTCAAATAAATGCTGTGATGCAAATTCCAATCATATGTGATGCTGCGATTTTTTCTAAACTGTTAGCTTACAAACATTCCAATGATAATTTGTATTTATAGCTCGAGCTTCATGTTTTTAACCAACAGCATCGCGAGGGCAATCACATAGACTGTATCTAGCAGCAAGTAAATGTAGATTCACACACGAATGTCCTTCCATACACACTACGCTAGTTATTGTCATTTTCCGAGTGAAATGTACACCATCATTACCGTCCTCTTATCGACGCTCCTTATGCTGGGTCGATGTTTTCAAAGGCCACTCTGACCAACCGTGCGTTAGGACACGTTAGCGACATTTGATATAAAGCACATTTAAAATGAAACTTAGTATCTTTGATCGATTTTAAAATTTGCATAGCAGTGTGTGTGTGGCTATTGGAATTAGGAGTAAAGATGATAGTTATTACTATGAAATATGATTAATAATTAATGGATAGTTTTTTTTGTTTTATCATTTTTTTTTCAAACCTCTGAAAAAATAGATTAATTTAAAATATTTTTTGTATCTAAACTTTCACTAATTTACTTAAATAACTCCCATTTTCGATAAATTGTTCGCACAGATTGGTTTGTAAACAATTTAAAATGGTTTTGATAATAAGAATTCATAATGATATCGACGTACCACGATTATGAATAATATTTAGAAAAAATAAAACAAATTTAAAAATAACGAAAACAATAAAAAGCCATTGGATATGAAAAGAAAATATCTGGAGGTTCAAAAAAAATATTTTCCTTTTTACTTTATGTACTTTAAATTTAAACTTATTATAACTGAAACAAATGCACGTTTTTGTAATAACCTTAAACCAAGTATTCTAATATAGTATATGTATATGTAGTATAAATGGTTCTAACATAATTAGAAAAACATGATTTAATAGTTGAAAATAAAATGTAAACCCTTCTGAAACGAGTTCAAGCTGTCGCATCGCGTCGCTACCGCGCGGTCAGTCTGAAGAGGTTCTAAGCGGTAAGTACTAAATTAACAGTAAAATAGCTAATATATAGTTTGTAAGCACCGGGCGGGCGTCGCCTACAGCCAAGTCAGCACGTTATCGGTCTTGCTCGGTGTTGAGTTTATCAGTGATTGTACGTCGTCCAGCAGTATGTCGTTTGTGAATTCGCTCAACTGAAACGATACAGTATTTGTTTAAGTAATAATCTTATTTAGTAATAAAAACATCTAAAAAATATTACGATTAGTAAATTTAAGGTGACAGAATAATTCAAATTTACTGCAACAGATAAATTAAAATGTGATACCGTTCCCGTGTGTACATAAATGTTACGATTGGATATATGTAGGTCTCCTCTTCAGAGAGACAATTAGGGTATAACCCACCATACGGCTTCTATGTGTCATGGCGAAAGAACATAAATTCACCAGATCTAGAATATTCAGGCCAGTAAAAACGGGCAAGAGGCTGAAGGTGAAGATAGGATGATGATTTCATCTAATCACTCTCGCTAAAGCAAATGCAATAAGTTCGGAGGAAGGTTCGCGAGCATAAATAATATTTGTGTTAACACATATTAGCCACGGAAGAAAATTAAACCCAGAACGATTAAGCAATCTAGAACCCGACACCGACATAAGGCAGAAGGAGATTTAATAAAAAGACAGAGAGTTTGTTTGATTCTCTTTGATAGATCTTATTTTATGTTAGGTATTCTTTCCATATCTTCTAACATAAAGATAATTGAAAAATGCAATTGACGTAGATATCACGGCACTCATGAGTCTCAGCCTCCTCCTATCCAACGTAGCTAACCTCTTCCGATAAGATTGTAGGAAGAAACAAATGCTCTTCCAGCGGCACGGAAAAACGCGTTTGGGAATTGAATCTTGGAATGAAAATCGCATACAGTTACTCTAGTAATCTAACAATTAAGAAAAGTGGTCATCATTTAATACAAATTACATATAACGTCAATTAAAAATTATATACCAAAACTAAAAACCCGACATATAAGCACATCCAAGTACTCGTAAAATTTTATTTAATAAATTGTATTTTAAATTATATTACATAGACACGGGTAAACTTGAACTTTTGGAAACGATTAAAAAAGTGATCGGTTCGGGAGTAATGACAACAAAAGAATTTACAGGTAGGAGCTGATTTTTTTGTCTGTAAATCTTTTAGCTACAGAAAAGGTGAATGAGGGACGGAGGTTCTTTCCGAACGGATAGATAATCCACTTGTCGGTATACGATCAGTGCGATACAAATCAAAAAATCATACATTAATGAGAGAAAAAAGTACAAGAATAAAGGCTTTAAGACAGGGGAGACTTGGAACGAAAAAAATTAACCCTAATGTAACACAATAATATCATTTGACCACGTCAATGGTCTACAGGTAAGTAAGATGGAAATGGACAAGTCATAGGTAAACGTCCATTTTACTCCTGCACCAGATGTTATTAAGAGCGCAACGCAAAGTGTGGCGAAGTTAATGGATGTGTCTTACTAACCGAATGACTCAGAATCGAGCTTTTTGATAGTCTATGGATAAGACCTATATTCTGGAGTGGATTAAATGAGAAAACTACTATGATGAGATCTAGCAAACCTGAGCAGATCATCATTACATATTCTTCTACAACCAAATACATTTAAGCGGTATCAACAATTTAGAACAGGTAGATTGGGATGGATTGGCGAATTTCTTCGTTAATATTCAAATCAATAATTAATTTTGTTATTTGTTATGGAATTTTTAAAGTTACGCCTCTTTAATATACATCTTTTAACTTAATAGAGAAAATATTACCTGTAATGAAGGTACTAAGTCATCAGTTGAGTCGATATTATCGCCGAGCGTGATATCGGTGGGGTCGAGGTTAGCGCCCGCCTCGCTCGTGCAGTCCATGCGGTCATCCATACCGGCGAGGAAGTCCTCTGGCGTATGCGGCATGGAGTACGACGGATTAACTGCCATGCCCAGACCACTGTCCGCAGACTCCTGCCGTTGGTGGTCAGTCAGCCCCGACAGGAACGGGTCCAAGGGCAGCTCCGTGCTGCCGACGGCCCCCGCGCTGTTCGCCAGCGATGACACGATCGAACTCGATTGCCGGCCCATTAACTCTTGCTGGAGAAATTTTCATGCATCTTGAGCATATGTTATTGCATTTTCGTCGCGTTGTATTTTCGTTCACGCTTTGATGGTTTTGTATGAACATATAGTTGGTTTTTAAAAGATAATCTCATCTTATAACAGAAAAGTTGAATGAAATGTTGATCGAATCCAAATGGGAAAGTTACTTCGTTTAGTTACTTTGAATTCAAAGTCTAATATATTATATATTAGACTTTGAAAAATAGATCGTAGAATACAGTTTTAGTTTGATGTCCTACTTAAAACATAATAAAAATCTTATGTTAAAAATAAAATGTACGTCATAGTACGGCGGTATGCGAGCGACTATCTGCGTCTATTTAGACGCTAACAACTCTCACTATCTCTCCCTATCAAGATAAAGACAATGTGAACTATCAATTATATTCTCAACGTGCACTTAATTCATGCTTTGTCGCAATTACAGTTGAAAATAATGTTTTCGTTGCCTCACCTAAGAGATCGAATAAGAGAAGAAAAATATATTCAAATTCAGCTAAATTAATAATAACCTGTTCATATTTTGTAAGATTTCGATTAATATTTGCAACTTAGGGCGAAACAATTCTTGTTTGCATTTTATCCTAGACGCAAATCTATCTATAAAAGCAATAGCTGTCCCTAAGGACTGAGATTGAATTCCTCGCTACCAGAAACTAGATTTTCCGATTCTAACGCTCACCAAACGAAACACAGCAGCGCTATGCTGTTATTTCATGCTGGCATTTTGTAAATGCGAAAGAAGCTGCAGCGTGCCTCTACCACTTAATGTAACCTTACAAAAAGATACGTGTTCTGCAGTTAAAGAAAAATAATCGATAGTCACTGATATCAGACATCAACTAACTGACATAATTCTACGTACAAGGTAGTGTTGATATTAATTACATTAGTTTTTCTTTATTACTGATGTATTTTGGTTTGCACTCATCGCTTGTACTAATTTGTAAACATTATTTTAAAAATCCCCAAACACACGGAAACAACCGAAAATTATCGAAAACTAGGTGACCCTACAGACGTGAATTTCAATACATTTGTTCGTGATCCTTTCGTGAATTTGTGAAAATTATAACTAACGACGATAACCATAACTCAGTCGTCACTTAACGTCATGAGTTAATACAAAAATCGATTGGACTTTCAGTTTTTGCCGTAATATGTCAATTTTCAGAACAACTTTTCTTTCCATAAAAACCTAATTCAGACTATTATGAACATTTAAAAAAAATAACCAAATTAGTTCAACCGTAGTCAAGCGATATACGCATACCAAAGAACAGCGTATAAATTTTATTTATATATAAAGATGACAATCGGAATGAGACTGAATTATTATTAATGGTATTACCTGGAGCATAATCTCCTGCTGGCGCTGTTTGAGCCTCTCCCGTTCCATTTGTAAGGACTGTAGACGAAGCTTCTGTTGACAAGCTTGCAGGGAAGCGTTCGCCCAGCCCCCGCCGGCAGCACCAGCCCCAGCCACAGGCGTGCGCTGCAAATGTTGTGCTGGAAATAAAAAAAAACACATTACGTGAAAACGCCTATGCACACACACAAACGCGCTCAAATTTACCTTAAACTTACGTATTCTAGGATCGAACCAGGACGTAGTGCGAGCGGCATGATTGATGAAGTAGACTTCTCCCTCCGGCGTGGCCGCCTGCTCCCAACCTTCCGGCAACGGCCCCAGCGGGTCTGTTGTCGTGTTACTACTTGTACTTTTCGCTGCTGAAATTAACGAAACGATCGATCAGCGGTAATGTAATATTATAAATCGGCAATTGTAATCGATGTTTGATCCTCTCAACAGCGACTAGTTTCAAGCGAGGGAGTGTGTCGGAGTCAATGGTCTCGAACGTACTGATTTTGCGGTATTCCTTCCGTCCCTATTACTCTTTAAAGATAACTTAGTATAGAAGTATTATTTTTTAATAATATTTTGTAACATTTTTCATAATCGATTTTGGGTACAAGTATATCGATTTTAAAGGCAACTCTACTGATTTCGCATTTTGATGTTCGAGACCACTGATCGACGTATAAGCGGGCACGTGATCAAGAATCAGGTGGACGGCGGGAAGGTCGCGGAGCGCGTTGTGAGAGTTCGCAGATGTCGCTAGCGTCCATCCATGCGATGATTCACGGACGGATGTCGCCGCATCACCGCCGCACTCACGCCTCACACAGTAAGCGATATTAATGCGTATGTGTGGATATTTCACGCAACAAACAAGTGCTCATTCATAAACAACGTTGATATTTATAAGGATTTAATTGAATCATTTTGTGGTATTCTTGTGATTTCGTTTACTGGAACGTTAGCTACGGACGCATCAGTCTGTTCGTTGAATATGTATATTGTTTGGAAAGATCTTTCCATCTATTGACTTATTGTTATAATCCGAAAAATATAACTTATATATAAAATGTATGTACTTAAGGTACACTGTTTTGTGTTATTATTTCTGCACCCCGGACGCGTCAGCGCCAGAGGTGGTGCTCTAGAATTGGTAAAAAAAAAACATTCGATTTATTCAGTTCAAATCAACGCCACATATTTTACACAACACATATATAGTAAAAATCTCATCTACTATCATTAAAATAAGGATATTCTGTATAACAATTTTGATATAGTTTAATGTCATTTTTTTTTGATTATTATAAAATTAGCTAATCAAATTTTCAAGTTTTTAGCAACGCTGCAGGTAGTTTACGGCACCATAAATTAATCGACTCGACCGAGCCAGGACCACTCCTTCGCAGAATGCCAACGTGAAATAGCAGCATAACGTTACTGTGTTTCATATGGTCAGTGTTTAGGAATCCGGTAACCCAATAACCGGTAACGAGATAATTCATCTCAGTCCCCACGGCAACGCATGGCCATCTTGAAACTCTGTTGAGGATGAGGAGGAAAATAACACTAGCCACAGTCATCACCTACCATCAGACGTCACCATTAATATTATCAAAACACAATTGCGTTAATTTTGGTACTGTAAAACTCTACTGAACTTCACTACGGGGATGTTTGATGATCACCGTCGGAAACAATTATATTAGCACATCTACGCAGTCCGCGGTGTTCAAAGCGTTTTTAAAATGAATAATTAGTGCATTAATGTGCAATTATATGTAATTAAGCTGCATTATCATTGCTCAATAAAATATGGCAACCTTCAATTGTTACGGTAATCTGCAATGACCTGTCACTAACATCGTCTGTTAAAACAAGATCATTTATAATATTATGCATAAACACCTACTCTAATCGATCTGACTAGGTCAATTACGATACCGTAAAGTTAAAAGTAGAGTTATAGATTATTGAGAATCCATAAAACCTGAATCAATATTATTTGGAAAGTATGCCAGTTCGTTTGTTATTAATAGAGAAAATACTGAGCTGATTTTGATGCGGTTTTTGAAATTCGGCATCAAGCAATTTAAAAAATTTACACAAGTTGTAAGGCTTTGTAATAAAGTAGTGCCAAGACTAAACATTCCCATACTCAATTTATTTAAATTTATTAATTATTTAAATTAAAAAATAATAATTAATTATGCAAAGCTACATGGTAAAGATAATAATAAATAAATTTAAGATTCATCGAAAAAGCAATTATGTTTGTGGTAGTCACAAATATAATAGCTTTTTCAGTCGTCTCGATTCGAGCATTCTCCATCTTAATTCCTTATTGAGGACGGATGATGGTTATGGTCCACACGACTCACTTCCCATTGGCTGAATTGTGTCTTCCATTCACACTTACACTCACACACACACATATATATATATATATATCGACTGCTGTCTACGGACCTCTCTCAGAATGAGATAAGCGCATACTTTTCCATGTAAATTATTCGAAAATTTAGCTTAAACATCCGATTAGGTTAATGGTATAGATAGTAGGTGCAAGACGTATTTGTTTCAAGACTAACTAATCTCATAAACATAGAAAAATTTTATCTGCCTGTATAAACCTATTTATTTTAGATTACACTAGTTTACGCACAACAATAATCTATAATTTTCACACGTTTACAACAAATACGCATTCTCATGGAAACAAAAGAATTATCAATTTACGATACCATCTTAACACATCTAGCGCGATTAATTACTTCATAAAATAACAAGATAATTTAAAATAAACTTGGAGCTAAAATTGTTTAGTTTTTCCAAGCAATACATAAAGTTGACTGGATCGTAAGTCGGACACTAATATTTTAATCTGTAATGGTCATATAGGTTCAAAACCCAGATGTCTTGTACTAATGATTTTCCACCCAGTTACTTCCGGTACAAAAAATAATAGATGTAACATTTTTACATTCCCTGTAACGAGGGGCCGCGGGATTATTCTTTTATAACTTTTAAGGTTTCCTTTTTTTAATTTGTTATATTTCCTAGCTTCATAAGGAAATTACCTTATTTACACGTATGTTTAAATAATTCTAAAGATTGCAATTTGCCTATATGTATAAGAATTTATTGATTTATTGTGTATATATTTTTTTAATTCCATTTATTTCTAGTGAAGTGTATTTTCCGTTGTTTAAAAGTATGTATTTGCTTGTGGATCATCGTCGGCGAGGTATTCAATAGATTGCTCAAGTAATGAGATATAAATAATTCCCGCAATAACCATATTAGTCAGTGTCGTTGGTACGTTATAACATACTGCAAGTGAAAAGCAGTTTCAACATAAATGACGTCACAATCGGATCGAAGAAGAACTACACATTTACACAATATCAGCGTCTTGATTCCATATTGAAGGTGTGCATGCAGGGTCTATGGGGTGCAGGAATCTGAGGTATCAAGTGGACTGTGATTTTTTTATATAGAATAGGTGGCAATTGAGCAAGCAGCTCGTCTGATGGTAAGTGATTACCGCCTTCCATTACCATCCCCGCAACACCAAAGGAGTCGCAGATACACTGCCGGCCTTTAGGAAACATCACTCACCAGACGAAAGTCATCATATACCACATATTCAAGGATAAGTATATTAAAACTATAAATGAGAATTATTTTTTTATTTAAAAAATACTTACTAACCTCTAATCTTAGTCTACCTTTATAAAGGAATATGCTCAGCTTTTTAATGCTAAATATGACTTGGGTGACCTTTCACCAAGCTCAATTATGAATGTGTAATCTTTTGTACGTGAGTTTTTTTTTTAAATAGGAATAGTGAATAGTATTTACGAATTTTTACTTCAATTAAATCATAATAAAAAATAACTGGTCCCGAGACCTTTTTAAAAACGAGTTTGCGAGAAAGATGTGTACTTAATGGATCATAAGAATGTTATTTCATATTTGAAAGGCAATATGCTATCGCGACATGAGATTATACGAAGGAATGCACTATAAAAACACTATTCCTATGTCAGGTGATCTACATAGATGGGCTTGTTTGCCTCTGTAATAAAACAAAGATAAGGTTAGATCATACACTGTCACTGGATGTGGCGAGGGTTGACAGAATTCTTATAAAATCATAAATACGACAGTTTGGATGTTTGGCTATTTCTTCCATAAATTCATCTAAATTGTTGGAAGTATTTAAGTTATTGTGTCTAAAATAGAAAAAATCGGGTACGTTTTGTATCGAACTGCAGTATGAATGAATCGACTAGACCAAAGTTGGGAAGGACCACCTTACTTTACACATGATGTGAATGAGACCCGCTGATGTAAAGGGTGACAACACTTCATGTGCATCTTATCCCTTTGTTAGGTTCGATGTAGTGTTACTAAGCTGGAGTCATCATTTATCATAGGTGCTACCGTTTGTCATCGTCAGTATCATATAAAAATTCCAAACTTGTGAACTGTATACCATCGGAATAAAGTTCACAAATCTCCAAAGTTGGTAAATATTATTTCAGTAGACTAAATTTATTATAACAAAATAATGATTCTAGAAAACTTGCTTATGCTAAATCTTTTGAACAGTTTTCTTAGAAGTTAAGTTATTTTAAATCTCTATAACAAATGTTTGTTTATTATGACGTAGTTTTCATCCCGTAGTATTCAGTACAAACGATGCGGTTTAATAGTAATCATAAATGCATCGCCCCGGAACTGTTCAACTACTAACTGAGGTCGGATCTGTATGTTTGTATCTTTTTCTCTGAAACGTACATCTAGTTTCGCTACTTTCTTTACACAATCGATCCATCTCTTATTTGATCTATATTTCGTATACCTTCACAATGATAAGTTTATTAACCGAAAGATATTGCTGTAATCGAGGTCTACTAAACTATCGTCCGTTCTTTTCGAACAGAGACATTAAAATCAAATTGACTGATGTCGTTTTTTTCTTACCCATGAAATGTTAATATTTTACAATTTACACGAATAATTTAAATATATAATAATTTCACATATGGTAAACAGACTCAATAATGAAATATTTTGAATTGAGCAAATATCGTCTTCGGTTTAGATTCAAAAAACTCTACTCAATATCAAAGTTTGACCACTGTCACGTAGTTTAGGTTTGGTCCTTTTTTGTCTGCTCAGTTTTCCTGACTAAAGCCACAGCGACATTTTAGTGTGGAACTTACTTAAACAAAATTCGACATAATATTTAATGTTTATGTCCGTCTTTTTATCAAACACGAATGATCTATGCGTATTTAATCAATGTACAAGTACCATTAAAACAAATAATCGATCACCGTAATTTTTAAATTGTCTCAATATTTTGCATACAATATTTCCAAAAATCAAAAGAATTCGTCCAAAAACAATTTTACATTAAAAATAATAATCCGATTTCACTGGTACTCATCATATCCCACGAGATGAAGACTAGTTATACACGCTGAGCGGGCGGAATAAAGGGGTTTCTAACCTCATATATGTATGTTATAGACGACGAATACAGTAACCTGTTCTTATCGTGTAATTTTTAATACTTAAATAAAAAACAGTAAGTATTATATTATCACCTAGAACAGTATAACATCCGGAAAACTTTTTACCGGACAAGGTGAAGGCATAACGGAATGTCCGGGTGGGCACCGGACATCTGATAACCTTGAAAAGGTGCGTCCGCCTACCGCGACGTGCACAGCACTAGAACGTGACTAGGGCACGTATTCAAATAACTATCGCAGTAGACAATACGTAGAATTGACCTATTTTCGATAAAATATAACAATAAATATATATTATTCAATCTAAATGTATTTAATTGTAAAGACAAAAACGATAATGTCAGTGACATGTCCACGTAAATGAATCTTGTTTGCGACAAATCACCCATCGTGATTGCTGTCCATTAGCATATTGCAATTCGACTATAAAAAAATAAATCTGAGAAGAATTGAAAAATTAAAATTGTTATGGTGCAGTTATAAACTCAAGACTTGATCGCCACAAACAGACGGCTTCGATTCATTCATCTGTAAATACCTCGCGTAAGTATAAAATTCATTCGTGGCCTATTTTAACAACGAAAGCGAAATGCAGACACCCCGATTAATACACGAAAAACACGTCATGTTTAATTTAAAGATGTTAGCAAAATAGGTAAACAATAAAATTCACATAATTCACAAGAATCGTAAACAAACACATATTTATTACTCTGTAACAGAACGGGACAGTTATAGAGGTATCTTGAATGCGTACGAGTTCGTCGGCGACATAGTTGAGGCAAGGCATAGTGGTACCTTTCACGGATATGTCGCAAGAGCTGAAAGGCGCGAGCGCCAGGGCCGACGGCGCCGGGACATCGATGTATTTTCCAAACCACCTTTCAACGCTCGTCTCACATCGACCGACGGAAACAACGCGTTAATTCCCGTCATAAAATCAGTTTTAGAATTCGGGTTATTTACTTGTTTTTATTTTAGTTTCATGATAATTTTAAACGTCGGTCCGAAGCCAATTAGATCACGTGAAAACAAAAATCTAAAATTCGACTGCGTTTTAACATCTAGTTGTGATGTATATTTTCTTGTTTCTGGTACTAAGTCGGATTTTATAAGGAAAAGTTAATTTTAAAATAATGATGGAGACTGGTCACAGTTCCCATAAAAGATTTTTATTAGCAAAGTGGAAAAACCTGAAATTAAATATGGTACTTTCAGGCTTTCCACTTTGTTACATGCCTTTGAGAATGTTGTAAAATGTAATTTATTGATGAATTGCCGTTTTCTACAAATTACAGATTACTAGATATATATATATGTATACGTATATACATATATCACGCTTTACGTACATGTATATATATCACGCTTTTAAAAAAAATATTTAGAAAGTGCTACCTAACTACCTACTGTGCACCATCCAGGGTTGACATGTATCAAAATATTGTGCATTGTGAAGAATTTGTGAGAGACCTACGAGTTCGCTTATCATTATGCTTTTAATAGGCTAAGATCTTAAACCTCGACAACCATTTAAAATCTGTAAAATCTCATAGTACTTTTTTTTCTTATAGGATAGGTGGCAAACGAGCTAGCAGCTACACCCGATGGTAAGTAATCACCGCCGCCCATGAACATCCGCAACGCCAGAGGAGTTGCAAATGCGTTGCCGGCCGTTAAGAAACGTGTAGGCTCTTTTCTTAAAGGCCCCTAAGTCGTATCGTTTCAGA
Organism: Teinopalpus imperialis; assembly: GCA_029286865.1. Classification (NCBI taxonomy): domain Eukaryota; kingdom Metazoa; phylum Arthropoda; class Insecta; order Lepidoptera; family Papilionidae; genus Teinopalpus; species Teinopalpus imperialis. Next base: position 5,884,463 of record JAGSMU010000020.1, on the reverse strand, counting down.
AACACCGCTGGCGTCAGCTGATTCCACATAGTAGTTATGCGTGGCAGGAAATTTCGCGTGAATCGCACAGTGGTGGATTGTCAACCATGAAATTTTGTATTCTGTCGTGATCGTAAACTGAGCAGCTGGAATTAATCCGAACAACTCCGCGGAACACTCGCCATGGTTTTCGGTTTTCATAATACTTTTTTTAATACATCAATAATTTTTTTTTTTAAATAATCGAAATGGAATTTTGTGTTACCTGTTGGTGTCGCTGGGGCGATAGGCTGTGGTGCTGGTGTCTGCGTGAGGAGGGTCTCGGCACTTTGCGCTGCGAGAGTCTTGCGCGGGTCCTCCCACGTCGTGGTCTTCGTTATGTGGCTGTAATGCAACGATTGTACATTAAGAAATATAATTCAAAATTATTATAAATCTCGTCAAATGAAAATTCTACTCTCAACACAATTCTCGTGCGGGTATCGTAAGAGTCAACTCAATCGAACTCATAACAATTATGTCGAAAATGTTAGATAAGAAATAATTTAAGGCATTTTTACTTAAAAAGAAATAAAGTAACAGCCTATATAAACATAAATCCCACTGATGTACATAGACCTCTCTAAAGAGGAAGTCTAGAGCGTAGCGAGATACCACTCATATTCACGGGCCACCACTGCGGATTGCACTACTTCACGGGTCTTCGAAATGTCTTTGTTTTTTATTATTTCTTAGACATTCATATGTATATGATAAATACATATATATATATATATATATATATATATATTTATATATACATATATATATTTATATATACAAAAGGAAATATAGGAAAACATCGTGAGGAAGACTGCATGTCTTCGGGATAAATAGATGAAGTAGATGCATAGAACAGGCCTATACGACCTACGACCTAGATAAATATTCCATTGCTAGTTGTACCATAAAAGCCAGCCAGCACCCCCGGTAGAGCTCAGAAATTTTTAGTAATGCCACGCTAACAAAGACGTATAAAAATAGACGTTTCGAAACTTCATATCATTATTTTTGTAATAATAGAACAATTAACCTTTCTTTGAATTCGTTACTAATTACTCATTAGCTACTCGTACAATACATTTTTTAATTGCTACAAAACGTGCAGTGGTTTCCCTAACGCATCGATTTACTTAATGAAGTAATGGTTTATATGGAAAATTACTAATTTTACATTGAAGATTTTTACACTTAGCACTTACACATACATACATATGTATGTATCTGTGCGTTAAGGCATATCATATATTTTTCTTATTACAAAATTATTTGACACTCATATAGGGACGACAATTTGACATTCTCGTACATATATATCGGGAAGTATTGGATGGGTTTAGTCAAAGTTTTCTTTATTTTTTTTAGGTTTACAAAGTTTTACTTTAGACGTTCCGCCAACTTTTTCGTCCGAACAGTTACTTCAATTGGCTTAAACAGCAAAGGCCGTTAACAACAGGCGTAGACTAACGAGCCGAATCTCCCTGATTGGCGGTCGATGTGACCAATTTGTAGGTAAACCGGACGCATCGTGTGTGACCTAGTGATGCGTGGATCTATTACTTTCTTTGCGCCGAAAGTAGACGTGTGTGACGTCCGCACTTGCCAAAAGTTTATTAAACTCATTGCACACCTCGGACGCGGAGGTTGTGCTATATAATCGGGCAAAAAAACAAGCAATTTAATCAGATAGCTAATAATTGCACTGAAAATACTTTCCTATATAAGCAAAACCCTAATACATGGCAAAGTATATTATGCTTGTAGCCGTTAAGCTGAATTTAATTTCATACATAATTATAAACTTACAGAGTCACGTTTTAACATACCGACATAAATGTATTTTTTAAAATGTATAGAAATAAAGACTACATTTTAACAGAAAAAATAAAAAATTTACTATAATACACTCTCTAATAGGCCCCCAGCCCTTTTATGATAAGACCCATGCAATTATTAGCAAACATCAAATATAACTGTAAAGTCAAACATTTATTACCGATATACAGCTAAAAAGTTACCAGAATAGATTAATGAAAAATAATAGAAAACTGAGATCGGCGTAAGCGCATGAAATTTGTTACCACCTATGAAAAAAATAAAAACAGATTTTCGGACCGCAAAGTGGAGTCGATTTATAACGTTACATTAGCGACTCTCTAATGCAAAGATAAGGAAAATATTTAATATTGGAAAGCGAGAGGGCGTTTCCACGAAGAATCGATTTGCACGGAACGGTAATGAACTTGGCCGTCTATCAGCTGTGCCCGATGTCACGCCAAAGTTGCGGCTACACCATGCGCAATGCTACACCTGCCTTCACTATTAGCTTTGTTTCTTTATAATTGCGATTAGATCGCTCGATTCACGATGCATTAAGTAAATTCTTAAAAAAATTAATCTATTAAAATAAAATAACTTTCGTTTGGTCCACTTAACTTCCCATAGTGAATGTTGAATTGATCTAGCTATTTTCTTATAATATTTTATAATTATTTATATATTATATATATTATTAATCCTACGCTATATATTTACTGAATTTAAATTTTCGTGGCGATATCCTCATGAACAAGAACCGCCCTAAAAATTTCCGAGTATTTTAGTTGTTATGGAGCTAAACTACTTTTTGCCAAAATGGTGGAAGTTTGTTATACCTAGTGCACTGAACAACATTGTTTGGTTAGGCTCCAGATTTCCTACAAATGACATCTGTCACCAATCATATTTTTAAAAAATACCATTGTTTACTTAAATTTATGTAATTTGTGGAGATGAAAATTAAAAAAATATATTATTATCGGGATTGTGTTTTCTCTCCTCCTGGTTGGTCAATAAAATAAATAAATAAATAAGATACCAAAAACATATAATAAAACAAATATATACTATACAATATAAAACATATATAGACCAATCAGACGGGAATCCCTCGACAGAGCAGTCCAAACGGTCGAGGGTTAGGGCGAAAGGGAGAGACCTGCGGACGATACGAGCGGTGTCGAGGAGCACCGCCTTCTGCATTTGAGCCCGGAGCTGCCCGTCCCGGAGTCCCAACCGCCTCAGGTGATTCGAAAGGCTGGTTGGGATTAGCCCGTTTGCAGATACGACTATAGGAACAGTTTCGGTCGGCATACCACCCCACATGTCGGTCACCTCGTGTGCCAGGTCCAGATATTTTGTCTTTGTCATATGGGAACGTGATGACGACCAAAAATATCCTCGACTGTGCCCGGTCAGGCTTATTCGCAAGGATAGTCCTGTCCGTGATGATGGGCCGGTCCCAGTAGAGCCTGGCGCGTTTATTTTCGAGTCACAGCTTCCTTTGTGTATTTATAATAAGGCTTATAAAAAGACCTTTTTTCAGAGAGAGCTCTAGGTGGAGTTAGGAAGCGCCGAACAACCGGAGATAACATTAAAATTATTATAATTATTAAACCCAAAGTTAGTCCCCGTCAGCGGTAATGAGAACAACATTACCTGTACACGGTATGAAAAGAACGTAAAATATTATAGGATGAACACATAAACTCATCCATACCAGTTTATTTTACTAATCAAAGGAATCGAATGTCGCTTGTTTAATCATAGCATCATAGAAGCAAATATGACATTTAAAATCGTGCAATAAAAACTTTCGTGCAATATAGTCGTCATGACGGCAAAACAGTTTAGTCTCTTCGCCAACTAAATATGATTTTATCTCGAGATAAAAATCTGTTTAAAAATCATGAGCATAATAATCTTATAATAATCAAAATAAGTAGCCTTTTACGACCGATATTTAAGAATAAAAAGTAATGAAAATCAATGGTACTGGCTGCAAACCTTGTAAACTTAACTTTAACTTAACATATCTTCATTTCATTCAACTGCAATTGCACAGAATATCAAAAAAAATCGAAAACCTAATTTATTAATTTGTATATAAATTTAAAAGTAGTAGTTTAGTCAACAAAGTAAGTTTAAAGTCAACAGTTCGTGCTGAAAAATAAATACATGCTCGGAAAGTCATGCCGACGTAAGTGTCATTAGTAATAGAAACACCTAAGTTTATCTAGTACATAAAAATCAATTCAATATTCAAATTAAATGGCTGTTTTTGAAACATAGTACGTGATGCCACGTGACAGCGGTGTTGAGTCGCAGGGAGGTCAGTGCTAGGTGGAGAGGGGAGGGGAATAGTGGGGGGTGGGGTGCGGTCGCGTGTGTAATTACAGTGCAGGCGTGTTGGCTCGTGTTGCATAACACCGACCAAACTGTTATACAAGGAGACTCGCACCTATCATGTTTGTACACAATCACATTATTTACTCACACCCCGCACTTTTCGAAGAACACGACGTGTAAACTATCACCGCAAAAGTCACACATCGATATCAATTGCAAGCAACTGCTCGGGCTACTTCGCTACGAGTAAGTGTATCCCGAAACAAAAGGGACAATATTTGGCACTTTCGTTAGGTTATAATCGTATTTGTTCATCATTATTGAAATATATGTCATTAAAAAGAGAATTATAAATTATCCATGCATTGATTAATCATTAACAGTTTTCGAATGGACTTATCTAGAACTTGCAGCAAAGTGAACTGTATTGGTGCTTAACTGAAAATTATATATGACGGCGCGCAAAGATTGTACGCAACTTTGCATACAAGATGTATGCGCATAGGAAATTATAATATAAAAGGCGATATGAACAATCACCAGATGACAAGGAGCGTTGAGAAACAGCATATCTTTCTCTCGCGCGAAGGCCTTCCACTCTTACACAATGGGCGGTTGCAGTTTCTTGATAGCACAGATACCAACCGGCACAGTTGCCAAGGAACAAAGAACTCGATTATTAACTCTCTTTCATATATGGCGGTTATTAGTTGTAATAAATTGTACAAGAATTGAATCAGCTTAGTACCACTGTTTAATTACGTCGTATTATTTAATAGAAATTGCAGGTAATAAAAAAGTAAAAAAAATAATAATACATAAGTACTTAAGTAAATTGTTATTATTATGAAATTCCTTGTCAAAGTAAGAATACCTTACAATCACAACATGTATGAGTTTACTTTAGTTCCATACGTCCATAAATAGTGGCAATATAATGTTTTTCATTATTAATAAATATAAAGGAAGGAAAAAGTGCCATCATAATACGCAAGGCTGTAGAAATCAACAAGTAGTTTATTTCCTACATTCCGCACTATTGTCCGCTTAAAGTTTTGAAAATATTTTCTTTTCTACACTTCAGCGAATGTCAGATCGAGGGCAATCTGTCTACTTCAATAATTTCTAAAATGACGCTGGTGACCACCGGACGAGCAGACGTCGCACGCTGATCCGTTTCTCACATCTGCGTAATTATCACAATTTTAAGGAAAGGAATAAGTTCTTGGATTTAATTTTTTTGTTGGTAAAGAAACGTTAATTTCAAAATGTATAACCTGAACCGTCCTAGACAAATTACACATAATTTTAACAGATTATTAAACGGTGCTAAACTATATTAATAGCAAAGTTCGACCGAAAAGTATTAGTTTAATTTTGTCAAAGACATTAAATCACTTGATGTTGTTGAGATAATACGTTTTTTTGGGTTTGTGACCATTTTTTATTTATTCCTAATATTTTTTTAAGTGTTCAATAAACATGCTATACCTACCTACTTAAAAAAAAACTATTTATGAATTATTTATTTACATTACACTGCAAGTTCCAATTTTGATAACAAAAACATCAAAATCATAAGAAATATGTTAAATTTGATGTTTTTAGATATTAAAGAAAATTTAGAGAATCATTTTGTTTTAAATATATTAAAAATATACAATAAAAAGAGTTTAAAGCAGAAATTACGAAGCAAAACATGGACGCTTAAGATAATATTTGACGGTATATTGGTCAGTATATTGATGGCACCTAAGTTTAAAACTCTGAATTGTTATAAACCTTTATACTTTAAAAGCGTAAAGAAATATTAACAGTCCATGCAAAAAAAGGCTATAGTTAGCTAAACTGATTTTCCATCAAAAAATCCATTTTATGACTTTTTCACGAGTCTCGGCATACGGCCCATATCAATTTATTATTGGTGTCTTGTGATATATTGCTCCAAATTTCGCATAAAGCATTCCACATTTCTTCTCGCGAGGATGAGCCACGATTACGGACTTTCCTATCAAGCTCTTCCCAAAAAAGTTCAATGGGTTTGAGATCCGGGCTCTGAGGAGGCCAAACTATGTTTTAACACCCCTTGTGCCTCTTTCTCTTCTAAATATCCTCTAAATAATTTAGAGCTATGCTTTGGATCATTATCTTGTTGGAAAATTATTCCATCTCCAATTAATCGCACTCCGGCATTTTGTTCTAAAATGTTTTTGTACTGTTCCTTTTTCAAAATTCCTTCAATTTTAATCAAATCGCCAGTTCCTTGGCTAGAGAAGCAACCCCAGACCATAATTGAGCCACCACCATGCTTGATTGTTGAGACTACACAATCTGGCATCGTCTTTTCTTGGGCACTGCGTCGAACGTAAATTCGACGTTTTGAACCGAATAATTCAAACTAGGATTCATGGGTCCAAAGCACTTTTTTAAATATTCTTCAGTCCAATCTCGATGGGCAAGAGCCCACTGCATCCGTTTTTCTTGTATTGCGGCCTTAGCAGAGGTTTTCGAACTGCAATGCGACCATACAACTTCGCATCTCTCAGTCGCCGTTTTACTATAATCAATGATAAAGGTTTAACTCGGGTTTTGTTTAATTCAACGCGGATTTCTGTTGCTGTTAAGCATCATTTTCGCTTGCCAGTAACAACAATGAAATTTTCTTCACTAGACGTGGTAGCTCTCGGCCTACCTGAGCGTGGACGATCTTGAAAACTGCCTGTCTCCCTGTATCGAGTTATTGTGCCATGAACACAAGTCTTCGATAACTTCAGTTGTGAAGCAATCTCACGTTCGGATTTGTCTTCATTATGTAAAACAACGATGGCAGAACGCACTTCACTGCTAATTTCTGGAGCTTTTCCCATTTTATGACGTCTTCACTGTAGAAACCACAGTTTATACTAATTGAGATTGTTTGTGAACAAACCCTAATCGGGTAATAATGAGTCAGAAACACGTGTTTTCAGGAGCTAAATAATCCTAATTATTGACCAATACGTAACAAAAGCAAAGTAATTAGTAATGAGGACATTATAAACATATTATTACGACTCTACCACCTGGCTCTAGCGCAACGTTTTGTCGGTGTTTGAAAACGATAGATGTTTATTGTCCAATAACTTGAAGTAAACATTTCATTCATGCATTTCTTTTATTTATCCTATGGAATTTTAATACAATTGATGGATAATTATTTTGTTTATGTGCGGTCTTAAACTCTTGGCCGGCAGGGTATCTTTATATTTCTGTCACAATAGCTCCGGGCTTGAAAATTGACCTAAGCCACAACTACAAACTATCACAAAAATTCTCTTCCACTTTTAGAGCCACACTGCAGCTAGTTTCTTTCTTAAGTCCTCAGGTTTGAGAACACATGTGCATCTTGAACCTTGTTGATGATGGATTTAAATATGAGTCGCAGTCATAAAAGAATAACTTAGTATGACCGAAGACAGATCATTCTTTTACAGAATACCATAACGTAGCACTACCGCAAATCATTAAGGATGTAAAAGAAACAAGAAATCTTATTGCTAATGCCGAGGCATTCCGTGTTAGTCTCAGAGGTGGAAACGCATTATGATTTCTTATCGAGGAGGTGTGATCACCTATTACAATCAAAATGTTGTCAAGTCAGTTTCGGCGACATACACCAGTACAAATCGTAAGTACTCCATATTGATCAAAGATATGATTATCTTTGAATTTGTGGCATTCCGTGGGTGAGATCCTATGTTTATATATATTCTATACTTCCCAATCAGACTGAACCATCAAATAGCATACATTTATAAACATTAACTTGAACCCTGTATCGACCACGCCGTATAGTATGAGCTACTAGTAAAAACTGCAAAGAGAATATAACATACAGCCGTGTAACCTCGAAACAAAGAAGCTTATTTACTCTTCGTAATCGATTACGCAATCACAGTAATCGATCCCCAACATTACCATACCTTTACATGGAACCCAGCAAACTGTAATCGAAGTATGAACTCATACTGCTTACGTAAAAATCAAAGAGATTTCCACTTAAAGTAGACCTGATAAGTACGAACTAAACTGATAAGTACGTGAGAATAGACAGTAATTAATATTTAATAATTATAAATACTAAAATGATTCGTAGCTGTAGTTCTGATAGAGAACATTAAATATTGTTCTAACGACGCTTCTAGTATAATGCATTTAAGAAATAATTTACAGCATACTTAAGAGATTTATACGAATATGCGTGAATAACGTGAATAGCCTAATGGTTTAGGGTACAGTCTACCAAACTTGGGTCGTAGGTTCGAATCTGCCATTACTATTGTCGTAAACCTTGTCCTAGTATAAGCATTTAAGCTAAGTTGGAGTGGTTAGCGGGAATGGTTGTGACTATAGCACTGCTAGCACTATAGCATTCTTTTCAAAAAAAAGGAAGTAGTTTTTGAAATACCTGGTTGCTCCGTCACGGATCCTAAGGTTCATTTCCCAGTGGAGAAACAAAATTTGTGTATCAGAAATTTTATATTGCGTCTGCACTCAAATCGATCAAGTACCCATCAAGATCCATCCAGACATCACACACGCCATATCAAATATAAATAGTGTTAGTAAATTAAATAAATAGTATTATATTAATAGACGGACAAATAGTATAATATAAATGGAACAAATAAAGAAAAAAAAAATTGTAAATTTTTCTAACAAGTGAAGATTGAAATTTAATAAAAATTTTAAAAATAATAAAATAGCAATTCTTGCATTCTCGTTGAACGAAATCTTCAAAAATTCAAAGAGAATGCTTCAAAAGCATTAACATAACGAATTAATAATTAAATAAGAACAAGGCCAATCTTACAGTGGCTTTATATCTACCAACGTGTAATTTTTCGGCGCCAAGCGACACGTTTCTCGACATGTACTTAAGCCATACACATAAATCACAAAAACTCGTTTCTGCAATCAGACAAATGTTACAATTCCAAGTTTTAACAATGCAGTCCGAAAAAGTGGCCCTTGCTTCTAAAACTGGAGGCCCAACTTGTAAACTTGTTGTTGCCTAATAGGGTGCGAAAATTGCGGGTGTTCTTCATCTGTGGATGTAACGCCGATGATACTGTGCTAAAATTTTCTTATGATACCGATCTAGATTCTGTTGAAGATGACGCTGTTAGCCTATGAGGCTCTTACAGCTTGATCGGGCACAGGGCTCACGGAACTGAAAGGTTCGTGAGCTGGTTTAGAGAGTTTGGTTCAGTTACTTACACCAAAGCGCTCATACACTGAGCGTGTCGGTCTACTCTGATCCCATATTTACCTACATTTTCATTTTATTACTCATGTTGATACACTTTTTCTCATTCGCAAGTATTCATATAAATTCTAAATTAAATATACATACAAAGTACGAGTATATAAATAAATATAAACAACTTAAAAAAATCAACCGTAGGACATGAATGAAACCCAAAAAATAACAACAAGGGAGATAAACAAAATTACTCCACGTAAAAGTATATTATCATTCAAGATCTTTTTTTATAATTGCTATTTTGAATTATGTTAAAAATAAGGAAATACTAATATAAGGACATCGATGGTCGACAATTCAGCTCTGTTATATGTGTATCCGAACAAATATCCACCTGTGATATCTCGTTACAAATAGAGCATATCTAAAAATTTTAGATTTTAGCACTACACACTAGAGTTAGCTATTGATACAAAAAAAATACTTAAAAATAAATCAAAGATAGATGCTGAGAATGTGTTCTTTTAAAAAATGGAGACAATTTCACATGTCGAGAATTAAAGTTCTCACATGTTAAAATCACTCCACACGATACAAAAGAACAATATTACAAAAGTCTTAAACAAATTTCTCTCAAATAAAACCAATGAAGTAATATAATCGGAATAATAATAAAAGCAGAATTTACAACCTAATCAGATTGGATGTCTAACCATCTTAAACGGTTCTATTTCTTCTATTAAGAGTGGGGTCGCCGTCCGTACAGCACCCTAACCATGTTCATTGAAGTTTCTATCATTTAAATTGAAACGATTGTAGTTCGTAGAGATCTCAAAGTGATTTAAATGAGCGATGATAGTGTTCCGTAACAATCTGGTGGATAAATGAACCAATTCTGAGCGTGACTCATTCATTCACATAAATACGCTTTACAAAGCAGCAAAATTTATTTACGATAACAGAATCCTAAACATGCCTAGATACATTGTAAAGTTACAACACTTTATTAATATCCAAGAGTGTTATAAAATAACTTTTACGATTTTTATTCGTATTCGCACACTCGAAGTAAACTTTTGTAGATAATTAGATAATGAGAATGATGAACTTTGCAGAATTGCTCATTTTTTATACTTATTATAAAGCATATTCCAAAGGAATCGTCGCCATAGCAATCTTTGTGACATTTTCACGGCTTCCACACGATGGATCGTAGGTTTTTCACCGAGAACAACATGGCGGAGACGGCGTTCTAAATTTGAATCTCGGACGAGTCGGCGCTCGCGTACGTAAATAAACGCACACACAAGTAATCAGTAACACTATACAAACGAGAGCAATGTGTAACACCATATTATAACGCGGCCTGCACGTCAGCCAATTTCCCTTACTTACTGTACATGTTGTAAAGAGGAGGCATGAAAAACACTTGCGCTAGCCTTAATGCTCTGTCAAGTGTTTGAAATTGGGTAACCAAAATACTACAGAGACCATATTATTGTCTACTAACACATTCTAACGCGCACATATACCCACACAAACAGGAGTGGACGAAAACGACTGAGTGACGCATCGACTTCCGGCCGATGATTTTATTACGGGATCTACTGTTCAGGCCAAACTGAGAATAAACTTAGGTACAAAATTTTCTTCGGAAATAGTTGTACATTAATTCATATTATAAATAACAGAGCGATCTGTAAATAACTATTAACTCATATAAATTTACGTATGTAAGTCTCGAAGCACCGTCTTGTAACAAAAGGTGTGGTTTTGGCTATAAGAACTGTGGCGCCAGTCTACGCACATTTGCAACGGTACAATTTAACTACGCATTTGGTTTTCTCATCCTTTAACGAAACAAGAATAACGTTTAGAATATGTGTTTAATTAATAATTAATATTGACATTTCTCAGCAAAACTTTAGCGCTCTATTAGTATTTCACTCGACATGGTTAAATACTTAATAATAAATTAAAAAATGATTGGTCGTTAAAAAGAAATTAAAAAACGAAAGAAGAGAAGTTAGTTAGTAAAAAACAAAACTACGCTTAGTAAACATTTACGAATATTATCAATGATTAACATTATACATCTTTAATGGTTTAACGGCTTTTATTAAATATATGATTGTAAGAAAACTACCTTTGTATATTATCCATATATACAGTAACGCCTCCCTTTTTATTAAATTAAATTATTTTTTCAAAATGAAAGATTATAATGGTATATGCAGTAATATTATTTAAAAATATTATGTCTATTTATTTAATCAGCCTATGTCCTTGCGTACGTGGATGTTTTACTGCATCGCCATCTACTGCACCATTGCTGGACTAAAACAAACCAGTTTACCAAATAAAACCGACTGTCAATAATGCTTGTACCGTTTAACTAGTATTTATTCAACTATACGTAATATTAGATGCACAGATTTACGTAATAAACGGTGGCATATTTACATGTCGAACAGTAAAACATTTTTTCTGTTAAACGTCCGTCTATTTCATTGCGCATTACGTGATGCGAGTATAAAAAATACTATTATTATTAAGTTTAGCCGACGTTTACAATGTATAGTAGGACAGCACACAAGGCAGTGCGCCGGAGACCAGACGGCCTTGCGGCTAGGTGGTCCGCCTCTCGCCGCCAGAGGTTAACAACATGTTTTTCATCTAACTTTAGAAAGTACCAAGATAATACACTAGTCGCGATATCTCAAAGAAATTATTAATGTTCCGACCTGACTACGAGCGACTGCGACCCCGAAAACAAATAAAGATTACCTATAAAATTTCGACTTACAAGATATATATTATTTCTACAATTGATATATAATGTAATTTATATGAATCGTTGCTGCACACATCGGTGACTAAAGTAATCAATATGGGAAATATCAAAGTGGAGATATGAGAAACCGGTATGGGACAAGGATGACGACGCATCGTGACCTGCCTTTTGTGCTGCGTTGAGTCAAACTGGGCCCGCTATTGAAACGCAGCATCCGGGTCGCCGGAGCTTCTCTCCGATTCCTTCGCAGTGTAAAACACTTCCCAGAATATTTTGTATGACCATTAGCTCTTGACCGGTCTCGGGGTAGATTGACGGCTGCAGCTGTATTTAATAGTGTGGTAGTTTAATGTTTTAACAAAAGTCTATAGATGCACAGCACATTGCCATAATATTAACTTACTTGCGTTAGCATCGAACAATATACCTTTGCCTATGTTTTTAATATCAAAAAACTGTACATACATTAGAGACTAATTTAAATTTTATATTATTTGTTTACAATAAGCATGGACTCTGCCACGCAATCAATATATATTAAGAGGGGATTAAGGGGGAAAATAGTTATTTCTAAGAGTCGTTAAAAATTTGGCTAGTGTTCATAAATGTCATTTTAAAAACAGGCAAAGGATAGCAAAACACGTAATACCAGATGATTTCTTTACAACTTAATAACTATATTTGGAGTCAATATTTTCTAAAGCTACGAAAAACTGAAATAAATATTAAGGTTTCAGAAATGATTATACGTTATTATTTTACAATTTTCATCAATTAAGTTTTCAACTACCATAATGAGCTGGTAACATCATTATATTTGACTATAATCTATTATAATATTGCATCGGAGTGCTAAGGCATATATAGTCCGTTTATTCTCATTATGTATAACAATGCCCTATACAATAAACCGTCAAATGGTAATAAACTTACACCCACCGCTAAATATGCGGCGTTTCTAACACATACACGGCTACTAATAAGTCCCGAACAGTATTGAGCGGTTATTAAGTAGAAACTGAGTCACTGGAAGTCATGTGGATCTGCGATCCCTATAATTAGACGTTAATCAGAAAAAGGCAGAGCACGGTGCATGTGGCCGGCGTCAACGGAAGCCGCTCTTGCACGAATAATTCATTGTACATTACCCTTCCCATTCATATGGCTGCTACTAGTCAGCTCTTGGATAGAGCGCCCATTCAGAAGCGGGCGAGCAGGAAGCTCTAATGGTCGGGTACTCCTGCACCGGATTCGCGTGTTGCCAGCGGAAACTTTATACGGCTGACGTTCACTCATTCGTTCGTATTACGCCTACAGATTTAATTGTATTTTTGACATCACCCGTCAATTAGATCACTGTATTTGTGCGACGTAAATAAATAATTGTTATTCTTTTCGCGGATTATTAAATACATGATAAATGAAAGAACGGTATTTTGGTGTTTTAGTATGAGTTTAAGAAAGTGGATAATTTAGTTAATACTAAAATGTTTGGAAACATAGGGCAAGATTACTTTAAGAGCATTGGAACTATCAACGTACTGTAGTGCAACTTGCACCGAGGCTACTGTCCCCATCGCCATTGGACTTTGGACCAAACTGTTTGTATACGCATCTCGTTCATTCCTTCAGCCTTATCTTCTGTCTCACTTGCACCCATCCTCTCGCACTACCATCACTGCCTCACATTTAGATTTGTGTCGGTAAACCTTTTTCTGTCGCCGGCGACTTGGCTCTCTACAGGGAAGGTAGCAAGCATTATTAACCGTTGAACAATTTTCATCCTGAGAAACTAAAATTGGTTTTGTAATAAGAATTTAACTGAGAAAGTATGTTATAAATAATTATTGATTAGAAATATACGAAAAACTTAGATTTAAAAATTATTGAAATTTAACTGATTTTTAGATAACCTGTCTGAAACACGACATGACTGCCAGTAGAAAAAAATTGTCGCTACAGCTTGCTGAGGATTAATTAAGTAAACATTTCTATTGGATAAAATAACAAAACAGAGATAAGTACTCTTTAGTAGAGTCTGCAACTGTGTTATCTTTTAAGTATTTAAAGTGCGTCTACGCTTTATAATGAACAAACCTCTCAAAAGGTACGATAGGGAAAATCTAACTGTTAATACCAAAATTTAATATAATTTATCATTTATAACTATTCTATCTATTTCAACGTCGAATTCCAATGATATATTTTTTTGAACATTTAGTTGAGACAACGTTCATGCAGTGGTTGTGAAACTTACAGACGGCAGGGGAAGGCATGCACTACGCCCTATAATGTAAAATGTCAGCTAAAATTTTCGTAACGCAATTCGCAATTGTCTATTAAGTCAAGGACGAAACGTGATATATAATTATAATTATGCAGTTGCTCTGTGGCAATGTGGAATAACAAACACTTTTTGTACTGAAGAAAAGTAAGCAAAAATAACCATACATTTATACGTAGGCACACCGTCTACATTTTTGCCTATTAAGTTAACAGACGTAGATTTTATTTTTAATTAACAACACTGTCTGTTTTGTTTTGTAAAAACTATTTAGATAATTACATATTTTAAGATTATTGCTAAAGTATCTAAATTCCATACTGTTATTGTACTTTATCGCGATATCTTTGAGATTATGTTCCTGCATACATACTCTGATTGACATTAGCACTTGTAAAGTCCTTTGAAAGATTTTATAAAGAGTGGATGCATTTAGTATATTCACTCAATATGTGACATACATTGAAGGAAGTATTCTTAGATAGAATCCGTTTTAAGATCGCATTAATTTCACATCTATTTTTTAATTTGTTTCTTAGTCGTCAATAAAACATATATTTCATAATATATGTTTTTTAACTTATTTTATATATCTATACGAATATTATTTATACAAATATTTTTTAAAAGTTAATATAAATAAATAAAAACCAACGACCAATAAATAACAGAACTCACAAATAATAAAAGCTCTAATAAAACGTACAATAAGCAATAAGTATTGGGTGCAATAGGCAATGCGGTCCACGGAGTGCTATCGATAAAGTATCGAAGATTACTGAACGATTGGTGCTGGTACCAAGAAACGCGGCGAGCTGCTCAAAAGGATAGGGCGGAGTCGTCAAAAAAAAAATCAATCCCTTTGTTACTAACTACTTAGGTGTACCGAAATAAAATAAAACAAGTCGGACACGACTCGACGGTGCTCGCTCGCACAGGGAGGCGCCGAAGCGGCCACATAATTTATCGACATATTGACGAGACGTGGTTACTGAGATAACGATTCTGAGTGCAGTAGTTAATGACGATAACTACATAGGGTCTGTAGTTTTTTGTGTGAGTATTGCTGTTGATCCAGAGACCTCTACAACTTTATCTAATTAAACTCGCGAGCGGGAGGCCCGCTGAGGAGAGAGACAACGACGATACTGCGACGCTGGCGTGGAGACTGCTGCTGCACCACCGTTACTCTCTCACCCCTGTGTACGAAGAACGTCGACGACAACGCGACGGGCGCGATAATATGATCCGAGGGCCCCTCATAAGGAGGTACGAAACCTCGACTCGCTATCGCTATCTTCTAGTATTAATCGTTAATTCTCTTTACTACGTATTTAATTTACAGTTTCTAAGGCATATTTATTTTTAAACATATTTTACTCATATAAGATTTTTTATTGTATTTAGGTTTAATTAAAATTAAAGGTGTTTGCATAGCAAAATAATAGTTTACTGTAATTTAGAGCTTTGATGTTTTAACTTCTAAAATGTAACCGAGCGATCTTTACCTTGACTGGGTGTTCTTGAAAAATCATCAGAGAGACTGTTTATTAAATGAATTTAACCCGATTTCACAGTTTTTATAACTTTGTTTTCTCTTAACTATAGACACGAAATCCGTTGAAAGGATTATATTGCAGTTTTAAAATTCAGTAGCACATCTCTAATCTTAAAACCTGGGCTTTAGATAAGTACTACGTGACAAAGCTGCAAGTAAAAGTTGCATAATAAAAAATCTGGCGAATAAGGTTATATTATTCATATCATCAGAGATTGTATAAAATAATTAGTTACCCACGTTCAGAAAACTATATCTTAATAAGTTTAGTTAGTCCTTCAGGGGTAAATAAGATATGCGACCGAGACTAGCGACTGCGACGCACGACACGAAACAGTTTCTGACGCTTATCCAATTTGGAGAAAGCGACATTGACCAGCGACAGTCTGGTAATCAGTCTCGGTCCATTTTGTGCCTTGGAAGCACGTGTTAGGTAATTTGTGAACTTAAAATAGCTCCGAAACATTATAGTTATTGTATTGTTATAGTTGTATTTGTTGAGGATGTTGGGCTGTAAGTGTTTATACGCTGCTGCGTAAAGTATGACTGCAGTCATCCGTTACGATGGTAACATGATGATGTGAACTGCCCCGTTTGTTACTCTTATTTTCATTAAAAAAAAGATCAGCTTTCTTAATCAGCCTTTTATTTCAAATACCGGCAACAGTTTTCTACGTGATTCTAAAGAAATAATGCAAATGCGTTGTCAACGCTCAGAACTACGATAAAATGTCGTGTCATCGGTATTAAGTTCTACCGTTTCTTTCATTAACCAAATGAAACATGGCTACTCCAACATGTATCGATGTTTAAAGACAAAAATTTCTAAGCATTGAGGATGGCCTACGGAGCTAAGAGTTTATTGTTAGTGCTGGCTGTGTGTGTAACTGACAGCCACTAAGCTTTAGTCAGAAGTCTGTGCTCGTTATTCCTATAGGTGAAAATCTAACGTGGAAAACCGCAGTAGAACAAAGCTGATCGTAAGCTAAAAAGCTTAGTTAAAAGCAATGGACCGGTCACGGTACGTATCTCGTAGAACCGACAACCGTAAGTGTAAAAAGGCTCTTAGGTGGCAATCTTATATTGGCAATCGCAGTGTAGGACGGACAAGATGCAGGGACAACCTTAGCAAATCAGCGGAAAGTCGAAATCTGTAGAGGAGGTCTATATACATCAGTGGACCACACCACTACCACGATCTGGACCACCACTAATTGGCTAAGGTGATCATAATATAGTACTGATGTCCAATTAAATGCTTTGTTCGTACAACCCCCAAACTAATGGTATTCAGATTGCATTGTGAATTGGTTTGATATATAAATATAGGTAACTTATACAATTCAAGACGAAATTTTAACGCCCTTAAAATATAGATGGTATACGAACAAGATAAATGACGACGATACTCAATAGCAGCCAGTCTTAAGACCGACATAAAGCGGGTCCTGACGGAGAGACGATTACAAGGGTGAGCGGGACGAGGAGGGCGAGGGGGCGGGGTTCGATTCCGAGAAGCTGGAGCGCACCGAAGCCTCCAAGGCTAACTGCGGTAACATCACAGGCCGCTAGCTCGTTAACTCGGAGAGGTGAAAAACACACGCCGGATGCACTTTAAGCATACTCAATTAAATTTAAAAGTTCGCCGCACTATATTATTCTTTCTCGAGTATGAATTTAGTAATTACAGTTGAATAAAACACGAATAGAAATATCGTTTAATTTAAAAACAAAGATTTATGATTAATATCTATAAATTTTATATCATGTTTTATGTCATGTTTGCATCCATTTTTTATGTAATTTGATATACTACTTGTAGTGAATTCCTGCTGCGAGTATATATTAGCTACGGGCCACGTATTCGCAGCGTAAATATTCGCTTAGTGCTGCTTTGTTTCATCTGTTGAATGAAAGAAACCGGGAACCTTATTATTGGCAACGAGTCGTTCCATCTTTATCTTCAGGTGGTGACAACGTGCATTATGATTTTTGACGAACTTGATTTGCCCGTTTCCCATCCCCAATATTATAAAAGCACCGAATTAGTAGGATAAGTTTTAACTCCATCTCAATATATCACCAAGTATAACGGACACGAGTAATAGCTACACCTGCTAAGAGCATCAAAGAAACATTGTATAAATGAAAACGACTTCGCACTAGTAACGTCGGGCATAGTCTGCCGTGCAGACGTTTGATTTATGTAACACAACAAAACTAGGCTAAGTTGAGAAAGATAATCAACTCTAAAGCAACATTAGTTATCTAATTGTAGACATCACTAGACGAAACTCAGAAAACATAACAAATTTTAAATTTTTCATATGAGAAATCGAAGTAATTGCATATTTAATACCTATAGGTATCAATATATATATTTAAGATTGATCAATTAAGTTTTTATGACACATATTATCTTTTAAAGGCAATTTATATAAGTTTAATACCAATAACTAATATTTATTAGAATAAATCCTGCCTACACAATGATGCTTATTCGGCGCCTCTCAGGGTAACGGTCCAAGCCGAGGCTCCCTCTCGAGGAGCCCTTGTCCTGGTTACTCATATATAGAGGTCTCGACTGAGTGCCATAAGCGCTCGGTCACCTCTGAACTCGGTGAAACTGTAAAAGCCCTCGGGCTAACAGTGGCCATCAGACCGAAAAAAAAAATCGTCGCCTCCTTTCCTAGTCTGGTTAATCGCATGTGCAATAAGTTCGTAATTCGTTCGAAGTTATCAGAACATTGTCGTGTCAACGATACGAAATATAAGCACAACACTCCCACACCCGGAAACCAACAATTTGTTAGATGAATATAGTTCCTCGGGAGCCGCAACATGGCAGCCATGACATGGCAGCCATCTATTTATTACTACACGTATTTATGACTTGCTACTACTACACATGAATTGTACGTATACTTAAGGTAGAAAGATATAGAAACTAAGTATTTATGCACTATAATATTGTCAAAAGTAGCATATAGCATATCGATGAACTCTAAAAAAGATTGTCATAAAATATTAGTATCGTAAAAAGCATTAAGAGTGACAGGAGTTCCTTTAAGAGGAGACAGTAAAGCGAAAGCGGCATTACAAGCGTCGTGGTACGTCGTGGAGCGGCGTCCGCTATGCCGAAATAACCGCACGCGCAGTATTCAATGGGCAGGCGGCGCGGGGGCGGCGTCGCGGCGCTCGCGCCAAAATTAGACGTAAACAAGACGAGCGAGGCGCCGCCATCCACGACGCCGGTCCCAACGCCCCGCCTAAACCCGTGATAACTGCCCGTAAGGGCTTTCAAAACTTTCCGACGCTGAAAGCCCCTTTTAATAATATCTATAAATAAATACATTAACCCTTTTAATAAATACATTACGTTACGAAAAATGTACTGACAAAATTACATTATCGGATTAATTTCTTCATTGATTGCATGTTGAATTTTAACATCGTTGAAATTAATCGGTTTGTTTATATAGTTTAAATTTCGATCTTTGATAATTAAAAGACATAAATTTATACATACATATATTTAGTTCTTTCATACAATTCCGTTTTTATGCAAGTAATATAAATGCGCAAATAATTGAATTATTTAAATAATTTTTCAATAAGTTTAAAAGCATTGTAAAGGATATCTTGTTAATATGAGATTTTTAATCAGTATGCAATAACGATATAGCAAACCAGATAGTAGCACAGACAGCAAGGCTGTTAATTATAACTGTTATAATGTAAAAACTCTCGCTAAGGTATGGCTGAACCGCGAAGACTAGTCTTCCGTGCTATTAATATAACTAGATCAACAAAGCAAACAATAAGTACATGTTGTAGCAACATTAATGTGTAATGTTAGAGTAAGCAAATCAATTACATCGACATAATAGTTGTTTAATAGATATCCAACAATTTTATTTACTTTTTTATATTCATTATGCTTATAGAAAAAAACATGTAAATGTTTTATTATGAAAACCTATCTAGCAGCGTATATTTGACAAAGTACTCTGACGATATAGTGACATCTCCCACTCCAAGGTACACCTTTGTAAGAGTACAACTCATTATTTACTTGTTACTTTATAAAAACACTTTAAGGCGATTTCACAATTCTTTATCAAATCTTTTGGTTATATTCGAATGAGGAAGTGTTACTATACAAAACCAGAAAGGATTTATGATTTGTTATAGGTCAAGGCTAAGATGTCGGAAATTATCTTATAACTTGACATTTTAATAACTCAACGTTATAACGTTAATAAAGATTTGTCTTATTTAAGTCGATTAGTAAATTTGTTCTATCTTTTGCAAATACACCCGTTAAGCGATTTGCAATTATATGTATTGTTTATTTATATGTATTGTACAAGGTATTAATAAGGTTTTAAGTAAATGGACGAGGTAGCGTCACACGTCAGCTATAATCGAGCTGTGCTACGAACGCTACTATCAGGTGAAGTATGTGCTAGATTACAAGTCAATTCCACAAACACAAATATTTACTATATTTAGTAATAGTTGGTTTATGTGTTTATTCGACTAATGGACGATACTATATCGTTCGTTTCTACAAACTGGTCCTCGGTGGTTTACGGCCAAAATAAAATATATTATGTATATATATTATAAATGTTAATTCTTGGAATATTACGATTTCATGAGGGTCGGATCGTATTTGTGAAGTAAAAGAGAGATATTCAGCGAATTATTTACGAGTGAAAAAGACTTGGTTGTTTCACACTACATAAAGTATTTCCAAATTAATGCCGCAATATATGTTACTTTTGCTTGGAAAAACCTAATACTGCATCAAACAAAAATCCATCTAATATATTGTTCTGGCTTATTGCGTCCGATAACTATACTGGTGTAGCCAGAAATTAGGAATACAAAATGACAAGGCATCGAATTAAAATAAGTAGGCATGCTATCCCGTGCTGGGCTAAAATATCGGATCAACATTAATAAACGTTTGATGTTTCATACATACATTTATGCAACCGATCTTAAAATTCCACATTGCAGCTACGAGTACACCTATCAGTATTCAAAAAGGGATTTGCAAAATTACATTCGTGCTACCAACAAAGAGTTTCGTATGAGTAATACTAGTAATATTAGCATTCTAACCGCAGCCAAAAAATTGTAAAAAGCTTAAAGGATCTAATCCTTTCAGCTTTTTAAATTTATTTGGCTTTGTATAATTGCACCTTTTTAGTTTTTGATTTTCTTCAGGTCATCATACATCATACGTATAACTTATATATGCTGATGACCTTCTGTTTGATTTCACACATGGCGAACACTACCAATTATTACCAGATAATCAACTCGACAATATACATTATAGGGCCCTAAGCATTCGCATAAACATATAGCCGTCCACTCATCCTAACCACGCGATATATACATATTATACTAATAAATACCGAAACAAAATATTTAAAAAATTACAATTTTCATGATTCATAAATTCCCGGCTGGGATTCCATCTTAGGACACCCGACCCACAATTTAGGTACTCTGATTACTACCTACTGGATACTAAATTTTTTAACAAGGTTTCGAAAAGAGCAATAATTTTATACAAATTATATTTTCATCTGCTAATGATACCCACATTATGTTTAATAATATAATTATAAAATTGCAACACAATTTATTGGTCCTATTTTACAATATTTTTAATATACTTTATATAGTAAAAAAACCTTTATGAATTCTTACTCATAGACACTATGAATGCGAGATTATCTATCTTGCATTCATAGTATCTATAACACAAAATATACTCAAAATATTACATATTTTTATATACCATCTTAAAATTAAGTGTTTTAGAGAGATATCCAATTTCATGGTATTTTACAGAGCGGTCGTATATTCGTATTTCCTAAGTTTTCATCGCTGCCTATACTATATACGGGGGGCATACTGAAAGTTTTTGGAACTGGCCAAAAATAAAGAGTAATTACAGAATTTAAAAATTCTCTTCGAAAAAGTTACTCTTTAATTTGAAAGAATGTCATTTGTCTTTTCATTGTGGCATCGTTTAGAAAATTTTTGCTATGTCAATGAATTTAACTCGTGAAAATTTTCTTCAAAGTTTTATGATTTTCGTTGTGGCTTAAGTCAAGAGAGTTGGCAGAGATTTCAACTGGCATTTGGAAATGATGTCTTATATATCAGCTCCATATATTCGTGGTTCGGAGAATTTAAACGTGGACGTGATCATCTCCATGGCGAAGTATGAGGTCGTTCGGCAATTACGGTTACAGTATAATATTGATACCGTCCGACAACTGATAAATACTGACAAAAAAATACTTGTCAGCATACTCGTACTGTATTAGGCATAGGAATGAGCCAAGTGCAAAACATTTTGGATGTACGTCTGACATCTGATGGTTCGGAAGCTTTGCACTCGATGGATACCACATGATTCTACGGAAGACCAGAAACGACTGCGTGTCAAGTGGTGCCGTAAAATGATAAAAAAGTTTCATGGAGAATAGTCATTGGCTGTGTATGGTACCAGGACAGGTGCCTGTGAAACTTGCACTTTTTTATGGCTGATGGCCACAGTTAGCCCGGGCTTTTACAGCTTCACCGGGTTGAATGGTGGCCGAGCGCTTAGGGCACTCAACCAAGACCTTTATATTTGGGTAACCAGCACAAGAATTCCCGAGAGGGAGCCGCGGCTTGGACCGTTACCCCACGCAACTGGCCGAACTAAGGCTCGATCAGTTGCTTCTAACGGATTAACTAAATGAATATCATTATTATTAACGACATTTACCACCACTTCGGAATGCGTTGACGCAGGAGAAGTGGCGCAAGAAACTTCAGCGACGCTCCGTCGGGCTTAGGCCCTGGTGATTGTGTCGTAGGGCTCGTCGAGGACGTGCCTCGGTCTCGTTCGGTTTGCGATGGGATTGTAAGTAGCGGCACACACGATCAGCGGACTTAAGAGCAGAGCCGAAATAGGCGCGGGAAGCTGAGCTTTGGTCAGAAGCTCAAAATATAAATGGAGATTTTCATTATGCAAGAACCACGGCGCACGCGCGATTTTGGATTACCTAAAGTCGGTGAATGAGACCCGGGGAGACATGTGCAAAGACCGGACTTGCGTATGTCATTATGGATCGGATGCACGCTTCGTAAAGTGTTGTTATATTACGAAGGGACATTTTACTATTTTTATTTAGCAACGAGTGCAAACGAAAGGTGAAGGCTGATCGATTCCATTCGCGGTTGATATGCGGACTGAGGGTGTCTGTAACTGTCTTTTCGATTGGACGACCAAATAGAGCTATGGTAGGGAAATGCGGCGTTTTGTTGCACCGATAGAAGTACATGGCTGCACTTTTGGTGGGGTTCGATCCTTCCTTTCCGAAACTATTTCCTAGTGTTGGCTGCGGATTGGATCCGTTTACATAGAGAGCGTCTGGTTTTGATCCAGATGCTTTGAAGCCAGTATCATCGACGAAGAGGACTATCACTACACCGCGAGTGCGATGTAGAGTGTGTAGAGGACTGACTAGAACTGATCCTTGGGGTACTCCAGCACGAACGGGGGTGTCCTCGCAGCAATGTCGTTTTTTACCACGATAACGCGTACACATATTTCGCTAAGATGACGATTTGAAGGCCTCAAATGTGGAATTGATGAACGCCATACAGCTCAGACCTCGCAACTTGCGACTACTTTTTATTTCCGATTATTAAAGATAAGTTTAGAGATTTACGATTTACAAGCTCAAAAGCAGTGGTGAATGCGTTCCAAGAAGATATTGAAGAGATCCGTACTGTAAATTGGATCAATTGCTTGAGATGAACTTGAGTTGAGCAATGGCTTACCATTCACCGGATAGCATTGTGCGAAGCACGGTAACACTCACAGATGCGGATCTCCGGCTCGAACCTATCTCTTAAAGTTATCCCAGTTGTGCTCGATTGGATTCAATTCGGGGCTTTGCGCAGGTTAGTTTAAAGGACCTCAACGCCTGTAAGGCGTCGATTTCGGAGAGCAGTGGTAACAAGGTAATGGTGCAGCGCTGCCTGCCAGATCCACTACTTCGAAAGGAGCCAGTCTCCTGGAACCTTCGGTAAACTCTTGAGAAAGCAGATGGACTCATATTCAGCTGGCGAGCAAATTCTCGCTGGTTCATCCCTTGTTGCAGGAACGCGAAAACTTGAGATGCTTTTCCTGCTGAGGTGTCCATTCTTCAGATAATTTTTGATATTAAACAAAATTATTACTGCTTGAAGTCGGATTTGAAGACGGATAAGAAATTATTTTATCCTAGCTCTTTCATAGCCGACAATTCAGAACAATTAGTAACTAGCTCAATGAGTAACCGTTTTGTAACGTTTTTCGTGTAAAATATTGGACAACTGGAAAATTATGAATTTACTTTCATTCAGTTTTCATTTTCCTTTAAAGACGTATCTAAATAACTGGTATTTAATCGCGGGTTTGTTAATAAATGGGACGTAAATAAAATATATGGGTTGATTCGATATCTTTATATAAATGCATAAAATAATAATACGACTTATATATTTTATTAATTATATAACGATTATACAGGTCAAAATAAAATCCTTGCTTTCTAGAACTCTATATTCACTTGCTCTGAAATGGTAGAAATGACGGCAGGTAGAAAGAAAAAAAAAGCCGAGGCACAGAAAGCATAAAAATTGATGACACATTTAAGAATCACTAACAATCAACCGTACCGTCGATGGCTTTGTATTCGGAGGAGGAATAGTATTGTAGACATCGGACTATCAATCGGTCGTGGATGGATTTTACAAAATGATGCTAATAAGTATGTGTGTTTGGGTACAAAATGGTTTACAACGTTAGGTTTACTAACAGCAAAATTTTTCAGCTCCAGATAAAAAGTGGAAATTGGTTAACATCTCTGTCTACCCCTATTGAAATAAGAAACGGTTATGTTTATTTATGTTTAGTGTCAAAGTGAACTGATTGCAGTCTAGTGTCAAAGTTGTGTCATTTTTTACTATTTCATCTCATGTTAAATTTGCGTTCAAATTTAGCTGCCTCTTCCTTGCCAACCTGAAGGCCGATTCGTTTGACACACGAACCGGTTGAATTAATCATGCAACGTGGTATATCGATATATTTATACAATATAGTTTGGTTGAATATTTAAATTTACGTAAAATTAATAAAAGGAAATGTTACTTTGAAAACGAGTTAAATTTTTCTAATGGCGTAAATTTATACAGGAATAAAATTAGTCTTTATTCCATTACGGATTGTTACTACACTTTTTCACAATGCTCAAACGACCACGAGATAAACTTTGTTGGTTTCAAGTAGGAGATTATTCTATCGCCTGTTACTCGAACATAGAAGCCTTCACATCACACATTCAACTCACTTCATCGACTGTTACACTATGTTTAGGGACAAAAGCAATCCTTTTTCCATCATAGTTAGGGAATGATATCAATGTTAGAAAATCTAAGAAAATTTCAAAGTATGTTAAAGTAAACTTACAGTAGAACGTATTCAAGATAGAGAAACGTCTACTATAGACGCCGATATGAAAGCAGAACTTACGTCACCCTTAAAATATACCTAATTGGCGAGCTCTCGTTATTGTTTAAAGCTAGCCTCATCGGGACCCGACATGACGTTAGCCCTAAGGCGCCTGTCAATGTACACACTTGACCCCTTTTGATCCCACAATTAGGCATGGAGATACTCCGAAGCATGCTCATCATATGTATACCTATGTCACCATATTAAATAAATTCAAAAGAATGAGAAATTGTAAGTTACCTATATATAAATAATATCTAAAACCACATATAAATGTCCGTCTTTATTATTTCACAAACTTTGTTGTTAAAAAGTAATTACAGTTTATTTTAAAGGAGTGATTGATATAAATACATTAATTTGTACACTAATCAAAAATTAGTAAAACTATCAATGATAAATAAAATTTGCAGCATTTATAGATATTAATTTACTCATCGCTGTGTGCTGTCAAAGTAAATGATATTAATTATTATCAATAGAAGTCAATAATAGTTGCAAGCTACTTTCGACTGGTGTGGTCTGAGTGAAAACCCAGTCTCGTTCTTTATCAGAACAGACAGCATTGTTAACCACGACAAGTATTATTGGAGCATATTAATACCGATGACACAATCCGATGAGAACCATCTGTGTCCACAAGGCTTGATAATGTAGCGCAACGAACAAAGATCTACCCTTGAGGTTACCGCAGTGTTATATCAATAGCTTTAGAATATATGTAAAATAAAAGGTACAATACGTCCATTTGTCAGCCACGAAAAGAATTTCATATATCACAAGTGTTCACAATTATTCGTAATTTGAAATATTTCAAGTGCTATACTTAACGCTTAACCAGTGTTCAGCTTTAAATTATAATGTTTTATATTATTATTTTTTTAGGTTATCGACTAAATTCTGTTCTGTGATAGTTTGAAGGTAAATAATTCTACTTTATTTGAAAGTGCAACTTTTATAATTGACATGAATGGTTTTATTACGGTAAACCAATAATTACATCAACTAATAAAATGTTTGTCAGCATTCATAATTTTGATGCGATGAAGTGGATGATCTATGATGATGACAATATATATATATATATATATATATATATATATATATATATATATATATATATATATATATATATAAATAAATATATAATATAATTCTAGCCGATTTTGACTACAGTTTTAAAATTTACATGTTTAATCACAAACAGATATTCAATCTGTCACGTCTTTTTTTAATTTAATTAGTAAAAGGTGTTGTATTGTATCCAGGATCCATGACCACGAAGCAATGCCGTTACTTGGAATTATAGAAAGAGGTAGTGGACGGACAGACCGCCCTGGGAAGGTATGGAGGCTTATGTTCAACATGTTAACAAAAAACTGAGTAATAATAATATACCTACATAGTAAAACGTTAAATGAAATATAGCATTTTTAGGAATATTGTTTATAAACAAATTCCTTGATTATTTAGTAAGTTAAGAAAACTTTAATAAATTATTATTCTTAAATAAGTGTAGACGTTACGAATGAGCACACGGTTCACTTGATGGTAAGTGATGGAGGGTCGAGATGGAATGTTACTTTACGTTACTTGAATTAGGTCTCCAGAACCATGTGCACACAATAAGAATCACGGTAATGTTGATATTTCAATCTGGTATTCTGTGAGGACGTCCTTCCTCGGTCAAGTTGACCCATTCATGTTGCAGCGAGAAACAAATTGCATTGGGGCTGGAAACTAATTTTATTATAAGGACAACGCAGCACGCAATATGTTGTGTATGCGGTTAGCATCTTCTAGTTAATGTAAGGAAAATTAAATTAAAAGGAAACAATTATGTTTGACGATCGTGTAAGACGTATTGGGAATTCCCTAAATATGTAGTGTATTTATTTAATGATACAAATAATTTTAGTATGTTGTCTAACACTGTATATATTATCGATTTAAAAACAAACAATAAATTTTTATCTCAAATTATGAATATACTGCTAAAAAGAAAATAAATTATGATTTAAACCAATCCATTTTTTATTTGGACTATCGCGACGTTTTGACTTATTACTTTTTCAACTCCATTAATTATCATTTTATTCATTTGTAATATTAAAATACCTTAGTTATACTATCAACTTACTATCTTACCGAACTACGTTTCTGATCGATTCCGATAAAGACGCTGTCTAGAGCCAACATCCAATAATCAGAGCGTGGAAACTGAACGAGTACCTACTTGTTTCAATTTACGTAGCAAAGAAAATGGATTTTTATTCAATGACCGATAACTTTTAACGTTTGTAAACAAAATACTTTTAACGCCACTCGCTGCTAATGTATGCCGCTAAAGGATATAAATGTCAGTACACTTCTTACAAAATTAAAAGGTTTTATGAATCAAGCAATAATGTCGTTTAATATATGTAAATAATTATTTTACCTGACATTTTTCGTACTACTTTGAGAAACATAAAATAATCGAAAGGTCAGGCAAGTATTTATTGTCGAAAGTGAATATGAACGTTTTACTTTAAAGTAGTAACAAGAATTGTAACCCACAACTTTCTCTTTATCTCGAACTTTTGTTAAGAAATTCTATTTTTACAGTAAGATTGAAAAAACAATGGCGTATGACAGGTTTGTTTTCGAGCACAATATTACGTTGTTTCAAAACTAAAATTGTAGTCTCGTAAAGAGTTCCGTTAACTACGGCTGGCTACCTGTCGCCTCCGCCGACTTAACGAATGGACGACTTCTTGGAAAGCGATAGCGAGTTGTATTTCAAATGTTATCGTTGTGAACACACTACGATAAGTTCACTTGTTATACTACATGCAACTACTTGACCGTGATTTTTGGAATGTCTAGAAGTTTAGTAATATTTTAATATATTATTTTTTTATAAATAGTATGAAGATAAAAAGCTATTTAACTGTGGCGTTTATTAATATAAATTTTATCAATTTTAATTGTAAATTAATGTCAACTTTGCAATAAATCTTAAATGATTTTGTGATTCAAAACACAAATTGAACAATAAACTTCCGCTTTTTACTACCCAATTCCAATTTTATTTCTTATTTAAAAGCATAGATGTTCAAATAATCATGCTTGCTTACATTTTTACTTTTGCAAACATTATAATATATAGATAATGTATAATTAAATGATCTTCCCATGTTACTATATCAGCAACGTAATGAATGAATTTATTCAAATTATCGAAAATAAAAATTCAAACGGAGGACATGAGGGACAGTATACGTCAGGTCAATCACTGGAACGAACAGGAAATTCGGGTTATTCTTTTTAGTACTTATAATGAAGAGAGAGAAAAAATAAACCAATCTTCCTTCTTCTTTATATAATAAAAAAGTTGAACGAACTTCCACGTCAGTTTTCGTACGCAGCTCATAATCTTTTGTATTCAGTGCAAGCAATTCCACTGATTAAAGATTCTAAGGGCGACACTTAAAAGGAAATATAGCCAGAGTCCCAATCACTGCCTATTGTATGAACATTGAGCCGGTTCGGTGTACATTTCTTTAACCGAATTAAAACCCATTTCTTCATTTCTTGCATGTTTCTTTTACAGGGAGTTCCGCAACCGTAATCTAAATAATGTATAGGTACTATTAACTATTTGTAGGTAAAAAAAATAAAAGTAGCAAAACATTTATTACTTACTTAAGCATACTAAATAAATATATATAAAACTTTTTAGTATAATAGTTTGATATTTTACTATAGCTGATTTATTTATATTACATAATTATGATATGATTTTTATAAACTTCAAAGTCTAATAAAATTTTATTTTGAATTAAACTGTATTATATCTAGGTGTATATTACATCTATGTATAATAACTAGCATTAATTAAAAATTAGTGTCGAAGTAAGTATTACATGTAATTTTTTTTAAAAGCAATTAATGAACTTTATCAAGAGATCTCTAATGTGAGAATAGTGATGTGTATAAGATGCAAGTATGGGGCTTCTGCCGAGTTGGACCTAAACGCCTATCAGTTGCAGGTCAAGAGTCACCAGTAAGGTGCAACGCGCTACAGCTACTGGTCCTGTTAGCCGCCGCGTTGGGCGTCCGCCAAGGCAATTTGCATCGCTACCCGTTTCGGAACATCGCCAAGTCTAGCCGAACAAAACCACAGAGAATTACCCTCCATTCCAATAATAATTAAAGCAAACATTTCACAGGCGAGACGCACGACGGCCGTTATGGAGCTTATAAAACATCGACCCAACTTGCAATTAAGAAGTGATACGCAAGTCTATTTGCCGACACGGAAGCCGCGCACCGCTTGCAATGGTCCATCGCGCGGTTGGCCATACAGGCGGCGACTTCACGAATCAAGCTAGGCAACCCACTGTCCAAATTAATACCTTTGATATTCGAAATATCAATAGTTTCACGGAGCTTGCGAAGCGAAGTGCTTCGCTACATGTATTATCCCGTCTTCCGTGTTGGCGCCCATTACGTCGTAAGGAAGTGAAAAATAAATTGAAATTAAAAATCACATCGAGACAACAGATCCGTGGGGTTCTCAGGCGAAGTTTTTAAAAAAAAAACTAAAGCATGACTCGCCATTGTCAGTGATGACAAGAGGACTTGTTATTTTCTTATTCAAAGGTTGAGTACAATTCAGTGAGGAAATACAGCCGTTCTTGGTACCCTACCACAAGAAACAGGGTTTTACGATTATTTGTACTGTGTATTTTGTTTGTAAATAAATCTTAATTATTAAAAATTACTTCATTATTTTTTTGGCATATTATCAATGAATGTCAATTAGAGAAAATTCTATCATACACAATACTTTAATAGGGACGGTCTGTTGAACGAACCTCTACTAGACAGACTGACCTGTGCAAGCGTGCGAGAATCGTCGGAATGCGTGTGCCTCAAAACCCTGCTTTGCAACAATCTGTGATGCAGGCATATGTCCAGCAGTAGACACACGGTGAACTAAGATGATGATAATCATCATGTACTAATAGACGTTTATGTAATTCTCGCTGTTGATATAAAATCAATCATAAATCATAATACTTTTTTTAAAAGTTTAAATAGAAAGATACTTTAATTATGATATTCATCTCATAGATTTTTTTTTCGTGTCAGCTAGTTTCACCGGTAAGGTTTATTTACGAGGTGGCAAAAGCTTTGATGTCGCATTGGCTGACGTCCACGCCCTGTGGAAACGACGCCGCCTCGAGCGTCTCACTAACTACCGCCGTAACATTTTGTGTTACTCAACTAACCTGGTAGGCTTCAGTTCATTTGATTAGATTGACTTTTAAACTTAACTTCTAATATATTTAGGCTTATTTAAATTAATTTTCATTAAAAAATTGTTTAAACTTTAATTTCTAACAATGTCCATATTTCACAAGTCATAGTTTTAAATAATATAGTATTCAACTCTGTTTACACTTAACCTCAGTAGGTCTAAACATGGATGAAATGTATGATAAATGATGAGAGTAAACAAATGATTTTTTCTTATACATCAACATCTAAAATATTTATATATTCAAATGTAACATCAGTTTTATTTCAGAAATGTTCAGTAATGATGAAATTACCACCATAAGCGTTACGCCCACACAAAATCGATATTATCCTAGACTGTGCGCAAGCGAACTACCTAACTATAATGGCATCGGCGCCAACCAAGAAGTTATTATAGATTATCGATATAATTATTCCAACTCTGTAACCACTAACAGCTTGAAGTATCTGTTCTGATCAAATTTAGATCAATCAAGTACGGTAAATCTATTTTGTTTAAATTTATCGCTGGATATCATTTCGTTGCATATTACGAGTAGAATTACAATACATCCATTGTTTAGCGCAACGTTACTGAATATCCGTCAAACAACATTGTTTGTTATATAACAAAATATTACCCGATATACGCATTTTACCGGGGTGATAGAACAGTTTATACAATAGAAAAATAATATTCATTGTGACGTCTATGTTAAGGTAACCTACATGGTGCCTGGAAAACAATCATATCTCATGGCTATGTAAACAATTCAATAACGGTTAATGTAATATATCTTATAATAGTACTTATATATATTAAAATACAAGCAAAAGCGTTAAAGTTCTTAACATTTGGTGGAGGAGGTCTCTTTCAACTGGACTTTTAATTCCTCAAGTATACGCCATGCACCGCTCTTAACTAATAAAATGTCATATTTATGTCGCGTGATCACAAAGTCAATATATATGTCTTTTATGAAACAACTGGTTGATGAAATAACTAGTGTTATCGTTCCAGAAGATTAAGAAGAAATATCTCGTCAATAGGATCTCAGGTTTCTTTCACTTTCGAGATAAAACGCAACAGCGCTACAATTACAATTTATTTTTACTTTACTCGAGTATTTGACGATCCTTCCTCGTCCGATCTTACATTTCGTGGTACATGTAGTTTAATCCACCTAAAAAGTATTTTATATAAATATATCAATAAACATGAAGGTTGCTTTTATGCTTTCATATTTGATTTGGTCAAAATGGAGGACAAAATATATTATAATCTTATAGTTTTCACGATTTTAACCTTTAATATTTATTAATTATTTTATTAATATTGAGTACGTCAGGTATCTGTTATATATCAACATCAGTATATTTTTATATAACAATCAGGTAGTAAAAACTTGTATTGTATAATATTCCGGTAATTAGCGAGAGACTGTTAAACAATGGTTCTTTAAACACAGTCTAATCAAAACGATTAGAGCTCCCAAGGAAATGAATCATTTTTCTAGCTTTATCACTTCTTATCATTAGTGTGCTCCGTCGAAAGGTAACCTACCTATACGATGGCGATAAGATATAAATTACGACAATGTGTTTCCACGTAGAGCTTGTGATAATAAGATAACTATAGTTTTACTATCATCTTATAAAATACTTTACATGTAACGTAGCTGCCATAAGTGTCTTATTGGATGTAATATAAGTAAATCTTTATTCAACAAAATATATTTTTGGATGAAAACACAAGCAATATCTATTGTATAAGATATTTCCATAATTTATTAACATAGTAGATATTTATAATCTGTTTTATGCAAGAAAATATGAAATAAAAAAGATATTTTCACTATAGTGACACATTTAACTTAAAATTGCGCTGGAAAAGTGTCCTTTGCAGATTTTTCTCTTTGAGCACCATTTGTACACCGATTATGGGTACAGTTACCCCTAAATAGGTGATGAACAGGTAGTCTCTTAAGAGGAGTATGTTCGATATTTAGACGTGGATTGTTAGTTTTATAACAGTATACATGAATATGCAATTTATACATAATACCTTTCTGGCAAACAAAATGACAATTTTAATACAGGTTTACCCTGTCATTGTAAGTTAGGTAAGTTTGCAACATAGACTTTTAAAGTGTCTCAAATCGCATAAAACAATCACATAAAAGCATAAAAATATGTAAGAGAAATAAAAGAATATGTCATGTGTTCCTGACACTGCAGTTGTACCTACCTCCAATCTTAATGCACATGCGTAATGCATCGAGTGTCTCTATGTTTGCGCAAATGTTTACGTCACAATAACTCGTTCAAATGGTGATAATAACTTTTAATAATCAAAAAATGTCACAGTGATTCGCAAACGTCCAGTCAATCCGATACATTCTTTATACAACCAGATTCAAACTGCAAAATTTCCCGTGGTCTATGATTAGTTTACTGCTAAACACAAGCCTCCTTAAAATTATAATTATACTTTTAAGCACAGTTCTCTAATGACATATGTATATATATTTTAAAAACATTCTTATTTATTTATTTATAAAAACAAATTATAACAGAAGTCTTCGAGTTAAATCCTCTCTTTACTGCTGTCCATAACATTTAACAAAATGCAGGCTATGTAATTCTACACACGATATTTTCTTAACACTTTTATTTTATTTAGCCAGACAATGTGAGGACGTAGAAGCATTTGCTTCTACGTAGAACTTTTGTCATCAACATTTATCATGCATGTGCACGATTGGTACACTAAGTAGATACTTTGGGTGTCCAACAGTGTTGTAAGCGTAAAATTTTTGCTTTGACCCATTTCAGATCCAAGATAAATGTCAAATCAAATATATTCCGCTGGCTAGGTAAACTCCTCCTTTGGTCTACTACAACACTACTTAAGGGTTGGCTGTTGTTTGCACCGATGTTCATCATCATCTCTTATCAACGATTGTTGCTGAACAATCAAAAATAAGCCTATCATCAATATATCACAGGCATAGGCATCAATGGACATCCCGGTAACTTGCATAAGCATTCAATATAGCGGCGGATAATCCTGTACCGATATTAATTAAGCCCCTTACTCTTAGTTTAGAAAAAGAGCAATTTACTCGCTTAATTTTACAGCTTTCAGAGAATTATAGCTGTCAGTCGTGATTGCTACATTTAAAGGCACTGGGAGGAACTAGTTATAGGGGTAAAATAAAACATTTGTTTATTGTATATTATCCAAATTGTGTCAGAATTTTTTACGCGATGCATGCATTAACAGGCTTTTAATAATATTAATGCATTCTATAATTTATTATTATATATCCACCAGAATATTTTGGTAAGAGAGAAACACCGAGCCGTTTCATGCCGGGGGGAGGCCGACGAGGGACTGATCGGTACATTACCGACATCCTTCAAGACCATGTGGTCCCCTACACCCTACTCAGGGTTTATCGGCGATAGCTTTATGTTAGTGCACAATAGTGCCCGGTGTCACAGGTCGCATATCACTCGTCAATTCCTAGAGGAAGTTGATATACGGGCAATGAAATGGCCTGCACTCAGCCCAGACTTTAATATCATCGAGCATATATGGAACGAACTAAAGAGAATCGAGAACCAGGAATCCATCAATAAATGAAATGAGGGTAGCGTTGTTAGAGTGGGATGGTATTTCACAAATAATAAGATCAATGAAGAAATGACTGCGAGTAGTAAAATCAAAAACCTTTTGCAGGAAAATTTTATTTTTGAAACCCAGCCACAAATCATATTCCTAAATTCCCTACGTTTCGATCCAGATACCTTTATTTTATAAAGTACTGAATATGAAAATACGTATATTTATGCGTATATTGCGATTTGGTTGCTCCCGACTGTATCTCAATATTCGGACACGCTAAATTAAGAGTTCTATTTTATGATTGCATACTTTGTTGTAAGCTAGACTGCAGGAGAATTTCGCTTTATTCAATTGATTTAATAGTTGTATGTATTGATGTGTTTATGATTTATCGTTTTTAATACTCGACAAAAATAAACAGGGTTACATTATAAATACTGTACCAAAAACCAAACAACAAACTGTGTAACCTTTGTCTTGCGTATCTGTAAGCTTGTTCTCTTGTTACCTTGCACCGTAAGTGAACCCTGCTCAATATGAAATCTTACTTTTGGTGGATCTGGTTCTTAATTTTGTTAATTAAAATTTGATACAGCCAATACCAAAGTACGATTGTACAGTTTTTTATTTTTCTGTACAAATATTTATAGTTATTGTAACTAAGAAATACGAATATACTCGATTTATCGTCCTTCCTGCCATAACGGTACCAAATGGTAAATGCTTTTCAGCATTGATATTAAGTGACAGTGGTAATTCCATCCTGCCACACGTTTTATAACTACATCATGAATGGGTCGGACAGGGAACAGAACACGCTCTCTCAGAATACCAGTATGAAATACATCAGAATAACACTGCAGTGTTTCGTGTTACTTTGATCTTGAGATCCAGTTATTACCTCAGCCTTTAGGGG
The DNA here is from genome assembly GCA_029286865.1 of Teinopalpus imperialis. NCBI lineage: Eukaryota > Metazoa > Arthropoda > Insecta > Lepidoptera > Papilionidae > Teinopalpus > Teinopalpus imperialis. Next base: position 5,848,981 of record JAGSMU010000020.1, on the reverse strand, counting down.
AGACAATGCATGATCATCTTGACTCTTTGTTGGAATTTAAGTCTCAAGTTTCTCGCTCTTAGGGTAAAGAAGCAGCGCATTTGCAATATTCTGCTTCTTTACCCTTGCAATAGCATGATCTGTACCCCGGTTAAAGCTGACCCTTTCTCGTTGCACCTAGTTTTTAATGACCGCTTCACTCTATGTGCTTACGTCTTCACAAAGCGTGGTCCTTGGTTCAAATTCTCAATAAAGAATATAAATTAACTCTATTAACACTGATTATTAGCCAGCGTCTTTCAGTATTATCTTGTATGAAACTCCCCAAAGCCTGTAATTTTGGTAACTTTCATTATCAAGCTTATTCTTGCACTAATTTATAAAACCTAACTGAACGGTGGCAAATGATTAATAAAATAAAAAAAATTGGCGTTTCAGCGTTTCTACAGCGCAGAAACAGTTTTGGGTACATTTGCTTCCGTGGAAATAATTCTTGAAACACTCGAAATTACATTTTCAAGATGGATCTGTCCATATGGTTTACAGTTTTGAGAAGAAAAGACTTTGGTGTCGTTACATTGTTAAAGTGCCTAAAAGGATTTTTTTAACCTTGATCTGGTAAAACTTCAAAATCGATATAACCAATGGTGTTTGAGCTTTTTATATATAAAAATTAATACAGTATCACCCAGTAAAGAAACTCTTGTGCTTTTCCGAGAAATTTATAAATTGTGTTGTATGACAAAACTATAAATCTTATTCTGTATATACTAAACAAAAACAATACATAACGTAAGTCCCATGTGCTTTCAACACTTTAATGTGAACTCTTTCTTTTATTTGAAAAGATTTTACGTAACTGTATACATTATACAAGTGAAATCTCTATTGCAACAGATAAAAGCCATAATATTACTCGATGAATACAACGTAAGTAACCGTTCAACGAGCGCAAATCCGTTCATTCACAGAAACCATATTTATGCTTTAGTTTAGGTTACCTCGGAATTAGTGATGTTGTATAAAGTATATTGTAAAGAGGTTTTAATTATCTGTATATTATTAATTTTTAATTTTAAAATAAAAAGTAAATAATTCTTTAATGAACTAAGCTTATGTAGATATACAATAGCCACATAATATATAAAAAAATTAATACCAGCATCATCGGTTACTTGTTTGTTTTTACAGAAATATTGTTCTTTTTTTTTGTAATTGAAGAATGAACCACCTACAACTACATGCATGTTGAAGATTCGTATTAGTACTTCGAGTAGTACTTTTTATATTGATATGTTACTTAGATGTATATAAATAAGGTTTTACATTTTTATGAATGAAATAATTAATTAATGTTAATAAAAACTCTGTGGGGGAGGCCTCTGTTCAGCAGGGGATTAGTGATGCGCTGAAATGATGATGATAATAATGAATAAAGACATTTGAATTTAAAAAATGACGAGTTATTTCTGTTTTTGAAAAATTGGTATGAATATGTTTTTTTTTTAATATTAGTTTTCTAATTCTTGAAACAATATCAAAATGAGAAATCTATATACAGCAGGCTGTGATGATGATGAGTAAACAATGATTTTGTAATGAAATGGTATTTATACGAAATATTATATATAAGCGCCAAACCAACGCAATGAATTTTAACATTAGGTTTTGTTTTAAATATTGTACTTACCATAATGTAAAAATTAAAAAAAAACCACAACAAACCGACCTCGATACTTTGCAATAATTCGTACCCACATTTTTACTTGCCACCATTCAAGGTACAGTGAGGTCGATGACATGAACAGATTATTTTTAGGACTTGCAATCCAAAATATTTTATTTACCAAAATGCACCAACTGATGCAATTTATATTATGTAAAAGATTATACAAACAATATCTTACTTAAGATAATATATCTGCCCTTCTGGAGTGCGAGCTTGTTCCCAACCGGATGGCAGCGGGCCGAGATCATCTGGAATATGTGTTCCGACATCATACGATCTCTGTTTTGAGTGTTGATGATGTAGAGGCGCCTGCTGGCTCTGCTGTCCCGCTGCATAAGTCTGTTGCAAGCTAGCTGGCGAAGAGTGTGCTCTAGAGTGCGACACCGGTGCGGCGCCTGTCGCAGACGACGATCCGAACGCCGAATCAGCCGAGTTTTCTCGCGAGTGAGACACGGATGGCGACTTGGAACCGGTCGACGGCGGGTTAAAGAACGACTTTGGAAGCTGTCGCATACGCAGAGGCACCTGTAGCGGTCGCTTAGAGTCCGGCTTAAGCACTGTGTCGAATAAAGACTGTAGAACCGAGTCCGAATCCTGGTCTACGCGGAGGACCAGGTTCGATTTCTGTTCACTGTCCGAATTGAGAGCCATGGTTGTTGTCGGACCGAAGTAATCTCGAAACCGACCTGGCCCACCGCTTTGACACAACACTGACACGCGACGGGCTGGCGCGTCGCCACCCGACGTACTTGTGATATAGCGCTCGCTGCGCGACTGACGCATGCCCCGCCCGCACCGCACACTGTTCCCTGCCCACGCGCACCCACCGCATCACCGCACCACCCGCGCAGACCGGTCTTCGAGAACGATGCCCCTCAACTCGCTTTGCTTGCTTACCTATCCTTCACTTGCCAATGCCATGTTACTATGACAAAGCTTTGCGGAGTCTTGTTTCCCGCAGCTGAAAGACTCACTTCCAAAAAGAAAATAAACTATTGAGTAGCAATAACATGCATACAATTGTAACAGTCATCCAGTTGTGATGAACAGATTGGCAGGACCAAATTAACCAATTAAAATTACATCATAATTCAATATAGTATACTGATAGATCATCAAAAGTAGATATGTTAGTTCTGCGAATATAACGAATATAGGAGATATTACAATACATTTTTCCTGCAGTTCTATAATCATAGCTTCTGAAAATTACTATTTTTTAAATAATTAATGATTAATCCAATAAGAAAAATTACAAGAAATACATTAACTAATTCATTGATTGGTGTATTATAAAAAAGAACAAAATTTATATATAATAAATTAAATATACCCGCCACATAAAAAATAATGTTGCCATTTTTATAAAAACAAACAATTTAATATATATAATATCAAAATCAATGAATTATTTGCAAACCGAAAATTTAACAAACGACTTACGAGATAAAGCTTTTATTGTTAGTGTTTCTCTTTAATAAAATGTACAATATCTAATTTCTCTATAATAAATTACAAAAGTTTAAGTATAAAGATTGAATCAAGTAGCTTTTTACTGACACCCAATGATTAAGTTGTAATAACATTATAAGACCTACAAACAAATATATATCGCCCTGTACAATAATTTTTAACTCTTCAATTTTGTCTAATGCGGCGGAATTCTAAGCTATAATCATATATCACCAACAGTATAAAACAGAAGTCTTTTTATTTAAAAAAAAAAACTTCAAATAAAGTATTTAAATATAAAACTCCAACTGATACAATAAGATTTAAAGAACTGATGTCTAACGGATTTCCTTTAAAATCAGGCTAGCCATTTTCGCGATACTGCGTAGCGGATTTTAAAGTAATCGCAATTTAATGCCATGGGCTACCACAGTACAATTACTATTTAACAGTTAGTAAAAGAAGAAGAAAATCAGGTTAGTTGCTATATATATAAATAAGCATTTCTGCGAAAAAGATCCCGGGTGAACACCGAAGGATAATTTTATTAGGTAGAAATTCTATGTATTATATAGTAATAAAAAAGCATCAGTATAGCGACATCGAAGCGGTTTTTACTTCGTGAAATGAGGGCGATTTTTTGTATTTTATTAAAAAAACAAACAATTGTACACTATTATTACATAATTGTTAGATAATTGTAAAATATCTAATTAATCAGTGTTAAAAATTTATAAAATCTCTTTAAGTGCGTCGGCGTTCCTACTTTGTTATGCTGTAAATATTTTGTTTTATTACATTATTCTATGAGTGTTATACATACAAAAAACAGTCCTTAATGATTAGAAGTAAAGTGGAAGGTAGTGTACGAAATAATTATGTTTTGAAATGTTATTGAAATCAGAGTGTAAACAATGGCCGCACCATTGTTTTGGTTCGGATTACATGTTAAAAATATTTATAAGCATCTTTAGTTATTGGAATTATTGTTTAAAAATGAATAATAATAATAATTATCCGTATACACTTTTTTAATAGAAATCTATGAAAATTTACGTAAATTTATAAAAAAAATTAAAACCTATCGTACGGATTTCGTGAATTTACGGACTAAATTTGTGGATTAGGGTGTTTTATTTCTATTTATTTTTCCCACTTACTGTTATTTATATTTAAACATTTTACATCTTGAAGTGAAAAGAACCCTCATTTTTTTTCTTAATTTTTAATCAGTAAAATGTGGGTTACAAGATTTTCTCTTGATTTTTCAGGTTTTATCCTATTCATATTACGATATACTTAAACTATTATTATTAAAATTTATGTTGTTTTCATCTGCGTACTTTTATCTATGCAATATATTTTTTTCATAACTATAGGTGTTATAGTTTAGTCGCTTTGAAGCATCTATTGACGATCGTCTAAGGCGCGAGAAAGCGTCGCGCGGAACCCATCGACCCTAGCCGTAGGCTAGGCTTCTCTTCGCGCGGGCTGGACGTGATATTGAATAAAAGATGTTAATTATTTATGCAATATGCAGCAGCAGCTCAGTACATTTCCTTTTCAGCGCCGAAAGCAAAAGTTGAAGAAAATAATTTATGATTTTTTAAATAAAAATCTATTGTGTTCTCAACCTTTTCCAACGAAATTGATCATTATGTAATTCAAGAGTATTACATGATATAACAAAATTATCTGCCTATTTGTACACAAGATATAATTCTTCCAAAAATAGTATGAATTAAATCTAAAATATGTATAATATTAATTTTCTGATACAATTAAAATAACAAAATCGATTTTATGTTTGAAATTTTAATATTTATTTAAATATAAAAAGGAATAATATGTAATAGTGGTGGACTGATTGGAATGCTTCTTTTATTCAAGAATTTATATATTTTTAAATTATATTGCTTACTTTAAGTGGCATTTTTATAAAACATAGTCTATATATATCTTTAAACATATGAAGTGCAATTTAAGTGGTTACCACTTAACAAAATTTTTACCTGTCCCGTGTATGATGAGCATTATCGTGCGTAGGTTGCGCTACTTAAAAGATAATTATTATACCGTTTCAAAACAAGTCAGTAATAATGATTTTGAAAGCTTTACTGCAGAAACATTACGAATCCATAATCAAATTGAATCCAAAACCGAATCAAAAACAAATCGAAGAACGTACGGTATTTCACTGCATATGTATATAATGCTGATATATTTTCAATAACTGGATACCCAATTATTACCAGGATGATCTATAGTGTAATATATTAAATTGATAAACACATTATCGTCTTAGCATTCGAAAGGAGATTATAACTAACATAATGTAGATTGGAGTAGGAATAGCTTGATCCAATTATCTTATAAGAGTCCAGAAATCGATTTGGGATCGCTATCGAAAACGATCATTGGTCCTTTGGTTGATGACACTGACAGTGAAACTCAGCTCCATTTTGACATACAACGATGAATACCGTTTTCGGAAAACTATGTTTTAGTCAAGTTTCCAACCGTGTCCTTTAATTTATAACGGAGCTTGAGTTTGCGCACTAGTGTATTCTCTGCTAAACATACCTTAAAAGATCAAAGTTCGAAGTATACAATACAAAGACAAACCTTAACGCAGCTATAGTCCAGCGCGCATGCGTCTTTACAGATGGAAAACATAGTAGAAAAATCGTTAATGAAATCTCATATGTACGCAGGACCTAGAGTGCGAAAATACATTTTTAGTATAACATGATTGGTGAGAATAAATTACAATAATGAGTCTTAATGTGAAGGAAAGTTTTGAAAGATGGTGCCGTCTGTGCGCAGAGGAGCAAGAAGTTACAATTAGGATATTTAGCGCTGAAGCCGAAGCAATGCTTCTATACGACAAACTAAATAAGTATTTATTGATCGAGGTAAATTAAATTTTGTTTATTCATGTCAATAAATATGCGAAGTTAGTTATATACATTACTTTTCTCAATCAGGTTGATGAAGATGATAAATTACCTAAAAATATTTGTATTCAATGCTGCACAAAATTACAAACTGTATGTGAATTCATAGACAAAGTAAAAAAAGCTCAAGAAGTACTAATAAATCACAGTATAGTTCTTGCCGATTTTGAAAGAAAAAATAGGTGGGAACCAAGAATAAATATTGATCCAGCGACTGAATCAGACCCTACTCTTGAAAACAGCTCAATGGATACACCAATGGAAGTTAGTGTAGATCCAATGATGGTCTTGCAGAATTCTGATGATATTGTGAAAAACAATATTGAAGATGTTGTGTATTTAAATGGTGTGGATGGTGAAAATGTAACAATAAAATTAATAACAAATTCTGACTCTTTAGACACGACAAAACCATTTGAAAGTACAACATCCTTTGAAGGATTTGTTTCAGACTTTGCCTTGAAAAACAGCTCTTGGGTACATTACGATAAAGATAAAGCCTCCAGCAAGTACAACTGTATTTCTTGTTGTGAAGGGTTTGATTTTAAATGTGATTTAATTGCACATTTCAAAAAACATCGTGCTTCAGGGATGTGTCAATTATGTGGGAGATAGTGAGTAATAGTTAACTTTATTAAAGAGCTTGTCAACATATTTTTAAAATAATTACAATAGTACATATTGATATGATTTAAAAAATAGTCCTAAGTCTACAAAAGATTTATAGGCAGATTTAACACAATTCTAACATTCATAAAAAAAGTGATTTTCATTACATCTGTGTTTTCTTAATAAATTAATATTTCAAATTAATATGTACAGATGTAAACATATAAACTATAATTCTGAACAACTCAAAACAAAAAAAAAGGCATGAGCCTTGTTTCATGTGGAAAGTACCAGTGCTGAGGAGCCTCTTAATGTTAATCTAAAATATATTCTTATAAGTATGATTTGATTGAAGAATAGCATTTATATATTTGGCTGATGCATCACAAAAAATATTTATAGGTATACAGCTAAATGTATTAAAAGTGAAATTTGGTAGAATAATCTGTACAAAAATGCCCTTTTATGATTGCTACTACTTTATCACACTCATTTGTATCTTTATATATGTAGCTACAAGCTTTTCTACATACTTGTAAAGGTCAATCTTTCCAAAAAAATATATATTTATTTATACAACATGAATTAAAGTTTTTGCATTTTAGAGGATAAAAAGTTATTGATAAATATTCAATAATAGCTACACATGATTTTTTAAACATTTAGCAACCTTTAAAGAGCACTTATGGAAAATGCCAAGAAATATGCAGCCTGTGGCAGATGACAAAATACCTATTTTGAATTTTTGGCTTGATCACAACCACACTGATGACAAAAAGAGAAAAAATAGATGTTCACCAACATCTCATCCTCAAATTACAGAAGAAGACTATTTTCAGATGTTAACTACTTACATGCTGATAATTAAGAAATACAGCATCTGAATATATCATCATCTTGGAGGTAAGATGACCTAAGCCACAACATATATTCACCATGAATATGTAAAAAATTAACGCCATAAATATTAATACTAATAATAATTAATTTTAAACCCAGAACCCAATTAATTAAAGATATGCTCATACTTCGACATTATATGGCTGTTTATAATTCTTGTTTCATTCCAAGATGAAATATCCCATTAATTAAATTTACCAAAAACTGTGGCTCAGGTCTTTTCACCACCAAGATGAATAGGAAATTAAAAATATAAATATTAATAAAACCATATGGTTATTTAAAATACTGAAAGTAAATTGAACTTTTATAAAAGAAATAATTTGAAGTAAATTTTATCAATACTCATAACTATATTTTTACAGTTTCAGAAGTGAAACAAATATGTCTTTACACATGGCTGGCCACATGTCAAAAGGCATTTTATACACTTGTAAAATATGTCACCGATCTTATAATACAAAAAGTAATTTAAAAACTCATAGTGTCACACACAGTAATGAGAGACCTTATAAATGTCATCTTTGTAAAAAAAGTTTTAAGAGAAATCAAGACTTAAAGGTGAGATCTATAAATACAAAGTTTATTCTGTTTTTTTATTTTAATGTCACTGTTTATTTTAGCCACATGGGCTAAATGCTTTCTGTTTTGTAAATTAATTTAGGGACGATCACATTGTCACAGAATATCTGTATTTTTTTAAGATTGTTGTGAGAGCCCAGATATCACTAGGTGGCTAGTGATTAATCTAGCATATAATAGTGTCTGTGGGCTGTAATAATTATTACTATATGCCATCATTCATACTTATTTGTCATTATGTTATTTTATAACAACCACAACGCCAGAAGAGATGGAGGTGTGCCAGTCTTATATTAATTAAATATACAGGAATGGATTCCTTAAAATCAAGATGGTGATGATTTTAAGACAAATTTTACTTTTGGAGGACAATTTTGCCTTCCCTTCCAGGGCACTGCAGATCTGAACGTCGCTCTATATGCCAACATTTAATTCCAATACTAGGCCTCAAAATGAGATCTAGTATATAAAGAAATTGATAGGTTGAAGATATTATTTTTAGTTGTCAATGCATTTGGTTGTCTTAGAGTTAAATTTAAACATATTTAGTCAGCCTCAATCCGTGATTTTTCATCTAGATCGACTAATGGCGTAGCCATCAATCTGTGCTATCTACTACATATCAATCAATGTATGTAGTAATTTGCAATATGTTGCTGACAAAAGAAGAAACAGGGTACAATATAGCACAGAGTTCCAGACTCCACATGTACCTTGCTTTAAATAGAACTAAATTTTGCATTCCGGGATGTCAATGCATCTGTTTGGACTTCGCGCTCGCTTTAGACGTGATGCTATTTTGTAGTAACCAAATCAAGATTTGAATTTGTATCCATTGGGCATCACAAAAGATCGCTGTACACAGCGATAGCATGCAAACTATATTGGGCACTCAGTTGAAACAGTGATCCGACAAGTTAAGAGGGATAAGAATAGAAACCAGATATTTTTCCGGCGCCTGCTGAAGCTGCAGCAGGAAATGTGTATGGTCCTCCGCATTTGGAACCTACGTAGGCGAAATGAGGTGACCAGTTGTGTCAGATCATGTCCAAGGCAAAGTCGTGAACAAATCTCCTCTCGGTTGTACGCGAACAATGCAGCCATACGGCGTAGATGAAGTCGCCGAGGATCACGATCTCTGCGTATGGGATCTGTTGTATCTCAAAATCTGCGCTCCGGATCTGACTTGGCATTTATGCCCTTTTTGCTCCAAACAGGCAAATATGGGAGTGCATATTCCTTACTTACGTCAGTATTCTGCGACGCCGTGGCACTTCTCCGGTAGAGTCGGCTCATTTATGAAAAATCAAAAGCTGATGCGTGGCTCTACAGGAATGTTGTGCACCTTTGTTCCATTTAGTTTCATAAAAAATAAAATTTTCTATTTGTTGCTATTTCAATCCATATTGTCCATATGAAATTCATTCCTATGACCAATGAACTGACGAAAACTCCCAGTTGATATTTTGGCTATTTTTGCTCATCAGTTGTTAAGAACAGTGAATATCATTTCACATGTTCCCCCTAAATTTTATTTTAATTGATTTAACAGTTTCTGTAACATGTTTTTGCAGTTTCAGTAATTTTTTTTTTTCAGTTTCATACTAACCAACATACTGGTGTCAAGCCATATAAGTGTCCTTTCTGTGATAAGTCTTTTGCTAGTTCCGGTAATTGTTACTCACACAGAAGTCGAATGCATCCAGATAAACATGTTGAAGCAAAGCAATACCCATATTCTTCATTTGAAAACCCAACAATACAGCCACAAGTTATTCCACCCAAAAGTTCCCTTATATCAGAGAAAGGAGTATTTAAATACCAGTGCCAGATATGTGAACATAGTTTTCTCAGGAGAGATAATTTTACAGTTAGTATATGACATTATATATTATTTTATTATATATATAACATTTATCAATTTATAGATTTTATTCCACAATTCAGTGATGTGTTTGATCATTTTTTATAGATATATATTTATATATATTATAGTAGTTTTAAGGGGTGTTAAAACACAAATAGCTAGGTGGTTATATATAATTAACTTTATGTGACAGAACTATACTGCAGCTAAAAACTAGTAGTAACATCAATGGTTGACTCATTTGATCATGACATCAAAGAATCACACTTTCACACAAAACCTTTGTAAAAAAACAGATTTTGTGGTATGGTTATAGGAGATTGCCTTCCTCAGGGGTGATGATGCATATGGTCCTCGCATTATGAACCTCAATCCTCTGTGAAGGTTGAACATGGGTATCATGAGTCACAGATAATACCTACCATCAAATGAACTGTCTTCTTTTGTCAATGTAGATAACAAAATAGGATAGTATTCTTACATAAACCTCCTATGGCAGAAGAAGTCTACAATATTAGTTTGTAATTTTTAACTATATAAATTTGTATGTGTCAGTGTTTCTGTCCAAATATAATAGCCCTTATTAGAAGATTGAATAGGCATTTACTAAATTTGTATACTGTACTATCTAAGACAGAAGATCACAGACACTGATGAGAACGTCACTGGCGATCATTAAATAAGGGAGTATGCATAAAAGATTTGCGAAGGTCGAAATACTATCGTATCGTCGTAACAAGAGTCCCGGTTCACGCTAAAATTATATTACTATCGGGGACTATACTGCTTAATATCAGATGGTGTTGTGGTGAATCAATTATTAAGGGTTTTTATTAAATAACATAAAGTTTATTGCAAAGAATAATATTAACTACATGGCAAAAGGTCGGAATATTAGTTGTATTAATATATTAGGCTGGAACTTAAAAAAAAAACATTCCGTTTCACCGACAAGCAGATCTTATTATGATATTTTTATCACTGCCGATCATGTGATAAATCAATACTTGAATTTATCAAAGATCTAAACATTTTTTAATCTTATTTGTCACCACTCATTCATACTGAATTTGTATTTTCTATATGAAAGCTGACTGCATTTAAAGATAAATTCGAATAATTTTGAACTTGACATTTTTACTGATCTAACTTTGTTATGTTATCGTTTTTCAGTATCACATGTATAAACACACAGGAGAAAAACCTTTTCAGTGCACCTTATGTACTGAGAAGTTTGTAACTAGAAAAGGCTTACTCATTCACCATGATAAGGAACACCCTGGAAAAGATCGTCCTCTTGCATTACTCACAAACAATTCTTTACTTAAATAATGAAACATATTATGATGCTTTGCAGTTATTGTTATAGTAATATAATTAATTTAAAAACAATATATTTATTGTGTAGTTAAGTTCAAGTTTGTTAAAGAATTCCATATACAATGAGTATTAACTTAGTTTAAAAAATCATGTGAACAATTTTTGCAGCATATTTTAAGCTTTTATTAATGTTAATTTTTTGGTGATAGGTCCTTTTATGTTATGTAACGCTGCTGAACCTACATAATGAATTAAGAACAATGGCCTAGACTCTTTCTGAAACCTGAACACTGTTCCTAAATTACTTATGATACCACTGAAATAGTAATTTTAATAAATTGTTCAAAGGGAAGATTTGGTTTAAACATATTTATCGCGAAATATTTACCATATTGTAATTCATTTGCTATGCATTGTCATCATAGTTTTTGCAACATACAAATAATTTTTGAATATTATTCTTGTTTTCTTTTCTTGGACAGTGTATCTACACTACTCATACAATGATAGCCTGCTGTTAACCACTGGTAGGACATCCGACGGCCGCTGAAGCTTTGGGTTGTTTTATTATTTAAAATATTCACCCTTGATGACCCATTTTTTAATATTGGACTACACTTGCACAATGTAGATAAAATACACAATATCTGATATTTCACGCCCAGTATGTAGTGGTAGTATGTGTTGCCTTTAACATTTCTTAGCCTTTAGAACACAAATCGCGTAACGATGCTGTTGTTTTTGGTGAGTATAGAGATCCGGAGACACAGAAACTGGAACAAGCCATTCCCTCTCAGTCCTAAGGAATATCATATTTGGAAGGAACTTAAGAGAGGATTGGAGTTTATGGGCTGTTAGTATCATTACCATCAGGTGTAATGTGTGTTCATTTAACTTGTTTAAGTTTTATAAATAAAATTTACATTTTCACATTCAACAAGGTTTTTGTAAAAGTATATGAATCTGACCTCGAATGTAAGAAAGATAACAAAGAAATATTGAATATGAACTTTTCAAAAACTGTTATTATCACATTTAACAACAAATACGTAGTTTGTGTGTTGTTGAAAGTGGTGTTTTAGTTTTTTATAAATATTTTAGGCTTAACATAAAGTTCATCTGATTTTAAGTAATGACTGCAGACCATAACACCCACATTTTCCTCAACTGCAATGTTCCTGCGTTGTCACCCCTGCTGAGTCGTGGTCATGTCCCGGTCCAGCGATTCTATTCATGTCGCAGCAAAACCACACTTGCGAGCAACTAAATATAATTACCTCTTCAGTGCGAATTCTTATTTTTGTAAATTCTATAGTGGCAACCCAATAATGACAACTTTTTATTAAAGCCTAATTTTTTAGCTTAACATTGATACAATTGACCATATAAAAATCAAGTCATTATTGTTATCTGTCAACCTGAAGCCTGCATTATTTAGTCAGGATTCAGAAAGCATATTCCCCATTTTTCGTATTAGCTTGAATTAAATTCAAATAAAACCTCATGTCCTAATAAATGACAGAATAAAAGGATCTTTTGGCTTGTCAATGCCAAAAACTGAATTTTATCTTAGTTAAATGTCGCATTCGACTAAAAGTTATTTATTGTATGACACTTGACCACGTTCAATTCCATTTTGTTTTCAATATTCTATTTATACACTATGTTTGTGGCAGTATAGAACGCAAGTGCTAAGCAATCTGCTTTTTACTTGAACATAGATCGTTTTTGCGTAAAATGTGTGACACAAGTATTAAGTAAAGTCACCATAAGCAGCAGCAAGCTCTACCACGTATAAAAAGGTCTACGCTTATTTTGTAACAAAAATATTTTGATTGTCGTGGAAAAGTAAGAAGTTAAAAATGAATATATTATATAATAGTATTGAACACTATATTACAGGGTTGAAAGTTGAATATTACACACTAATACTCAACTGCAAAGTTTTCACGTAGATATTCTGTGAAAGTTTGCTATTTCCTGGTAGAGCTAACTCAATTTACATATCTACAAAAAAAATCTTGGGGAATTGAATTACTTCTACCTACTCTATTTGTGTCTAATTTCAGTTTTATTAGACTACCTCATATTTTCGCAACAATGGTTGCCTCTATAGCTGCATAACATACTTTGTCATTTTAAACATAGATATTTACGATGAGTGTCTCGCAAAAGTTTCAACTTGGCTACTGTGGAGGTAAATAAACCTTAAAATGTATGAGATAAAGTTTCATTAAATAGCCGCGCGACTATCTGAAATATCATACATTTTTAGGGAGTTGATTACTACAATTTATAACCTCTGGAAATTGCATTTACATGTGTATATAACACAGTTACTCGAGTAATACTAGTCAGATACTGCTTTTATAAATGCGTAAATAATCCATTCAGGGATCGCGGCTATAAATAAAGGAGCTGTCTTTCATTTATGAAAAAGTTTTAAAATACATTTAAACATGAAAAACAAATAAGAACTTTCACGGTTTCAGAATAATTTATTCACAAGAATATACCACTTAAAATACGTTTATTAATTTATTGTATATTATTTCTCAAATGGTTCTAATATTTTTAGTTTATAGTTTGATTTCTACACATATGGGTTGTCTGTATTATAAATATATCTATATAATAGCAAACTAGAATATAATCATTCATATTATTATATTAGGTTCTTATATAACAATGAACTCGATAATAAACCGAGTATTGAGTATTCCCTTCTTTTTATCTTACCTTATAGATATATCATAAATAAGATAGCAAATCGTTTATTTTTAAAAAAAAACTGAACTTATTGATTATCATAAAACTGTTACTGCGTTTGAAAAAGCCACAGACCAGAGAAAAAACACACATGTGTACATTGTTACAGTAATATATGCTTGTAATTTACAAGTATTTTTAATTTACTAAAAATGGGGCGATCAATACGTTTCCAACGTATTAAATCATTAAAAGTAATTACTAATATTATATTAACCTTTAACACAATATTTACAAATACCGTGCCAAAGGTTATTCTAATATTGGTTATTATTTTTAATCATAACACAATTTAAACAAATTAAAAAAAAACAATTTTAGTACTTTTTTTTGAATGTGCAATATGATAATTTTTTAACATTCTCTGGAATTCTATTGTAAAAACATATACATTGTCTGATACAGTTTTGTTTATTCTACGCGTTTATTCTAGTTATGAGTACAATTCATTTGCGTGATTATAGTTTTAATTAGCGTAATCTTAAGTGCTGATTTACCATGTAATCGGCTGTGAAGAAAAATATTATGAGGTAACCTGCATATCTAAGTAATAAAATTATAAAAAAATGTACTTCGAAGACATGTGAAGTCCACCGATCCGCGGTAAAGCCACGTTGTGAACTACACTGTAACTAATATAGAGAGTCTGTGCCCAGCAGTAAGATATTACTTTATTTACTTTTTATTCGCACTAAACCAATGTAATATCTTGAGACCGAGTTTAATTGAGGTATGTTCGATTAACTTTATATACTCAAGAAGTGTCAACGATAAAAAATACTATTTTCAACATATAGCAGGTTAATTAAGGATGTGAAATAAGAAAGAAAATGCCCAAGAATGAAAAGTTGCAACTTTATTATATGCAACTCAATTTAATTATTATCAATTTTCAAAATTAATTCGGATTCTCAAGTTCTAGTATTCGAATATACAGTAGTGTTATGCTGCTTTTAAACGATTTTATTTTGTGGTGAATGTTACACTTCCCTCTTAAAGATTAACCATTCTTTCTGCAGTAAGAAACTAGTTGCAGCGTGTCTCTAAAACTGTAAATCACATTCGAGGGGTAGGACCAACTAGCCCAATAGCTTATAGAATCGGACTTATATACCCACTAGGGGTTATGGATACGCGGGCCAGGGTAGTGGCTCTCACTATCCAGGATAGCCAACACTGGGAAGATGGTGTTCCGGTTTGTCGTCAGAAGATCCCCCCCCCCCCGACGCAACAAAAAAGGGTAGGTCCGACAATACTTTGTGGCATTGGGGTGCTCTATATACTAGACTTTTATGTATGAAATCACTTTTTATAACCATTTACCACCACAACAAATTATAACCATGTCACATAAATTAATCACTAGTGTGAAATAATTTTAAATATAGTTCACGTTTCAGTTATTATTACAGTACTCTGTCGTTCAGGCTATCTAATGGCATCCCTACAGCAGCCAAGTTGGATTTGTTTGACACTCGATCTAAAGGGTTTTATACAGATAAAATATCTTAAGTTTAACTGTAGTTTTCTTGGCGCTAGCGTGTAATATGTATGGTGCAATTGCACGTAAATATTGGTAGAACTTTCTATTACATAACTATTTTATTTTGTCCTAAAAACAACTGGCTCTAAAAGTGTTTATGTTATTTTTATGAAAAATATGGAAATTTAACTTTATTTGTTTGACCTTTACAAATGACCTTAAGTTTAAGTAGTCAATAGGTCCTTTATTGCGCATGCGTATATTTTCCGTCAAATAGTATTTGGCGCGCTGATAAGCATGATTTACCGATCACAATGAAATTATTTCTGTTAGTCGTTCGGCAGATACCTAACATTCCTCACGTTCCTAACTGTTTTCGCTGTTTTTGTCAATTTACTTGCGAATAAGATGTCCAATCACGAACTGATGATTAATAGAAAAATGGCACGCCAAAATGGAATTGTACAGCCCTTACTAACTGGTATGTATAATTCAAATAACTACTTATAATAATTAATTTTTGGAGCGAATTTCAAAACGCCACTAGAAGTAGTGCCGAACTTTGCAGTTCAAATATTTGTTCATGCAATTCATGTAATTGTACCTACGTAAGTGTATAACTTCTTTTTTATATTATTCAAAGTTCTTGTGGTTTTGGTCTATTTATTTTCATGCTTTAAATGGATACAAGGATATTTTTTTTATTTATCAATTGCTTTTCAGACTTATACCAAATAACAATGGCTTATGCATATTGGAAATCTGGCAAAGTCAATGATGTGGCTGTGTTTGATTTATTTTTTCGCACAAATCCATTCCAGGGAGAATTCACAATATTTGCCGGCCTTGAAGAGTGCCTTAAATTTTTAGAGAATTTTCATTATTCATGTAGTGGTATGTATATAAATTATCCTACTTGTATAATTTATTAGTATTTTCCTAACTAATAATTTTTTTATTGTGTACTTACCCAGTATTACTTTGCAGATATTGAATATTTAAAGCAGACACTACCAGATAACATAGAACCTGAATTTTTTGCCTATTTAAAGGATTTGACTTGTAAGGATATTAAATTGAGTGCTATAGAAGAGGGGTCTGTTGTATTTCCAAGGTATGTACTGTTTACGGCTGCTTTTCCAACTGCAATATGTGAAGATACATAGCGAGAGAGTGATACTCTCCATAGTGGCATTTGATTTTTATAGCTGGGCTTGAATAAAGCTCTGTCTTCTTCTAAAAGTCTTTTTCTCAAAATCTTTCTGCAGATGTGTCTATTTAAATAAACTTTTAATATAAATCCTATATCATATTATTTTTAATTTAAGATTCAAGATTACCAGTTTGTTATATCTCATGATATTACATGAAGTGAGAGATGCAAGGATGTGGAGGATGCAAAAGAGAGATGCATGTGTTGCAATTATGAGAAATATGGAGCAAAGCTTATTATAAGATTGTGCAAAGCAAAGCTTTGCCTGATATGTCATTAGGCTTTGGTAGGGTTATTTAGGGTCTAATTAATTATAGTTTCAATTAAATCTTACCTTTACTGTACTCTTTTTATAATGTTTATTATTATGATATTAAGTTATCAGTAAATTTGCAACAAAATATTATTTGCATATTACAAATTGTTGGTTTTCGGATCTGGATGTATTGTGTCACATCCTAATTCATTGACACTGCATCGGAATCTCCCTTTGATCTTATTGCACATGGATTACATTGGACTAGAGATTCTGAAGGCTTCTGAGTGAGCAATTTCTTATGGCGCTATAATATATTCTGTACATTTAATATTGGGTAATAACTAGACATAGATATTGTGTGTGGCCGTGGTCAAATCGCCCAAGAGAATGTGTGTGTATAATGTATTGGAATTTAAATAAATGAATATTGTTGCTATTAATATATCACTAATTTTTAAATATTATTTTATGTTAAAGAATGTGGTGCAAACAAGAGTAGAAATAAATAATTATTCTTGTCTATGATATTATAAAGTTGTTTAGTGGTAGATAGCAGTATATTAGTTCATGTTAAGAAAAGTAAGTCTCTGATCAGGTGGAATAAATAAAAAAAACAATTAGGTAATTTATTAGGGTTAGTAGTGGTTTTAGTTACTTTTGTATATTATGATCTACTCAAATGATATCATATAAAGATGTTTCCTATTAAAGTGAATTGTACACAATCATTAAAACTAATAATATGGATTTTATCGCAAATTATATTATTAAATAATACTAAGTTTACAGATTTTATCACTTCATCATCATACCTAGATCTGGGTGGGACTGTGGTGTTTGATATTCTGAATGGTATGTTTGGTGTTGGATTCAGTTTCAGCCATCCTCTCTATTGAACCTCGAATGTTTTTGATTTCAAGTCTCACAAATCTTCAGATGGAATCTGTGTGTTTTTGAAAGGATTCGTGGTTTATTAATTCTGATGTAATGGTATGCAAAAACAACTACTATTCTTCCTTGGTGCCTTATAAAATGTTCTCATCAAATTTTGTCTGCAACTCTTCTGTGACAGTTGTACAGCAGGCATCTGCGTCTGGTACAACTGTGGACAGCTTCACTTGGTTACAGTGACATATGCGCAGGACTCTAAACTTGTTTTCATTTGTTTGCCATTTACCCATTGTCATTTTGTTTCTTGATTTTTAATATGTATTTTAGAAAGATCTTCTTTATTCTTGCTATAATAATGTGGCACCAAAGAAAATAAATAAAAGTGGGATGTGATGTCAGTGTGTAATTGTGATGTGTATTAGTTTGTTCTAATATTATCGATTTGAATACACAAGTAGGTAATTATTAATGTAATTAAAAAAAAAGTATGATAAATTTCACGGTTGTTAACACTAGCATTTTTGTGGACTACATAACATACACACACATAAACTACCTAAGCACGAATAGGTTGGCTTGACTGCAGTAGGACTACCGTTTTCAGGAATACCAGCGTAAAATATTACTTTAGCATGTGTAAGAAATAAACTAGATATCTTACTACTGGTCATAAGGCATTCCAACTAAATATTCAGGGAAAACGCAACTGCATATTAATTCCCTATCCAGGATGAATGTGCTACAGGAATAACTTACCATTATTGAATAAAATAATTTAGTTGTGTAAAACCTGTGTGTTAAAGAGTCTAAAATTATACACTACATAAAAAACAATTGCAAACATTTTGACATGAAATATAGTTTGCATTTTTAATTGCGATTTTTACACTTAAACATAAATAAGAGAAGGTAATTTACAAGCTAAAATAAAATAAGTTAAAATCATATTACTCAATGCACACATCAAAAAAGGTTTGCGAATTTGAAATACGTCTTTTTTTTATTTTATTTTAAACATTTCTTCATTTATTTTCTTATAATAACGCTGTTAATGATTTTTGACGCTTACTGTCATCAAGATATTTTAGTCTGTGTTTGTAACTGAAACGTTATTGTTTTTAATTTCGAAATGCAATTAAATTCAAAGTTTTGGGAGCAAGAATAACAACTTTGAAAAGAAGTTGTTATTCGAAGAAGGTTACTCTATAAGAGAAATAGCGTACAGTCTTTGTCTCACAAACCTGCATCGTAACCACGTCGCAGACGTATCTGAACACAGCTTTTCTAACTGATGTTTAGAAGCATTATATCAGACTGTTGACTGCCAGTCAACGCCCCTCGAATGAGATCAGTTGCAAGCTGTCTTTGTACGTGAAATTAGCACTCCAAACATTCCGAATTGGTTACACCAAATTGAATTACGTTCAATAAGGACCAGGAGAGCACCACTGAACACCCGGCAAATACGCGATCGCAGATAACGATGGGCAAATAATAATTTTTGAAAATGAATTAATTTAGTTTAATTAAATCTTCCTTTTTCTTTTCATCATTGTTGTATAGAATTGTTTGACTTCTTTTTATTCAATAATATAAAATGAACCTATTTATTGTATAAAATGGTACGTACGTATTTCTACAAGATAGAATTATTATATATTTCATGACCATAAAATATAATCTTAAGTTTGCCAAGTGAACGCAGACATTTTGATGTGTATATATTCGAACAATAACAGTTATATGTTTATAGCCAAGTTTTTACAAACAAAAATATTACGAGTTAAATTTGACATAAAAATAATATCTCATTATCAAAAATATATTTATTTGATATGAATATTTTTTTTTAAATCCCCAAACGTTTATTTCATGACTCATGCCGTAAATTGACAGCGTGCATATGAATCATGATATAAAGATGACAAGTTTGATAATTTTCAATGTCAGCTTGCCTGAAATTAAATAATTAAATTTGTTGTGTAAAGAACAAAAAATATGATATTAAGTACTAGTTCGGATTTGAAATACTATAAAAAGAATAATACTCCTGAGTACAGATTTTAATTCCTACAAAAGTATACAGTATACAATTACTGAGCACTCATAGCTGGAATCGCATCGCTTGTTACTAATGGTTGTAGCGCGCTGAAGTTCGTAAGAACACCAAATAGCCCTATCTTCTTTTTATTCTTAGGGACATCAGGTCTGTTAGCTTTTATAGCCTCACCTGGTTGAAAGGTGGCCGAGCACTTAGGGGTCTCAACCGAAACCTTTATGGGTTAACTAGCACAAGGATTCCCTGGTTCCTGGCTCTCTGGGCGCAAAAGGCGATGACTCAAGGGCGCTCGGGAGGGCCGAACCGCGGCTCGGTCCGCTATTTATGACGGCTTGTCAAGCCCCGTCACTGCTCGTGGCGAGTTTATAAATGATTATCAACCTTTCTGGAACGCTAGAGCGTCTAAATCGCCTCTCCAGATTATGTTGATGTTGATGCTGTTAGCCTATGCGGCTCTTACAGCTTCATCGGACACAGGGCTCACTGAACTGATGGGTCCGTGAGCTGGTTAATTAGTTTTTGGTTCTGTTACTTACACAAGTGCTCATAAACTGAGCGTGTCAGTCTGCTCTGATCTTGTACCTATCTGATGGTGCCACCCAAGTTGCCAGTTCCCTAGCTATCAAAAGATTCTCCCGAGGTTTTGGTATGCGGAAGTAACCTCTGACGGACGCCAACTGTTGTCTGTCAATCGGAAGCTGTGTAAGGTGAGAACCGCCCTGACACGCGGGTGTATCTAGTGTACGCGGTGTCGCGAAGATTGCGTCGCGCTCAAAGTCGGTGTCGGTTCCGGATCGTAGGTTGCGGCCTTTTCCACTAGCGGGTTGGGGTGCGAAAGCACTTTCGCGAAGAAACGCTGCGAGATAGATTGGAAATATTCCGGAATGGTGACGAAATGGAAGTCACTGTGCAGATCGATATTACTAAATCGCCTCTAGAGAAGCGGATCTGTCATACGCCGCAATTCGGGAAACTTCAAAAAGACCATGACCTGTATAAAGACGAAACAATTCGCAAAACAGGCTAAGCGTAACCTTATCGCTATAAAAATGAGGCTTAATTTTGGAGTCCTACGGCCATTTTGATATATTTTCTAGTTATTTCCACAGATACATACAGGTGTTATTATGTTTTATTCGTTCTTAAATCAAGCCTGCGATGTTCAAGAATGAGGCATGAAGCCTTGAGGTTACGTAACAAAATTATTTATAAGCATAATAAGCTCTCGTATCTTTATCCCAATAACAGTAGTGCAAATAATGATTTTCTTGTATTCAAGAGAATGGTGCAATATTTTCGCTTGTAAAGTTGAATAGTGATATAAATGTAGGACATATTTAATTATAAATGAAAAGTTATAGCATTATATATATTTTTTTAATCCTGTCAAAATTAGCATATACTTCATATATCTTATATAGGTTACATAGTAGAACGTTATTGGGAAAAAACTATTGAACTAAATTATTTCAATTACTGGACATATGTAGTCAGGTACCAGCAGGATACCATTTTTGGCCTAGGTCAACAAAATTCTGAGCTGGAACCTTATTGATCCAGCATCGTCGTTATGGTTTTTTGGTACGAGTATTTTATGCATCTAATACATGAATATTTTATTTACACTTATTTAATTTAACTTTTTGTTTTACTAAATAACAAATTTTATTTTGTTTTCTTTGTATATTTATTATATTAGTATATTTTATTAATATTATTAGTATTTATTATTTAGTATATTTCTTTTATGATTTGTTTTTCATGTTTGTATTTATTGCTTAATTCTTCTTTTTTAATTTTTGTATTATTGGTGCTGGATCGATTAAATTAGTTTATTATTATTATTATGTAATTAAGAACATACAAGGTAACGAACGAAAATAGTGTATAACTTCATAGTTGCCACTTGCCTAGTATTTTACGAAGTATTGTATTGGGGCGGTGAGGCAAAGGTACTGAATGCTCAAGGCCAATTGCTAATGGTAACACTTTGATAATTTAGCTTTTAAAATAATTCCTAATAACCGATCTTGGCCTTGGTTATTTTATTTACCTTAATCAAATAAACATGCTGTAGTCTGCTATGTGTATCAGTCTACTATGGAAAAATGAGAAAATGTTCCTAAGAACCGTAATATAACTTATTAAAATTTTTGTAGTAAGTTAAATAGTTTTAGGATTTTATTTAAAATTGGTTTTTTAGCGCAGTTGGACTGCGTGTGGTATGTGGGATTATTTATTCCTGAGTAAATTTCAAACGACTAAATGTATTTTAATTATTTTAAAAATTCTTTAGATTAGTAGCCCATATATTGTGATGTCACAAAATATTAACATGCCATAACTAACATGTGATAACTAATCGGTGATGATGAAATGGCACCAACTTTTATTCTCGAAAAGGAATCATAATTTCACACCTGAGGACTAAGATGGGAATGTCTCGTTACTTTGGATTAGGTACACAATCTACTACACTCACCATATGAAACACAGCAGGCGCTTCGTTTCGTATGGTTTACTAAGAAATTAAAAAAATATATATAAAATGTTTTTTTTCTGCAGTTTGATATTTTAGGCACTTTGTAAATTATTAACATTTAATTTTAATTCCAGGGTACCCCTGTTGCGAATAGAAGGCCCGCTTATTGTTGCACAACTATTAGAGACGACTTTACTGACCCTGGTTAACTTCGCAAGGTGAGCTAGTTTTGAACAAGATTTAATTATATGTACAACTTGAGTACTGTATCTATACTATATATATCTATACTGTATCTTGGTTTTAATAGAAATGTTATGTTAAAAATTCATTGACATATATATTATACATTATTATACTATCTTAAGTTTTAACGTAAATAACATCTTGCAATACCATCCGCCAGTTTTGTCAACCGACACTTATCTATTTTTATCACTACTAGGCATGACCGAGCACTTTAATAGCATATTGATTATTAATTTTCAAAGCAATATACCATATTATCTATGCGGAAAAAAACGTAACAAGTACACAACTCATTTTCTTTTTATTTCTTTATTTCAATCATTTCGTTCATGACGATAAGCAATTTTAAATTGTCTTCTTTATAAACTACTTGACGGTGCTGGCTACTATGGCACAAACAAATAAGTCATATAAATTAAAATCGAACATAGACCTACAAGGTATCAATTCAATAATACATTGTATACAATAGAGACCAAAAGAAAAATTTAAATAACACCGAATTTGGCATTCTTTGTCTGGGCTTTATGAAACATTGTGGCACGTGTTTTAGGAAAAAATAATTAAACTATTATTACAACTAAAACAAGTAAAAATTAATCAAATTAAAGATAAAAAATATATCAAAAAATAGGTACAATATATTCTTTACCTATTCAATACATATACTAAAGGTACATAGCATACATTATAGAGCATTGACCACTATTTTCTCCTTCTTGGAGTCTCCTTCTCCAATTTATTTGTCTCCACAATTCCACTATCTTAATACAGTCAACAATAAGAACCTTCGCTCATCGCGTAATCGTCTTCTTCTATGTCCTCTTCATCGTACAGAGTTTATGCACTCTTCTTTCTTTGTCCAATCTATTCTTCTGTGGAATGAGCTACCTTTTGAAGTCAGAATGGCTGAGAATTGTTTTTGCATGAAGTTTTAAAAAAATATATGAATGATATAAACTCAATACATTAATAAATCTTTCTAAATGTATACATATTACACCTACTTCATACAACGAGGAGGAAAGTAGTCTCTGTCATGATTGATGTTGATAAAAGAATGAAATTTATAACTGAGGCAAGATCGGGAATTTGGATTAGTTAAGACGAAGTAAAGAACGAATGTTTGGTAGTCAGCCGGCAACTAGTCTCATAATATTCTTAAACTTTTTAAAATAACCTTTGTGTCTCCTAAATTCATAATTATATATCTGAACATATAATCATATAAATATTTGATGCGCAGTGTAACAATTGAGTAAAGCGTATCGATTCTTATGTCTTTTCCCTTTTTGTGGCAATCGCACCGCTTTAACCACGAGAACGCACACACACACATCCGCAGCCCTAACAGCGCCGGCAGCCCATCGGTAACCTCTCGGGGAGAACACCCTCCTCCACCTCTCTAGGCAAGGCGCTCCATGTTAGTTACTTCCCTTATTCCCTCTATCCCTAGCTCAATAAAACAAAACAACGACTATTTAGGCCAACGCATGAACAGACTTTTAGGGTCAGCGCAGACGTGCAGGATGGCGGCTAAGCGACTAACTAGTAACAATTGAATTTCAACTTAATCCACTTTAGAATACGATTGAAATTGGTATACCGAAAAAATCACAATGGAACATCGTGAAGGAATCTTATGAAAAATACATTTACTAAAAGAATATATTCTATTTAATAAATGTACTTCAAATTTATCAGGTAATAACTAGTCTCTACGATGGTGCGATACGAGGGGCAGCTGAAAACTTCCGAGCCTGAAGTACTTTTAGTGCTGATTACTCTCTACCTGTCACTAGTTGGGTGACATCTTATTAGTTAGTATTTAAGGAAAGTACTTTGTAATTAGGATCATAATTGTCAGAGCAATTTAACTGTAAATAGTCTATAGTAATCACCTAAAACACCGCAATTACAAACGAAAACTATGCCAAAGTAGAAAAAATCGTATCGGAGGACCGTCGAATAAAAATATGGCGGATAGCAGACGAGTTGAACATCTGCAAGGAACCTACTGTAGAGATTTCGCACAACCACTGGACATAACTACTGATATAATAAGCGCGAGTTGGATACCGAAAATGCTCACACCGCTCGACAAATAGCTTCGAGTTGGGTGTGACTTCATTTAAGTTTAATCAATGCAGTGGATAGAAAAAGAAAATCTGAAGAGGCAAGCCGAAGAAATCTAAGGTGGAAAAGCAGACTTCGAAACTAATGGTCACCATTTTTTCGGATTCTGATGGGTGATTACTGATTGGCTATCTTCTACTATGCTTTTAAACACTTAAAAAATCTTTAGTTTCGGGAAATCAATAAAGGAATCCTGTTTTTGCATACAATGCGCCATATCACACGGCGCGCATTGCGAAGCAGGCTTTGCTAGTAATTGGCTTCGATGAATTAAAATATCCGCCCTACAATCAAGACCCGGTGTGTGAAGTGATGACTTCAAATTTAAAAGTTTGAAGTAAGGCGAAGATTTGAGGACGATGAACAAATGAAGGCAGCCGTAGAGAAGCATTTTGAGAGCAAAGACTACATATATTTTTACTGAGATACAGGACTAAAGAAACATTTAGATTTTTATTTCATCTTTTGATGGTATCAAAGGCTCAGAACTTTTCAGCCGACCCATGTACATAACTGGCCATAGTTAAATAAATAGGAAAGGAGTATCTGTAATTTCCTTCTTTTTCATATGCGAATTTTGTTCATAAACGAAATTTGCATGTCACTTTTGGTTTCACGTTTTCATGTTCCGTGTATAAGTTATTAGTCTGACGATCTAGCGCTCTTGAATCGTAAATTTTTTTTCATGTGTAAAAGAAGTTTTCTGTCTTCTACCAACGTATCGGGACAGCAAGTGTGATAATCGACACACTCCCGTAAGCTTTATAGTGGTCCTATATACCGACGGCAAGCCCACCTAGCTTGAGGTCCTGTTTAATAATTCGTGACAAAATCCTAGCGGGAGATTTTTTCTCGCTAATTGCTTATTGGTTTCTTTATAGGAATCGTTTTTTCGTCGAATTCTGTCTTTGACAGGGTCCACAGACTGTGTCTCCGATCTTTTATGGTCTTCGATAAAGGAATTAATGTTGTACCTGTCGACAGTGTGGAACACATACGGCTGATGCGTAGCTTTTGAAGCATCTTAAAAATAACGTGACGAATCCATACCCACTATATGACTGCAATTATGTTTTCCTTCCGGTGAAAAATAAAATGTCAAAGGATGAAAAATTGATTGAAGTTTGTTACATAAAGAACACATTGCAAATTTTATAAATAGCGATTATTAAAGGAATGCTAAAAAACGCCTCATCATTATCTAACCGACCGCACGCTGATACGCAACGCAGTTGTTTATCTGTATGTATGTTAATAACACTAAAGAGCAGACCTGGCTTTACTTATTTCAAAGAGGCCTTTTCATATCCATTGCCTCCGAACTACGCTCTCCAGTTTACCTCCATCCAAAAATCGAATCGATCGAGGGATTACGGTGAAAGGGAAAGAAACCTGCGGTCAATACGTTCTGTATTTGTCTGTCCGTCAGTCAAAAAATAAGGTTGTAATATATAAAACTATTTTAAATATTTTTATTGTTTATAAGGAATTACAACGCTGTTTTTTTTAATTTTTTTAATACCATTGTAATTAACAAACGAGCACATACACAGATCACCTGATGTCAAGTGATTCTTGCGTTCAAAACTAAGTTGAAATGCCTCGTCACTAGTAATAAGGCTACGGCTTTTTTTCCGATGAAACGAAGCGGTACTGATCTATTTCACGTGAAAGAGTTTTCTTTCTACAAATTTTCAAATCCTATTTCAAATTTATTCGTGCTACAGCTAGTTTACCACCAAGCAATCAAAAATATTTAATCTTTTGTTTCAGTTTAATGGCGACGAACGCTGCGCGTTATAGAATGGTTGCAGGTAAAAATGTATCCTTGCTGGAGTTCGGCTTGCGAAGGGCGCAGGGTCCCGACGGCGGACTGTCGGCGTCGAAATATGCTTATATCGGTTAGTTCGCTGATTTTACGACAGTAATAAAGCAAAAATTATCTTGTCTGTTATTGATTACATTAGCGTGTTCCTGCAGATTGACTTGGCGGTGTAACCGAGCTCAGCGTGCCAGGCACCGGCCCTTGAACAATATAACACGCGTCCCCGCGCCATTGAGTCATGACAAGCCCCCAATAGCGGATTCACGTCTATTTAATCTTTTATAATCATGCGAGCTCCGGTCCTTGACATTGAAAACTTTTCCATCGCACCGGAAAATTAATTCGAAAATTTTGATAGTTCTAGGTGTTATGCAAACGCTGATGCAGAATGTTGAATAGCTTTATTTAATGTTACCGCATTGAAGAACAATCATTATAACTCATGCCGATAGATTTTACGTGTGAAATAAGGCCATCACAGTTCCCAAGGTGTGTTGTGTTTTATACGTGCAATCAGGAGAACTGTGTTCTTGTTGGACGTACTCAGATACATAAATAAAGATCTTTAAAAATATTGGAAAACTATAAGAATACATCATTAACACTAACGTACCCGCGTACGTCCGCTTTCTCGCGGCCTTGTTGAGACAGCGTGGAAAGGAATGCAAATTCGAACTTTTAGAAAAAAATTAAAATTAAAAATACTGAAAAAAAAAATAATAGGTCTAAGCAAATTTAACAAGTATACAATGTAAAACAAAATTTATTATTTCAATGATAGTAACTACGATATAAGATATTTATTCTATTATTCCTAAAGGAGCTAGTAAATTGAATCCGAAATTGACGTGGTATAACGTTTTTAAATTTAAAAAGCTATCATTAAAATCGGGATATTTTAATACAAAACAATCTATATCAATATATTATGAACAATGATAAAGCGCTAGTTTGCGTTACTACATGGATAGATACGTATTACACAATTGTAACGCTCCTTATCAAAGGATTATATCTATTATGTCTCTTGGAGATACTAATATTACTTTGAAACGAGTAATAATATTTGCTCCCTTTAACTAGAGCTTTACAGCAAAATTTCCTAGTAATTGTTAACGTCTATAATATTAATGTTCAGGTGGAAATCGTATAATGCCTAGGTAGGTAAATTGTGGAATAAGAAAATAATGTATATAGTAAAAAAAACAAAAACTTCATACTGCTCTTTTAAATTGATTTATTGACGATGGTAACCAAGGCGAAGATAGTATAGTGTTCTAAACTATAAATAATATTTCACCCAAAACCAGTGGGTGTTAAAATCTTTCAAACAAATCGTGTTTTCAGGTGGGTTCGACGGCACAAGTAACGTATTAGCCGGGAAGATGTTTAACATACCCGTAAAGGGCACGCACGCTCATTCCTTCGTGACCTCCTTCAGTACGCTCGATGACATCACCTCAGTGACGATAAGAGACGCGCAAACGCAGAAACAACACAATTTATTGAATTTGGCGATAGAATGGCGGAAGCACGTTTCTTCAATAGTAGACGTCTCTCCCGAAGAAGCGAGCGATGGCGAACTTGCTGCTCTAATATCGTATGCCATAGCTTTCCCCACCGGTTTCTTGGCTCTCGTGGACACATATGATGTGAAGAGGTATAATTTTCAAGGCTTACGTCCCTGCCAACGTATGAATGGGCATTCCGGCTACAATAGCAACTGTGGATCCAATGTCAATAGAATAAACAACTCCTCGGCTATACGTAGTACATATGGATATAGCACGGTCGAACGCACACTGAGGTAAACATGCAAATAGACCACATGTCGACATTGGTGTCTGATGTTATTATTGTTTTGCGTTGTTTGTCTCATTGTTTATTTGTAAGTTTGCGGGGTTTTATACAGCGGCTGGCATGCCAACAGTATTATCATTAAACATTCACAGGGTGGGCATGAACGATTCACATCCCTGGGATAGAGATTAACAGCACACCCCTAACGACACATGCCTTTTGGCCTACAAAACTCCTCATGACCGTAGTTTACAAATATTTTGTTCCGCTTTCCAAGTGAAGCGTGATTGGACGTCGCTTCATGATCAACTGAATGTACACAGAGAAAACGTCTCCATAGCGGACTCTTACATTTTGCTTCAGTGTGACGTATTGTCCTGGACTTAACGAAAATGGGGACAATTTTGTCATTGGGCACAGTTGCATTGTATAGGGATATGCACACACATACACGTTCACATTATTTACTTTATACGCACCCATCGGTATATCATTCTGCATCATTGCTCATGATTCAACATTATAATGGGTAGTACGTTGTGTTTGGTTTTAGTTTAGCTGGTATTTTCCGTGTATTGTAGTATATGTAGAGTGATGACACTACAATTATAGTATAATATAAGGTATCTCTTAGAGTTCAATATTTGGTTGTGGCTATAATTTGGGATAATAAGCGTATTTGGGTAATTAGATCTAACTAAGAGTTTTATTATATTTACAATATAATCTATAATGTTGTTATCTATTTTTGATCTTCATTAATTTCTCCAATAAAATTACGGATTTAATCCTTTAGAAGAATTTTATGCATGTAATGGACAAATGATATACTTGCATGTTACTTAAAATAATTTCAAACAGAACTAGTAAAGCCCCAGTAAGCTTTGGTCAAGAAAGAAATTCAATTTGGAAAAGAAGAAATTGGTCAAGAATTCCGCATTTATTTTTTATTTTTCAGCTTAATAAATTGCAGCTTTAATAGATGGTGTCGTTTATGGCGAATATATATATATATATATATATATATATATATATATATATATATATATCTGGTATAGATTTTTTATTCAGTTATATATTATAAAGCCAATTATATTAAATGCTTTAGTTAAATGATTGTTGGTAAAGGGTAAGTTTTTTACTTAATTTATCCAAAGACAAATATTTGTTTTACTTTAATTACGAATAGAAATTCGTAATTGTATCCGCATTCTCCATCATGCAAAAAATAATTAAGAAAAATTTAAAATAAATAAAATATTACCTTACACGAAAACAGTAGTAAAGTAACTTTAAATGCTGTTAAACTCTTACTTAATACTCCGCTACTCTCGTCTCATGTAACTACGCACCTCAGCTTCAATGCATTAATGTGCACCTATAAAAAATATTGTAATATTCATATACCATGTACCGCGGATCACGCAGTAAATCAATACATAGCTTAGATTTAAAATTATATTTGGTGTTTTGTAAGGTGGTATAAATCACTTTGTTTGCTTACTTCAAAGTTTACAATTATATTTATCACCAAGTACATGGCATATATGCCTTTGGCATTAAGACCATCTTTTTTATGTAATCAAATATTTTTGAGGAACGTCTTGGATATCAACAGTGAATGGTGTGGATGGGCTGAGATTTAAATTAATAATTATAATTCTAACGAACGCCCCGTGAATTTTCCGCGATCGACGATGAAACCATCAATAATCAATTGTACTGTTAACATAAAGTACTACTTTTTTAACAGGAGTGGTCTGCTTAACTTCTGTGCTGTTGCCTTAGCGCTCAACGATTGTGGGTACAAAGCTGTGGGCATTCGTATAGACAGCGGGGATTTGGCTTACCTGTCAGTTCTAGCTAGAAGTACCTTCGAAAAGATCGCCGAAGTTTACAACTTGCCGTGGTTCTCGAAACTCACCATTGTCGCTTCCAATGACATTAACGAGGATACCATACTCAGCTTGAATGAACAAGGACATAAAATCGACTCCTTCGGCATTGGAACGCATTTGGGTATGTTTTTGGCCCATAAGCATTTTTTTTATTACATTAACAGTATCAAACAAGCACACAGTTCACCTGATGTTAAGTGATTCCTGCGGCCCATGATATCTACATTCATCCTTGATAGAGAATCATAATGCAGATGCGTTGTCACCCTTGAGGACTGCGATGGAATGCCTCGTCTCCAGTAATAAAGGTCCTCCGGATCCCTGCACTCACCAGACGAAACACGCAACATTAAGCTGCTTTTTTACGCTGGTATTCTGAGAGGGCGTGGTCCTACCCCGGTCGAGTTGACCCATTCATTCTGCAGCTAAAAACAAACTGCAGTGTAGCTCTACCACTGTAAAAGCCTGCAGTTATTCATGTTTATACATGTTTCTTATATTTCTTAGAGCTTGACATTAACATGAAGATACTTATTGAATAGATATCGGATTATTAAAAAAAGATACACTGAAAGTATACAATATAGTAATGAATATGCAAATTAATAAATAATTCCCATATTTTTAAAGATCTCGTAATTTATACTTAAAAATAGTTTAAAAAAAAAGGTTAAAATGACAAGGTGGTCAAAGGAATATGTATACATATATATGAGTTATGATAGATATGTTTCTTGTATTGAAATAGTCGAGTGTTCTGGGAGAAGTTTACGGAGTGGCGTCGTAGTGTTGCCAGAGATGGAAGCGACGATTCGTGACTTGTCACCCCTAACTGGTAACACTATTGGGGCGTCCCTTTGATCCACTTCCACCTCAGTGGCAGGGTACTTTCTTATACTCGTAGAAAAATGAGGCAACGCTTTCTTACCGTGCGCCCCGCATAGTGAAATTTTATTGGAGTCGGCTTATCTTCAAAACATGATACTATCGACTATCGCTTTGTTTCAGGACGATAGTTTTATACCCATATTCCGTCACCTGTCAGTGTATTATAATCTGTATCGTTATAAATTAGCGTCAGTAGACGCGTCGTTCTTTCTGCTCATCGCTAAGTTGGAGCTATACGGCTTTTGATGTTTATCGTACGGACAGTTATCCGTGAATATTTGCAATGTATATATGAATATTCTTTTCTATAGCTTGAAAATTTTCTTGAGTAACTGCCGTTGGCCACCGACTTCGCCTCATATGCTGCCCCGTGATCTTCTAAACTCGGCAAAACCTACCGTGACCGTGATTGCTCTATCACTGCCTGCAAATTCCTACACATTTCTCCCAAATTCAATACATTTACAAAATATATATATATTTTAATAAGCGTTCCGTTTTCATATTTATAAGCAATTTTCCAGTCTTTACGATGGTGTATAACCTGCCAGTTTCCAAAAAATTAGTGTCTAATTTATTTTGGCTTGAGCCTCGTATCATCGTTAAAACATAAAATTGATATATGATATTAAATGTGTTTTAAACCAGTTTCTTTTACATCTTAAGCAGTTAATCTTTAGGACAAATCAGACGTCAAACCCGTTAGACTTTTCTTTACACTGATTCACTATACTGAAGGATAATTGCTTTATGTGCATATACCAGTCAGTATTTTGGGAAATGTTATTATGGGGTTATGTAATATTACAGTGACATGTCAGCGTCAGCCAGCGTTGGGATGTGTTTACAAGTTGGTGGAAATAAACGGACAACCGCGCATCAAGCTTAGCCAAGACGTTGGCAAAGTCACCATACCTGGCCACAAAGATGTAAGTTTCAGCTTTAGTATTATTTTTTTAACTTTTATGTACACGAATGATGGTTGAAGGAAGACTTGATGTCTAAAGCATTCCCCTACCTACCAACTCTAGGTTGCAGAGATAAGTGGGTGTAAAATGAAAGTGAAAGTTAAAAGAACTTAGAGATACATAAATTAATATAAGCTAAAAGTACCACTAAATCAAGTATAAAATATATATGCAATAAAAGATTGTTGTTACGAATGTTCTTGGCGGAAAGGTTTTAAAATACATTTTTTAAAAAATATTTCCCGTGGACGTACAAAGCAATATCCATAAAACATCCAATACTCCGCCACAGAAAATTCATGAGATCATAGACTCGGGAAAAACCCTTATGCTCACAGCAATTTGGTTGCATATAGATTGTACTACGGATTCCCTATACGTAATTCGTGTTCATACCTGTTATCGATTGATGTCTCTCGAATTGACGCCAGTGCTGGATTCCAGAGCGTTCCAGAAAGATCGGACCATCACGAATCACGGACCATACATAAACGTAACCGGAGCGGCGACAGGGCCATTATGAGTTCGTTCTGACTAGCTATATTGCGGTACAACGATTGGTTATTGGAATCTGTCTACTATTTACTGCAAATAAAATCTGTTCATAGACCTTCGATCTTTCAATACAAATCCGAACTGGAGCGTATTATGTTCCATTGGACATAGGGAACAAAATGGGTATTGTCTAAGCGTCTTTAAGCGCCAAAGGGTGGTCTACACCTTTAGATGTTTTTTTTAATACATGTTAATACCTACGAGATGCTTTTTTTTCGGAATAGGAGGTCGATGGTAAGTGATCACCGCCGCCCATGAACATCAGCAACACCAGAGGGGTCGCAAATGCGTTGCCGGCCTTTAAGAAAGGTGTAGGCTTTTTTCTTGAATGTTCCTAAGTCGTATAAGTTCGGGTACACCACTGGCGATAGCTGTTTCCACAGAGTATTTGTACGTGGCAAGAAAATTCGCGTGAAGCGCACAGTGGTGGATTGCCAACTATCGAGTTGATGTGGATGAAATTTTAAATTCAATATAATAAAATAAATGTTGCATCTCTTTGCGAAGAGTCGCAACGCCAGAAAACCAAGCCGATCGGAAAGTAACTGGCCGTCAACGATTTGGCAAATGGAAAAAGCTGGTACTGAGGTGCTCCGGTCCAGAGACGAGAACAGTATTCCATGTGAGGCCGAACTTGCGCTTGTAAAGTTGCACACAGTCGGCCGACGTGAAATACTGTCTCGCTCTTTATTAGAGCCCGCCCAGTTTTTTACTCCAAGTGACCGCGGAACTGAACATCGATATGTCAACGCCAAGGATTCCGATACTCGCTAAAGTAGCAAGGGGAGTGTTTTCAAAATAAGGAGATGCGACAAAGGAATTCTTTTTAGCGGTACACGTGCAAACTTGTGTCTTCGAGTGGTGAAATTGGACTAGATTTTATCGGCCCCCCTTTGTTTAACAAAGTCTCAATCTCAGACACAAGTTTGTTCCGGCACTCATTGACGTTTTCTCAACAAATATAGGCGCGGCCAGTGTATAACGCATCCCCTGTGCTATCATCCGCATAGCAATGAATGTTATTTATTTGCAACATGTCATTGAAGAAGAAGAAACAAGGTACGAGATAGCATACAGCCTTGTGGAACACCAGCATTCAATGGCTTGGAGTCGGAGCATGCATCGTTGACTATTATTACCTTGATGCTACGGTTCGAGAGAAAACTGGTGACCCACTTGTATAATTTTTCGGGAAAGACGCTTCGAAAGAAGCGGTCGGTGCCAAACCTGATCGAAGGCCTACCCTACGTTCAGACTAACCCCAAGGCCTCTACCTTGGTCTTAACAGCCTGCGCCCATCGAGTCAAGTAGGGAGAGAAAGTCACCAGCTGAGCGACCCCGACGGAAGCTGTAGTGGCGGTCGCTACTAATCTGGTGTCCCTCTAGGTACCCGTCCTCACGTACACATCCTCAGTACAATTGGAGGGACACCATCAGGCCCACTCGATTTGTGGATGTCCAGGGAGAGAAGTGCTTTGCACACTGACGTCTGCAGAAATGGGAGATCTAACATGTGGCTCTCACACCGCAAGACAGAGAGAGCGGTGAGTTCCCCCTGTCATCAAGAGTCGTCTAGTCGCAAAAAGAGAGCCTAAAAAATCGGCTTTGGCCGATGTCATCTCCTTTGTGCAGAGATGGAAGAGATGGCTGTTGGCTGAAAAGTTCCCTTGGACAGGGAGGCGAACTAGTCTCTCGCCAATTTTGCCAATGTGCACAGACTTTGCTTCTGCACTAACTCTTATGAGGTACAACAGTACACCACCGTCCTTGAGGCAGAGTTGTACGTTTTTTTACACGACGTGCTCGTGGCCATGAACCGTAATTGAACTATTAATCGAATTCAGGTATCTCGCGTTTATTATTATGTTTAAGTGCATGGGCAAAGAGCTGATAAAGTCCTACTGGAGTTTAATGTATTTTACTATTATGAATATATGTGGATCTTTATTGCACTTTTGTTTTAGCTTTATGTTTTATTCTTATAATCTTAACATTGCAATTCGCATATTTTATGCGGTAATTAAAGTATTTCAGGCACGCTACAGTTCATTTCTAGCTACTGCATAAAGAAGTCGGCCGGGGTAAGGAAATAGCAGCATAACGCTGCTGTGTTTCGTATGGTGATTGTAGGGAACCGGAGACCCTTATAACTGACGACGAGGCATTTCATGTTGGTACTCAGGAGTGATCATGTTTTCTCAGAGGGCATTATGATTTCGCGTTGCGTTTCATGGGTCACAGGAATCAATTGCCATTAGGTGAACACGTATGCTCGTTTGTCACCCTCTATACAATGAAAAAAATCTGCTCATTTAATAAACATGTGTATTAAAACCTCAGTATGTAATGTATTAGTAATATATATTATAAATAAATGTCCATAATATAAAGCATGAAAACTTTGTAACGGCGTTGATAAAGAATGTTTTCAATCCTTCCAATGATAATTAAATATGATAAATTTTGATGGATGGACCTTGAACCATTGAACGATAAACAAGCATCATATCTTGCACGCTGAATATGCACAAATTGGCACAAGGTCTATAAGCTAACACTAATGAATTTAAAAATAGCTTCCTAAATATAATCGACTTCGTTTTGTTCATCCTATCTCACGATGAAAATATTTGCGACGCACTCTTTTATCTGACATTCCATTTAGAAAAATGGTTTATCTTCTTTTTAGTTTTTGTTTAGCGTTAAATTGCTATTAATTGTAATGTATATTCCAATCCTGCGTTATCTTGCGTTATCAAAATTCAAGATGATTAATAATACAGTATCAATATTTCATCGAATGCGTCTCTCTTAGGTAATTATTTGTATAATAAAATGTGACTGATATTAAAACAAAGTAAGGTCGCGAGATTGGACGTCACTTATTATGATTAGTGATTAGGATTCATAATATATTTTTGTAATTATAAAACGTATAAAACGTTTTGTAGTTAAAAAAAGTAATTATACCAATGCTCAATAATCATCTTATATTTAAACCTTAGACCTGTAACACTAATTATCACGGATTATTTTTTTTTTTGTTAAAAACGTTTAAGTATGAAATAAATCTTTTATTTATTTAGTTAACAATATTAGGACAACATGAACCCATGGTCTGGTCTGTATAAGTTTCTTCTTAAAAGATACGAAGGCTTCTTATTGTTCCCATATTTTTGAAGCAAATTAATATGATTGCAACAGAGTTGTTATCAATAATACAAAACAATAGTATACAATACAACATATAAAGAATTACACTGTATATATAACCCAATGTATAGCGCAAATTATTGTTTAAAAAAATTACACTGTATATAAAGCCCAATGTATAGCACAAATTATTGTTTAAAAAAAATTACACTGTACATGTAACCCAATGTATAGCACAAATTATTGTTTATAAAAAATAATACTGCAAAGTACTGGTTCGTAGTTATAGATATTGTGATAGTGGAAACGATAGGATCGTCCTACGGCGAGGATACCTATGAGGTATTTTAAGCCTCAGCTTGGAGAGCAGCTGAGGGCAGTCAACAGTACCCCTTGTGTAATTTACGGATATAAATGGCATCGGAAATATTTCTTCGCAGATGAACAGCAAGCAAGTGAAGACATAGCTTGAATTTATACTCAGGAAGAGCTAAATTTTTTTTGATCTTTTCTAACCTTGATATATTAGGTCATTTTACATATGAAATTGGCGTTTTATCGAATTTTGATTTCAAATAATTTGGCGTTTGGTTAGGAATTCCAAATTGAAACACAAAGGCTTATCACGCCACTTTTTTTTTTGACATCCTTCACTTAACAAAATAGAAAACTTGAAATATCGCGCTATATATGAATATGAGTTCCAACGTGAGAACAGCTCTGCGAAAACAGCTCGAAAGATTAATGATGTGTATGGGGTTCTAAGAAAGCACGGTACGTTTTTGGTTCCAACATTTTCGTTCTGGAGACTGACCTCCAAAACTAACCCCGCGGATGACCAGAGACACAAGTTGACGACAATGAAGAATTAGAAATAGTGGAAGAGGATCTATCTCAAACCATAAAGGCACAATATAGAGTTTATTTCAGCGTCTCCATATTATTAAATGATGCTCCATGTTATTCGCAGAACAAAGCCGACGAAAACGCTTATTTTGCATACACTATTAATGTGGCAATGTAAGCAAAGTTTACTATCGAGTATGTCATCTACATATTTACTCTATCTCTATCTAAATTAACCAAGTAATCATTACATAAAGCATCATCGTATATCTCGAGACAGCATAAATTTGCCTTTTTCCTCACTAATTTAAATAGCCTATTAAAAAAATCAATGCATTAACTGCTTTGTTTTGTTATAATGCCTCCAGACAAGAAGAACACTCTAGCTTTCAACACATATAGTTTTTAATGTGGTTAAAACTTTATTAAGTTCTAAATTTTCGGTATGTTTTGCTCAATTAACCGAAACTTTATTTTTAATGTTCCTCTTGAATTTTTTGTACAGAAGACAAAACGGGACATACATTGCTGGCATAGTAATGTATGTAATTACTATTCAAATTCAAATTTTTTACAGGCCTACAGATTGTTTGGAGCAGATGGCCACGCTCTAATTGATCTTCTTCAGAGGTCTTCGGAGCCAGCACCAATTATTGGACAAAAAGTCTTATGTCGACATCCTTTCCAAGAGTCCAAAAGAGCATATGTTATACCAAGCAAAGTGGAACAACTTTATAAGGTAACATCAATTAATACATACTCTGTGGTTATGTATGACTTACATCATACAGATTTCCTGCGAAAATTTTATACAGAAAAATAAATTTTAATATTATTTCAGTAGATTTTTTTATGGTATGAATTAATTAATATCAAATAATATCAATTGGTGTGGAAGTCCATTTCATGGTCACTGTTACGAGAGTCGCCATTCATATAAACAAACTGTATTTTTTCATTCGTCGGCTTCAACTAACTAATGTAAGGCGACATAGGTACTCACTATTACCGCTAGGCCACAAGTTTCAATATTTAATAAGATTTTAAAATAAATATTACAGGAATACTGGAGAGATGGCCGCATCTGTATTACTCCAAAGCCACTAAGTGAGGTGCGCGAGAGAGTGCAATCATCTCTGCGCACGCTTCGTCAAGATATAAAGAGGAATTTGAATCCCACTCCATATAAGGTAAGCTGTTGCCATGTTAAACATCACTTATCTTAAATGCATCTGGTCCAAACAATAATAAAATAAGATTATGCCCACGACATTATTCACTCCAGTAGCGCTACAATGATTTTACTCTCAACTTGAGTTAATGATTATTTTATAGGAACTAAACTGATGATGATGACTGTCTGTCTTCCTGGTAGATTTCGATCTCGGCCTACATCTTGAGGCGATTGCCATATGACATCAACGGCGCAGAATATTTTATAGTGTCGTATGCATTCGCGCAAATATAGAGGCACTCACTCGTAACGGTGACGGGGACGCCCTTTCCTATTTCGATGTAATGCATATGCTATATTAGTACGGAGGAAAGTTCAGTCAGGAACACGAGATACATATGTATCCTGTTTAGATGAAGTCATCGGGTAATCCCTAGAATATACCGCCGCCGTCGAAACCGATTCAATGGACATCATGAATATCATCGTTTCTGACAAATTAATATCATCATTAAAGTTTTCTCATGAAAGTCAATTTATTTTTTCAGGTGGCTGTTAGTGATGATCTTTACAACTTCATTCATGATCTGTGGCTTCAAAATGCACCTATAGGGGAATTATCATGAAGTTTATATAATATATAGAATTAGTCGCGAACAAACTTAATAAAGGAAATGGATGTTATTGATTTATAAAAATGTCGCCTTTAAAACATAGACATATTTCTGGGGTAGAGGATTTTTATTTATACATGCATGTTAATTTGGGGATAGAATTCTTAGTTTTTAATTCTATTATATTAAAATAATCGATGTATGATCTGTTCGGATGAGTCCGCTAGGATTGTTACAAGAGTAAACATTTGTTTATTTACTTGGTTACAATGTAAAAAGGGAAAAAATAGTGAAATTTAAGTACGTGTGAGTTGTTATCGGGCTAACACTATTCCTTAAGGATACTTTGAAATAATTGTTTATTTTTTATATTTTACGGTATCTATATATATATATTACATTTTATATACATAGGTTTATTCAACTTTTTAGTAATTATATATTATAATTATGATTAAGATATTAGTTGTCGTACAAGACTTTCCATTAATGAGAAGAAGGTAGTGGTAATCGTTCATTTTTATTTTTATTATAAATCTATGCCTAATATTTTGTTATTGTCTAATATATCTTTGTTAGAAAACGATCGACTGCCATAATTCACAAAAATCATCTAAATGATCTTCACCTTAGTAAAATAAGTAACGTTGTAAATATCGGCGCAGCTAAAACATAAATGCATCTAGTATTTAGACTTATATAGAATAATTTAATATAGCTTTCATATATATTGTTAGATCACTAAAAACAAAACAGAGCTTCAAATTTAAACAATTTTATTTTAAAATGTGGTAATTTACAATTACTACACTATGACCAGAAACATTTTAATCAACTATTTCTTATCACAAAATACCGTAAGTTTGGTAATATTTTTTTTTATAAAATATAATTCATATTGTATTAACTAGTCAAAACAACTCATTGGGAGAAAATGCCTTAATACCAAAGCAATTGATATATAATTATATTTATGTGTAAATATAAAAGTGTAACTTGAAAATAAAACAGTCAATATATGAAATAAATATAGAGAAAAACTATTGTTATTTATGGATATTTACAAACATGGAAAATTCGGGCCCAAAAATGTATATGACAAATAATAATTTTCTTCGCTATATTATATATAGATAGGTTTGATGAGATATCCAAGAATCAAGATCCAATTACGATGACGAAACCATCGTTACCTATGATTGGGTACCCAGTTTGATGTTAAGTTTTTCCAGTAAATTCCAGAGGGAACTTTAACACACACATGTACA
Source organism: Teinopalpus imperialis (assembly GCA_029286865.1). NCBI lineage: Eukaryota > Metazoa > Arthropoda > Insecta > Lepidoptera > Papilionidae > Teinopalpus > Teinopalpus imperialis. The sequence continues at coordinate 5,809,056 of JAGSMU010000020.1, read as the reverse complement.
TGGACATGAAATGATATATTTGCAAAACAATGTTTATGTATCAAAAACTGTCGTAGTGCGTGTATTTTGATTTTTTTTAATAGTGCATGATTAGAAGTTATATTATCTGTAGCACCAGTAAATAAGGTAGCTCTCAGTCGTTGTAAAAAGCTTTTGGGGAAGACTATCTTTATGTTGCAGGGTGGGCATTACGGTAATTTTATGCTACTTTTAAACAAGAGTTACTTCAAAAATTTTGAGGCTATCTGCCAACGTTATTATGCTGTTGCCTCTGCCTCTGCTTTCTCTATATTTAAGTTTTATTGTTATTTCTAAGTGAACAAAGTTCTATTATCATTATAAACTATTTTTTATATAACGTGATACTGAGTATCGCAGAAATAAATGTCATGTCTAAATTAGTAATGTTCAGAAAATGAAGATAGTACAGGTATTCAATATTTTTTTACACCATAATTGTTTTTTGCTAAATTTATATACAACCATTGTTATTATACCTAGATTAAGAAATTTTACTCTTGCAATGTTAAGTTCGAATGATTAGAAATAGGGAAATCTATAATTTTGTATACATAAATACATACGTTAACATTCGGAAGACTAGGGAGAGATTGTGAATTCCCATGTTGCATATTGCAGATTCATATCATAATATAAAGAAATTTATTGTCTTTTTTATGTTGCAATATGCAAAAATCTAAAACGCACTTCAGTAGACTTTTTAATGATTTATTAGCATTAGTGAAAGTTACAGCTTAATTTCTATAAAGTTTTTGGTCTTTACTAAAATGTTACATAATTAAAATAAGCACATTTTTATATGTTTTTCTAAGCAATGATAGATAATATCATTTATTTAAATCTGCTTGTAGTAAAGGTAGATATTATTTCGTAATAAAATCATTTCAAAGTGTACTTTCTTTTAAATTAATTAATAAATTCTTAATTACAGCCCTCACCCAAAAAAATAATCTTTTTTATTTCTAGACCCCTAAAATTATTTGCAGTATACATATATTAAAATAAACAGTTTAAATATATATTGACATGTCACCTCTGAGGACTGAGATGTAATGCCTGCTTACCAATAACTGGGTCTCCCGTGCACTTACACGCACCATAAAGGTGCTGCAATGTGACGCTAGTACTCTGAGCGCGTGGTATAGGATCCCCTGTAGAGCCGACTCATTCATGGTGCAGCTGTAACCAGTAAGTAAACCAATGTAAAAAAATAATGGTACATGATACTGATAAAAATAATATGAACATGATAGATCTGAGCTGCATCTATTAGCTCGAAGCGAACTAAATCTTAGCTTAATAGGTTCAGATAAGGTCGTGGATTTTTTCACATCCCACCCCATTGTTGGGAATAGAGTTGCAAGTATAGTCGGTTTAACTGCGGATTGGCATACTTCGTCTCGGAAATATTTAAATTTAATTATTTTCACGTGCAGGTTACCTGACGATTGTTTTTTTTTTACCGGAAAGCAGGTAAGCTGATGAATCGGAAGTTAAAATTTCTGTTAATAATTCTATTGATGTCGGCTCCGATTAACCTTTGGGTTTCTGAAACTAAACTATTTGTATACTGAAAATTTCTGGAACTGGTTACTAACAAAAAAAGGCAATCAAGGAATTCGAAAATTAAAGTCTAGGAACATTTTATTTTTTAATTAGCAAGACAGTTATTTGTTTTTCATTGTGGCGGCTTTAGAAAATCGTGTATCGCTATTACAACTAATTTAACGCATGAAAATGTTCACTCATTGATTTTTTACAATTTTCGCTGTGGCTAAACAAGAGAGTTGCCAGAGACGTCAATTAGCATTTAGTGATGAAGCCCCATGTCCCAGCTCTGTGTATTCGTGGTTTGAAACATTTAGACGTGGAGGTGATTATCTACCATGACCATGACGATGAACGGGAAAGTCGGCCGGCGACTGCGGTTACAGAATCTAATATTGCTATCGTACGAAAACTGATTGAAAGTGATAAAAAAAATACTTGTCAGCAATTTTTACTGTATTTGGAATGAGCTAAGGCAAAACATTTCACGTGTGCATGAAGGTTCGGATATTTTGCAATCGATGGATAGCGCATGAAAAACAAAAACGGCTGCGTGTCGAGTGGGGTTGTAATATGTTAAAAACGTATAATATAGGATATTCATGGGCTGTCTATAATATTGCGACAGGTCACGAAACCTGGGTGTGTACTGCTGTTAAAAAAAAGAAAGACATTACATTACAGTGTCGCTTGAAAAGCAAAGGATATTGACTGCAGATTGGTACGTAAACAATTGCTTGTAAAACGATGATAACGCGTTTGCACATTCCGCTAAGATAAGGAATGTATATTTTAAGGCCTCAAATGTAAAATTGATGACGCATCAGACATGCAGCTAAAAATTAAAGATAAACTTGGAGGTTTACGATCTACAAGCCCGGAAGCGGCGATGCATTGAAGAGTTGATGATGAGAATGGTTTCAATGAATGCAAAAATGAGTAAATAGTGTATAAAATATCTGGTTAAATTTATCAAAATTCAAAAACTTTCAGTATGACTAAAGTGTGTTCCTTAGTAGATTAAGTCCTGAAGAAAAATTATAATACACATCACGACCGATTAGAAAAATCTACAGCTTGACATTATTCTCTTTTTAATTTATTTTGTTTTTATTTTTGCTGTCTGTGGTTAGTGAGTAAATCACTGCGTTTTATCTGTGGCTTATATCGTGACAAGTAACTAACCTATAACAAGACTGATTTTTTATCAATTTTACGTAGGTATTTAATTTTACAAATAAGTGTATCGCTCGGCGTTCTCTAGAAGAAATAGTTTAATTTCTGGACATACTGTGAGTTTGCATTATTATTATACATTATATTAATATTTTATCTTTAATAATTATGTATTAATGTCATTAAAAGTTAGTGTGTAAATGTTACAATGTAATAAACAAAACAGATATTTTAGCAACAAATATCAATTGTATACACAGCTTTCCTTAATTTATTATTTTTGTGAAAAACCTAATTAATTGCTTCAAAAACTACACTACCTGTTTATATTTATACTCAGGAGCTGTATCCGTATAACTTTGAATGTGGATTATAGCAATATTTTACGAAATTTACTTACGACTGTATTTTTGTTTATTAGTTGTAATATTTCCCTTTTTAATGCAGTAATAAAGATAAGGCAATAAAAATGTCTTATTCTCTTGCTTTATGATCAACTTTACTTACTTCCTTTTTTTGCTATGATTTTCCTTTTACTTTATCACCTGGTTGTTTTGATTTTATTTCATATTCTTATTTGCATGATTACAATGTCAAATTTCCTTTACATTTTAATTGTACGGTCAACTAAACATAGAAAAGTGTGTGAAAGGTACCTATTTCATAAGCTCTACATCATTTAACATTTTTAGCAAAAGCATTAGGTAATCGCTGTCAATTTGTGTGGTTTACATGATTTACAACTAAGTTATTATATAGTATGATATCTGAGTTTACATAATGCAATCCTAAATATATACAGTTTACTTTTTTCACAATTACTAATATTATTACAATTTTTCATCTTATGCTCTGTTACTGCTATAAACTAATTTTGTAAAAAGTTACTGTACCCATTAATATTAGAGCTTCGTAAATAAGAGTTGACCTAAAGGTTGTAAATACCAGGTCATAAAATCCCAAAAAAAAAAAAATTAGAGCTTTGTTTTCTATCTGACATATTAATTTTTTTTTTTTTTTTTATAGCCTTAAGAGTTACAAACGAGCACACAGTTCACCTGATGGTTAGTGATTCCTGCGGCCCATGACATCTCATATATACATCATATATTCCAAATAGTTTAGTAATAGATTATATATATAATATTTTATATTAGATAAATATATTTTATTAAACAAAATGATAATATAAAGTGCACATAAAATTTTACATATTTTTTAAACTGGATCATTCATAAGAGTCTATCGTAATAGCTTTTTTGTGTCTATCGTCTTCTTATTACATGACCTTTCTACATTATGGACATTTTCATTGGTTAATTCACTGGTTGCCCTATCCTTTCTGACAAAACTTCCTTTCCTCTTAAATTGTAAATAAACAATTCATGTTGCATCCAATACATCCATCCACAACAAAAACAGAAATCAGATAATTTCAAGTTGGGTCACTGCTGAAGATCCATAATCGCCTCGTGAAATTAAAACTTCTTAATTATTTTGTTTTATGACATTGAGAATAATATTCATTAATAAAAGTCACAGTTCACCTGATGATAAGTGATTCCTGTGGCCCATGATATCTACATTCATAATTTACAAGGAATCATAATGCAGATGTGTTGTTACCCTTGAGGACTGAGATGGAATGCCACATCACCAGTAATAAAGGTCTCTGAATCCCTACACTCACAAGACAAACACACAGCAGTATTTTGTGAGGGACCTTCCCTGGTCAAGCTGTCCCATTCATGCTAGTTTTGAACTATTTTGTACAAATTATCACATTATCTTACACGTGACAAAGGCCATATATCTTGTATACATTAGTTACATTTATTAGCTCGAGATTTGGCTAATGTATCAGCTATTTATATTTACTACAAATGTGATCTATTATCAAATGTTATTGTATATACTGATGGTAATAGCTTTCTTTTGTATCTATCCTATTCTTATTTCTTGACCTTTCTACATTATGGACACTTTCATTGGTTAATTCACAGGTTGCCATATTCTTTCTGACAATACTTTTCTTACCCTGAGATTCTAGTCTTCTTTTCACATAACTAAACCACACACAGTTAATAGTGTATTAAAAAGAGCTTTGTTTTAATTGGCTTTCATCTATCCTAAGTAACTCTTAATGTTTTTGTTGTTTGTGATTTATAAACATATTTTTCTAAGATAAATATAGGATAATCATCAAGTTTGTCAAGAATAATGGTGGATCATTTGTTAAAAAAATAAAGAAGTAAATGGTGGTTTATATCATGAGTTTCTTTCATATTAGTTTGTTGACAGTTCTAAGAGGAAATAATAAGATGTCTATTAGAAGTTTAGTCTATTTAAAGTTTTCTTACACTTGTTAAAATTTATATGTATTAGTGTGGAGTAAAATTTAAGTTAATATTAAAACAACAACAACTTGGAGTAACAACAGTTTTTAGATATCAACAGTGATTGTAATAGGTAATGAATAAATAAATAATACTTTGGGGAACTGATGAAGAAAAACCTTAATCATTCATCTAATTTTGAAGATAATATATAGAAGAGTATTGAAATCTATAGAGACATTAAGGGCAAAATCGTGTGCATATTGAAGGATATTGTAGAAGCAGTTCACTAAATATTCTATGTGGTATTCAAACAACTTAAATGTATTACTATACATTAATAATATAACTGAAAATAAATTAACTCCTTTCTGAAAGTTAAAACTGACTTTTAGGTAGCAATTCTCTGCTTTCTGGATTCAATTTAAATCCAATCCATCCATTTAGACATATCAATTCTAGACAATTCAATATTAGATGTTGAAAGATTTTTGCCATGGTACAGGAGAAAAAATATTTTTTTTCATTCTTCTGTATGGATGCCACAAGAAACAGTGAGACTGAGGAAAGGATGGTTTGTACATGGGTCCGCTATGTATACAAGAGATTCTAGTAAAATTATTTTAAGGTAAGGTAAAGGGTAGCCTAATACAATCAATAGTTCTTTATTAGAAAATTGGGTATCAAACATATCCAAGGAGCAAGTAGATGACTTGGCAAATATCTGGTTCACTCTGATATATTATTAGAGGTCAAGTTAAAATAGAAATGTGTTTCCCATATTAAATCACAGGCACAGTTTAACTGAAGTTATTAATTTCTACCTGTGCCAAACTAACTGCAACATGAATAGGTTGGCTTGATGGGATAAAATTATGCCCTATGCTCACAGACGGCCAGTGTGTAAACAGCTTAATACTGCTGTGTTTTTTTCGGTGAGTGTAGGGATCTGGAGACTTAGTCACTGATAGTAAGACATACCATCTCATACCGAGATTAAAATGTATGATCATCTTGAATCTTTTTTGAGGATGGATGTAGGTGGTAATGGGCTGCATTCATCATTTAAGATCAGTTGAACTGTGTGCTTGTATGTGTTGGGTTCTATAATAGGTATATTGTAGTGTTTTTTTTTCAAATTATTCACCTCTGAATCTCTTCTCTATTTATTATCTTGTCTATTAATGATAGATAGAATTTTTTTCGTATTCATTTTAACCACGCCCGGCAAAATAGTTATGGTACTTTCCTTGGCGACCTTGACTACTGACATGCCACCCAGAGAAAATAATTTGTCTTCAGAAAAAGGGGAATTATACTTGTACTCAACAGAGAGTCATTCAATGCAGATGGCAGCCACTTTAGTCAATTACTATCAACCGCGCCCTGAAGTCATTTCGGAATACGGCCTCAAAAGATTATTACACTTCTTGTGTATGTTATACTTAGTTTATAATAGTTGATATCGGTGGTCCCAGATACACTGCCACTAATTTCTAAGTGCAGCATGAACGGTTTGGATCGACACTCACAGAATACCGTGAAATGGAAGAATGGTGCTTCAAATTTGAGCTGCAACGTGACTGCTCAAAACTCCTTTACTTTGGAGTTTCTATAGCAAATTTCTTCCGTTTTCCTCTTTCCGTTTTATATTTCTTTAAAGAATAGGAAATATTACATTTGTAATATTATATTGAAATATTATATTTGCGTAAAATTTTGTTTATAAAATTATAATAAGAGGTTCTCTTGTTATAAGCAACGTTTGAAAGTTTGATCTAACTAACAAATATCGTCTAACCTATATCGTGATAAATTAAAAAAAAGGATCAATCCCGTATGCAGTGTAAGCAAAGGACAAAAGATTTAGGTTTCTGTGAAGGTTGTGTTGGAAACGGGCGCGGGTGGCTAGATGCGGCGGGCGGGCGGCGCAACCGCCCTGCGTCACTGCCGTCAGTCGCTCGCCGCCGTTCGCCCGGCCGGCCGCGACTAACTCACGCCCTTTGACCTCATGACAAAACACTTCATAATGTTTGCGTACCTGACCCATCAGTGCAATAAAATCCTTATATAAATTATTGTTATAATTCCGAATACATAAAAATTTAAAACAGTTTTCTAGTTCACGTTGTTTCCACTTTGCAGAGTTTAACATAACATGTTTCACAACTAGAGATTTATAACTTTACACACTATTTATAATTATGTTTAAAAGTTGTTGTGCTCGACCGAATAAGAAATTGAGTAAGAGCAAATCAAAAACAGAAGACATGACTTCTTTAAATTCTGAATCTAATGTCCAAGATAAGGAAAACCTTAATGAAAACAATGAGAATGACTACAACGTGAAGAGCAAATGGTTAACGAACAATGAACTTGGATCAAAAGAAGACATAGATGGCAAGGAGATTGTCATTAAAGTTTCACCAGCAACCTCTTCTATTGAGAATAGTAAAGGCTTAGAGGAACCAGTTAACTACGAAATGGATCTTGATGACGTATATCAGATGGTTCCAAAGAGGGATATGGTAAAGAAACGTTATTCCGTTGACTATAAAAAATCTCGAATGGACTTTAAACGATTTTCTGTCGACTGTGGTCGTAATGCTGCCACGCTTCAAGAACTGGCTAATCTCGAACAAGAGCTGGCTCGAACAAATGTGGATGTACGTCCAACAGGTAGACGTAAATCTACGGGCATCTTGAAGTCCACTACGAGTAGTAACGATACAACAGGTGAACAGCGTTCGATGAATGTTCAAGAGGTGTGCTCGGACGATGACGAGGTATTTGAACGTGTAGAGAGCAGCGGGGACCACGAGGGTCCGCGTGAGCCACCAGCTACGCCAGTGGGCCGTGACGAGTTAGCTTTAAGAAGGCACAGGTTCTTTTCTGACCTTGTTTGCGCTGCACGAGCTGCGGTTGAACATCGCGTTCGCTTTGATCCTCTTGGACCAGTGGTAGCAGATAATGGTGAGTGTTTACGGAGAGTGGTCGGAAAGGGGAAATACATTTCAATTCTTAAATATATAAAAAATCGAAATAGAATAATAACAATATATTTACATTATTTTAAACTACTTTATTGTATTGTTTGAACGGTTGTTAAAGCTTAACCTAAGATCGGTTATTAATTTTAACTGATTTAATTTTCACCCAACATTAGACTGAAATATTACCTCATATGATGAAATATAACGCCGTTACGCAATGAATTACCCATTTTTTAGAATGTGATAAATTTCGGTTTGATATATAATATTGATAAATTAAATTTATTTAAATGTCTAACAAAAATGGTGGTTCACGTTGTTTAATATTTTTAAACCATTAGTATAAATAAAACGAAACAATGAATCTTCCTAATATTTCGGACGGGCGAAAATCAATGCGGTTGGCTGATGCCCAAGTCGGCGGGCCGCTCTCGTTTATTTGACCCTCTCTCTACCTTTTGACCTCTTGTTTTTATCCAAAATGCATATTTTATTTTGACATGAATAGCTCTAGATCGATTTATGTTAGTCTTGATTTTATATATTATCAAGAAAATTACTATTTGCTTGTGTTACCTTATATTTGCTTAGTTTTATTTTAGGAAATAATAAATAATAAACATATATTTTATTCAATGATAAAATCATAATGTTTTCTTTATTTATAAATTGTTTGTAGATATTACAGACATTACCTGCGTAGGAAATGGTGTTATGGTGCGTAAGTATTCGTTTAAACACGGCCACTCACTTCCCTAGCCCGAATTAATATATGCAATAAAATTTTGGGATGTTTTACTGTATTATAAAGGACACAGGTTATACAACACACCTCCCAAATACGAAAACTAACAAAATTTTGATAGACAAATATTTTTTCTCGCCTCAGAATTTAACCTATGACCCGCGACGCAGCAGCCAAGTACTCTTAACTAGTAAGCTATGCGTAGAGCCAGAGGAAGTTTGAGATGCATTGTCAAAGCGGGACATACATACAACTCGTTCAGTTTCAGCTAGGTATTGAATCCCAAAACCGCGATGCAGCAAGGTACTCTTAACTATGCCACGCTGTCAACTACAAAAGAGATTACTAAGTTTATTGTAATTTTAACTTCTTTCAATTCACTGAGATGTTTCACACCCTGATATTGGGGTACCGTCAGGGGTTTATAATAATCTTTGGTCGAGTCTATGCAGAAAGAGTTCATAGTATCATGAGCAGTTGTGATGGATGGTATGCTTGGCTTCGGATTTAATTTTATAAATCGCAGGATCCCAAGCTGATGATAGCACTTAGCCATCTTCCTTATTGAAAATATGATGTTTTTAATGTCAATATCTTCGCGAAACCTTGATAAGAAATCGCTTCTAATTCTAATTCTAATTTGTGTTATATCAAGTCTGATGTATTATTATTATTATAATCATGTGTTATTAGGTAGAATGATAATTCTTCATCAATTACTTTTTTTTATCACAGCACACAGTTCACCCGATGGTAAGTGATTCCATTACATCTAAATTCATCCTTGACAAGGAATCATAACGCAGATGCGTTGTCACCCTTGAGGACTGAGATAGAATGCCTCGTCACCAGTAATAAGGGTCTCCGAAACCCTACACTCACCAGACGAAACACAGCAGCATTATGCTGGTATTCTGTGGGGGCGTGGTTATACCCCGGTCGAGTTGAACCATTCATTCTGCAGCTAGAAATAAACTGCAGTGTTCTCTACCACTGTTATTTTGTATGATTAATTTTACTTTCATTATTCATATATCAATGAAAACACATAAAACTATTATTTTAAAGCGTTTATAAATATATTTATAAATAAACTTTATACATTTTATTTATAGATATAAACATATTACGTATTTGATATAAACTTTACAACTTATACAAAAAATTAAGATTTGCAATAAAATTTTACTCTCATTAAAAATCTTTAATGGGTGTATGTTCATAAAGAAACGGAACGCCGACGCATAAACCTTCGTTTTAACATTTGAACGTAGAAAGTTTATAACGACTCTTAGTTTGTATTTAAAATTGATGTCAAAAGCTTAATTTAGTTTCCAAAGAGCGTGCCGTGGTGAACAGCTGAAGCAAAATATGAATGCGTGTTGCACATACCGCTATATTTCATGTGCTCACTGCCGTCACACACCCTGAGTTTATATTGCCGCAGTTTAATCCAGCTAAAGTAACTCATTCGATATTACACTGTAACTTATTACGTTGAAAGCTACTTTATACGAGTTACCGAGGGATCCGTTGGGACTTACGTACCAAATTTAACCCTGTCTTAAAAGATCTTGTTTGGTTATATATGATAAAAGTTAACCTTTTTCTGAAAATAAAACCTAATCCGTTAACGGTAAACGTCTTTAGTTTTTTTTTGGTTTATTACTCAATTTATAAATAATATCATATACGTAATGATTGAATTGAATGGTCAGATATTTTTCATAAATGTATATCATTATTTTCCTAATTTAATAAATGTTCGTTATACATACTTTATATTGTGACTAATCATCGTTAAGTTTATTAAGTGGCTCAATGATCACGCCATGACAGCATCACTATGTCCTTACCTATCGACTCTTGGTTTTTGTGTCCGTTTACTTTACCTTATTTTATTTTATAAAGCCTAAGCCGGATGGGGTAATGTACAAAGGGAGGTAAATAAGCTCGTGGAATGAAAGGGTTAGGAGGGGGTTATGTCAGTATTTTATACCTGCACTAATTAAGATATTCAAAAATAGAAAAAATATCAAATTCAAAAAAAATCATTATCTATATTTTAATGAGTTAATCTGGAAAATAATTTAAAAAGTGGAGAAAGTCTTGTTTCACGCCGTCATTGAGTCCGTTTTTGGAAGAGATATTCTGGGTCTACGGGATTCTTGTACTGGAAAACCATGATTTAGAAGTGGCTCAACTTGTTTAAGGAAATTTGTGCAAAGGAGTACTACTTTTGAACACTTTTACTTTTTGTCCACATCCATGTACAATATGTTAATTAGAGTGCTCGTTGGTCACCCTGAGATTCATAAAACAAGATGGTAAGCTATTACCGCCGCCCATGGACATCCGCTACACTACAGGAGTCGCAGTTTTACCGGCCTTTAAGAAAGGGCTCTTGAAGGTCCCTAAGTCATATCAGTTCCGAAATAACGCTGGCGATAGCTGATTCCACAGAGTAGTTGTGCGTGGCAGAAAACTTCACGTAAAGCACACAGTGCTGGTGGCAACCATCGAGATGATGAGGGTGTAATTTTAAATTCTGTTGTGATGTGCGATGTTTAAAATCAACGGCTGGAATTAATCCAAATAACTCCTCGGATAAATTCGGTAAAAAATGCAACATTTCTTCGCAATGCCAGTGAATCAAAAGCAAAATCAAAAATCAAGTGGTGCGACGTTGCTGTTTGTATAAATTGGGATTTAAGTCTGATAACAATATATTTATTTACAATTAAATATATTCATTTATTGCATATTAATGCTGATAGTATGCCACAGAACTGTTGAAGCGTTACTTCGGTTTGTGCTGGTAAAAGTTCATCTTTGGTTAAAATTAACGCGTTAACGAAAAGCGCTGATGTAAGTATCGATTCGCATCGCATCTCGTGTTAGATTGACCGGAACATATTTTAACTGCACAAAAACACTTCCAAGCAATTAAAAAAATATCAAGATTCTTCTGTTTGTTATATTTTAACTAACATTCAACAGTAATATATATACATATATTAGAATTTTGAACGATGCTCACGAAGTCTAGCATAAAGATTTTAACAAAGATAAAAGGACCTACGTGCTTAGATTGTTTCGTTTGTATTTTTGTTATTTTTTGTGTAGGTTATAGACAGTTTTTTGTACCGGATACTTAAAGTTGCTTGAAAATAATTTAAACTAAAATAAAATAAAGAAAAAATAATAGACTGTTATCTTTTATTAGTATATTTCGATATTTCATCGAAATGTCATCATTCGGTACGACATAGGTTTTTATTATTTAAATATTAACTTACCATTACTACTACTAATATAGTAATACAAAATACTTTTATTTTTAGTAGGATTTCCGCGTAAGACCCTTATTTAAATAAATTGTTTACTCAATACTTCCTGTTTTAGTAATTTCAAAATTCCAAAATAAACATATTATTAAAAAATATTTCACACAAACAACGTTAATGTAAAAAATGCATGCAGTTTTATTTACAGATACATACTTACACACAGCAAAAAGAACAGTGTATCTTGTATAAAACTGATAACTATACGCTGTCTAATCTTGCCGAGTTCTACGTCATCTGGGTGAGTCATTGCGATGGTTCAGGCTGAGCAAGGCGAGTATGATGCACGGGTGTTCGGCCTTCGCCATTTGGTTAGTACAGAGCGGGTGACCGGCACCGCGGCCGGTCTTTCTGAATCACAAAAAGCATCCGTGGAAGCGCCGTCCACTCCACTCCAGTGTACGCCGGCGCACGCGCACGTCTGCACGCATACGTTCAGTGCGTGAAACAACAACCGTTTAGTGCTAAAACATTGTGGTTACTCTGCAGTTTTATGTTCTCTTACCAACTGAATTAAGCGGTAAGTCAATAGTTTGAAGTATAATTATTTGAAACCCGACTTTTCTTCATTGAAGTCCCGTAAGAGCGAATTCCAGAAACGAACACGTAAATAGGAACGTTCTGATATATAAAGTAGGATTGTGTTTAACTATTAATAGAAATATAGCTTACGTCAGAGCTAAATACACTTATTATCTCATCCCTTTCGGCGTTGATAATAATTATGTTCGACAATTTATATTTATTTATAAATGTGATATGGGATAATGACATAGTAAAGAGCACTTCAGCACCGTATCGGATGCAGTTAAAGCGATGCCGTTCAACCGTGGCTAGACTTGAATAATTGTAATACATTCAATACACATTGTTGGACGTCACTTCGACCTAATAAATTGTAAAGTAATCGAACTATATACACTCAATGCCTAAAATTCAAATGCTACCCGGGTAAACAATTCATAATCTGTTTACCTTACATTGAGATCATAAACATAGCAATAAAATAAAATGAGATATCTATAAGCTGAAACAAACAAACAAACAAACCCATTTGTTTAGTCACAAGTGATTGACAATGCGTTCCCCACAATGAATTTATTTATATTTATATTGGGAACTTCTGATGAAAAAAAAACTATTAACGTGTTATAACAATAGTATTTAAAAGGAAACGTAGAATTTAATGGATAATGTTTTCAAATATTTGTTGTTGACTTATTGTTTGTGCCTCGTACACTTAATGAATCATAGGACGATGAGACCATCATTATTATCTTTTGTATTATTATAATATTAATTAGGAATAAGAAATAACATTAAATTAATTTTACTGTGCCGGTTTTTAACAGTGGTATCGCCACGTTGCAGCTTGTTTGTTGAATGGATCGGTTCAACCGGACCGTTTTCATAGAAAACTAGCAAATTGTTTTGCTTACTTGTTATGATGAGTACCGTGAGTATACGGGGACCCAATTACAGCTAACGAGACATTCCATCTCAGTCGTCTGCGGTAACAACTAACGTGTGTATATTGAATTTTTGAAGAGGATGGATGTATATGTTATATAAAAAATCAAATTAAAAGTAATAATTTTAACGTCAGATTAATGGTTTATTCACACAGAGTTCGTTGAATCGATAATCGGGGGAGAAGGTGTCCCGAATGGCAACGTATTGACAACCGCTGTCTAGTAAGAACCCGGTAGGGATTCTTACTACACCCCCTCCTCCTCTAATATAGTTAAAATAAGCAATTATCAATTATGTTAATGATCATAAGCATGCATAACTGCTTATAGCGAATAGCAATGAACCTATCATTGCTATTACCTAAAAGTAGTTCGAGCATTAAATACTTTTTGCTCGGTAATTTAGCAAATTTGACACTACCAGTGAAGATGATTGCAATCATATTAAATTTAACCATGTATTTTTTTTGAGATCTACTCATCTGGTAACTTGGTCGGTACGTTAACATCATGTTTAAAAATTAATTAAAAACACATTCGTAGCACATGTTTTGTGAGTCTTTACTTGGTTTACTGGTCAGTAAATAAAGTACACGGTTACAGTTCCACGAGTCTGCGTATCTATTGCTTATGCTAATACGGTCTCCAGCGGTGTGTGATATTATTTGCTAAATAGTATTTTATGTGGTTGGGTTATGAACGTTTCTTTTTGCAAATGAAAGATACTGTATGCAATTATTTTATAATTAGCATGATTATTATAATGAAAACACTTTAAAGTTGTTTTAATAGCTACTTAGGTATAGTAAATATATATTATAATTAATTATCTTAAATAATTAACGTATCTTATAATTTATTTATTTATTCTTGCTAGATAAATATCTCATTTATCGACGTTTAGAAGTCAAACAGTTTGTTAGTTATTTGATTTTAAGTTAGACCCGTAAATCAGTTATCTCGTATCATCGATAAAGTCAACGTGTATATGAACTGAGTCTCTGGATTTTTTATTCACTATGTATACACACGAGAGTGTTATTTAATTTTAACTAAGTGAACGCTGATTGTATGACTTCCCGGAAGGGCTGATTGATGGTACAGACATTTTCTGTCTGGAGTATGCCTCTGCCACGCGCTAAAGCCCTAAATTTTCATTTAACTTAAATAATAATATAGTTGACATTTAATTTAATGCCCACTTAATTTGTTTTGTTGCCCACTAAATTCCATTGTGACTTTATTTCATTTAATTTTAAAATCGTATGTAATTATTTTATTTGATTACGATATTATTTTATTTATTTCATTTTCATAATTTAATTTTGTTTTTTTGTTTGTATTTTTCAATTAGTAATTGTTTAGTTTTCTCCATTAATTATCTTTTTATGTAACACTGTAACCGATAATTATAACAATTCATCTGTTCATCTTTAATTGGTGCATGCATCAGATTTGACTATATGTATTTATGGATTAAGATTGTTTACATGTATGTTCTGTAAATGACCCAAATTAATTAAATAAATAAATAAATACTCCACAATATATAGTTTGTACATAAATTGTTACGGCGTATCATTATAAAGTAAATAGACAGATTACCACACAAATAATATTTTAATATATAAGAAAGTATTAACATTTCAAAAGCGGGGTTAATGATAGATAGGATTGTCTGTGTAAAGAAATATGTAGTGTGTGTGTAGTGTGTAAGAGATTTAGTGTAATCGAAATGTGCAACTCTATTTAATCCCGTCATTGCTTTAGCGTATTTTTTGTTGTGTTATATGAGATATCAAGTGGCCAAGTCAATTGGAGTAGTAATACAACATTGTAGATTTTAAAATCGTTTTCAGATCCACATCACAAACAAAAATGAACAATTGAACTGTTAATTTTTGTTGATGATTTAATTTAACTTGAGTGCGCATCCAAATACAAAAAAGACATAAAAACACGAACGAACACATGCAAACTGAATATATAAACGGTTTCAGCACTCGTGGTAATATTTGCGGACGCTCATCAGTGCAGTTTGGCAATTGTTGAATTTTCGTGCGCGGTTAATGAATTTCAACCAATATTCCAACTTCCCTTAATAAATATAAGGAAAGTACGATTTTGTTCATAAATTGTGTCGCATGACCTGGCTGGCAAACTTCCCATTCTCTAAATATATATACATATAAGATTGCCTTATAGAAGTTCACAAAATGTCATTTTACTATTATGTTACGTCTCCAGAATTATTATTTGTTAGTGCCAGTAGCTATAATACCTTTGCGGTATATAATAAACTTTTATAACTCACCATTTTTGGGATGAGGCAGTCATTAAAAATGCACGAGTTTGTCGTTTAGTTGAAGGGTATGAACAGTAGAGAAGGTTGAGAGGCATACTTATTTTTTGCTAGGTTCAACTCGCCTTAAATAACAAAGGTCCTCTTAAGTGACTATTGTATGGAGTTTGTGTGAATATGTGAAGACGTAAATATTTTCTAGTATCGTAACTGAGTAGTGTCTCAGATACAATGAGGGAAGCGAAAGTTTTTATTTCTCACGCGGGTTTCCGACTGGTCTTTTAAGCTTTATATGGCTGGAAAGTTAAACAGGTCAAGCGTGATTTATATGGCTTATAAATTCGAATAAAAGCTAATGTTACACATTGTAAAAGTAACCATAATATACGAGGGCACATCATACAATATTTACAAAAAAAAGGATTAACGCTAAAACAAATTTATGAAGATATGTACGAGACTTTAGGGGAATCTGCTCCATCATAAGCCACTGTCAAAAGATGGGTAGCGAATTTCAAACGTGCAGAAGGCAGAGAAGCAGTGCAAGATGAACCTAGGAGTGGTAGGCCGCCGACGGCTACCACAGACGAAAATACCAATAAAATATTAGACCTGATTTTGAATGGCAGGAGATTGACGATTCCAGGGATAGCAGAAGCAATAGGCATTTCCTATGAACGAGCACAGAACATTATTTCCAACGATCTTGGATTTTCTAAGGTCTCTGCCAGATGGGATCTCACCTAGACTGCTTTCAGCCGAAAACAAACGCATCCGCCAAACAGTATCACAGGATTGTTTGGATCTGTTCCAAAGATATCATCAAGATTTTCTAAGCCGTTTCGTAACTATGGACGAAACTTGGGTTTACCACAATACACCAGAGTCCAAAGTACAATCCATGCAATGGAAACGAGCAGGGTGACCGCCCCCTAAAAAAGCTCGGGCCGTTTTGTCAACCAAGAAGTTCTTTGGGACTCTTCAGTTTTTTGGGACTGTAGAGGGGTCATTATGGTTGACTAACTTGAAAAAGGTAAAACCATAAATGCGGACTATTATTGCACACCCTTACAACGTTTGCGTGAAGATATAAAAATAAAAAGGCCTGGTATGTTGTCTAAGAAAGTTTTGTTCCACCAAGATAACGCTCCTGTCCATACTGCGGCGAAATCAATCGCACAAATACACAATTGTAGCTTTGAATTGTTGCCGCATCCACCCTATTCGCCGGACTTGGCCCCGTCTGATTACCATCTCTTCCCCAATCTAAAAAAAGCAGGACGAAAATTTTCGACGAATATCGAGGTACAAGAAGCTGTGACTGAATATTTTGATGAAATTGAAGATTCTTTTTTTTTAGAAGGAAGACTACTAGCGACAAAATGGCAAAAGTGTATAGATCATTCCGGAGACTGTAGTGAAATAAAATAATCATATAGAAAAAAAAGTTATTTTTTAAGGTCGCGCTAAAAACTTTTCAATGTGCCCTCGTAAGTTACAGAGTGACAGATGGTTCCTGTTATATATCGACTTGTAATCGTATACTGCATTATAATAACATTATTGTGTTTTTGTTTTACTTAACTATGTATGTATGTCTTTGTAATGTAATAGACTACAATTCTCCACTTAATAGATCATAATAAGGTAATTTTTGATTATGTAGACAAGAATACTAAAACAATTAGTTACGGTTACCAATAAAAAAGCCTAATAGACATCGACGATAACAGGAGATCTGAACTACTTTGTCAATTTCGAAATCACCAATTATAAAGTCAACTAGTTTCTTGTGAAATTTATGATATTATATATGTAATAGTTTTTGTGTATTTTATTAAGTATAGTTTACTATTATTCAGGTTTTTTCATGAAAGTATAGTGGGGTTAATGATATTTTTTGTTCTATTATAAACGAATATTTTATTTTAATAGGAATTCATTTAATTTAACATAATATGCGCAGTGCAATGTTTAAGATGGTCTGGTCAAAGAGCGTATGCCGCCCGCTAATGCATGTCATGCATCAAAGTAGCAACGGGAAGGATCAATCAATAGGATCGCGGTATGCCACCTGAAAATTGATGACGGGATGACTGGGTTGAAGAAGCTATAAGAATTGTCTTGGAAAAAGAATGTATGGGATAGGGATGTTTGGGAGACTAAGACCCATGCTGGGTTATAGCGCTAAGGGAGAATAAAATATTTATATCATTATGATTATTGTCCGCTGCTTGCTAAGTTGGGAGGATTTAGCATTATATATATATATATATATATATATATACTGTGAAGGCAGCGCCAGCTCACGTCTCCGCAATCAGTGTGGATATTCTTGATTCTATCTATTTCCTCCATCTTTCACGATTCCCGAGATTTTGGTATTTGCAATTAACGACTTGTACTTTAGGTACTAATAATGACAGGGTCTCGTACTGGTTAAACGAAAGCAAAGTTTAGTAGACATTTAGTTGTCATAAAATTTTCATTAGTTTATAAAATAATAATAATGTTTTGTTATTTATAAATTAATGTGTATAATTTTTGTATCGTATTTACTGGGATTACTCGTATGATTCGCAATTTCAGACTTCTAAAGATTATTTCCACACTTTCAAAAACAATTCTTCGGTCTATATCAGTAACTTTTGTCCGTTTCTTGATTTCAATGTTAGGCATTATATTTTAGAGGCAAGCTCAGCATTGTTATATCCAATGCTTGGCCAACCTGGTGCTTATGTATGGATTGCTGTGTTAGAGTCCAGGTCTTCGCCTTGTACGTCTTTACTTAGTGCTAATAATATTTAATTTAAATAAGAGTATTTCTTTACTTAAATCGGTAAATAAATATAATATAAATTAAATGAACACATGACAGCATGAATTTCATCAGTATCATCACACACATTTGTTATATTTTTTAATTGTTTTACCAGTAGTGTTCTTAGTGTTTGAGTTGTATAAGGTGGATTAAATAATTGCACACAATGCCGGTCATATTCGGTAAGTATGCCTAGCTAGAAATAAGTTTAATATGATTCTTACTTAGAGGTGTGAAGCTTTGAGCTACAACATCATTGTTTGAGATAAATAATTTATTAGATGAGGTTGTCGCTAAATCTGATTTTTTCCTCATAATATGTATCGACATTTACTGAGGATTTGTCTCTTGTTGTCCTACAATTACTACAGCCATTTTGCCCAAAACCTTATCAGTAATATTCTTTTTTTTCACGTGCAATATCAATAATTTAACTAAACATAACATATACACTTACGTTTAACCAAAAGTGATACCATTCATCCGTAGTCAAGTTACTACGCAATCGATAATTTTTCTGAAACAAAATTTTACAATTTTTTTAAGAATCTGTTGATTCTTTCTTTTATTCAGAAATAAAAAGAAAAACAAATTTTATTACATATCTAAATGGACCATTGGAACACGTTTACTAAAACCTACGACAAACTATAGTTCATTTCCTCTTGATAAAGATTTCCCGTTGCTAGCTTCCCGAAGCGTCGCATTTCTCTAGCTAGTCTTTTATGCGTTGCATTCTGATGATTGATTTTGCTTAGATAAACTCTGGTGTACTACAACTCTAAATATAAAAATTTTCAGACTTTTCAATTTTGTGCGGTCAATAGATCGATTCATTCCTTGAATATTTCTATAGACTACCAACTAAACTAGGTGGACCGTTATAATTTTTATATATCTTACTCCTACACCTTTGTTTTAAAATATATTGCATATACATACATATATATATATATATACACATATATATATCTTTAGTTTATTTCTATAATAAAAATAAAAAACTGAATTTTTGTTTTTTGTGTTTTGTTAAACGATTGCGACAAATCCTTACTTTTAAAGGAGAGGCTGATGTCCAGCAGTGGACTATTTATTGGCTATTTATGAGGACCGAACTACTCCTAAATCAATTCTTGACATGGATTTCATTTGCTTCATCTCCTCCGAGGATGGAATTAGTGTTTCGTAACTAGATAATGCTAAATCTTTCTACGACAATATTGTATTTTTAAAACGTGGTTGAGCAGGGGGTCCAACGTAAAATATGGATTTGAATAGTGAAAATTTATTGATGTTATCCTCATTAATAATTATCATAACGGAATACCCAGTGCCCATTTCCAAATATTTTTTAAGAAAGACGTTCCACAACATTTGTAAGGACGGTATTTGGATACACAACAATACATTCGAAACTTTTTCACTGACTCCGACCCAAACCCTGAATGATTGAGGATAATGCCCATTACAGATTCTCGGGATACGCTTGCTCATTACGCTTCTTCATTATTGTGGGCATACTTTATCATTTTATTTGTTGGAACTTTCTTCAACATTAAAAAATAATCATCTAATAAAATCATTTTGCGGTAATGTTTTTCCGTGTACCGCTAGAAAGGAACTGGGGTCACTTGAGCCTTAGTTTTTTCAGACGCTCATTAAGAAAATGCCGTTTATTGGCGAAAATCTGTGAATCCCAGGTCTTCATTTAGCCCTGTTTTAACCGTAGTTCTGCTTAACCCCAAGTAATAGGCTAACATTTTTCGATTACGAACGTGATTTCG
This sequence comes from Teinopalpus imperialis, assembly GCA_029286865.1. NCBI lineage: Eukaryota > Metazoa > Arthropoda > Insecta > Lepidoptera > Papilionidae > Teinopalpus > Teinopalpus imperialis. The sequence continues at coordinate 5,788,511 of JAGSMU010000020.1, read as the reverse complement.
TTGGATTAGCATCCGCAAAGCTTTGTTGACAACTGGAGTCCTGACCCTATGAGCTCGGCCGCTCGCGATGATGGCGCAAAAGTTCCATAATCAAAATCAATCCAAACATGTCTGATCAGTATTCCAAACTAAAATTAAATAAGAATGTGACAGAACTTATAACCCCACTCACTAGTTAAATGACCTTTTGCGTTAACGCAAATTTATTTTCAAGCCAGTATTATCCAATTTTTATATAAAGAATTAGTTCTTTATTAAAATTTGTATACGCTAACAAAATAAATCTTCATTTCTTGCTTTCATCACATTTAGTACTGTATAAACACAAATAATACTGGAATTCTAACATCAATATATAAATGAACCAAAACTATTTTTGAATAAAAAAAGTATCGTCAGTTTCGACCATTTGAAATTAAACGTTAAGGATTTATATTGAGATTTAAATTATCTAAAAAATATATATGTTTTTTAATTTTTAGTATTTTGATTATTCTTGACACGACACAGTTTAATATGATATAAAAACAGTAATTAAAACCCCGGCTTAAATTATGGAGAAGCCACTCGAATTTTACACCAATTAACCACAAGCAACAGAGTAGGTTTACAGTAAGTTTAGCTCTAGGCACGGATTGCGGTGTCTCGTTCGGCTGATTTTTATCTCGCATAGAATTGATTTACCGTTACTGTGCAAGTATTTAGGATATCCATATAAGTGTATATAAAGATCATCATCTCTCATATAAATACTTTGTTATATGTACAATAAATCGAAATTCAATCGACTTCTGTATGACTAATACAGTATTTTAATTGATTATTACAATATTTTGATATGCTAGTACTATTTATTTACCTTTTTAACCTATCTTTCCGTGTTATCTGTTATTAAATGCATAGAAAACAGAAAACTCTGAAAATGCGAAGGCCAATATAAAATTAATAATTTGACACTATGGGAGAGAATAAAATAAAAACCTTTACCTATGTATAATGGTAAACAGAATTTTTGTCTGTTTGTGCGTTTGTGCATGCTAATAATCACAATGGCTGAAGCAATTTGAATGTGGTGGTGTGGAGGATATGCTTGAGTTAACACTTGGTGTTAGTTTTATTCCAATTGAATAAAAAGTATATTAAAAAAATGTATTAAATTTGATTTATATAATGGCAGTCACCTAAAAATTTAAATAAAACCTTTTTAATCAAATTCATTTGGAGGTATGAGTATGATGAGAACGGATAAAATCGCAGACACAACTAGTATGGCAATATATTTTTATTGTTTTAAACAAAATTAAAACTTTTTATATGAAATGTTGTTGATATTTAATATTGTATTTATTCAGTCTATTCTGATTATGTTCTTTTTTTATAGTGAATGAATGACTAATCAAAGTTAATATATGTATTATAATTTAAGTTATTTCCTTTTGAATCTTAATTGCTTGAAAATTTTAGCATTTACTATGCACTGTTTTTATGTATTTTAAATACATCTATGTGCTACGATCACAAGACGATATATACAGTTGTGAACAAAAAAATCTTACTTCTACTTGCGGTCAAAATATTATCGTAAAAAATCTGTTGCTCAGATTTATTTTTTGACTATAGTAGATTATAGATGAAGATTTTAGCTTCATCTCATTCATATTATGACATTCATATTAGAAAATTCTTTTTTATTAATAAAAAAAATATTAATACGAAATTTGTCTTAAACTCTATAACAAGGAAACCTTCACTCTAAAGAAAATACAGACTAAAAGACAAAACAATAATAAATATTTCTCATTATTGTTTTGTCTTTTAGTTCCGATCTCGGAGCTGGCGCAGGATTTTTAGCAGGAACTTGTCTTTTAAGCTAGTCTGATAAAGATCAATAGAATTAAGTCTCGATTACGAACTGGCCACTACATGCACTCAATTTCAACCTGCAGGTACCGCCGAACCGAACCTGCAGTACGTGGACGGGCTTTGTCCTGCATTAGCAAAAAGTTTTCACTGTTAAAGCTTGCGTAAGGAATGACATGATCCCATAATATCTCCTCAATATATCGGTTCGCCGTCAAACCTCCAAAATCGCCTCTAGTTTCGATGAAAACCAACTCGAGTTTTGCCTCCATTCAAATGCCCGTCCACACCATCTAGTAACCTCATCCAAATGCCATATTTTCCTTTGCACTGGGCGAATTGCTATCCGGGTCTTCAGTAGATTCGTTCTATCGCTGCCATGGAGATATACACTGCTTTCATCTGAGAAGAGAACAAAGCTCCATTGTGCGCCAATCCAGTTCACGTGTTCTCTTGCGAAACGTAGTTGGGCTGCTCGATTAGCTGGGATCAACTTAGTCCGTAGCCGCCTTTTTTTGGAGTCCACCTTTAGTCTTTTTCCGTATTCTTGGAAAAGACAACTTTTGTTTTCATTATTTAGGAGCCAAAACATACAGCTTTAATACTTACAATTCGCGGCTCGGTTCTTTTTTTTAAAACATTCGACCTCGTGCACGACGTCTTCTCGGCAGTAGCATGCACGAAAACTAAAGTGAAAGAAAGTGTAAAGTGAAGCAAAAGGCTTCTATATTTCGTATGGTAAGTAATAAGATCCTAGACGTACCTTTCTTCACATAAGCTCTATATCGGTTATCAGTGATAATAATTGTGTACTAATAAAATAAATAGTGAGGAGAATTGGGTACTCATTGTATATGCTTCTAACCACCCTGGAGCACTTTTGTTGCTGTTTGTTTTTGGCATTACATTATTGTATCTCGTACGATCGTCAGAATAATTACTCAACCGCATTAGTCAGCAGCCTTGGTCATGCGAAGACACGAAAACATATGTGGGGCACCCATTTTGCCGCTTATACTTGTAGCATCGTGAAATGTACGTTAACATGCTTTCTATTTATATAATTAATAAATTCGTACTCTTAACATCTCATTCCTAACCGTTAGACTTCTATTGTTTTCACCTTTTTCTAGATTTAATATATAATCTTTTCTTTATTTATTTTATTTGTACACCAATATTCATAGACTAAAGGCGTACTTTATATATTAAAAGGCAATCGCTTTTTCGCCTTTGGGTTGGAAAATGCCCCCTTTCACCATTATTAGTATCCAACCAAATTGAATACAGAACGCTTTAATTAAGAAACATATTTAAATTTAAATTTTAAACAACAGTTTGAATGAATATTTAAATATGCAATCAACTGTTTACGAGTCACGACGCAGTTATGAAATAGCTCTAGCACGATAAGACCGGCTCGGCCTGGGTTGGGACTGGGACCACGATTCCCGAAATACTAGCTTAAAATAGTAGTACACAGTGTTAAATCTGGAAATTAACCGGTGACTGACCGTATCACTTACGACTACTTACGACGAGTTTCATTTTAGTTCTCCGGGGTGACAACGCATCACCATCATGATTCCTTATCAATAATGAATGTAGGTGTCTTGGGCCACAGGAATCGCTTACCATGAGGTGAAATGTGAGCTCTGTGTGAGAATCCATAATATTACAAAAAAGAAAAACTTAAATATGGTTGTACTATTATAACTTACCTAATCATAATTAGTGTAAATATTAAGTTTTATCATAATTGTGTAATAAGCCTTAGAACTAACGGCTACCAAGGAACTCAATCGGTTTATCAAATCGGCCCACAGTAGTTATGACAAACCAAAAATCTTTGCAACTTTGAACTCGGACGTAAAATATATAATAAAAAACTGGCGGTGGTTCGGTTTAACTATGACATCAGGATGTATACTCGTAAGCAGCATGCCAAAGCAGCTGAAATTTAAAATAAACGCTATAAAATATAAATCAGATTCATTCAATGTTTACTAGTTTTTTTTGTTGTTGCAATTTAACCACGGCTTTTTAATAATTTTTGTCATAAGCTTTAATTATTAAATAATATATTAATTTATAAATTGCCTGGCCACCGAGCAACACACACAAACATCTGTTCCGTATGTCACCATAGATACGTGGGGGTATTCTGGAAGATTGCGCAGTTAGTTTGTTGGTGTGAGAAATATTTGACTATTACTCAATACTGTAGCCTGTAATAATATTTTCTTATAGAATCATGTGTCAAAACGCATTCGCATAAAATTATGGAAATATAAACATCCTTTTCAAGAAACACCAATGTACTCTAGGGAGCGTTTTTAAGATCGCGATGAGGGACTAGAAGTAAATATAAAAAACCAAAATTATATTACCTTTTCAATTTATTCACTTGAAAGACGAATACATGTTTCAGACCTTTCAATTACCTTATGTATACTGTTATAAAAAAAAAGTAAAAAAAATAAGTTTTGCTCTTTTCATCACATGAAATTAGCGTATTATATGGAAAAATTAAAAAACTTTTTTTAATAAAATTATATATTTAATCAATTGAAGTACTACACATGTAGCAAATTGTTCAAATTACGAAAAAAGGGGTAATCTATTGGAGCAAGTTCCGGGGTTTGTTTTGTAGATCAAAATCTCCGGTACGAAAACGTTGGAATCAAAAACGTACCGTGCTTTCTTTTACAGTAGCTTCCCCATGCACGTCATTAATCCTTCATGCTGTTTCTACAGTGCTGGTGCCACAGTAGAACTCATATTCGTTAATACTGTTAACGTTAATAAAAAAAGATTTCCATTTTCCTAACAGAACCATGTCATCGAAAAAACCAGTGGCGCGAAAACTAATGAATCACTAAATTCTAAACAAAAAAATACACAAGTCTAAATTTGAAATTCATTTGTATTTTCAATTATTTGAACCAAACGCCCGATTATTTGAGATGATAGCGGCCAGTTTGACAAAACGTCAATTTCATATGTAAGGACCTAATATTATTATATTATTGCCTTTGGAGTGTAAGCATATTTACGACTTATTTCACCGCGTAATGGAATGCGTAATCCACTCAGACACTTCGTTTTCAAATATGCAATTCAGCAAGTTTTCATTAAACTGGTCTTTACAACTTAAGAGTACGAATCTGAATAATATAATCACATTATCACATTTTCTTTGTTTATTCCGTCATATTTATTTACGCCTTCACAACTACAATTCACCTTCTGTTTATTTATATACTTACATATGGTCTTATAAGAACATACCTCAGATTTCAGTTATTTCGATCAATAGATATCCCATTATAAGATACAGGCCCCCTCGCTGTTTCTTAAGGGATAGGCAGATTATAAAGCCACTCAAGTGCCTTTGTGAAAAATGATTACAGGGTCACGATCAACGTTGTTGACGTTGTCTGCCATGTCAGATTATACCGAAACTTTCGATCCTTTAAATTTTAACTCTCACCTAGGTGTGTAGCCTAGGTGACCAGTGACATATCATTGTTTCTCTTTTTTCCCATTCAGAAAGAATTACAAATATAAAAGTTAAAAGTGAACAGAAATGAATACTTCATTGATGCCCAAAGATTCTTATGAGTGCTCGATTCTGATCAATCTGCATCCATCGTCGTATTCAAAATGGCAAGATCAAGTAATGCCACATAATATAATCAAATTCGACATAGTCGTAACTGTCTCATCATTGGACTGTGGCTATATGAAAATGTTATTAAATAATTAGCGCTTGCACAATATAGTCGTAAGACGGGTATCGTTCCACTAAGTGAACATTAGTATTGCATATGTGTTGAGGCTATGTTATTTTATCGTTAATGAGTCAATGACCCGTCTTGATAATTCCACCGGAAACGATGCGCGTCGAAGCCAATAACTTTATATTAGTACACTCTTTTTTTCGGTTTGGTACGCGCGTTATTTACAGCAGCGCCAATATTGAGATGTAAAAAAGTATATATTATCTTGTGATAATATATACTTTTTTACATCACAGGTTGCGATTTTATAAGTGGTTAAACTTTACAAAATTGTTTTAATAGCTTTATATATTTTAGAAAAGTGTATAAGTCTTTAATTAAAATTACGTAAAGTAGTATATAAAATTTTAATTCGTAAATTACAGAATTAGGGTTCAACACTTAAAATTCTAACATAGATTTATAATATTCCTTTGTGGTTTAATATTACTCGTTACTTTATCGAAATGTTGTATTTATATCTTAATATAGGGGATAATATTTAACGATAAATTAGTGTTCGAATTACTTTAATCTCATAAATTTTGCACTATGACGTTTCTGGTGCTGCAATGCAGGCCAGTGGGTTACTCATATTTAACGTGAACAAAAGATTAATTACATAAGACAAGGCCGCGGCTGTCCGGACATGCAGTAATTGTTAATTTTTAATAATATGACACTTAATGAGTTTTACAGAGATCAACACTATTTTTATGCGCGACATTCTTCTCTATTTGTTATTTCAAAAAAATCCTAGAAACTTAACTAAGCCTTGCTTTATTTGTGTGTGGGAAGCGTATTTAATAATGGTGCGATGGTATTTTATCTCGTATTAAAGATGTTTACAGTAGGGTGTCTGTGTTCTTCGCCATTGCTTGATGTACGAATGTATCTTATATAAGTATAAATTTTCATGTAACTTATTATTGTTCTAGTTAAATGTATACTAATTAAATCGTTTTTATCCATACCTCACTTTAAAAGGGAGAAGTTTTATACAAAAACTCAAAATCGTGAAATGACACAAAATAATTAAACAATTTTATTGGTTTTTTTAGTATTGTTTATTTAGTGTATTAGTAAAATATTAAACCATAAATTAAATATTAATTAATATCGGCACATGAAATTTATTATGTATACGAAATCACTTTATATCTGTTATGAGTTGGTACCTAAGTTATAATAATAATCAGGCCTTACTTTTCGCAAATCCATAAACAAAAAATATGATATATATTAAAATTACATTATTAAATTTGATTTTCTTTAATAAATAATTTAAATAAAAAATTTTTTGATTACATCTGGCCTAGTTTAACGGCTTGATAGTCGCGTCAGAGACATCCCTCAATGATTTTTCGGTGACATTTTTGGTGAATATTTATTTAATTTTATTGTTAAACAAGCACGGGAAAGTTTCTAGTAATTGAATGTATTAAGTAATTTTATCTGTCATTTTAATATACTTTTATGCACACTATTACACCACTCCAGCACTACTGTAGGGGAGTGGTGTAATAAATGGTGATGACTAGTACGAGGAACGACGATTCTCCGAGTCGAGGTCTTGTACCTCCTTATGAAGGGTCCTCGGATCGTATTAACGCCCCCTTCTGTTGTCATCGACGTTCTTCGTTCACAGGGGTCGGAGTGCAGCGGCAGACTCCGCGCCAGCTTCGCAGCATCGTCGTTGTCTCCCTACTCAGCGGGCCTCCCGCTCGCGAGTCTGATTAGATAAAGCTGTAAAGGTCTCTGGACCAACAGCAATACTCACACACACAAAAAAAATCTGCAACAACGTCACGTTGTGTGCATTAATGTTCAGACATGTATGCACTCGTAACGCCCTTACAATGCATACGATACGATTCTAATACGCCTCATGTGCGAAGAGCCTTAGTAACTTTATCGTGTTCATATCTTTTGTAACAGTCATTTGATAGTGCATGCCCAATCAGCATAGTGGATGTAATAATACTTATTACATATTTTGTCAGTGTGTATCCGTCGTGATAGTGGGTTATAACATGAAAAAGTGTATTATTAATATAATATTTAATATAAAATGGCGGATAGTGACAATAATAGAAACATGCGGCATCTTATTAAAATGTTTGAAGCTCGAGCCAATATCGAGGGCGTCAGCACGGACGAGTCTACGGATAATGAAATAGAAAAAAACGCTGACGGTGAGACGTTTTTATTATAGCGTATTTGATACGACCCAATTGAAATAGTTATTAAATTAATTATTAGCCTTAGCAGTTTAAAGTAATTATGTCGTGAGATGTATACCGAATTATCTTATAGTTTTATTTACCTTTTTGGGAGGAAATGAATACTTTATAACAATGTTTTACTCTAAATACCTAAGAACCTCGTTACGGTACTCCAATGGTATTAGATAACGCTGTAGAGGTCACTGGACCAACAGCAAAACTCATACACAAAAATCGGTATCATCGGCATATCTGATGACGGGATCCTTCTTAACTTTGCGCCTGCAACTGCGTTTCGTTCGTCTTAAGCGCGTGCCTTTTCAACCTTAAACATCTGTGTAGATTTCCGAAGATGAATTATTTATCATCATTCAAATTTAATCCGACCATACAGTTTCAATTAGACGTCAGGGGTTTAAAGTAATATTAGTTATTAGTTAGTAAACACGAAGCATCAAGTGAACGTAGATAATATAGAGAGTTGTTAGTAGATAATATAGATATAAGTACCTGTTTTAATGACTTCGCCCAGAATGACTAAATGACAGCTGGATTTCTTAATACCGTTGGTGTGGCAAACTAATATTTAAAACATAAACGAATTGGTTTGCGTTATCATGACGTTTGCAGTGATCATTTCAAATTCAGATTATATATATTGAACCATTACATATATAGAGATTGGTCCGCACAAAGGACTTTTCATCAGTACAGCTTTTTTTTTATTACATTGAGAGTAACAAACGAGCACACAGTACACCTGATGGTAAGTGACTCCTGCGGCCCATGACATTCATCCTGATAAGGAATCATAATGCTGATTCGTTGTCACCCTTGAGGACTGTGAGGGAATGCCTCGTCACCAGTCATATACGTCTCCGGATCCCTGCATTCACCAAACGAAACACAGCAACCCTACGACACTATGATGCTATTTTACACTAATATTCTGTGAGGGCGTGGTCCTGCCCCGGTCGAGCTGACTCATTCATTCTGCAGCTAGAAACCAACTAGAACATTACAAGTATTTTTCTCTATTGTAGGCACTGAAGGTGAGCAGTTGGCTTCAGGCAGCAACCCAGCGGTCGAGTTCGAGGCTCTGATAGAGCGTTTGGAACGAGTGACAGCGCGATTAGAGCGACTGCCCGTGCTCCACACAAATACACCTACACCGCCTCATTTGCCAGCGCCCACAGAGTGCCAAACACAGCTGCAGCAAACAGATCCAGAGACCTCTGTAATAGACAACATGAGCGTCATCGGGTATCAGGACTTGTTACAGGTGAGCACCGTTTAATGAACATTGGGAAGAAATATTTGCAAAGTGGAAACTTTGTACTAAGACTCGCTGTGTTACCGTGGCCTGATAGGGATGTGAACTAACAAGATATGGAGTGATTGTTTGAAATATGTTGTATACGCGTCTCAGTTACTTTAGGCCGAAGTATCTTACCGTTGTATTTCCCTTGTACGTCTAACTCTCCGTTGTATAATCAATTTAATAACATTATGCCAGAGAGGAAGGAATACCCATTGCTTCTGTTTGTGCCATTCCTTTATCAAATTGGGAGTTCAGGATTTCAAAGATTTGCTTCACCGTTTTAGGCTTTTCATTTTATTGCAAATCCGGGTTTCGCGTACGTAGGAAATTGTAGTGATTTTTATTACCGTGGTTACTGTTCTCAAAATTTATATCTACTCACGTATTCACAAAAGTGTTATTACTTTATATCAACTTCTTTATTAATATTTTAATATTCTTACATCATTGTTCTTACTTCTTTAGTGTTACATTTAACGTAAATGTATGTATGTAAGTATAAATCTTATTTATAATTCGATGTTTATTTTATGAACACCATTAAGTTTAACAATAAGAGGACGAAGTTTATATACGGAGCTGAACTTTACCTAAAACAATTACTGATGAAGGATCAATATTAAGCTTATTCATTTGTTTGCCATATCAAAAGTTCTTGCATCAAACTTCCTTGATTACCTTAATTAGATCGGATACACGGGCAAAAGAAATAAAATTTTGTTCGGAGTTTTGATTGATTCAATTTTCTTTTACAATCTTACTTCTCAGGGACGTGTAATTCAAGTTTCATAAAAAAATCATAAATATGTTGAGCGGAATTTGTTGGTTTAGATGTGTTTGTAAAATGTACCGTGGCGTTGACATTATATCCGAATCGTTCACTTCTTTCACTTTTGATTTATATCAGATTAGGAAAGGTGATGGAGAGATCCTTTGTGTTTGTGCAATTATTTATGCCAGTATTATATTTTATATTTTACAGTTGGTGTCATTTAGTAATAACTAGGAAACATCGTTGTTTACGGAAATAGATCAGGGGGATATTTCCTCAGTAGATTTAAAATAAAGATGTCATATCAATATATTCTAATACTTAATGTGGCTGTACCATCTGTAAATTAAAAAGAGCGCATAAAAAAACCTCGATGCATGAGTATTTGATTCGTTAATGTAATTATGACTAAGATTTGGATTTCCGAGAAGGCTTAATATATAGAAAACATTTTGATGAAACGATAAGAAATTTGGATAAGTCTGTGTCATTGGTAAATTTCTTTTATTCGATTACATTTCATCATTACAGTGCACACATATTATTCTTTAAATTTGACTTGCAATGTTCAAATTATTTTATTGGAACTACTTTCCTTAATAGTATACTTAAACCTTTTAAAAACAAATGCACCGTTATCCATTGAGATATCGTTCGTTAAAAAAGTGAATAGGTAAGACAATTCTAATAATTTTAAATTTCGCGTCATTAGGCAGTGAAAATCTCCTAAAACCAATTTGGAAGAAAGACCTCGATCATGATTTACAAGAGGCACGTAAACAGAGGCTTATTTGAAGACGATCTCGAGCCAGCTTATCGAGAGCACGATTGCGGAAAATGTGGAAATAAAGATTATATTGAAAGGTATCCGTTAAAAAAAAGATACAATATGTATAAATCTTAGAGTATAAGATTCCACCATTTTGGGTTATCGGTATGATCGTGTCGATATGTCAAAGGTGCGCCTTGACATGCATCGGCTTGCACGATAGTCTTGGTATGTCAAACCGCGAATATTCACGCCGCGCCGTTTTGCAGCGATACGTACCGAGTCGCCGGGAGTTGTTAGATCTTCATAGTGAGAACAAGAAAGAAGTAAAAAGTTGGGCTTTGAAATCGAACCTACAACCTAAGTCTTTCCCCTCTGACGATTATTATTTATTTCTTAATATGAAATATGAGCATCATGTGAAAAAAAAATGCTAGCGACTATGAGGTGAAAACCCTAATTTTTAATTATTTTCAGTAGAAAGTTATTAATTTACTGCTATGGAATAAGATATTACCACTTACTGTAAATTAAAATGAATTAAATACTCATGCTGGAAAGCTAATTTATTAAAAATTCATAAAAGATTAACTCAATATAATGTACCAAAACTAAAATGAATATGCTTTGAAAATTAATGTAATGATATTGTTAGTCTTTAGTTAGACGGATTGAATATCTTTATGTTTCATGATAAAAGAGGCATAAAACCGCCTGTCACTCCCAGGGGCACGTATCGACTAATAGATTTATCAATCTAATAAAAAGAATGTTCATGTTTCAGACATACATACATACATATACCATCTAGTCTCTCGAATGTATCGTGAGAAATATAAAATATACAGTCTACAGGTATATGGTATGGTGTTATTTATTTATCATGATAAGGAATATGCTGCGTGGCAATCTGGGGAGGACGTCTAGTTTTTAGCAGTGGAATAGAGACAGGACGAGAGGACAATCATAATAATGATGATTATATTATATCTACTATCTTGTCACTTGACGGTTGTGTGACGGGGACGGCTTAAAGACTATTACTGGTAACAAGGTATATCATCAATGTCCTTAGATTATGCATTATAATTCCTTGTCAGCTGAAAACCTGAATGTTATGGAACGCAGGGATGACTTTCCAATAAGATAAGAGTCTCGTGTTTGCTTGTCACCTTATAATTTCATAAAAAAACACACACATACATGATCAGTACGTGCCGGTCCGAGATATTACTTAGCACTGAACACACCTGCAAGTATTTCGTACAGTTATCTAAGTTCGTTTGCGTTTGATTTAACCTGATGTTAAGTGATAGCACCATCGACAAATATTAAAGATCGACATGCCTTGTCTGAGATGGAATGATTCGTTACCCATAATAGGGTATTTGTATCTTTACACTAACCATACGAAACCAAAACAGCTATATGCTGCTTTAGTAAAGTATTCTGTGGGAACTTGGTCCTTTCATAATCGAGTAGACTCACTCATGCGCTGCTAAAACTAGCTGTAGCGTAGCTCTACTACGTACTTTTGTGTTTTCTTATGTGTTTTAGTGTAATCTAGTTAAGTGTTCGTTTATGAGTGCTTTATCTTTGTTCACAGGGTCCTCTGCGGACGTATTCAGAGCTGTCTCAGCAGATTGGCGGCGATGTCGCCACTCACGCCAACCTTGTGAACGAGGCTTTCAAGTAAGTTTCGAGTGCCATATGCCACTCATTCGATCGATATTGTACGCAATACGGTTTTGTTTTAAGCTCATAAAGTCAAGGCTCTTGCTGTAGCTTGAAAGGGTACGTTGTATTGTTTATTTTGTTTCGTCCAAAGTGAGCTTTTTTGTATCTTCAAATATAATGATATTAAATGTAAAACAGATCGTTTGAAGCATTATATAGATTTTATATTATACACTCATAAGGGATAACATATTAGTTCAGAGAATGTAAGGTTTCCAATGATTAATTACGTGGTTTAATTCATATAAGAGAAAATTTATTTTACAAATCCTTGATTTGTTCCTATCTTAAGATACAGGGGAATAAGTCACATAAGAAAATAGAAACAACATATTTGTTTTTATCCTTTAGCATACCGTGTACATTTATTTATTTCTTCAGTATCGTCGAAATATCATAAGCATATAATAATATCTATATCACATCAATTTTATAGTGAAACGAAAATACGAGAAGATAAATCTCAAATGAGATGCTAGTCTGATAATTTCACAACCACTCATATTTTATCACTGTCATGTAATGTGCGTACATTACATCTAATGTTTATACAATAAAGAACACAAACTTCATGGTTTTTAAAATGCAAAGAACAAATCAGTTGGACACTCTACATGCACTTATCATTTTTAGTGAACAGCTTCTATCTCTGTATAATGATATACATTACGAAATAATTCTCACTGAATTCGACTAGTATTAGTTTCATTGCCGATAAACTAGCATCTTTACATAATACCGGACTTGAACTATGAAATTTCAATTCAATTTTAGCAATCATGTCATTATACTTACACATGGAATTAAATCTCCATCGTCTTTAAAGATGATAAGTATAATTATTTATGCACCATTTTACACAATAAGACGATTTCGTTATGATTATTTAATCTGTCACTAAGCTGACTGGTGATATAACACGTAAGCGGCGTTTTTTAAGCCACGAACACAGCGGCGATTCTTGAGTGCGTTATTTGTACTTATTATATTACGATACTTTGAGTATTATTAGTACCATGTCAAGGGTATTAATTATACTACGGTTATGGAATGTCATACTTTCATTATTATAATTAACTAATATGAACTCTGGTCCTGATTTTGTTCCCGGGCATGTTTTCTGGTTATTATCAGATTACATGAACTGAGCAGTATATTTTGCATATGCATCAATAAGGAAGTCTGCAATGCTATATCAAGGACATAGAAACTCGTAAAACATACTATGAAGATCCGAAAACGAACAATTTGTCTCATACAAATATTGATTCTCCACTTTAAACACTATATTACGTCGTTTCTTAATCAATAATCAATTGTTGTATAGGTGTAAAAATGTTTTAACATCACTGTTATATAATATACAAAATTGTACTTTTCCTAACAGAGCACAGCTTCGGTACATCCAACTGGCTGCATCTAGAAGCAAGCCATCGCAAGCCGAAGAGATGCAGCTCTTAGCGCCGACAAGCGACAAAATATCTGCCATTCAACAGTTCCGAGAGAAGAATCGGGTCTCTTCCTTTTTTAATCATCTGTCGGCAATTTCCGAGAGTATCCCTGCTCTCGGCTGGGTTGCGGTGTCGCCGACCCCTGCGCCTTATGTGAAAGAGATGAACGATGCTGGGCAGTTCTACACGAACCGAGTGCTGAAGGAGTGGAAAGAGAAGGACAAGAGACACGTGGAGTGGTGCCGCGCTTGGGTGCAACTTCTGTCGGATCTCCAGGCCTACGTTAAGCAATATCATACAACTGGACTTGTGTGGTCTGGTGAGTTATTTTAGTTATATTTTGTGTTTGTGTATACGTGTGTGTGTTTAATAGGTAATGTGTTGCATAAATATCTACAACGGGCTCATATACAAACTATATGAGCTCGGTGTGCCAGATCGACTCGTACTTATCATACGAGATTTTCTCCGAAATCGAACCTTTCGTTACCGCGTCGAGGGAACGCGTTCCGAGGTTCACCCCATTTGTGCCGGAGTACCACAAGGCTCTGTCCTAGGTCCTACTTTATACACACTCTACACCAACGACATACCGCGCATTCGCGATGTAGAGCTAGCCCTTTTCGCCGATGACACCGGCCTCTACGCGTCTGGATTCAAACCAGACGCTATTTGTAAACGCCTCCAATCTGCAGCCAACACCTTAGGGAAATGGTTTCGGAAATGGAGGATCGAGGTTAACCCCACCAAAAGTGCAGCCATTTACTTCTCTCGGCGCAACAAAACGCCGCATCACTAAACTATAGAGTTATTTGATCGTCCAATCACCTGGGAAAAGACAGTCAAATACTTAGGCGTCACATTAGATGAAAGACTCATCTTCGGTCCGCATATCAACCGCGTACGGAATCGAGCAGCGTTCGTCCTAGGTCGTTTGCACCCGTTACTTAATAAAAATAGTAAAATGTCCCTGCGTAATAAAATTACACTTTACAAAGCGTGCATCCGACTCATAATGACATACGCAAGCCCCGTCTTTGCGCATGCCTCCCCGCGTCACATTCACCGACTTCAGGTAATACAAAATCATTTCATGCGCAAGGCCACCGGTGCACCGTGGTTCTTGCGTAACGATAATCTACACATAGATCTTGAGCTGCCGACCATAGCTCAGTACCTGAAGCAGGCTTCTCGCCGATATTTCGACTCTGCCGTCACACACCGAAACCCTTTGATGGGATTGTAAGTGCCGCCACTTACAATCCCATCGCGAATCACAGATTTACCCGCGTCCGTAGGTACCCTGACGACGCAACCACCAGGGCCCAAGCCCTTCATAAAACACAACACACATACATTGCACCCTCATATCGCCCCCGCCGACGGCGAGGGCGATATGAGGGTCGCAAACAAAGTTATTCGCGATACCGCCATGTCACTGGCCGGTTCTCTCCAGTCCATACAGATAGAAGCGTTGCTGGAGTTTCTTGCGCCACTTCTTCTCCAGCGCCCACGCATTCTGAAGTGGTGGTAAAGGTAGTTAATAATAATAGTGATATTAATTAAGATAATCCTCTGTCAGAAGCAACAGACCGAGCCGAGGTTCAGCCCTCTCGGGCACCCTCGAGTCAGACGCTCTCGCGAAACAGGGTAACGGTCCAAGCCGAGGCTCCCTCTCGGGAGCCCTCGCGCTGGTTACCCATATATAGAGGTCTCGACTGAGAGTCATAAGCGCTCGGTCACCTCGCAACCCGGTGAAACTGTAAAAGCCCTGGGGCTAACAGCGGCCATCAGCCCGAAAAATTAAAATAATACTCACTAACGCAAAGAATCAAGCCGTTGCACTGTAGACAAAAAAACCAATGAAGGGTTTACCTGAGGTCGTTTCGATCATTTACTTAAGGTCGCTTATATGACTGCGCTATAGTTTAAGACCACCATAATTAAAGTAGGAAAATAAAGTAAAACTCCAATAAAATATTAAATGTTAAATCAACCTGTTTAATCATCTAATAGAACATTGATTGACAAACAATATATTTTAAAAGCGTAATGAAATATTAATAGTCCATGCAAAAACAGGCTATAGTTACCTTAACTGATTTTTCATCAAAAAAACCTCCTTTACTTTTTATTTTATGACTTTTTTCACAAGTCCCGGCATATGTTCAATCAATTTGTTAATGGTGTATCTTGTGATATATATTGTTCCAAATTTCGCACAGAGCATTCCACATTTCTTATCCCGATGATGAGCCACGATTACGGACGTTCATATCAAGCTCTTACCACAAAAGTTCAATGGGATTGAGATCCGGGCTCTGAGGAGGCCAAACCATGTATTTTAACACCCCTTGTGCCTCTAACTCTTCTAAATATCCTCTACATAATTTTGAGCTATGCTTTGGATCATTATCTAGTTGGAAATTGAATCCATCTCCAATTAATCGCAACCCGGAAGAAACGGCATTTTGTTCTAAAATATTTTTGTACTGCTACTTTTTCAAAATTCCTTCAATTTTAATCAAATCGCCAGTTCCTTGCCTAGAGAAGCAACCCCAGACCAAAGTTGAGCCAACACCATGCTTGATTGTTAGTACTACACAATCTGACATCATCTTTTCTTGTACGTAAATTCGTAACGTAAATTTGTAACGTAAATTCTACGTTTTAAACCGAATAGTTCAAACTAGGATTCATCGTCCAAAGCACTTTTTTAAAATATTCTTCAGTCCCAATCTCGATGAGCAAGAGCCCACTGCATCCGTTTTTTCTCGTTTGTGCCTTAGCAGAGGTCTTCGAAATGAAATTATCTTCACTACACGTGGTAGCTCTCGGCCTACCCGAGCGTGGACGATCTTGAAAACAGGGAGACCTTGTATCGAGTTATTGTGCCATGAACACAAGTCTTCGATAACTTCAGTTGTGAAGCAACCTCACGTACCGATTCGTCTTAATTATGTAAAACAACGATGGCAGAACGCACTTCACTGCTAATTTCACAAACTTTTCCCATTTTATGACGTCTTCACTGTAGAAACTACAAGTTTAGACTAATTGAGGTTGTTTGTGAACAAGCCCAAGTGAACACGGGTAATAATAAGTCAGTAACACGTGTTTTGAGGAGCTAAATAATCCTAATTATTGACCAATACGTAACAAAAGCAAAGTAATTAGTCATTACTCTCATTGTCCTCATTAGGACATTATAAAAATATTATTGCGACTCTACCACCTGGCTCTAGCGCAGCGTTTGTCGGTGTTTGAAAACAATGGATGTTTATTGTCCAATAACTTGAAAGTAAACAAAGGAATGACTTCTTTAAATGTTCGATACTAACAATAGAATATGCAGATGTGCATTTCTTTTATTGATCCTATGGGATTTTATTACAATTGATGGATAATTATGTTGTTTATGTGCGGTCTTAAACTATTGGCCGGCAGGGTATATAAAAAAATAAATAAAAATTAAATATCCAAATGCGCTGTCATCTCATAGGGACTGAGATGTGGAACGCCTCTTTCCAGAAATTGAGTTTCCGGGAAACGCTTACTTAAACATATGAAACAAAAAAATATACATATTTCAACCCTAAATTTACGTGTAAACAAAAACGCGTAAAGTCACAACAATAATATTTATCTCTGGTCGATTTGAATCTTCTCAATCTTTTATTCCCAGGAAGCAACCAATTAGTTGGATAGATTTTAATTATTATATATATATTTGATAACGTTAGATTCCTCGTGACAATTGAGGTGTCGACGTAACAAAAAGTAAATTAATTCCGATATATGTCGTCGTGACGTGTAGTTTTGTTAAAGTAGAAGAGACATTTGCTCTTGACACACAGTATAGTTGTCGTATGAAAGGGCTCATCATGAGAATTCAGAATATTTAAATGTTTTTGTTTCACATATAAAAAAAAACCATTTAACACCTTAGGCAATTCGCTTATTATCTACTGGTATTATACTATTAATACCAAAACATCTACATGTACTTTCTTATTTTATTGTTTAATATTTCAAGTCACGATAGATATTTAATATACAATTAATATGAATGAATTTTTCGCGCGGTGCATATTCAGTTTTAGTTCGATTTGTTTAGATTTCATACCATTGTAGCGTCAACCTTTGATCGTATGTATATCTTACGTGATTTCCCCAGACGTTGTATTAGCAATTACGTTCTTTCTGTATATATATATTTTTACTGTACCTTTTAAGTCTAATTGAAGCATGGTTGTTACGTATTTTTTCCGTAAATACTAGCAAATTAAGGTAACTTAGGAATCGCCATAGGAGCTCTTTGTCCAAACGCTCGCTTTTTATTCACGGTACGCGTTTTTGGATAATATTCAATCACTCAAATTCAATTTTGTTAGTCTTTATAAAACTAACTTCTATTGACGTAAATTTATTATTTAATCTTTGTCTAATTAAAACAATAGAATCATCGCTGGGTGATCTTTTCTAAGCGTGTTTTTTTTATAACTAAGGTAAACATTTTTGTGCTTGAAATTGTCGTCATTATATTATTAAACAAACACTTGGCGTACATTATGCTATTAACATCGCTGATCGATTTTGTTACGCTTTCTCTGCATATAATTTTTTGCTTTCTTTTCATCTAACGTTAGAATTCAAGTCGTGCCTATGATTTCGAACGCACATATATGTATCGTATTATCTACTCGCTCAGGACACACTTAAAATTTTTAACTTAAATTATTTGTCAACTGATTTAAATGAAAGAAACACTCTTTGCCCAAGCTTGTCTCAAAACATGGTTGAAAACTCTAAATCTTCAAATCACCATAACATCTCGCTTGCCACATTGTTTCAGACCATACGAGTAGTTTAACCATGTTTCGTCACCTGTTGGAATATCATAAACGTTTATATTTCCCGCCACCGTCTAATTTATTTATCATAAATATGGACGTATCCATACTACGTTCATTGTGTCCGATCGTTCATCGTTAAGTTTGTTTGGTATCCATCTCGACGCTAACGCAGGGGTAGTGGTCCATGAATGCAAAGCCGCTGATCCAATAATCAGGACTCGCTCGTGCTCTGCACATGCATTACGTAGGTTTTGACGAAAATACTTTTCGACAGATTGAACATTTTTTTGACGGGAAGAAAAATTACAAAATTTGAAATAACTCAAACCCGATAAATTTTCGCTTGTCTCTATAAACACGCCTACCAATCAGTTACCCTGTATGTTAATACACAGGCACTGGGGCGGGCGTGCCGCCGCCACCACCGCCGTCCGGCGGGCTTCCTCCGCCCCCACCTATGCTGCCCGAGGCGGACTTTGCCAACATGACCGTCGACGACCGCAGCGCGCTCTTCGCTGAGATCAACCAAGGCGAGGGCATCACTAGCAGTGAGTAAATTGCACTCCCAAATAATAGTCGCGATTGTTATGCATATGTATTTGCAAATGATTGTAAAGATAGTCTTAGATAATCGTTTTTTTTTATTTATACACAAAATAGATAATAATGATTGTATCATCGCATTATTACGCTAAACTTAACACAAGTTTGTTGTCGTATCGTATCGAAAAATTGTGTTTTTATAACAGATTGTAATTTACGAAACACAAAAATAAGTTTTCCTGTGAGCAATATAATAAATCCTGGCCAAATTTTCTATCTATTTCTTGTTGGATTTTTATACTTTCTCATGCAATTATAACTAATCTTATATCATGACAATAAATTGATCTTTCGACGCATTTTTATTTAACAAATGCCTTATCTTAACGTGACTTTGAACACTTGTTAAAAGTATAAACGTCACCTAATTAAATAAAAGACGTTTTTCATAATTAGGTTTTGTATATCCTAACTGTAGGCTAAGTTTTATATGCAATATAAACTGTAAACTATTGTATCGTGTAGACGTAACGGTGCATGCACGCCAGACACGAGACACAACCGTTAGTTGAATTGGTGACTTGATACTTTAGTTTATTATGTCAATCTCGATAAATTTCGTCAAATTCTTAAAACACACATAAAATGTGCTAGAATGTAACATTCCTAATTTAAAACGCGTAGTTAATACCGTTTTTTTAAGTTGTAAATTTACAGTGCTATACGAGACCATACTTTCTCTTTTTCTTATTTATTAAAGTGTAAATTGCATCATTTTTTTGAGATTTTATGTTCTTTTATTAAATATCTACGTTAAAGATCATATATAATGTTCTTTTTGATATGGTGGATGAGTATGTATGTCTCTCTAGGTCGATATTAACGGGAATGTTTTTAGTCATTAATTGTAATCATATAAACATATGTAGGTCCTTAAGTCTGCTTAAAGGTTATGTAATAATGCCAGTGTCTCATAGGCGTGTGTAGCATAACAGTGGTAGAATCACTCTTTAGCTGGCGTCTAGCAGTCACACTGATGGGTCAGCTCGTCTTCAGGGGAGACATCGCATGTGCATTATCACGAGCCACTACCATCAGGTGGATTGTGTGGTCGTTTGACTCCCTTATTATTATAAGAAAAATATATAATTTAAGTGTAACATCATGTAGTATCATTACGAATTAATTGCAAGAGAAATTGTTTGAATAATACATGGTAACAACAAGAACTGTCCTTGTTGAAGTCTACGTATAGATAAACATTGATCAAATTTCATGAGTTAACTCTGTCGTCCGACGTCTCGTCTGATCGTCACGACTTGGAGATCTCATCTTTGTGTCTATAACTAATAACTATGTTAAAGAGACCGACACGGTAACGTTTTATGAATAAAATATTTCCCACAAATATATATTTATACCAGTGAAAGAATCATATAAGCTTCAACTGGTAATACTTATATATGTACGGTCCAAATAGTTTGAAAGTAGCTGAAATATTTACATGTATTACGGAAATAAAGGAGACAAACTAATGCTTAGTTCACGTGACAAAAATATTTGTCCGTAGACCTGCGTAAGGTGACATCAGATATGCAGACGCACAAGAACCCGACTCTGCGGCAAGGACCGGCACCGTTCAAGGCGGCACACACCGTGCCCACTAAGCCGCTACCCCAGCCTGGCGCCGGAAAACTGGACAAGCCGCCTGTATTCATACGTGACGGGAAGAAGTGGCTCATCGTAAGTAGAGCACATCCAATACTTGTATCTCCAGAGTTTTCTTTTTTTACCTTATGCACCGACTGTGAGAAAAACGTATTTCAAAGATTCTACACCAAAAAAATTGCATTTTTTTTACTTACACTGAATCTTCGATGCTCCATAAAGTGAAATACACAGCTAGGATGCCTAGTGCATGTTTTTGATTTCTTTCGCTGCTTCCAGAATCCAAGAACTTCCTTCTTGCACGATTTAAAAGTAACATGTATATAATCAGTAATTTTTCTATCACATTTTACCCACATGTCTAAAGTTAAAATTGTCGAAAAAACAAGAAAAAAAAACCTCGATTCTATAAAAGTTTTCAAAATCATACATACTATACATTGTCCGGTTCTATATTGAGAGGCTATTTGAAAATTTAAGGCGTGCCTCCGTCGAAGCACCAAGGGATTCATGTCGTTTCAATTATTTACGATTAATTATAATTAGCTTTGTGACGGCATTGATAATTAATTTGCCAATTTACTTAATGAGATATGAAAAACAATGTTAGCACGAGATGACAAAGGGAGTGTTGGTGTTCACAAATACACTCAAATTTAGTATTTCCATTCTAATCTTTAGGAATACTTATCTAGGAAGGATGTTGGGTGTCTAGGTCAATATAGATCATTTACCAAAAGGTAAACTATATGCTTGTTTATCGCCCTTGTTTCCTTAAAAAAGCATATTTCTTCCATTTCATTTGTATTAATCGTATAGCGCGCAAATACGCGAGTGTATGAAACGGCGTAAAAAACGCGTAAACATTGTCGGCTGCCGTAAGTTTGTTTTCTACAATATTAGTGGATTACTTACGACAAGAACCTGCGAAAAATATCAAAGGGCAGTCAAGCTTTACAGACTATGGCGATTAACTCGCAATAAGGTGATGCTGTGTGTATGGTGGGATTGAAAGAGCACCGTTCATTATGAACTTTTACCGCCGGGCAAAACCATTGATTTGGATCTCTACTGCCAACAGCTGATGAGACTTAAGCAAGAAACAAAGAAAAAACAGCCGAAATTGATCAACGGGCGTGGTTTATTAAGGTGCCAGGTCTGAGATATATGGTGTTATCATGATAAAATCATATATCTCTGGCCTTGCACTCTCAGATTTTGACTTGTTTCCGTCTCTTCTTTAAAACTCTTTAGGTAGTGTTAGGCTAACATCAAGAGACGACTGTCCAAACAACTTGTCGCAGATTTTCTGATTTTTCAAAATTTTTACAGTAATGAGGTTATATCACTATCTACCAACAAATGTAATGTAATGTATGTTACTTGTATATAAAATCCAAAAGCACTTTTTCCCCGACCCATTATATATATACAGTTAGAGGAGTAAATAAATTGTGTATCTATTATGTATCTGTATTGTGTAAGAGCATCATTCAAGCGCACAGTGCGAATGTCCGTGTGCACAAGTAAGCTAAAGTTGTAAGTTAAATTTATTAATCCAGTTGTACACAATATGAGTCAGTCAGTGTCTGAAAATACATTCGTTGACCGTTTCGTCAACAGGAGTACCAGAAGGGCAACTCGAACCTGGTCGTGGAGAACGCGGACATGAACAACGTCGTTTACATGTTCCGGTGCCGTGACTCTTC
This sequence comes from Teinopalpus imperialis, assembly GCA_029286865.1. Classification (NCBI taxonomy): domain Eukaryota; kingdom Metazoa; phylum Arthropoda; class Insecta; order Lepidoptera; family Papilionidae; genus Teinopalpus; species Teinopalpus imperialis. Next base: position 5,765,818 of record JAGSMU010000020.1, on the reverse strand, counting down.
ACTCACTGTGCGCGGCAAGATTAACGGCGTGGTACTCGACTCTTGCACCAAATGCGCCGTGGTGTTCGATCACCTCGTCTCCAGCGTCGAGTTCGTGAACTGTCAGTCTGTTCAGATGCAGGTCAGTACATGTCCAGTTACAGTTAGAGTTGTTAACTTTTTTTTTAATTGAATATAATATTTTAATAATCAATGGACACACCGCAGTTAGTTTCTAGATTCAATAGGAATAGGTCCTCTCCACCGATAAAGGACCACACTCATGCAATCACACAACAATACCAACAGTGGTAGAGCAACACCGCAGTTTCTTTCTACCCGCAGAATAACTGGGTCAGCTCGACCAGGATAGGAAGATGCCCTCACAGAATATCAGCGTAAAATAGCAGCATAATGCTGCTGTGTTTTTATTCTGGTGAGTGTAGGATCCGGAGACCTTTATTACTAGTGACGAGGCATTCCATCACAGTCCTCAAGGGTGACAACGCGTCTTCGTTATGATTCCTTATCAAGGATGAATGTCATGGACCGCCGGAATCACTTACTATCAGGTGAACTGAATGTTTGTTACTCTCAACGTGATAAAAAATACCCGGGTGAAATAGCAGAATACCGCTGCTCTATTTCTTATGGTGAGTGTAGGCATCCGGATACCGAGGCAACGAGGCATTTGATCTCTGTCCTTAGGTTGACAACGAATTGCGTCAATATTCAATTATATATATTATGGTGTAATAACCCTCTGGTGTGGCAACGTATCTGTATGATGTTCCTTCTGAAGGATACATGCGGGTGTTATGGGCTCCAGGAAATACTTACCATTCAAAAGTGAACTATCTAGTTCCTTTGGCATCACTAATATCAGAAAAAATACCTCAGTTCCCAGGACTGACTACACTGTCTTGACATATCATCAAAGTTGGGTAAATTTGTTGCTAAACCGTATTGACCGTTTGCCATCAGGTGAATTGTGCACATGTTTGATCTCATGACTTTAATAAACATTTTCACATTTCATACATTCACATCATCCATCCTAAACATTTACATAAGATAATGTTGAACTCATAGTAGTCTGTATCTCCCAATATGAGATTGTTACTACATACTTTATTTGTCTATTATATTTTGCATATAAAATATCTATGAAGATTGTGCTGGTTCCATATAGATTACTTTTATACATTTCAAAGCGCTGCAACGAAAACAAGCTGTGTATAGAATATTGAAGCGATTTAATACAAAGCGATAGAGCAACCATTGTGTTATATCACGCTTATTGCATAATATATTTTCATATATTGTTGCTATTGATGGAAATGTATTCCTTAACTTGCGATAGGCTCTAGCTATTATATACCGGACAACGAACTAGTTGGGATTGAATATGAACTTTTAAAAATGATATATAAAGTATTTAAAACGAAATATTGTATAATATAAATATTGAAAACAAAAATGTTTTTTTTTATTATTTATTAAACATATAGATCGTATAGATTAATATTATAGGAAGTATAATTAAAATATAAATATAATGATAGTTTTAAAAAAGCATTGAGTGTTGGTAATCCTGGCGTTTTATGGTAGTACAACATTTTTATGTTGTTGCATGAAAATAGAATAATGTATGAACAAGAGTTTATTATTTACTAAAATATTATGCAAATTTAGTGCACGAATAGATGTGGTCACTTAATTATAAATTAATTATGTTTCAAATATCTTTTTAGGATTTATATTAAAGCAGAAAATACAATTCATATGGGCACCATATCACGGCATTCCCACTCGGCGCCCGCTTCGCTATTATGGTCCTGGATGGCAAGCTCACTGCTGAGCTCCTCGGCAATTGTTGTAATACACAAGTTGTTTCCTAGCCTCGGTCCATTCCAATCGCACTGCTGCAGCCCAGTCGGGTGCAACTTGACATCCGTGTACTCCCTTGGCTCATATCTCTCTCTGGACACCGCCATATCCGCTGTGTCCTAAATACAAGAGGAATTGTTCAGGCATTACTGATTTTGTTTAAAAAAAACTATTGATTTTTGTTGGAAGTCATATAAAAAAAATATTTACATTAAATTCCGACAAACTGTTTTCTAAAATTTACCTGAAAGCAGTACATGGAGTTTCGATACGGACTCTGGTTCCAACTGATATCGCTGTCGGACTCTGAAGAATCTCGAAGATTGTCGTGTTTTGTGAAATCACCCATGGCCTCTTGCGACGCTATCTCTAAATGGGTCGAATCTGTATGGAGAATTGCTAGTTTTTTGTCAATCACCATGTTTAGCTTCTTTTGCCAGTCTTCTAGTAATTTCTTTATATTTTCCATCTGTATATAAAAATACAATATAAAATATATTGATCGTAATTCATTATGAAAGCTGCTTATACAAAGTTTAGGAGAAAATATTATAAACAAATTTACATCTAAGCTCGATAAATGGTTTTATGCACTGTTTCTGAATTGCGCTATTTTCGTCACGTTTCGTTACACGGCTTTTAGCTTTTTTGAATACTCAAACTACTAATCTTACTTTAATGTATCTACGCATGCAAAACTGCTAGGCAACAGCTAGTTATTTATAACTAACTATTACTAATCGTTGAAATCTGTGCGTACAATTCTTCCAAAAGCTACGAAATCTTTCAAATTCTTGCTTTTTTTTTGATAGATAATTATAAAGTATAAAAATTCAATGCATACACGATACCTTTTTCTTTAGAAGCGCTTGTTTCGAAGCTCTTCTTAGCCTTTTCTGTTTGATGAAATGTCTTAGATAAGAGACTTTGTATACGTTGGTCACTTTTACAATCTTCACTTGACAATCATTGTGCCTTTCACTAGCGGACGAATAAACGCTGGCCTCGGGGCTGGATGTTTCAAGAGGAACATACTCTCCGCACTCCATATTATCTCCTTGTACTTCTGTTCGTTCTGCATACTTTGATTCCTTTAGTAGTTCCAATATAAGTTCTTGGTCTGTAAGGTTATGTGTAATAAGAATGAAACAATCGCTCGCTAAAAGTGACAGTTTTCATTTGGAATTTTCTCAATTTATTATAATGTAGGTTATATAAAGAAGTTTTTAAATACCTTAGTAATTGTGTGCCGCCTTTTTTGAGAATATTCTGTTAAGAACTTTGTTCTCTCTTGTTTGCTATCTGGATCTTTTAAGATAAAACAACTATTGGTAATAAGGAATTCCATCTTAATCCTCGGGATCATCCCTGACTTATCTAGATTTAGATTAAACCATATATTTAATGCTATAGATATATATATATATATGTATATATATATATATATATATATATGTATATATATATATGTATATATATATATTATTAGGATACTAAACTTATACTGCAAGTTGCTATGTCATTCTAATGAACGATTGCTACTTCTCGGACAATATTCTGAGGTAAATCTCTACCTTCGTCACGTACTTTCTGCGCATTCGTTTCTGGGTTCTTGGGTATATTTTGAAAAGTTCGCCGCAAATCTTCATTAGCAGCAATAAGCTCCCTGACGCGAGTCCGCACCGCACGCAATCGATCCAATGCACGCCGTAGAATTTCGGTTCGCTCAGTAAACTCTGCCTCGCGCACGCTTATTTTCGTTGTTACAATTTTTACCTTAGATACAATTACAGTTTTGGGTAAATTTGATAGTTTAATGTGTAGTAATAGTCAGTGATTTTGAGTTCTAATCAAATTGTAAACATTTTTTTTTAAATAAAACAATTTTCGACTTAGAAGTAATAAAGCAAATCAATAATAACTCGTGAAGAAAATCTTCAGTGAATTTAGATTTTCTATTTATTTAGATAATTCAATTAAGTAATCCTGTCTTGTCTCAATATGTATTTTAAGGAGTGAGTAGGAATGACACTATTACTAATATGCAAAGGACCTCAATACCTAACTTTACTGGACACAGTTAATATTTTTTTTATATCCGGAACCGATTTTAAGGAAAATTTCCTTAATATTTGTACCTATGTTGAAAGATACTGAAACCATTGCTATAAAAATAATCGCAATCAGATTTCTGAGCCAATCGTGTACATACAGGCATACGTCCACACACACTTCTAACATTGTGTGTACTACATATACGACATTTGATATATTAATTTAGATACCTAAAAATAAAGAAGGTATGCTCAACATGGTATAATGAACATTATTTTCTATGAAAGCCATGAAATTAGGTACTATATGACAATTAGTTTTGTGTCTTAATCGTAGTCAGAATTCCAAATAATTTATTAAATCTTGAAAAGCTGATTAAAATATATCACACAAAAGTTTAAAATCTCTAAACGTCTATATTTAATTGAACTATATTTGGAAAATACATAAAAATGAATACCACACTAACTTTTTAAAATGATTTATAATTTAAACAAAAGATCAAGCCGCGGTTCTTTACTTATTTTAATTTATTTTTTTCTTATTTAAAGAGTTGAAATGTCATAATGAAATTCTAACCTGTAGTTTTATATCCTCAAAATCTAATTGCTTTTGAAACAGTCTTTCCCTTGACATACTGTAGAAACTTTTTATATAATTGTACAGAAACAGCGTTGTTGATACGTATTTAAAGAGGAAAACGACCTGAAATCAAAATATACGACGCGATATAAGCAATTTATTTTTTTTACTTAGATTCAAAATACCCCTTACATCTGTTATAAATGTTTGCAAGATTCTTTTAACGTAGTGTGGATTTTAGATGTTAGAAGTTTAAATTTCTATTAAATATTTACATACCAAATTAACTGTGTTCATCTGTCTGTAAATAGTATTAAAGCAGCTAATGCATTGATTTCCGAACGGCCTTCCGTGTTCATCTATAATAGTTTCAAAATATTTGGCGACGTTCCACGCGGTGTTTCTCATGGCATTCTTCTTCACGTCGTTCACTGAGTTTTCTTCGATGGTCAATATTTCCTGCAAGTATAGCAACGCTATCACCATTACTAACTTTACAAACATGTCACACGTCAACATCTAGATTTTTAGGCGTTGCATTGTTCCTCGAAAAAATAATATATGCATATAAAAAGCTTATATGTTTTACTAATAAAATATATTTTTTTGACAGACAGCGTTTTGACAGTTCTTTCTTTGAATTTTTGATTTTATATTTACTAGATCGAGTTAATACTATTACATCTAACGAGTACAGAACATATTATATTTTGACTAATTTTATTATTTTAATTTAATTTGTTTTTTTTTAACTACTGGTAACTGGTATATTAGTCTATATATCTTTCTTTACTTTACTTTCCTTTTTAATATATTGAGAACTTTAATTTTTAAACCACTTTGTACTGATTTGTGATTAAATGATTTCCTGTCAGCTACAATACATTTATCATAATATATTTTTGTTCGTTTAATTTGAAACTGTAGGCAGTTAGTGGTATTTAGATAGATAGATATATCTTTATTGTACACCATAAAAATGAATCCCAATATGTGAAATATTTTATAAACCAATGGGCCAACTATCGCTCTAAGTAATGTCTTCGCGACAACATTTGGACCGCCAGAATCTTTTAAAACATATGAAAATTTCACAAACATTCGTAGGAGGTATTGAATAATTATTAAATAGATGTTTGAAGAGCTGTATGTCCGAGCGTATTAAATAGTAAAATCGAATTAGTACTTTCTAAATAGTAAATTAATTAAATTATAAATATAAACATAAAATAGGGGGCAAAGACAAACAATTTTGGTATAAGAGGTTACCTTTCGCTTTACAGAAACTGCAGTAACAACATTTCGTAGTGAGTTTTAAATGTTTAAACTTCGACAAGGTATGCCACTGTACTGTAACATTACGAAGTTCCAAGTCATCAGAATAGATAGAATGCATAGGAGAGAGTTTTAAAGTTACTCCTGTGGCCATCAATAGTAGTTACAGGCCTGTGGGCCTCCCACTCGCGAGTCTAATTAGATAAAGCTGTAGCGGTCTCACACACAAAAACAAACAATTTTGGTATAAGAGGTTATCTTTCGCTTTACAGAAACAGCACTAAGAAACAACCTTTCGTAGTGAGTTTTAAATGTTTAAACTTCGACAAGGTATGCCACTGTACTGTAACACGAAGTTCGAAGTCATCAGAATAGATAGAATGCATAGGAGTGAGTTTTATAGTTACTCCTGTGGCCATCAATAGTAGTTACAGGCCTGTGGGCCTCCCACTCGCGAGTCTAATTAGATAAAGCTGTAGCGGTCTCACACACAAAAACAAACAATTTTGGTATAAGAGGTTATCTTTCGCTTTACAGAAACAGCACTAAGAAACAACCTTTCGTAGTGAGTTTTAAATGTTTAAGCTTCGACAAAGTATGCCACCACACGTCGCCAAGGTGCGCCAGATTGTTTAGGCGTTTCGTTGTCTGATAACGAAAACTGCCTTCAAATATCTTAGTTGTAGGGAATGATGTTGAAAATGGCTCCACGCGTGTTGTTACTCTTATTGTATGTGGACCACCAAAGTCTATTATATATTTGTTAAACCTTATTAAATATATGTATTTTTTATTATTATAAGTAATTTAAAGAATCAGTCTAGCAAAATTAAAAGGCGTAATATGACGACTGTGCTGTCACGGACTGTAACATTACGAAGTTCGAAGTCATAAAAATAGAAGAGTGCATAGGAGAGAGTTTGAAAGGTACTCCTGCGGCCATCCAGAGCAGGCTGGGGCATGGTTTGGATATGTAACATAGAGTGATGAAAGTCATATATAGGAAAATGATAAATATCAAAAATGTGGAGGGACGTAATTCGGGAGAAAGAAAATATAGATGCATTGTAAAAATGGTGATATGAAAGCAACGGGAGTGCATGACTGCTTTTAGATAGTGAACCGAGTCGAGGTCTCGTATGAGGGGCCCTCGGATCGTATCATCGCCCCCCTCTGTTGTCTTCCACCAGCTTCGCAGCATCGTCGTTGTCTCGTTACTCAGCGGGCTTCCCGCTCGCGAGTCTAATTAGATAAAGATGTAGAGGTCTTTGGACCAACAGACAAAAACACAATACTAACACACAAAAAAAAAAGGAAATGGACTTGAAATAAATCCTTGACTTCAGTTAGTACAGGTCCTGGAGTACAACTATAAAACCTACAACATTCTTAAATTATAACATCACCGTTTCCAGGTATTGGGCAAGGTGCCTACCGTTTCGATCGACAAGACGGACGGGTGCCAGATCTATCTGTCCCAGGACTCGCTTGATGTTGAGATCGTCAGCTCGAAGTCCTCCGAAATGAATGTGCTCGTGCCAAACGCCAATGGGGATTACGTAAGTGTTTTATTTGTATAGTCAGTTCAACTAATCGAATTTAATCATTTATGCGTTTAAGCTTTTAACAAATAATAATAAAATAATATCATATATTTATAACGTACACGGGTTTTATGACGAATTTTTTAGGTTTATTAGACTGTATCTACAATGTTGATAATTATCAGATAAGATTAGTGATGTGCTGCTTGGTTTCAACCACGGCGACGATATATTTTGGTATGGCAGAAACTATGCAGGACAGGGCAATATATTTTTTCACATGTCATCAACTATCACAATTAATGTGGTGTGTATGATCACCATCATGTCACAAATGAAACTAGTCACCAAAATATTTTGACGGAAAAGGTTTTTGATCACACGCGGCCAGTATAATGCCTAAACTAACCGACGTATTTTATTTTCAGTCGGAGTACCCAATACCAGAGCAATTCAAGACGATGCTAAACAAACCGCCCACCGGCCTTACCACCACGCCCGTGGAGAACAAGGGCTAAACACACTGGCCCAAACGACATCGCCACCGGGAATCGAACAGTAATACCTAACATATGTCTCAACTGACAAGGCGGGTCGTAACGATTATTTAACATTTTTGCACGATCTAGTTCAAGATTCGCTCACCCAACACGATCCGCCCCACATCGTGTCATAGCACAAAATAACATTAACTTCTAGAATAGCGAAGGATTTCCGTGTGTGTGAATCAATTTATTCTATAATCTAATCGTTTATTGCTCACTTCCGCTCGATCTTAGAGTTTAAGATATAAAATCTTAATATGTCGTAGAAGTAATTCTAATTCAAATATTTAATGGCCTTTGTGTAATGTAAAGATGTTCCTTACACTTATATACTTTCATTTTGACGTTGAATATTGAAGACGCAGTACCACTTGGTACATATTATAGACGTTAAGTTTAGCTTAAGGAGTATGTACGTCTCGAGTTTCAATTGAAAACTCTTTGAATTTTTTTCGATTATATTGGCTGTATGAAACTAAAACAGAATGACTTTAAAACCCCGATAACGTGACCGTATATGGGCGTACTCTAGTATTACATTCTATGTATAAATTATTTAAATATCTCATTGTGATCGTTTCAAAAATTACTGAACCCACTACGTTAATGATTGTAATTATAATTAATGTTGATAAAGTATTAATAACGCTATATAGAAATCAGTTTTCGTAACTTTTTTTAATGTAACAATGTGACATCGCTAATAAGAACTGTAATTATTTATTATGCCATTCTTATTTGAAGTTTTTTTTTTATTTATTTGTCGAGAGATTAAAATAATTTTAATGACTTGTGGTCTTTTATTATTTAGTTTTATCGTATGTTTAGCGGAAAAGGAAAAGCCTTCGGCACATTCCCAGTAAGTAATGTCTTCTTTAGAGCGGATAGTGCTAGATTTTGGAGATCTGTAACCAGCAGTGAAATGCCGCAGTCTGGTAATGATGACGATCACGACCGTTAATTTTCCGATATTCTCGTGTCGGTCCAATAGTTTTTTTTTATTACATTGAGAGTATCAAACGAGAACACCGTTCACCTGATGGTAAGTAATTGCTGCGGCCCATGACATCTACATTCATTCTTGTCAAGGAATCATAATGCATATGCGTTGCCACCGTTGAGGACAGATTGCATGCCTCATCACCAGAAATACTGATCTCTGAAGCTAAAGCTAAAGCACGATGAAACAACAGTATTATGTTGCTATTTTACGCGGGTATTCTGTGTGGGTGTGATCCTACCCCGGTCGAGCTGATCCATTATGCAGCTAGAAACAAAATGCAGTGTAGCTCTACTATAGCCACTATGTATATACAACCATCTAGATACTAACATATAGAGGAATGATGAAATCAAACTCAAAAATTTATAGATTTGGTGTTTATTTAGTTCATGGGTAACGTCGTCCATTTGAATGAATACACTTCAAACGGAAAAGGTTATCCATATAATTACAATAAATAGATTTTAAATAGTAAGATTAAGGGTATAGCAATTTATTATAAAGAAATTTATTATAAAGACAAAATGTACCGAGCATATAATTGTAAGAGCTATATATACAACGCCCGCATTGGATATGGCTTAAATGTTCTCTTAGAAGTAGAGTAAGATACGATGCTCGTGAAAACTGTAGTTTTCGTTCATTCAAAAACTTAACGCTACTTACAAGGGTATCAGTCGAAATGAAAAAAAAAACTATAAATAAGTACTGGCTTATACATTACAATTTTTCCTTTGCTGTCATCAATCGAGATCACTATTTGAAGAGTTTAATGTTGGCCTATGACAATTCCATTCGTCACTGCCATCAGAACATTCTAGATAACCATTACAAACACTAGATATGGGCAAGCATTCGCCAAGAGGGCATCTAAATCCTTTGCAGGTGTCAACAGTTGTTCGCCGTCTGTTTTCTGCAGTTTCTAAATCTACATAGAAGTCTTCGTTAGATAAGGAATCATCTTCGAATCCGGTATCGTTTTTATGAGGCGTGTAAGTGGCTATGACGCCGTCGATCCAGTCGATATAGTTGGATACCTTAGTGTAAACCCCTGGACGGTTAGCGCGCGCACATCCGTACCCGTTACTCGTAACGCCGTAGATGTACCACTTGTCTGCCTCCTGTAATCATATGGAAAAGATGATCTATCTACACTAAAAGTTCAAATTGATTCTCATTTATGTTTATTTGTTGTCACCAATTAAAAATTAATAACGAAACGTTAAGCTCTTTTGATAAGACCAATAATAAACATGGATAATGGGTAGTTTTCTTTGTTAATATATCTTTTTATATTTATAATTTATTTCAAAATTAACATTTTGTTTTAGTTGTATAATTTTAATCGATCAATATGGAAGCGTTTTTCCGGGCAGAACACTCAATTTCTTGCTTGGTTATTGGACTTATACAGCACAGTACGTTGTTGACAAGCTCGTGATGGGTAAACTAGTTATGTGTGTTTTTTGCATTAAACTTAAAGAAGATGACGAGTAGAGTTTTTATCAGTACCGTAACAGCTCTAAAAGTTCTTCCCTTCTTCTCTTATATTATATAAGTAATTTTATATACATCTACCACGCCTAAGAACAGATTTGGCTTTTTAAGAAATTCTCCAATAGATAAACGATGTTATATTCTCACACTCGCACCCTAAAATAACAGTGTACGGCTGCTCTTTCACGTAGTGGGTAAGATACCATTTTCGACATCGCGCGGGCCGCAGTGATTCTTGACCCTTAGGTGAATTAATAACGTAAGTCTTTATAAACTCGCAGTATCTAACTTAAACCGTTGAAGGCTAACCAGAACAGGATAACTTATGTTAATGAAGAGGTCGTGTCGTGATGACGATTCGTTCGCGATCAACGTACCGGTGAAGAGAAACAAGTGCATAGCTCAACTGATGGCGATTGAATTACATCTAATTTAGGAATCAAGATATAGATGCATTGTTAAGCATACGATTATCATGGACCAATAATTAAGTCTTCATCTTATTTTTTTTTGCAACATCGGCCCTGCAATAGTTTTACTCCGGTAAATGGTAAAACTCTGGTTTTATTCTTGAAAAAGCATTACCTGGCACAAGAGCGGACCACCCGAGTCACCGAGGCAGGCGTCTCGTCCCCCACGCTCGTAACCAGCGCAGAACATGTCGTCTGTGACCCGGTACAGCGGCAGTAGCCGCGTGCGACGCCGGCACTCTGCTGTTGAGATCACCGGCAGTTCCACTTCTTGTAGTGTGTCCGCTGCATCAATATGTTTCTTTTTATAGAATATGTTACAAACGAACAAGCAGCTCACCAAGTAAGTTATTAAATATTCGTTATTTGTGTAAAATGTTTCACAAAAACTAGAATATTGTACTCGTAAGTAGGTAAACGTTCGAAAATTATGCGTCACGAAACCGTATTAATTTTCCTTCAAGACTAATATTATATTGACCTGAAAATAAATTGCAAGGTTATCCAAAATGGTGAAATTAGGAAAGAAACTGCATACGAGGTTCATACCAAAAAGCATTAGATACACCGTACTCTTGGCTGATATTAGCAAGTTATACACCATCGTAAAGGCTGTTTAGAAAGTGTAGGGTAGTGGTTATTTTTGTTTTCTTTCCGAGACAATCTGGCGACAAATTTAGTAGTAACGTAATAAAAAAGGTTTGTCCACAAGAATGTTTTCAACACCAAGCCACAATTTTTCGTGTGTCTGCCTGTTCTCGAGCAACAGTTTTAAATTGGTTTGCTGATTTGAAAGAAGATGGGGAAGCTTTGTAGACAAGGCTAAGTCAGTCGCCAACTGTGGTTACTCGAGTAAATGTTCCTACTGTCGAAGAAATAATTCATGAAACGTTCTATGTCAAATCTTATGTAGTTCTATATAATTCTTATGTAGTAATAAATCTAGGAATTAATGCTTATATATTTCGCCTAAAAGATACCGAGTCTTAGGAACAACCATAGTGAGGCACTGGTTTAAAAAATTGTGCGATAACAATTCGAAACGTTTTCTGTCTCCTTTACTTTTATAATGTGTACTTACGAAAGACGCGCTCGTGCTCGTAGAGCTGACCCCAGCCGACGACTGTGCAGTGTCGGCCGGCGGGCGGTGCGGAGCGGGACGGGGGCAGGCAGGCTGGACGGAGGCGCGCATGCAGCTGCAGGGGCTCCACGCGCAGCAGGGCGATGTCGTTGCGGAACCCGCGCGCGGCGTACTTTGGGTGGAGGACTAGCTGGCGAACGCGGGCCACGCGTTCCCAAGGCCCACGTGGCCATGCGCCGCGACGCAATGCACCTAGACGCGCCACCCAATGTGCTTCAGTCGCTCTGTGTATAAGCGATAATATATTTTAATTTATAATGTTGATATTGTGTTATACTTATTGCGTGGCTTAGTCAAAGTAAAGAGATTTAGGTTTATTTTCTTAGCAGTACAATACACAAATTGTGAGATACATTTATTCTCCACAGACAATCATAATGTAGATCAATATAATCTTTTAAAGCTAAAATGGAATTTCGTTGTGATTCGTAATAGTCTTATTAACCTGTAATTGTAATAATACCCTATTACGTATCTGAAGTTACTGTTTCGTATTTCTGGCACTGCTCTGATATTTCTGTGAATTTTTCTGTATATTCGCTCTAACGACAGATTGTCAACGTTTACTAACACCCTCGCGACCCTTCGTGCCCGGGTAAAAGACAAGCAAACACATTTTTTTATTTTCAAACAGTGAGGCTTCCTTTTTAAAAATAGTATAATAATTAAAATAGCTATTTAATTAAATTAAATTTATTTAAATTAATATATATATATATATATATATATATATATATATATATATATATATATGTATGTATATATATAAAGTCCTTACAACGTAATAATACAGTGGGAGTGAGTTAAAGGCATTTACAAATGACGTCATTATCATCAACATTTTTTGTCTTTCTTCTTATGTGCAATTTGTCGGCCTGCCTCATACATGAAGCAACCAGCCAAATTTAGAATTCATATATCTGAAAACTATCTCATATAAACGTTATTCCAATATTCAATGCTACGATATTGAATTTGGATAGTACTTAATAATCAGAGAGAGTCAGCGAGAGCTCATAACGGGAAGGTTTAGAGGAAGAGAAGAGAATTGGGATAGTGAATTATTAATTAGTGAGTCTGGAAGGACCTTTGCGCTTATTGCGCGACAAGGCATATCCTGTTATATATTAGCTATTCTGTTAATATCTTCCGCGCACCTTGGAATAATTATATATTTTTTTAGTAGTTTTAAAATCTATAAAAATAAATCTGACCGCCCCACCCCAAAATATACGTTAGACACTCTTTCTTTATACGAGATTTATTAATAAAAAAATAAATAAATATTGATACGACGGTTCTTACGTGCGAAAGTTTTGATATAAATACGCGAGAGAAAGTTTATTTGCATTTATGGACTCTAAATCTACCTTTAACTAATCTAAGGTACGTAACCTTACGTAATGAGATGTATATTTCCTTCCTTATCATAATCTATGGTTGTCTATGATAATCCAATCTGATATATACGTTAGAGGAATTTCACTTACTGGTAGAAGCAATGGCTGGCGGAAAGTAACCACTGTGAGGTGATGAGCGTCGCGCCGCACTGGAAGTCACCGTCGCGGTATAGCGCCGCCTGCCACGGCCACGCGCCGGCCGCCGCGCCGCCGCCTCCCACCACCCTGCCCCACCGCACGCGCTCGTGAGTTACACCCCTAACCAACACACCACCACCACAACGTACACACACTGCATTATGATTCCTTGTCAAGGATGAATGTAGATGTCATGGGCCGCCAGGTATCACTTACAATCTGGTGAACTGTGTGCTCGGTTGTGGCAATGTAATAAAAAAAAAAGTCTCTGCATTGTCATCGTAACTATAATCAACATTGTCATCACCACCATTAATATTATTGTCATTCCAATCATTATCATACTCGTGTTATTGATCTGTGCTTCTTTGCAGAAGCCTAACTTATCCAACATTAAGTGCTAAATATTTAAATTTCCAATGGTAAGTCGTCATTAAAAATAATACCACCATTATTCAATAAAGTTACTTTTCTTACATCTGCATGTTGGCTCAAGGGCTTTAACAGCTTCACCAAGTTTAAAGCTGTAAAAGCTGTTGGAGCGCTGAGTGGCGCATGAAACTCCAGCGACGCTCGCGGTCGCGATTATCTTCGTTTGCCCTCACCGTCGGCGGGGGCAATATGATGGTGCAGTGCTAGTGTGTAGGGTGTTTTGGGCTTGGGCGTCGAGGACGTGCCTCAGTCTCCTTCGGACGCGAGTGAAATGATACTCACGATCAGCGGATTTAAGTGTGACGAAATAGCGGCGTAAAAGTAACTTCAGACTAACTGAGCTATGACTAAGCTCAAAATCTAAATGGAGTTTTACATTACGCAAGAACTACGGCGCATCGGTGGCGCACCTTGCGCATAAAGCGATTCTGGATTACCTGAAGAGACGCGGGTAGGCATGGCCAAAAACTTGCGTATGTCATTATGGGTCGAATGCACGTTTTGTACAGTGTAGTTTTTATTAGGGACATTTTGCTTTTTACTAATGATTGCAAATGACCGAGAACACAGGCTGCCCGATTTCGTACGCGGTTGATGTGCGGATTGAAGGTGTTTCTTTCGTCTAGTATGACTGTCTTTTCCCAAGGGATTGGACGATCAAATAACTCTATGGTAGGAACAAGTCGAACCACTTACGTTTTCAACCATGAAAGTTGTTATTCTACGAGTGCGTTATTCTTCCTTAGTCCGGCTGGTTTACAGCGCTATATTACTTAGAAGTGTGTTTTTTTTACCATAGAGGTATTAAACTCTTGTCATCATTGTCATAATGAAATTATGTATCTTAGGTTTGGAGTACATGTTATCATTGTTAGACATAGGATAAACAATTATTTGATGGATTATTTTTCCTTCCGATTTCTGGTACATTATTAGAATCTAGATAATGTGTAAACATCAACAGCTGTAGGTATCACTTATACACCAGGTGATTTGTGTTGATGTGTCACCATTATTTCCATAAAAAAAGCAATGCATTTCCAAAGCTGTTTGTTACCTAGGTTGTTGAACGTCGGCGTGCGGTCGCACTCCGCATTCTAGGTCCTGACAGCGGACGCGTAGAGCTCGACGACGCGGGCACTCGGCGCGTTTGAATGTCAACCGTGTATCTGCCGCGCGGGCAGCTGCGTTGTGCCACACCTCCCAGTATCCAGCTGAACTCACGTGCCGGCCCTCACGCGCCTCACGAGCCCATCTCGATCCGCTGAAATGTGACGTATGGTATTTTGTCACACAGATTGGGTAACACTGCATTTTATACGCAACTAAATTAGTTACATTATGTGTTTTATGATCTTGAAAATAGTTTATTACATTGAGAGTAACTAACGAGCATACAGTTCAGCTGATGGTAAGTGATTCCTGCGGCCCATGACATCTACATTCATCCTCGACAAGGAATCGTAACGCAGATGCGTTGTCACCCTTAAGGGCTGAGATGGAATGCCTCGTCACCAGTAATAGAGGTCTCCGGATCCCTACACTCACCAAACGGCATTCAGCATTATGCTGCTATTTTACGCTGGTATTCTGTGAGAGCGTGGCCCTAGCCTGGTCGAGCTGACCCATTTATTCTGCAGTTAGAAACAATATGCAGTGTAGTTCTACAACGTTTAGAAACCTAACTACACTAGATATTAAAAATTTTAATTATTTTAGTGTTATTTATTACATTGTTATTAATATTAAATTTAAATATTTCATTAACTTATACCTTACCCGAAAGTCATAGCACGACAAACTGCTCTACCAAGATCAGGTAATTTCAAAGAACTATGAGCTTCAGCCACGACGTCTGCAAAACTTTCCACGCATAACCGACCCCATTCGCCATGTTTTCGAACCACTACGAAACCTAGAATAAAATATTACTATTAAAATTTAGTAGTAAAAAATATATCGTTAGAATTATCGTGTGTTTTACCTTCTTCGTTATACGGGATAACTTCATTATCTTCAATTTCATCAGATAGGGCAACACATGTTTTTTCATCGTCACCGAGGGGGCAATCTGGTGTTCCGTCACAAACGCGTGACATGTTTACGCACTGTCGAGCATTAGAACATACGTATTGCCCTTCTTTACACCATTCTATAAGTAAAAATAAATCAATGCCTTTTTGAATTAAGTCCACCTTTTTGTACAATGAACGTTTTACTTTGAGCAAGTAAAGTATAAATTAATTAATTAATAATTTTCTGCGACAATTAAATGGAATCTCAAATTCAAGAAGTATTCATAACTTACCACACTTGTTTTCATCAGAATAATCCCAACAGTCCACAACACCGTCGCAGATTTTAGTTTGAGAAAATTCTGCTCTTAAGTAATCAGCGCATGAACAGGCATGCTCGTCTTCTCCTCCTGGGCAATCCATAAGACGATTACATCTAGAGGTAACTGGCAAGCAAAGGCCGGTGGAACATCGGTACGACGTCGCATTACTGCAATCTTCTAAAAAATATATTTCGTAAATTATCAAAAAGAATAATAATACGTGTACTTTATATCCTTTTATTTACCTTCTTTAACGACATCGTGGATAACTTCCTTTTCTTTCTGAAGTTTTGTTGAATAGGGTTTACTGTAAGTTTTTTCTGAATTGTTTAAACTATTTTCCTCTTGTTTTGAGGGTTGAATTTTATGGTAGGTTTTGGTTAATATTTTAAATCCGGCTTGATTTAGAGTATAGCTCGAAGGTATGGCTTTAGTTGATATTACACCTCCGGGAGGACGAAATAAAGTACTGTTACTATAATCTGTGATTGTAGCGAGACTTGCTAGTTGTTTCAATTTATCAATCGTAAGAGAATAAGTTTGATTAATTGGAATTTCTAAAATTACATCCGGTTCTAAAGCTAATTCATAGGCTGGTAGGTTTTGAGTTTTATTCGCTTGCTTACTGCTAACACTTCCAGTAACGTGGTAAGATACTCTGTAAGTACCTTCTGGAATAGTTTTATCGTTACTGATTTTTTTTTCCGGATAAATATTTACATTGTGCAGATTTGAATCGTTCAGATCACTGCTAGATTTTGGAAATCTATTGCTTGTTGGCGTAGCAATGGAAATGTTGTCGACTTCCATGTTCTCAGGCATACTTGCTATTATTTCATGGTGCTCTGTTTCATATGCTTCAATGTCGGCAAGAGTTGCTGCTTCTACGCTCTCGACATCATCAATATTAGTAACATTAGGAGTCGGTATATAATTTTCAGTATTAAGTTCCTCTATAAGTTTTTGAGCCTGAACAGCACTATTGAAGAAACTGCGTAAACTTTCTTTCACTATTTGAGCTTCATTTTTTATCTTTGGCCTCGGTCTTAATGGTCTATTTACACCGAGGTTTGACTTCACAGGCATTAATGTAATCACTCTAGGTGTTGTAGTTTCAAGTTCTTCTTCAGGAATTACTTCAACAGATCCTGTCATTTCCATGTCATCTTCACTTTCTTCAGTTTCAATTTTTTCAACTTGTGTATCTTGTGGTTTCTGTGTACTATGTGTGTATTTTTTAATGATATCTGTTAAATTTCTTAATATTGAAATTTTACTTGGAAATCGCGGTGTTGTGTTTGGAAAAGTAGCATCATTTTTTGTAATTATTGCTTGCAACGTGTCATTGTAGTATTTTTCAGGTGAATTTTTATTAAAAGTTTCATTTTCGTTTGTCGACGTATTTACTAATTCCCAAGTATGATATGGTGTATCTGTTGTAGGAATAATTGAAACTTTATCATTAGGACGTCGAGTTAAATTTTCTTTATTTAAAACTTTATTATTTTGTTTATCTGTTGTTGCCATTTGCATAGAAGTGGTAGAAGATCTGACAGTTGTAGTAGGAGTTATTTTAGTGCTTGGCTCAGCAGTTGTACTTGATATGGTTATATTATATTTCTTTAAAATTGACATACCGTCGACCGACACTTTTTCAGTATTATTGTCTTGCTGGCCCGATTGTAGGATATTTATTATTTTAGATGTTGTTTTGTCTTTAGGTGGGCGTATAACCGGTTTTCCGTCATCGTCATCCTCCGTAATAGTTTCCTTAAAATCTTGTTTAGCTGAACTGATTTTGTCCACAGGTAAAGGAAAAGGTTTCGGATACATTGACCCTAGTGTCTCCATGTCTTTTAACGGAGGCGCTAAAGTAGGAAGAGTGAAACTTGTATAAACAGGACTAGGCACATAAATGTCGGCAGATAGTTTTGGATCCATATTATAAATACCAGCAGGCCTTCTCGTGTTTTTGTCTGTATAATGTATTGGAGGAATTGGACTTAACATGCTTTCCAACATTGATATATCTTCGACAACTTCTGCGACTCCGATCCTGTCTTTTGCACTTTTTTCACTGATTGTTTCGGTAGTAAGGGGAACATTTTGACTTGTCGTTTCATAGTATGGTCGCGTGATTGGACGCCATGGTTCGTTATCAATTACATGTGGTACTGTAAATAATGTATCGATCTTAGGTATATCCTTATCATGATTATCGTTTGTAAGCAGATCATATAGAAATTGTGATACATTAGCCGTTGTACTTTGGACAGTTGTAGAGGATGTTACTATAGATTGCGTTGAAGTGATCAATTTTCTTGTCGGCCTGGCTGCATCTGGTTTTTGTGTGGAACTTGTTCTTGTTTTTATTCCTAAATTAGACATAATAGTGAACGGTCGCAGTTTAGATGTAGTTGAAGTACTAGAACTTGGTTTAGTTAGAGGAAATCGAGTTGTCGTTATTTTTGTCGTTGGTGCTTTTGTTGTAGTAGTTGATTTTACTGTTGATGACTTATGATTAAGTTTTTCCTCATATCTGGGTGGAATGTTGCTATGTTTATTTTCTGTGATGTCAGCTTCTGTTTTAGTAATTTGAAAAGAACCTTGTACAACTGGAATGTTCTCAGTATCTATATCAGGTTCATCTGGAACTCTTTTCGTTGTTGATTGATTAGGTGTCACAGTTGTTTTACGAACGACGCCTACTCTGCTTTGTAAGGTTTTATCACTTCCATTTTGGCTTGATGGCTGTTTAGGATGATAACTTGCTAAAGTTTCATTTAAAGCTTCTCTTACATGTGACTCTGAATGGTATGTGTGTTGCAAATCTCTTTTAATAGCTATGCTTGATATATCTAGTTTTATTTGCCCGAATGACGGCTGCTTTGATAATATATCTTGGATTAAGATATTTTTAAGTGCTTCTTCTATATTGGATACAGAACTGAAAACAAATAATGAAAATATAAAAAATCATTTACTAAATTAAATTTGACATTTTCTATCAGTATTATAGTAGTGACTAAATTATAGTAAATAACTAGTTTAAGTAAATATTTCCTTTTATTTTTTTTAATCAATTTTGGAATGCGTTTATTGTGTATGAAACTTAGATCGTAAATCGACATTTGACATATTATTTTTCATCGTGATTGTTAAATTTCATGATGCAGATTATTAATTGCTTAGACTTCAATAAATATGTACACATAAATTAAAATATCCATACCCTGTTTATTTATTTATTTGAAAATATATGCGTTTTAACGTGCAGCTGAACTTTGTAGTTTAGTATGAAATGAGTCATATGTTGTTATAATCATTTATTTTAACTTTAATATTCATTTATATATCTTTTACTACTACTAAACTTGTACTTAATTTGTAGTTATATTAATATGCATTTAATATTAAAATAATAATTTACCTTGGCACTTTTCTTCTGTCCAAATATAATTTGAAATGGACATCTAGTTTGCGGTCGCCAAAACCGGTGACGATGGCTCCAACGAAAGCCTGTCGCAGAAGCGAAGGCGCATTAAAAGCTTGATGCAGCCCCACACTGTACCGCCTCGCTCGCTCGTTCCAAGCAGGGCTGCCTGGCACACCACCGTACACATCACCCCGTGTCACACGGAAGTTGCCCTCAAATGCCATTATTGCTGAAAACGGCAGTCTTATATATTATACCAAAAAATGTTCTAATCAGTTCTAATTAGTTTTTTTGAACTTGGACAGCATTGCACTATATGTTTAAATTATTAATTCAAAAGTAATAAATTTGCAATAAAATTACTTTTTAAAGTATTAATATGTTATAAAAGAATTGTAACAAATGTTTAAGTTGTGCTCCACAAATGTGCGAATAGAAAATCCGTATCGGTAATTCTGTTCGTATAACTCGGTTAGTCGAAGTGGTCTATTTGATCTATTTTCTCTCCGAGTATTCTGTCTCGCACTTCTCTAAAAAAACCTGAAGTTCTCTTAGCGTAATTGTTAAACTTATTATATGCTTTTGTTTAACTAAAAGACATACACAGCACATTTCTTGATGGTTATTCATTGGCTTATTACCTTTATTATCCTTCGATAAGGAATCATGGTAGATGTTATTCGTCCTGAGGTTTTCGATAGAATGTTTTTTGACCGTAATAAGGTGTTTAGTTTCTTTCTTTCATCAGAGGAAATACAGTAGAGTAGACTACTATTTTATTCTTTGTAATTAGTGGGTGATAAACGAGCATACATTTCACCTGATGGCAAGTAATGACCGTGGCCTATTCGCCATTTACAAAGGTTCAAGATACGCATTCTTTGGTCCTGAGGACTGAGCTGTAACGCCTTGTTATCTGTAGTAGAGTGCCCGGAACCCAAAACTCACTATACGAAACACAGCAACGTTATGCTGGTATTTTGTGATGGCGTCGGCGTTCCTCAGTGAAGCTTACCCAATTCATGCTGCAGCAAGAAGCTACAGCTAGCAAGCTAGCTTGGCTCTAACACTGTCAACGCTTTTACGCTGGTAATCTGGACAGCGTGGTTCTATCCTAGTCGACTCGACTTATTCGTGTTACAGATGGTTCATTACTGCGTCTTCCGTAAAATATTATGGCGTAATTGGAGGCATTGAAAAGCAGTGTAATAAGAAGGGAGCTATGAATAAGTTCAATGTTGAGACATGTTACACGTGTTTACTTACGCTCGCCGTTGTCAGGCCTGAGTGCGCCCATGTAGAAGGCCAGGGCAGCGACTGCGAGCACTGCCACGGCCGCAAGTAATGCACCTACCACCAGTGCTGCGGAGCATAATCCGCCACCCCTGCCACCACTGCTGGTCGCCACGCGTGGGTATCCCCCGCCAGCAAATCGATATTCACTCTGTAATACAGACTGTTTAAATTAGAATAGGCCTTATTTTAATTTTTTTCTAAACCTAGGCAAATTCTTAATTTAGGTGTATCAAACTATGCTAGGTGGCAATAAGTTATTAAATATATATTAAAAGTATATTAAATAGTAGAAACGAATAGGACATACTTTATTGAATACCATAAACAATGTAAATATAAGACAGGATTAACAGACAACAGAGGAGAACAAAACATTAAATGAATTAATATTTAGCAAGCATTTATATACATACTAGTACGTACAAATTAAATATGTAACATATACAAATAACAACCTTTATTAATATTTATTATTTATTACGATACATTTAAAATCAAAAAGAATGTGTTATAATAATGATATTGCCGAGAAGCTATTTGAATGTTTGAACGGACTGTGTATGTCTTATTGCGAGAGGCACTGCATTCCACAGATGGATGTTTTTTTTACCGAAAATGGGCAATCCTGGAATGAATTTTCAGCATATTTTCATTTAATAAGATTTTCATTTTCAATTTCTGAATCTGTTGAACGACCCCAATAGTATTTAAAAGTATTTATTTCCTAGGTTTGTCGTTATTCATACTGCCCGGTTATTATAAATGATGCCCTCGTTAATCATTTGGTGTATATCATATACATATGTTTAGTAAATTTGAATAATGTGTAATGAAAAAAATGACCACCACTATATTTTCAATAACATACAAAGTGTTAGTTATTCATCCAAATTTATTTTAGCATCTTCAAAGTATGCTCCTTCAGAAACGATACACTTACGCCAACGAATAAAACAATCATCAAAACATTGTTTAAACTCTTTTTCCGCAATTGAGTTCAATTCTCGCCGCGAATTTGCCTCTATGTCTTCTACCGAATGAAAACGGGTGGCACGATGTGGTAATTTAAGCTTAGGAAAAAGAAAGAAGTCGGCTAGAGCCATATCTGGTGAATAAGGTGTTTGCTCGATTGTATTTGTTCAAAAAATCAGAAAGTTTTGGTCAAAAATTCGTTCACAATGATGGCTTTGTGCGAAGGCGCATTATTGTGGTGCAAAATCCAAGAATTTTCCTTCCACAAATCTGGCGTTTTTCGTCGAATTTGCTCTCTTAAACGCTTAAAGCTCAAACAAAATTCTTTATTTACCGTTTGACCTCCCGGCAAGAATTCCGAGGGCACAACACCGCGATAGTCAAAGAAAACAGTCAACATGACTTTGATCGACTTTGGCGTGGTTTTTCGATTTCGGTTCAGTTGAGCGAACGTATGCGTTTCATGAATGTTGGGTCGGAATTGACTCGTTCTAGTATGTCCTTAGCGACTATTATGCGATTGAGTTTTTGGAGAAAATTCAGGTCTTTTGGGACTAGCCGAGCGGCAACACGTGTCATACGCAAGTGATTATTTAAAATGGTATGGATCGACTAGTGAGAAGAAAGTTCGGCGGCTATCTCTCTCAAACTTGAATGAGGATTTTCAGTCACGATTTCCGTCACTTTTGCGCTGTTAACTTCTGTTAGAGACGTTTATAATTTTATAACAAAATGACTTCATGTAAGACGAGGTCCCGAATCCTCGTAGACCAGCCAAAGTGCTGACAGTGAGGGTAGAATACAAAACCCAGAGGTGTATAATAATGATTCTATTGCTTTTCAAGTCCGGGGTTCACCTGATCGAGTCAATACTAACGAGAGCCATGAGTTGTAAGGTGAAATCTAGTACTACAAAATAAACTCGTGTAGGTATATAAAACTGGAGGACATTTTTCGTAATTGCAGCCTGCGTTTACAGAGTAACGGTCCAAGTCGAGGCTCCCACTCGGGAGCCCTTGTGCTGGTTGCCCACTAAAAGTGGTCTCGACTGAGCACCATAAGCGCTCGGTATTCTCTCAACCCAGTGAAACTGTAAAAGCCAAGCCAAGCCAAAAGCGGCCAACAAACCGAAAAAAAAAGACTGTAGCCCGCGATCGTGTCTAATTGACACCTATTCTACTTTTCTCTTTTTTGTTGTTACACACAAATCTTATGAACCATGTTATTGGCGAATGTATATCTGTTCTAAATTAATTAAAAATAAATAATTAGGTTTAAACTTTTCAATTTTATATTTAACCATTGGACCTCTACTTTTACATATCGAAATATCAATATGTTGTTGTTATTAAATCAAAACTTGTAATGAGATTGAAAGCCATGATATAGGTACATATTGCGTATGTCGTAATAAGTTTCTTCTGCTGCGATCTCAAATGATTAAGATCCTTGCTAAATGGGAAAACACTTCATGTTCAAGTGAAAAAATCTTTAAGTAAATAACAAACACCTGTATAAATATTGTTTATCGCACAACTAATACGAGATAAACTGTGCTCAGTCATGATACGCTTCCCTTATATTATCTTAAAGATACAATTTCAAAGATTAAAAATAAGTATTAAAACTTTTATTCCTCGCTGTTTAATGGCAGGGCAGGGTTAAATAGTTCATTTTATGTAAAGCCAAACCTACTTTGGACGAAAACAACAATAATGTGCTGCAGCAATCCATAAGGTGTTTAAACTTTCGGAAATGTGTGCTGTACATTGAAATCATAAAATAATAAGTGGAAACGAAAATTAATGTAATTTTAGAGATACAGCCATTACTAGTTAACTACAATAATGATATGATCTTAATTACACAGGTGTGCAGTTATCAGAAATTAATACCGTGCCCTATGGATATGGATCTTTATTACGCGTGTGTGTTCCTAAAATATTTTAAGCGCATTATTTACAAGACAAGGCCCGAATTACGATGAGACAAAAATCTTTGATCTGTACTTTTTCATCCGCATAATTACACGGTGGAAGCGGAGATCATTAAAAAAGGTTTCGCATTTTATATAAACAAGAATGAGGGACGCTTGTCATGGAGATACTTACTTGTGGCATCTTGGTCAGTTTTTTAAGATACGCGAATTAATATCAAACTGATATGCACCATTATTAAAACAAAATATTTAATCGTTTCCTTACTTACATTTTGTACTGTACTCTTTGAATGTAGAAAACCATAAATATTTAAATGTTATCGTGTTTATTCTCATATACAGCACTCTAATAGTCAAATGGATTTCAGTTATTTAGGTTTTGTTAGATTATACATTATAGTTCCAAGGGATACAAGATATGTGACCTCATTTAGATCTCTTGGAGGCCATAAGACGCTACTTTGGAAAAGTCGAATAAAATTATCATGAGGCACTACACAGTTAATATAGGAAAGGGATTGTGAAGACATTTAAAAAAATCCACCACCTGGCACGATCCATTTACCTCTGAATATTTGAAATGCAAATTTAAATATCAGGGTGAAACTCTTTATTTATAATTATAATTTACCTTTAATATTATAACGTGTATTATTTTGATATTAAGTTACCAGACATTAGTCACATGTATATATGTGTGTATTACATGTGTGTTGTACATCAGTATATTGAAATTTAATGCA
The DNA here is from genome assembly GCA_029286865.1 of Teinopalpus imperialis. Lineage (NCBI taxonomy): Eukaryota > Metazoa > Arthropoda > Insecta > Lepidoptera > Papilionidae > Teinopalpus > Teinopalpus imperialis. Next base: position 5,741,143 of record JAGSMU010000020.1, on the reverse strand, counting down.
TATAATACATTTACAATAGACTATTCAATACGGTAAATTTTAATTTAATTTAATTTAAATATACAATATAGGTACATCGTTTAATAAAATAAAAAAATAAAATAAAATAGCCTTTATGTACTTACTACTTACTTACTTTAACAATACTAACTTAATTAAATCCTATCTATAAATCTAGAAAATATGTGATTATAATTATACTTATTGATGTTTGCTGGTAGTAGTCGCCTCTGCGGCGTAGGCCTCTCCTAAACCTTTCCAAGTATCTCTTTCCCGAGCCATTTGCATCCAGTTATTACCACACCTGCTGAAAGTATCTCTCCATCGCCTGGTCTCCCTTTTCTCCTTTTTGTCCCTTGGTATCCATTATATTAGACGTTTCGTCCATCTGTTATTCATCCTGCAAACATGTCCTGCCTAGTGCCATTTGAGTAATCGAATTTCTTTTCTTACCTCTATTACTTTTGTTTTGCTTCTGATGTCACTGTTGCGACTTTGTCTGATAGATAGATATACATCGTATAATAGGATATATAAAATATAAACAATTACAACACTAACAACATCTAAAAATCGAAATAAAATAAATGCTACAATCGGACTCGTTGTCAAATTTAACTTATAACTTTTATTGATTTACAATTACAATTTCAACTATTTATTTCTTCTTTTTAGCAACCATGCTAGATCCAAGACCTGTGTTACAGCTGCTACGCCCCTCCTCCGGATGAAGTATATTTTATAATAAACTTAAAATTACTGTTATATTTAAACTATAATTTAATTAAGAAAAAAAGAAGAATATCCCAATAAGGGAGGTAGTAGTAAATTATCTTAGTTTAACATCGTATACACAAATTATAACTAGTCTAGTGAATTAACGTTTTTGTCATATCATAATTGAGTGATACAACAGAAGGTTAAGGGCGATTTATATAAATGTTTCAATAATATTTGGTTAACTTAAATTTACAATAAAAATGTGTTTGTGGCATATAAATAAAGATAGTTATATAGATTTATATTTGTTAGTTTGTCTTTAAAAACATTTCATTCACACCCCGGGTAAAATTTACTTATTTATTTTTAATAATAGTATATATGTAAAGTACCGATAACTTTATTATTATATGTATATTATTTCTATTAATGTAATATTTATTACATTTATTGTACATACTCTTAAAATTAAAATAAGTTTCTCTTCTTGCACCCACAATATATTATTTGTTTAAACCTTCAAAGGATGGTAGAGAATGCCTTATGGCATCAAGTCCGCAATTTGTATAACGTTTGTTTTACTTGTACAAATAAAGAATAATAAATTATTAAATGTGTGGCCATGAATAGGTCCAAAATGGAAGGCTTAGACTATCAAAGAATACTTTTATAAAATATCACCGACGTGCTTCGCCTATTAAGTCAGAATACTGGAGCCCCTAGTAAAAGCAATAAAGTATTCGTTCCAGTACACAATGACAACGCACCTTTTATATTGAAACATGTGGTCATAATAATCAGACGGCTATGTAACATCCTTACTTATATAAAAATATTAAATATGATATAAAAAGATCAATATTAGGATTGCTATATCGCTGCGTTCAATTTCTAACAAAGCAAATTATTACATGCTATTGATATTTTAGGTCTGGGCATGTCGCATGTACATATATCTCGTGTCCATAAAACTGCATCTAGATTCCTTCGACCTTAATGTACACGTATTACATTTGACTAGGGAAGTGGACGAAGAATAAGCGCTTTGTTGTTGTTTTTGAGTTTGCACTAATGCCTATGACACCATACACTATCCTATTCACTTGATGTCATCTGATAATAACCAGCAGATATCATCGTGGCTAAAATTAACCAGCGGAACGGTATTATTATATTCTCTAGAGTAATACTTGATCCACTCTATAATATGACTAACTACCATATCACTGCAGGTTAAGTGTTGGCTGGATTCCTGCTGAGCACTAATTATTCCTGCTGAGCACTAATTAATTATTTATTAACCGCGAAGGAGCGACATCCGTCTCGTAATTGCATTTCACTTTAATTTACGAGTTGTTTAATGAGCACTTTGAACCTAACCGAACTGCATAGCTGGTTTGTCTGCTGAATTATTTGTAATGATGGCGAACACAAAAGCTCGGTAACATTACGAGTACACTATACTTTTGTTAATTATGTATCCTTATTTTATCGGCCCATAAATTATTTAATGGCAAAGAGACTTATACTCTTAAGGCTTCATTACAACTTTTTCCTAATAATTAAACATATTTCATTTCCAGTGCGCTTCTAAAACTATAAATCAAGAAAAGCAGTCTGCTTAGTCTTGCAATTTCATAAACACATGTAGCACAAATCTTTTCTGCCTATAAAAATAATGATAACAAAAACCTATATGAATTTGGTGTTTTGTCGAATTGGCCACTTTGATCTCAAATAATCTGGCGTTTGGTTCGGAATTACAAATTTAAATGTATTAGAAATTTAGGTTTGTGTATTTGTGTTTTGAATTTAGTGATTCATTTGTTATCGCGCAATTTGTTTTTTTAGTGACATCCTTCTGTTAACAAAATGGAAAACTTGAAATATCGCATTATTTACGAATATGAGTTCCACCGTGGCACCAGCGCTGCAGAAACAACTCGAAAGATTAATTATGTGTATGAGCAAGCTACTGTAAAAGAAAGCACGGTACGTTTTATGTTCCAACATTTTCAATCTTAGACCCAAGTTGACAAAGTAGCATTAAAGGTGACCGCGGAAGCGGATCCATCGAAAAAAAACCACGTCTGAATTAGTGGCAGTCTTCGATGTAAGTGACAAAACAATTTTAATTCACTTGAAACAAATTTGAAGAGCGAAAAAGCTCGAGAAATGAATTAAGTAAGGTGCACCAACAAACACGCAGTCCGTCACAATAACGAGGGAATTGAGTCGTAATTTGTGATGACACATGGATACTGTACGACAATGGGAAACGCCCATCACAGTGGTTGAACCCTGGAGAACCGGCTAAATCCTGTTTCAGGCGTAAATTGATTAAGAAAAAGGTATTCGTGAATGTTTGGTGTCCAGTGTTGATGTCATACGACGATTACGGCAGATCTGTATTTTCAACAGTTGCAAACCATGGTAGAAAAGCTAACCGTTATGCAACAGAGACTAGCCAATTGATCCAGCCCACTGCTGCTTTATGACAACGTTAGATCCCATACTTCGCTAAATTAGAGGAGCTACGATTGGAATGTCTCCGACACCCACCATACTCCTCGGACCTTGCTCCAACAGCTTACCACTTTTTTCGGAATTTGGACAATTTCTTGCAAGGATTGTGTGAAATGAAAAATAAACCCTAATAAATATATTATAATTAAATATGACGCCGATTGGGTTTCTTTTCTATTGTTAGATACTTTTTATGTTTAAGTTATTCTATTTTTAATTAAATAAAATATAACTAATTTAAAAATAAAGATTACAAATTTAAATGTATTAGAAATTTAGGTTTGTGTATTTGTGTTTTGAATTTAGTGATTCATTTGTTATCGCGCAATTTGTTTTTTTAGTGACATCCTTCTGTTAACAAAATGGAAAACTTGAAATATCGCATTATTTACGAATATGAGTTCCACCGTGGCACCAGCGCTGCAGAAACAACTCGAATGATTAATTATGTGTTTGAGCAAGCTACTGTAAAAGAAAGCACGGTACGTTTTATGTTCCAACATTTTCAATCTTAGACCCAAGTTGACAAAGTAGTATTAAAGGTGACCGCGGAAGCGGATCCATCGAAAAAAAACCACGTCTGAATTAGTGGCAGTCTTCGATGTAAGTGACAAAACAATTTTAATTCACTTGAAACAAATTTGAAGAGCGAAAAAGCTCGAGAAATGGGTACCGCATGAATTAAGTAAGGTGCACCAACAAACACGCAGTCCGTCACAATAACGAGGGAATTGAATCGTAATTTGTGATGACACATGGATACTGTACGACAATGGGAAACGCCCATCACAGTGGTTGAACCCTGGAGAACCAGCTAAATCCTGTTTCAGGCGTAAATTGATTAAGAAAAAGGTATTCGTGAATGTTTGGTGTCCAGTGTTGATGTCATACGACGATTACGGCAGATCTGTATTTTCAACAGTTGCAAACCATGGTAGAAAAGCTAACCGTTATGCAACAGAGACTAGCCAATTGATCCAGCCCACTGCTGCTTTATGACAACGTTAGATCCCATACTTCGCTAAATTAGAGGAGCTACGATTGGAATGTCTCCGACACCCACCATACTCCTCGGACCTTGCTCCAACAGCTTACCACTTTTTTCGGAATTTGGACAATTTCTTGCAAGGATTGTGTGAAATGAAAAATAAACCCTAATAAATATATTATAATTAAATATGACGCCGATTGGGTTTCTTTTCTATTGTTAGATACTTTTTATGTTTAAGTTATTCTATTTTTAATTAAATAAAATATAACTAATTTAAAAATAAAGATTACAATTTACAAGCAAAAGATTTGAGAATGGTTTCAACTTAAATTCAAGTTGAAAAGATGGTTATAATTGATAAAATTTAATATTTAAGATACTGCGATCGTCTTGAAACTACACGTTTGAAACGAACACGAAACGATACGAGAACGTTAATTAGTTTAAATGTATATCAAAAGCATCAAAATTTGGTTATCGCGGTTCTGTAGGGCACACCAGGAGCAGTGGTGTCAGCATCGTCTACGAAAAATATAGAGCAATTATATCTACACAAACGCCACACAAAGTAGAAAATTTGAGAGGATGTTATGTCTCCTTTCCTTTGAATTACTTGCTCCAAAAGAGATTGTGTTTACTGTCAATTGGCATAGGTAGAAATTCACTTCGTCGTCCATAATTATTGCCAATGGAAAACCCTTCATCTTGCTATTCCGGTTTAGGCTTTAATTTACACGCTATTGGTCGTTTGTAAGCACATGGCTGAAGCACTGTTTGCACTTTGTACAGAAACGTCTTCAAAGGTTTCGCTAATAAATAAGTGACTGTTAAGACTAAAGTCTGTTGATGCTGAATTGCCTAACCCTTCATCCGGTTAACGTTTTAAGTTACTCTTGGATAACACACTGCAGCGATATTCCTCGGTCTAACAGCTTTAACTGCTACTATTCCATACAATGCCAGTTTCAAGTTACTAAATGCTCCAGTGTTTGCCAAGTAAGAGCTTTTAGGGGTAGATGTACTTAAACCGTTGTGATAATTAGATCAAAATAGAAATGAATGGGTAATGAATTGTTTATCTGAAAAATTTAGGTGAACCGTTGACCATGATCTCGCAGAGATAACCGACGATAATAATCATCAGTTGCGTAGTAGACACCGTAATAATTAGCTATGTAATTGTCCCGCATTTGTTTCACGCTTGCTTAAGCCGTTGCATGCTGCCTACTAGCCTACTGCACAATAAATTAGTACGGAAAATTCAATTGACCATATATTTAATAAATAGGCTACATACAGCCTTGAATTTAATGTTTATTTATTATTTTCATAGTTATTCTATATGAAATATTTTAATGTATTATAATATAAGTAAACGTTGTGGTGTTATGAACACGATATAATTATAACATATTGTATATGTACTACATTATTAAAATACAGCATTAAAATACATATATAAGTTTGCTTCGGGACTACTTGCTTAAGTTACATATAGTCAGATACGTTCATCATCCACATATGGCATGGTTGCTACTACCAATAAATTCCATATGTGGACCGCTTTTGTATTGTATATATATATATATATATATATATATATATATATATATATATATATGTAAATATATATGTATATATTTATATATAAATGTAAATATATATATATATACATATTATGTATTTAATATCAATACATTTATCTATTAGTCTTTTTTTTTTGGGCGGCTTTATTCCCCCCTCTCGTTTCCCCTAACATGTTTTTGGGTCAGGAACCTGGGGTGCGGGTGTTTCTTTATTTATTTATTCATAAAAAATCTTAGTTCTAATATCACAATATATTTATAACTATTTCTACTTCTCGTTAAAACTGATTCTATTTGCTACATTAAAATACAATAAGATTTTGAATTTGAAGTTAAAAAAGGCTACACCCTATTTATATTGATTACTGCAAGAGCGGACTCCTTACAAAATTTTAAAAATATATTTCGTGTTTCATTGTTTCTAATTAGATTTTCCGAATTTCCTACATTAATTCTATTTCTCATTTTTATTTCAACGTCGGCTCTCTGCGCACCAAATCTCTGCGCACTCTGTGCACACGGACTCCTGCTCCCCCGGATCACAGACACATGAAGGGCTCTCCTTGCAGCGGCTATATTCCATATTTGTATATTAGTTATTATTAGTATTTTCTTTTTAATTCATTAGTTTATTGATTATGGGGATGTATGATAGGTGTTATCATAATATCACACCACACCTTGGGTTGACTAATAGAAAATGTCTATGGCATTAAGTCCGCCCTTTGTGATACTTTGTTGAAAATAAACAAAAAAATAAATGTATACACAAACAGTGGTAGTTCCACACTCCAGTCAGTGTCTGACCCAATATAGATGCCGGTGTTTTTGAATGCTGCATTTTCCATTAGTTGAAATACTTTTTGCTATCATAATTTCATAAAACAATTAAATACATCACAGTATCCGCTGCCTTTTTATTACCTTCTGCCGTTTATCATTTCATGGTTTTTCATTCATTCATCATTAGTCTGGATTATGTCTGGTATTCTCAAATACGTGATGATGATAGAAATAAATTTTCCGATGGCTCAGACGTACGTGAGATGAGATACTACTATGGTTGTTGCACTGCACACACAATAACTTTAGCCTCTACCTTGACACACACCGGCTCGCCGTCAGTTTTCGCTTAATTATAATAATTGCTTGGGACTCAGAGTTGTTGTTAGTTTCTTAGATATTATTTTGATAATGAATTTTGTAGAGAGATATGTATGGTTACAATTCAATGCATTTGTAATAAAACTTTGCAAAGTTACATTCCCAACGAACCTAGGTAATATGCTTTATAAACTAAATATGTAATTTTTATATTTAGAGGAAAGAAAAAAGCAACAAAATAATATACGAGTACTTTTAGTGAAGCCACACTACTTTTAATAAAAAATAAAAAAAGCTTAGATAATTATGTATGTACATTATATTTTATTATACCAAGGGTTAACCGAAAAGTTAAAAAATGTTATTTCAATTAGTTTACTTTGTGTGATTATTCAATTATTTTTACCATTAAGAGTATATATATAAATAAAATAAACAAAATACTATTAATTTTTCTAAACAGTTAGAAAAATAAAGTTTAGTACAAAGTATAGTAAGTATAGTATTTATAAATCTTACAACAAAATATAAGACGATTTAATTCTTGGCCAGTTTATTCTGACAGCGCAAACTAACGAGATTAAGGGCTTTAAAGGAATTAATTGGGCAAGAATCGATTGTGCCGTCAAGTAATGTCTATATAGATTCCTAGGTATTATTCCAAGGTGCAGATAATGGCTGCCCCTGAATGCTTCGGGCACGGAGCGGTCGACCTTGCGGCAGATGTGCATGACCTCCCATCCAAGATCCTGTTGCTTGAGCATGTTAAGTGACCGATTTGCGATGACTACTTAACGTTCCCGCGGTATCACTTACACTTAAGCTTTGCCTCAGTGATTCAAATGTTATACTAAATATTATGTACATAATGAAGGTAGTTTATTACCTTATATTAATATTATTATTTAAATTAAGTTACAATGCAGGGGTGAGAGGTATGATAATGCGCCAAGTGGGAAACCATTATAGTATGAGTCATAGTTATAGATATCCTCCTGGTTGGTTCAAATGCTGCTTCTACCGCAATGTGTTCTGGTTGTTTCAGATGGCCATCATGTGTCTATAAGAATTAGCGCAAACTCATAGGTAGTCTAGTAATCTCACTCGTCGCCCTCCCGCTACGCACCAGCCTGTTACTCTCACCCGTACTCTGCACGATAAAACCGCCTTGCCTTATCTTATAATTAAACATAGCTATAATTTAAAGGCGAACATGGTATATGATGCTAATTAATTATTCTGATATCTGTAGTGAATATCGTCTGTATGTATCCACCAGATGTTAGAACATCGTCATCATTACAGCCTATCTATAGTCCACTATTGAACATAGGCCTCCACGATCCTGAACGACATGCATTCATCGACTTACGTCATCGCTGTTTCTAGTGAGTCCTACACTTAGACTACTAGTCCGAGGTTACCACTCAATATACTTTCTTCCCCATCGGTTATCCGTTTTTCGAGTAACACATGGCCAGACGATTGCTAGTACTAGTATAGTTTGCTGATCTTTTGAGTTATGTTGGTTCTACTGCGGATGTCTACGTTGCGGAGTATGCCAGAAAAACAGATGAGCATAGCCAGCTCGCTAGGTCTGAGCTTTCTCATACGGCCAGTAGTGAAGGACCATGTCTCTGTACCATATGTCATTAATGGCAATACGTACTAGGTAAAGACTTTTAGACATTGAGGAACGACATGATGTGTTGCAGTTTACCGAAGCCAGTCCATTCAAGTTTGATTCGTCGCTTGACCTCTGCGTCGAAGTTGGACTTACCTAACCGCACTGTTTGCCCTAGATAAGTATTATCGTCAACAATTTCGAGCAATATTAGATGGTTATCATAAATTAGAACACTGTTTGGTCAATTAATATGAGCAAGGATTTTCATCCGTGCTGTAAGAATGTGTAGGTCATGAACGTCGATAATAATTGATTTAACCGCTATAACTAATTCGTTAGTCATGGTAACATTGACTATTATCTCATCGAGCTTTATATCATGCTGCAATCTTGGAAACGTGAAATTGCAATATAATTAATTGTTATTTGTTAATTTGATATGTTCAGTATAATGCTCACTTATTACATACAAAATTACTGTACGTAAACTTTTATAAATGCCATAATAATCGTCGTGACACTCACGCTAGCTCAACTTGAGTCATTTTCCTCGTTGTGCACATGTCCTCAATTACCTAGATCACTGGGTGGAGTCGTCATGATGTGTAATTTATCTTGTCTTAGTGCTCGATTGTAGTTTTGATTGTATATATGTTTCAAATGACTGACAACAACCTTCTGAATACATATATCACATGCAATTTGTTTTATTACCTATATTATCAACTAGGAAGCATTTTTTATCTGTGAAACCTTCAAGTTTTATGTTTATATAGATACTTGTTATTACATTATATAACTTTGTGTATACTTTATAGAACCTATGAGTAGGTGTCTCAAGAAAATAACCTAATTAATTAACTAGAAGAAAATAGTTATTCCCTTTCTTCTGTCATGTAATTAGGTATCGCGTATTGGTTCTGTGTCTGTGGTCCCATTTCTGACGTTACGTCCCTTCCATTCATCTTTTTTTCTCGTTATTTGCCCATCCACTACTACCCTTTATATATTTCCCTAACCCTTTTTTTTTCTTTGGTCTTCCTCTCGTATTGCACTTTTCCATATCCTTTAACTACACTCTTCTAGTTATATGACTTTTATACCTTATAATTGGGTATATGTTAAAACCCTAGTTGTTTCACACCATGACCAATTTCACAATCATCTGAGAAATTTATATTCCTAGCAATCAGCAAAGGTAAAGTTGTCCAAAGATTCCGATGCAGCGCCGGAGACTGCCGAAATAGCAGAAAGTTTATTCGGGTTTTGATGTGCTGTGTTCAAGGCAGAAATCTCCAGTGAATACTTACAACCTTCTAGCTTGCTCTGTAGTATGGTGGTATCCTCCTCCACCAGCAGGATATCGAAAGCAAATAATATATCTTCTCCTGCAGTGATGATGTTAGTGCATTACCAGGAGGAATATGATTAGGACCAGGGCAGGTCGCTGTTGCTAGCTTCCCGTCGCATTAAATCCCACCGTTACTCCAGCAGCAGATCTTGTCGTGAGGATCGAATGTTTGTACATCGTACCGACTAATTGCAGGTACTTCCCAGTCAGTCCCTTCACTTTCATAGCATACTGTAACACTTCCTTGAAACCCGGTCGCATGCGTACTCGAGGTCAACGAACACCATGTGCAAGTTCTTTTGTGCATGTCTGTATTTTTCCTTTAACTTGTACCGTTGTTCCACCCGGCATAAAGACATAAGAAATATAGAAATATATATAAAAAAATAATATATAAGAATGAAATATAGAAAATTACTAAAATATCGAACATGTAACTAGTTCTATGTATTCCATTTAAAATTAGTCATAGGCATTCTGAAATTTTTTGTAAATAATAGTATAAAATTAAGTGAAAAAGCATGGTGAATTTAATCCAAGTTATTTTTCTTTTATTCTTTTATTTTGTACTATAAATTATTCCTACACCGGTATGTCCTGTGGTGAATGGCTAAACGAATAGGAAAATCGGGATCGACAGAGACAGCAAAAAAGCATTTTAGCTTAAGCTTCATGAGAAACGAAAACTCATGAGTTTGTATCAAACTCAGTAGTTTGGATCAATACACACGATCACTTAATTGCAATTAAGCGATCGCGTGCGAGCTAGAATTAGTCCTTAGTTTATCGATGAGGTGCTCAAGGCACTGTATCATGCGCAATGTATCCTCCTCCATATATAGTACTCCAGTTGGAGTCGTAAGGTAATAATCAGAAAATTATCGCCGTGGGTGAAACCGGTCAAGACGACGACATTCAATTACATATACTACTACCGACATGTAATCACAGGGCGGGGCATACAAAATAAGTAAGAGCAAGATTAATACTGACGAATTCACAGGTACGTAAGTTTATAATTAGGTTTACTTGGGAGCAATAGACGTATTTTATTATTTGCAACAAGACAAATCATTTTTATGGACGCTAAATTAATACCGACGTATTCACAGGTACGTAAGTTTATAACTAGGTTTACTTGGGAGCAATAGACGTATTTTATTATTTACAACAAGACAAATCATTATTATGGACGCTTAATTAATACCGACGTATTCACAGGTACGTAAGTTTATAACTAGGTTTACTTGGGAGCAATAGACGTATTTTATTATTTACAACAAGACAAATCATTTTTATGGACACTTAATCAATACCGACGTATTCACAGGTACGTAAGTTTATAACTAGGTTTACTTGGGAGCAATAGACGTATTTTATTATTTGCAATTAGGCAAATCATTTTTATGGACGCTAAATAAATACTGACGAATTCATAGGTACTTATGTTTATAACTAGGTTTACTTGGGAGCAATACACGTATTTTATTTTTTGCAACAAGACATATAATTTTTATGAACGCTAAATGAATACTGACTAATTCACAGGTACGTAAGTTTATAACTAGGTTTACTTGGGAGCAATAGACGTATTTTATTATTTGCAATAAGACAAATCATTTTTATAGACGCTAAATTAATACTGACGAATTCACAGGTCCGTAAGTTTATAACTAGGTTTACTTGGGAGCAATAGACGTATTTTATTTTTTGCAACAAGACAAATAATTTTTATGAACGCTAAATGAATACTGACTAATTCACAGGTACGTTAGTTTATAACTAGGTTTACTTGGAAGCAATAGACGTATTTTATTATTTGCAATAAGACAAATCATTTTTATGGACGCTAAATTAATACTGACGAATTCATAGGTACTTAAGTTTATAACTAGGTTTACTTGGGAGCAATAGACGTATTTTATTATTTGCAACAAGACAAATCATTTTTATGGACACTAAATTAATACTGACGAATTCACAGGTACGTAGGTTTATAACTAGGTTTACTTGGGAGCAATAGACGTATTTTATTATTTGCAACAAGACAAATCATTTTTATGGACGCTAAATTAATACCGACGTATTCACAGGTACGTAAGTTTATAACTAGGTTTACTTGGGAGCAATAGACGTATTTTATTATTTGCAATTAGGCAAATCATTTTTATAGACGCTAAATAAATACTGACGAATTCATAGGTACTTATGTTTATAACTAGGTTTACTTGGGAGCAATACACGTATTTTATTTTTTGCAACAAGACATATAATTTTTATGAACGCTAAATGAATACTGACTAATTCACAGGTACGTAAGTTTATAACTAGGTTTACTTGGGAGCAATTGACGTATTTTATTATTTGCAATAAGACAAATCATTTTTATGGACGCTAAATTAATACTGACAAATTCATAGGTACTTAAGTTTATAACTAGGTTTACTTGGGAGCAATAGACGTATTTTATTATTTACAACAAGACAAATCATTTTTATGGACGCTTAATTAATAAGCATTTAGTTTTGGCCGGTCGGCTGATGCCGCCTCTCTGTATAATATGTATTAAATTGATAGAGCCCAAAAAAACCGTGACGAACTTCACAAGTTGGTAGTTGAGCTATTATAAAAAACATGATGGATGCTTCTAGGGCTTTGAGCTATATCAAGGTTATTTTAAAAAAAATTCTTAATGTGAGGAATGTTTGATTTCTAAAAGTAAACTTTAATCTTACTATTATTTACTTATTTGTAACTGTAGTAAATATGACAGGATATAGTTGTTCTTGTGCTGTTGTAAAACTGTGCAGGATATTTAGTTACTACTAGTAGAAAAATTATTTTATAATTTCGATTTTATTTATAAAATACAGGTCCTTCGGCTAAGTATGGCCTTCCTATCAAGTGAGAGAACTGTAGCATAGTTAATAAGTCACTATCACCTAATTTGCGAGACCACCATACGCTCTAGGTGAGTTGATGATCGGTGGTAAGGTATCGTAGGTAGTTCAAATCAAACTACTCTACTAAATCAATCTACTCGTACAAACTAGGCCTGTCATTCGTTTGAATATCTGCCGTATACAAGGTGGCATGAGGCTTCTGACAGATACGGAATATCACCATTATTTGCACATTTGCACAAGAACACAAGAACGACATACAATATTTTTCACAAACAATATTCTTCGAATTACCTTATAAATTCTAAATTTAAGCTCGAGACAAACCAATAATATAGTATTTTATTACCTCCGGGTTGCTATTGATGGGATGTATTTAATGTCAATTAATAAATCGGAGGAAGATTCTGGTGCAATGTTGGGACAGACAAATGCATACAACTCACCTATAAAAACCTAAATTTATTATACACGTATTCTGTAGAAAACATTGTAATTACTGTATAGTCAGACCTGGTGCCCTAAACAAATGTGTAACGCAAATTAATTATTTAATAAACTTGTAAATGTTGTAGTGATAAATAAATTATTCTAATTATTATTACACGAGGATTCATTATATTATTCGCTACGTCCGTACTTGAACGTTTAACAATAGCACCATCTATTATAGCTTTGAAGTACTAAAACAAATCACTTTTTTCAAAAATCAAAACCTAGTAAGAATTGCCGCTGCCCTATATATGATGGCATATACTAATGTTAAATCAAATATTCCGAAAAGTAACTTTTAGGTAAAAGCTTGTTTAAAAAAATTGTTTCTTTACTCATATTTATGATTCATATAAATATTTTAGTAACTATACATGTATTTTGCGTTTCCTGACGTTGATACTATCAACAGACAAAGCGAAGAGCCATTTATAATTTGTTCATTCTGTAAGAAGTTCACGAAGAATATGAACTAATTAAATTAATGTACACGTTTTGTCGTCTGCTCTATTCGCTTGTTTTATCTCGACGTTTTGAATGATACATCTGACTGTCTCATCTGTTGTATATATGTTTTCCGGTAGCTCACCTTTTGTCAGGAAATCGTGCTGTCATTGTAATGAATACGACACAAGGACTATTTACAATCTGGTAACATTACAAAGCAGTGAATGGTGAACAATGTAATATTAACTACAGGAAAGGAAATACAATAACGCGGTACTAAAATATTTGAATATGTAAAATTTTATAAGAATTTTAACAGTTAAGTTAAAAAATAACTACCGTTGTGGCGTTAATTGCATTTTATATTCTTTCTCATAGAACTCCAACATGCTGCTGCTGTTTCACATGTATAAAAGAATTTAGAGACCAATTGCTTGTAAGGTGTTATTTCGCTACACCTTAGGGTCACCACGCATCCACTCATCGTTCAAACTTAGAAGTTTATTTGATGTTTTAGGTATCTATGAACTGCAATGATTACTGTAGTCATAAGAAAAAATGTTAGACATATATTTCATGTCAAAGAATGCAGAACTAAAGGCGAATAATGATAGGACAGATTGTTACAATTCTATCGATGATAATACGTCAGTAATAATGGCGTGAGGTTCGCAACGCGTTCGTCGCATTCTTAGCAACAGATTACCAATGACTTTGCACTATGAAAAACGCATCAGCCTAACAATACAACGTAACAGTACAAAGCTATCGTATATCATCGACGCTTTTATAATCTACTATCACTACATTACTTTATACTTTAGCGTACTGTAAAGAGATTGCAAATAAACGGTAATACTGAAATAATTATTGTTAGTATGGACAAATTATAAACTTGTGTTTTGTTAGTTGTATATTGCGTAGATAAAACAAAATATAATGCAGTTTTTACTGAGATTTTCCGGGCTGAAGGCCGCTGTTAGCCCGAGGGCTTTTACAGTTTCACCAGGTTGAGAGGTGACCGAGCGCTTATGGCACTCAGTCGAGACCTCTATATATAGGTAACCAGCACAAGAGCTCCCGAGAGGGAGCCTTGGCTTGGACCGTTATCTTGTTTCGCGAGAGCGTCTGACGTCTGAGGGTGCCCGAGAGGGCCGAACCTCGGCTCAGTCAGTTGCTTCTGACCTTTTACCAGTTGCTTTTTACTGAGAGCAATCAAATATTATGTAGGAGTTATACGTAACACATACCGTAAGCCTTTCGGAGCATACTATATAATAACAATTTGAATAAATTTGTGCAAGCACAGGTCCGCTTCGCTGCTTAGTTGGAGTACAGACCGCCACGCGGATTGACAGAATGTGGCGTTTGAAATGTAATTGTATTAAGTTTAAGTGTAATTATGTATATAATATTATTTTAACTTTATGAGATATAAAAAAATAAACAAAGTGCACAATGTTCTAGTTATAAAAATCAGTATTATAGTAAATAGTGCTGATTCTAAGGACACATTAATTAATTTTATTCTGTTATCAACATACGACAAACGGTTTAAATCAATACATACGTTAATATTTTCCTTTATACCAAATTTTGCTTTGTTGACTAAAAACAAATCCATTTAAAAAAGTTGAGGAAGCTTTTTTTTATGCTAGAAGAATATTAATATCGTACGGCAGATAGTGGAAGGGTGAGCAGAGTTGCGACTGTGTCGGATAACGGTGCCCGCGTCACGCTGTGCGCTACGCTCCGTTACCAACGAAGCCACGCTCTGCGCGGATTAAGTTCTAAAATAAAATTTGATATAGATTTTATTTTAGAACTTAATCTTTTCAATGTATTGCTTTGCGAGTACGAAGTGGTATGAACTTCAAGAAATTCCTTACATGTTGTGAAATTTGTGTTTATTCAATCGGAAAATGTGAACACTTGACTTCTATCTTAAAATATTTAATTATGGACAACACTTTTTTTCAATTATTGTACCTATTTTAATAATTCTGCTAGTGTCTAGTTAGAAAGAGGCACATGTATGAAATTAATTGGTCAGTAACAACAGCAATTAGCGAAATGCTCGAGGAGTACACTAAGTTGAGACCTAAAAATAGATCAAAGGTATATATAACTACTTTTTAACGTCAAGTACTAAATGTAATTTTAATGCACACAAAAGTAAGAAGATATATCTACGTTAGTAAAGCTAACATAGATTTATTATCTAACATAAAAAGTTATATAAGAATACATTAGTTACGCAAAACAACAAACAAAGAACACCTTAAATTTTTCGAATACTTCGTGCGCTGAGGAGGATTCATATCAGCATATAAGTGAATAGCGAGTCGCATTCTATCGTTCAACGTTCATCTATGTACAAGCGGTAATCACACCATATTCTGATATAAGCACCTGATAGTGCTATTAAGTTTGCATATTTAAACAAAAACTTACATCAGTCCTAGCATACAAATAATATACATGTAGGTAAAACAAATGACTGTTTATCACGCACAGTTTGTTTTCAGATAGTACGTCCATCCAAAAACTACATTATGGCTTTATATGACAGATGGAAAAGGCTTTGATTCGTTTGAAATACGACCTAATAATCTGAGACTTATAACTTCGACGGTTCCATCTTAATACTTAGAAGTGACAAGGCACCTACAGCAGCACATCTTATTTTTTTATCTTAGTAGGATGTAGTTGTTTTTCACCACTATTAGCGTTAATTGGCTGTTCACTCCTGTCCTTTATTTAAAAAAAAGCGAATCATAGATTTATAAAGGTTATTGTGTACGTTATTACCCGTAAATTAATTACCTATATCAATATTTTCTATAGAACAAATTCCGTCACTGTAATATCAGCCAACAAAGCAATGAAAGAAAATACATAATTATGTTTGAAACCAATATCGTATCAATACAACATAACATTGTAAAATAATTCAAATGGAGAGAATGCATTACAATGCATTCCTATGTATTCCCCTCATCCGGTACAGAAGATAAGTTTAGAGTTTGCTGCAACGCCATTTAACCACTTTCTCTTAACGACTGTCGACTGACTCACAAACAATTTCTAGAATGCGAGTCGGGGTTTTGCGAACTGTAAAGTATTCGGCGAAGGAGTCCGATTTTCAAGATATGCACTGCAAATAATTATTTAATAACTGATCGCAATTACTTAAGTATTATTTTATTCAAACACATGTTTATTTTACGTAATTCTCTATCTTAAACAGTTACAAAAAATATACTGTTGATGCGTAGTCATAATTTTTTTCTATTATCGGCGTATTTGTTTCTGTTTAGATCAAAAAAGAAATCAGTTTCTTAAAGGATGATATATTATCGATTGAAATATTTTTATAACATGAGAACTAAAAATTACATTCGATGATTTTTTTTCTTCTATGCGTATCGCTTAAAAATAAATTCTTATTTAGAGTTTAATAAAAGGTCTTGTGTGGGCCAAGTATCGGTCGTCGACCCGACATCTTCCCACATATTCGTATTATGCTCCATGTATTTTAGACGCTCTTACCGGAAACACATAAAGTGATACACATAATAATAACAATAAAAGAATTCAATGTTTATGCAAATATATTATGATAAAGTGTTATACGATTGCAGTTAAAGTATGTATTATATAATCTTCTTTTTTCTAAAATTGTGATTCTGAAATCTTTACTTTACGGATTTTGAAAATACAATATTATTAGTGGCAGATCAACGGAAGAGAAGTTCCCATAAAAAAGGTAAATTTTATTTCATACAAACTGCACCCGCCAATTTCTTATGACGAATATGTATAAAATTAAATCAATCCGTCAACTCTAATAAATGGAAAATAAAACATCAAACATCCCGTGTTAAACTCTGCTCGAAAATTGATATGATAAAGCTGGTTAAATATTACACCAATGACAAACATTATATTATATATGTATGAATAAAATTAATTGCTACATTCTACTTGGTTTGTGACATCGTAATACTAAGAGCAAAGTTTAACTACTATAGACTTTAATAGTGAATATTTTTAATTGATCAAATACACCGTTTGAAGTTTTATTAAGTACATAATCTTCGAGGCTTCGAGTTTCCATAATGTGTTAGTGACGGTGATTGATAAACAAGACTTTTGGATATGCTTTGTTATGACTTTTAGAGTTTCTAAGGTTCTATTACTATGTGAGTGCAAATTATCGACTTTTGGGTCTACTAGTAGGCGTCCCTTGTCCCTTACACTGAATGCGCTTTTCTTTACGGTTATTGTACATAAATATAACATCGGATTAGAGGAGAGAACGAGTTACTGTCACATTGACATTTCGATTTATTAAAAATTTAACAACCAAGAGATATAAGCGTGATCGAAATCGATCGGGTGGACGTCAACGGTAACTTGTGATCGTATAAACAATAAAATCGCAATTAACAACATCGATGAATCCGTCCAAGATTTATGTTTAATGTGTGGCTGAACCATAAAATTTAAGGCGAATGCTTCATTACTAAGCTACTATGGCTCATACATATTAATATACATATTTTCAAAATAACGTAATGAATCATTGAGTGAACGTTCCGTAATGAGAATTTACGAGTAATTGTGTGGAAGAATTTCATTTTGCCATACTGTAGGAAGAGTGGCGAGGTGTTCGAGGATTTGCGATCCATCATTTTTAATCCTTCATTATGACCGTGATAAATGAGTGTTCGGGAATTGCTGTATTGAGTCTGATGTTTATATGAAAATATAAAAGATTGGCCAAATTAAGATTTCTTTAAAATCTTTCCTTTCTTTGTGTAACAAAATTAATGCATATCGAAAAAAATTCCAGAATCAAATTTGGAAACGTAATTATTTATGAGTAATGTTATATAAATATAGTTAGATTATTTATATAATACGCGGTAACGTTATAAGTGCGTGAGTCCACCGGGGAAGAACGCCTACACAGAATACGAGGGTGAAATAGCAGCATAACTTAACTTTTGTTATGAACGGTAGAAATCTAAAGACCATCTCAGGACCCCAGGAACAATAACACATGTGCATCTTGAATCTTTGTTTAGGATAGATGTAGATATCATGAGCCGCAATCGTTACTAACCATCAGGTGAACTATGCGCTCCATTGTCACCCCTAATAATATAAAAAAAAGTATTAACAAAAGGGTAACTTTTGTTAATACTTTTTGATCCATTTCAAGGATACATAGGTAACAGTACTTCTATAGGCGTCCAATAATTTCGTGAGTCAATGTTTTTTTTATCTTCTTTTATATTGCTTTAAGAACAACAAACGACTGTGTGCTCTTTCACCTGATCGTAAGTGATTCCTGCGGCCCACGACATCTACATACATACTCGGCAAGGAATCATAATGAAGGTGCGTTGTCACCCTTGAGGACTGAGATGGAATGCCACGTTACCAGTAATAAAGGACTCCGGATCCCTGCACTCACCAGACGCAACGCAGCAGCATTATGCTGATACTTTACGCTGGTATTCTGTGAGGGTGTGGTCCTATCCCGGTCGAGCTGATCCATTAATTCTGCAGATAAAAACAAACTGCAGTGTAGCTCGACCACTCTTTAGGTGACAAACGAGCACTCATAACGCCTACATATATTTGAAATGAAGTATCTAAATATATTTGCATTGATACGTCTGACGACTAAGATTGCGAGTCTAATTTCTGAAGTATTCTCAAGATGTTTTAAGGTTATCAATTAAAGATTTGCATCATTTTAATCAAATCGACCCATCCCAAAATGCAAGGAGGAGTGATTGACATGACTATACCAATTCGATTACGATTACGATTGGGATATTTCAATCTACCGTGAAAAAGCTACACAGAAATATTAATATTATGATCTAAGAAATGTATAAAATTAAAAATTCTAACTGGTTTCCCATAACAATAAAATAACAGAATACGATAGAAAAAGAATTTTTATATTCGTAATAGAATATTAGTAAAAATACACCCTCCAAATATTTCTCCTAGTCCCAGGTTGAATGGAAGGGACACCCAAAAAAGCCTTAAGCACGCCTTTTGTGACTCTATTTAAAGGTTTTTTTTGTGTTTAAATAATAGGTACCGTCAAAAAACTAAAATTCTCATAATTTAAACTGAATTTTTATACTCCACTAGTTTAACCTTTTGTTCTTTAAAAAACTTTATTGTGCGACTCCACGACTCCATGAAATCTCCAAGTGGCAAAAATATATAATCTACTTGAGACACATATTTGTGCCATATACATCAGAAATAATATAAGTATATCAAATAATACTTTATCATAATATAAGTATTAAGCTTTGGTGTATTATCATAATTATATTTTATTTTATGTAATTACGTTTACTAAGGAAGCTAAGGCTAAGGCATTGTTGCTGCCTGCACGTGCAGTACGTGGCGGCTACTTACAAATTACATTTTATTGTATTTGTATGCATTGTTTATAAGCTCGCATAATAGCCTTCCTACGGCGTAGTACAAACTTAGTTTAGCACGATTTATGACCTGTTATTTATATACATAAATAGATAAATTACAATATACAAGTTTCCATATTTATAGTGTTTGTTTAGTCTCATTACAGTTAATAATAAAATTATATGGATGATATATAGAGATGCTAACTCTACCTAGAACCTACCCTTTTCTAACATGATAAGGTTATAAAATATATATAAACTGTTTTTATATATATTTTATAACCTTTGATTGGATATATTGATCACAACAGATCCAGGATTGCTTTAGTAATTTTATTGGCTTTTTTCTGTTGTAGCATATTTATTTTATATTTAATTGTAACTTATTACATATTTTTATAGACATCGTGCTTTCGAACATGAAACCTTTACTATCCAACCTAAACAATTCTAATAAACACAACCACTTTTATTTATTACATTAAATGAAAAAAGGTATCTATATACTCAATATCTCGTTCGCAAACGTTTTTAATACTGCCTATTAATAATATTGTAATATTTAACGAATATATTTTCAAACTATAGAAGGCACCTAGAAGCAAATATTTAGGCAAAGCCAAAGCTCACGTTAACTGGTGTTTGTTAATGTTCAGGGAACTGCTATATCCTTATAACGGTGACAGTTTCGCCTAAAGGCCGTTCATGATCGGTATATTGTTGTTTTAGTGTCATCATCCGTTAAATCCAACGTTAAACGATGACTGCGGCCCATAAACACTTCTATCCATCCTCAACAAAGACTTAAAATGTACTTGCGTTGCTATCAATGCTCAGAAGGAATTCCTTGAGACTCATTTTTGGATTCCAAGCTCTGTGCACGCATCACACGAAACACAGCATCGTTACGCTGCGTAATACATGGCGAAAAGTATGTATTTAATTTGTTATGACGATAGTCCATAGTTGGAGACTACCATCGCGAGATGAAAGCAAATATTGCTATCTAATCCGGTATCCAAGGGAAGCGGCGGTCGTTTAATTTTCTATCGACATTATTATTCAAAGCACGTCGACCGATCACCGCTTTAAGCCATCAGAATTGGTTAAATCCCCATGGATACATGCATTTAATTACGAATATCCCATGTGTGTTGCACATATAAAATAAATATTTTGTGTGGTAATATAACTTTATAAAGATTTAAAGATAAAAAGGTTTGAATAAATTAAAATTTAGTTTATTTCAGTTAGTGTGTACTTTTAATTAAAATCAGGTTACTCAGGAGCCACGAAGACGCTCATAAGTTTTCTGCGTATTGTATTTTTTGCGGTTGATCTATATATCTATGTCGAAAATATACAATTCAAATTTCTAGCTTCTATGTCGGTATTTTATATTGTTTATTGTACCTGTTGTACGTACCGTAGTGTAATTAATTACACATGCCCAAGATGTGGTGTTAAACAACGTCTACTGCTCTATGCTGAAGATATTAAAAAATATTCATATGAATATTATGCTGTATTTTTACTTGTTTGTTCTAAATACTTGTAGAAACATTTTCTTTTCTTTTATATAATGTTTTGGTCCGTTAAGAAAAATAACGTAATAAATTAAGTTACGAGAACTTTGTTAGCCTTGAACACAAACTCACTATGTAGACATCATGGTTTTGAACACAAGTTTGTAAAAATGAGATTAAGTTTTTGATATTTTTACACCTCACCTAAGGCTCTGAGTAGGCTTATAGGCCGATAGACTGATGGGTCAGTTGGATGCTTTGAGGGCTTGAGAATCTCTGTGACGTCGGCTTCCTTCCAGATGTTCGGAAAGGTGCCTTTCGACATGGCTGTGTTGTAGATTATTACCAGTAGGTGTAGAATGGACATGTACGTTTTTGAATATCTACCGTTAAAGGCGGTACTTTAGTGTAATAAACGTACACATAGACAAACTTTTATATACACTATGACATTTGTTTATACTATAACATTTGAACTTCATACTATTTAATTTAACACTCGATGATCTGCTGGTGGGACCTAGAGTCCAGACTTATTAGGATCCAGTTAATCAATAAATTGGTCCTGATAGAATCCTTTATAATTATTATTTTTAATTTGAATTTCTTATGTTTATTAATTAATGATCAGTAACCTTTCGTGATTAGCGGTGATTCGGCTTACCAGTTAATTAGCAAACTTCGGGCTAGTATACCCGATCGTTGAACTCGGTTAGGTCAAAAGCCTCGTATTGTGAACACCACTGGCCTGCGCATATCGCCATTTGTTTCAAGCCGTAGGAAATTTGCATTGAAATTTATGCCTTATCGACGTTTTAAATTAATCGATACATTTCTAATTAACACGATAGCTGGTTTATGGCATCTTTTTTAAGATCATATTTATTAGCCGTGTAGTGTTAGTATTGTTGTCATGCTGGAGTACCAAACTTTGGAGTACAAAGTTGCGGTGAAAAACCAGTAAAAGGATGGTAAACTTATTTCTTATGCGTCGAACTTTTAATGATTATTAGGTAGTAAAAGCTTATTCTTCTGTTAGTTACGATAAACTCTACGGTATTCACGGATTTTTATAATATTTGCGAATACAAAAGCTGGGGGTTGAGCAAAAATATCAAAACATACGCAGATGGGATTGCAATTATTGCTAATTAGTCAATATTTTGTTCGTAAAGTCATCGGAAATACTTTAAAAGCGACTTTCGTTGACTGTATACAAAATAGGAATAAGTACCACAAATTTATTTTGATTTTTTTGTTTCTCCATGAATGACGAGGAGAAAGGCGGCGGACCTACTGACCCACATGTCGAAATGACTTTCCTTGTTGCAACGTTGTAAAAAATCATTCGTTAAATGATACATATTAGGAGCTGATTTATACCATTTAATTGTTTCGTGTTTAAGATGATTGAATGTAGATAAGTTTGGTTATCCTCGAAATACAAAGTATATAATATACTATATAATAAAATAACATATAATATAAATTCTGCTTTGTTGTTTGATCGCAAACAAAAAAAATTGTTTTTATTTACACTAAGTTATATTAGTTGTTACACATGTCTTATGCATTACAAATACGAATATGAAAATACCTTTTAATAATAAATAATTGGGATTTCGTTAAACGACTTTAATGACGGGGATTTAATAATAGAATCATAAATAAGAACCTTGTTTGAGAATTTTAATAAATAAACATGGCCGAGACTAACGAAGTGTAAAAGGATACACGGGTACGCTACTGCGAAGAGAAGTTTCTTATACCTTACGAGTTATTTATCTTATAGTACATTTTACGATATGTTGATACTTTGTAAAAAAAAACATTGAAACAATAATATATTATATTGATATAGTGTATTAATTTTGCCGTTATAACATATAAAGAAAT
This sequence comes from Teinopalpus imperialis, assembly GCA_029286865.1. Lineage (NCBI taxonomy): Eukaryota > Metazoa > Arthropoda > Insecta > Lepidoptera > Papilionidae > Teinopalpus > Teinopalpus imperialis. Next base: position 5,717,507 of record JAGSMU010000020.1, on the reverse strand, counting down.
ATTATAATTAAGTACTATCATTATTTAATTAAAATAATTAATTTTATTTATGAGTAGGTACTACGATACAACAATGAATAGAACACGAAAACATATCGTAATGAACCTCATTATTGAGAAAAGTTATGATTATTAGGAATTTGACTTTGGATTTGAGACTAAATAGAAGTTCGTAATATATTTAAGAAAAAACAAATAACCGTCTATGCGTTGCACTATATTCGTATGTAAAACACGACATAGTTCAAGTTCATACCATAACAGTATATTAATTATGAATTTATCATTCCGTAGATAACACTCAGTTACAACTAGTCCGGTTAATCGAGTTTCCTCAGAGTCACTCGTTAATTCGCTGAAGCGATTGCGTACGAACCGAAGCCGGTCGCCTCAGGGCCGGCTGTTGCACTGAAGACGTTGCGCCAAGTGCAAGGCAAACCGCTCCACGTAATCTACAGCATTACGACAACGAAATATAGCCATATTTTTCGTACTGTTATCTAAAAATAGAGTAGACACTGTAATATTTATATATTTATTTATTTACACTTTAATGCAATAACATTAACAAAGTTAATGGTTCATAAAGGGCGGACGTAATACTGTACGCATTCTTTGCCAGTCAACCCAAGGTGTGGTGAGATATTGTGATAGGTGTAGAAATAAACTAATTAATAAATAGAAAAGACTAAAAATAACTAATATAAGAATAAAGAATAATACATTCATATATAGATATTAAATACATATTAATAAAAATATAATACATATATAAATACAATAAACATACATAATGGAACACAATACAATAGCTACCAATAAATTCCATATGTGGATAATGAACTTATCCTGACTACAGGTAATTTAAGTAAGTTCATTTTATAAAAGCTGCAAACGATTATTCATGGACAATTTGAGCGCCGGTGTTAGTAAGCTATTTAGGTGCGGAGCAAATTGGCAAAAATTTAAATGAGTATAAAAAATATAAATACCCCAACCTGGATTGAGGGATGAGAAATTTCAAATAATATCTTTGAACGTACTTTATATATAAAATTTTAAATCTGATCTAGCTTCTTTTGAAATAGATCTTTTTTTTATTACTTTGAGAGTAACAAACGGGCATACAGTTCGGCTGATGGAAAGTGATTCGTGCGGCTCATGACATTCATTCATCCTTGAAAAGGAATCATAATGCAGATGCGTTGTCCACCTTGAGGACTGAGATGGTATGCCACGTCACCAGTAATAAAGGTCTCCGGATCCGTACACTCACCAAACAAAACCCAGCAGCATTATGCTGCTATTTTACGCTGGTATTCTGTGAAGTCGTGGTCCGACCCTGGTCGAGCTGGCCCGTCCACTCTGCAACCAGACTCAAACTGCAGTGCAGCTCTACCACTGTGTTCCATCTGTTCCTAATTCAACGCTGTTGCACTTTATTCAATTAAACTATGTAGTGTTTGTGAGTAACAGTATAATAAATTAAATATGTAAAAGTTAAAAGTAATATAAATCCCACTGTTGGGCATAATCCTCCTCCCTAGAGAGGATATTGGAGCATAGTCCGCCACTTAATTCCACTGCGGATTGGCGGACTCCGCATATTTTCGAAATACATTTCTCGCGTACCCTGAATTAAAAGCGAGAGCTTTTTGAGCTTTGACATCACGGCTCTTAGCTATCGTTAAACTAAACATGAAATATTAATATTGAAATAGCCTTAAATTATTTTAAACATGTCTTAAAAAGTATAAAATTTTTCTTCTTATATTTGTTTTTATTTAATACCTCAAAAACGTACTGTGAATGTCGAACGTTTGAAGTTCAAAGTAATGTTATAACCACCGTCCTTGTATTTTACTCGATGTAAGAGTACCAGAACTAATGATAAAAGTTAATTTTATAGGTACAGCGATAAATCAGCATAACTTGCTATTTTTGTTACTACTTGTTAAAGATTAACATAATAATTTAATTATCCCACCACTTTATATAGATGGTTCTGAATTCCTACATAGAAAGAATTTGTAGACAAATTAATGTCCAGCGCCATTTTTACAATAAAACTGAAACGAAGAACCTTCGAGTTGAAACTGGTTAACAAATTATGCACAGCCCAAAAAGATAAGTTATTGGCATGTAGATAATAAATTATTATTTCTTTAAACAAATAAAAATAAACAGTGCGGATCACAGACCTCCCGTTATGAGTTCTTAACCCGCCACGCTCCTTAATGCGATTAGAGGGTTATAAGACAAGAAATTACTTTAATAGCAATATGTTGAAAATTAAATAATGATATGAAACAATATAGATACTAGTACTGTTTTTAGTGCGTCGATGTTAAATTAAATAGGGGTGACAAAGTATCTGCTGCAATCACTTCAAACCAAGTGAACTGTGTGCTCATTTGTCACCCTAACATATAAATACAACATGCAACGAAAATTTTTATTTCATTATTAGAACAATAAATTACGCAGCTGAAGAAGAATTATCTGTATCGGCTCTGTTGACATAAATACTGTATTTGTACTTAATTTACCACCAACGAGCACGCTATTCTCCTGTTTCAGACAAAAAATAGACAAAAAACTTGTAGATTATTACTTGTATGAACATACAATATTTATATACTAAAAGTTTAAACAATATTTGATTAACTCTTACTTTTTTAACGCGTTTATTACTTTTTCTTGTAATAATTCAGAGAAGGTTTGGAGTCTATGCCTTAAGTTGAAGATGCCTCTTTACTAGTAATACAAACCGCAAAAGCGCTAATTCGTTAGTCATCGATGTCAATTTCATTCGTTTCGGTCGGACAACATACGATGTTGATCGAGTCTTTGGGTAAATACTGTGCATTTCGAGATTTAAAGCAAAATAAATATTAGCTAACATGAAAGGATTCTTTTTGTTTTGATTGACTTAAATAACTATGACGAAAAAAGACAAAATAAAAATCATAGCCGAGCTGAAGAATGCAATGAAATATCTTCCTTTATTCTTAGATTTTACATACATATTTTTTATTCGATCCTTTGAAAGCGTTATAGCATATCGAATCTTGTGGGATATTAGAACCAATTTGAAACACAGGCTAATTTTCTACAAAATCCGGTTCGCCGGATGATAAAATAACGTTACAAGACGTCGAGAGAAGTGGAAACGAAAACAGCAATTTGACGAGCGATCAATTTGCATGCCCGTTCGGGATGTCACGCATGCGCTGTCGATCTTGTTTCTTATCTTCATCTGTTTTATTCAGTCACTATCCCTTGCGGTTTACTCTGCGCTTAACGTGGCATCAAAATTTTAAGCCCATCCTACACATGATTATGGTATGTATTTGTATGCACATAAATGTTTGAATATAATAATATGTCTTGACAAAAAAACACCCACAACTACATATTTATTAACGCCCACTCTTCTTACAAGAGAAGCTATTGGAAAATTTATTGACATCGTCATAATGACATTAACTTGATATTAAGTTAAGCATTGATAGAATGAATACTGTCTTACATGATTGTGTTAAGAAGATAGTGTCCCTTTTCGGATATTTCCTGAAAGCTATACGAGGCTTTCGGTGTATTAAAAAAATGTTTAACATGTATATAAATATATACATATATATATATGATTAATTAATTTTCTATGTGATATACCGACACCCTGTTACTAAACCTAACGTTATTATCTATTGACGTTAAATCTATACCGTCAATGACTTTATAACCCCCGGATGTTTCCTCTACCAGATCATTGAATATAGACTAGAGTAAGTACTGCGTATTTATGTGAAGATAGATAATATAAATGACAGTCACCGACATACATAAAAGCCATTTAAAGTATATCAACTACGCGAATAAGAAATTTCAATTAGAGAAGTGTTGAGCTGGCTACAAGTCCCGCTTCGTTAAAGAACCGTTGCCTTACGTCCGGTCCGTTGTGACTTGATAACCTGAGGAAATTTGGACAATAGAACAAATTAAGTTCCTTCTAAAATTTAACGTAAACGTTAAAATTAATTACATATTCAGCTGTACTCTGTGCCGTGTGCTTAAAATATTGGCATATAAATAGTACTGTTTCGGGAGAAGAATGCATACATCTTAGACTTTCAGATTTATATAGAAAATACAATTATTTATTACTTATAAACTTAACTTACTCTTAAAAAACATTGTATTCGTATATCGAATTTATAGACTATTCATTGCAAAAGCAATCAACCGCAAGTAATCGCGCAAAAACAATTCTCATACCTATATTCTTATACTGTCATACCCAAATATTATTATGGTATAGGTTCTGTATTGTTCTTTATTCTTGCTTTTGTTTAATCTCTACTTTAGGATACAATCATAACTTTAAAAACTTGTAAAATGCTTCCAGTCTAAGAATATAAAAAACGCCAGTCTAAGCTCGATGTCAACAGTCAAGTTATTTTTTAAGTGATTCCTGCGGCCTATGACAGCCACCTGCATCCTCGATAAGGAATCATAATTTAGATGTATTGTGATGTCGTATGTCACGTCACCAATAATAAGGTCCGATATCTTGTCTTCATCAGACCGTACACAGTACTGCTGATCTACCATTTTACGCTAGCATTCAAGAAAGCGCAATAAGAACCCGGTCGAGTTGACCTATTCGTTTACCAACTAGTTAATCACTGTAGCGTGACTCCACCAGGTACATTTTTTTCCATTTAACAATCAATCTTTAGTTACGGTTAAATAATGGAGAAATTAATATACAATTGCGGAAAACGATCTGCAGTAGCGCGTGCCTATACGGTCAGCCGCGTGCCTTGCTCATAAATTTTACCGTCTCTAATATTACCAATTAATTATAAAAAAAAACATGCGGAAGATCTATCAATATTCATTAGATGCATCATGGGCCAGCTTCCTGGGTTTTTAGATGCTGAAGTATGCCAGATGAATCGCATGCAGTACGGTTGCGCTCGTGCGCACACAGTTACATCATTATGCTTGTAAACACGGGGAATATCATTCGATACGGTCTACGTATTCCATTTATTGTAGCGGGATTCAATTTTTATTTACACATATCTTTTTTAAAGTCGTTGATCGTATCTATATTAGATTTAAACCTGAAACAATAGCCGAATACTTTTTTTTATGATTCACTCATTCTTTATGGGAAACTTAAAGCTGCCTCGCTTGTAATAGAAACAAACCTTAAATATTCGTTTAACGGGTGGGATTTTGGCTCAATTTAATTTGCGAATATATTTCATGATCTATAAAATAAAATTACAGTTTAACAATATGATTCGTCTTTCTTTTTATTTCTTCAATATATTTCAAAGAATAACATTGACTTCTTAACTAAATTATAGTACTTGTTAAATGATTTATGAGCGTGAGAAAATAAAATGGAACATAAGCATACTTCCACGCTTGAATTACGAGATATGTTGAAGATTCTGTTACCTCCGAAGACTCATACGCAATACCAGCAAGTCCTTGGGTTATGTCACTCACTATGGGAAACAGCGCTATTTTAAGATATGTTGAGTTAGTATGTTAATTTTAAGAAAAAATATCGCAGGAATCTGGATAATATGCGAGTATTAGTTATTCTGCGATAATTAACTAACAAAATCAAAATCCTACAAGTTTATAAAAAATATAGTTATACTGGTATAAATTACTAGACATCCCCAAAAGACACAAATCATCTAAACCCAAAAATAAGTTATAAACTGACTAAAAAGCTCACTATTTTCTACGACTGAGCGTCATCGTAGATCAATTCCTAAAAAAATTCGGCGAATTGAACAAAATATATTTTATTTTAATTAGATATTTTTTTAAGGTACATATAATATTTTACGCTAACCAATTGAAGAATGTAGGATTATTCTTCACTGTAATAAGTCAAGACGTTACTCACGCCCTCTTGCACCAGGTCTCGAGACGCCATTAGGAGCATTTCATATCTACATTACCATAATTTCCATCTTCTAAGTCCGGTGCAAGCTGTACCAGTACCGTTAGCATACCCATTGAGTGAAGTGGGATTACGGACGCATAATGAATCCTCCATTTGTGAGCTGTGACGGCATTTGGCTCACTGGAGCAGATGCACAAACGCTTGTTTCTTGCAAGTAATGGTCTCTCAGTAACAATAGGTTGACAAATTATTAATCACATAATACACCAGTTATTTGTTTATACTTTTAACTATCATTTTTAACTTAGACTGGAGCTACTTCTAGTAGGGTATAAATGTATAATATATTGCCACTGGCTGAAAATCGACCCTCATATGATTTTTTTTTCGGTCTGATGGCTGTTAGCCGAGGACTTTTACAGTTTCACCGGGTTAAGAGGTGACCCAACGCCTATGGCTCTCAGTCGAGACCTGTTAGTACCCACAGGTTATATGATAAAAGTAAAAAAGTTAAGTGAATATCTGTTTCATTACCATATGTTTATGAATATGTAATATTCGTTGTGTGAAATATTAAATATGACCCCATTTAAGGTCACGATCGAGGACTCAACAACTGGGCCCCATTAATATTTACATCTAATCTCGTCTTATTTATTTATTTATTTTAAACTTTATGCACAAAGTAAATCACATACGCGGACTTAATGCTTAACGCATTTTCTACCTAGTACCTTGAGAAGCTAGGGTAGGTGCAGATATAATATAAAAATGGTAAAAATAACAGTTCCTCTGCAAAATATAATATAATATACTTAAAAAATATATATATGAATACAATAAATATATAGGATACCTAAATTAATATACTTTATAACATATAATACAATAAATAAATATATTATTATATATTATACAAAATTTATAACATCATGGTGTTATCAATCTGCTGACAGTTTATTCAGGACATACTCACGCGTCTTCCTTTTAAACACAAAACGATTCTCAGCCATTCTGACTCCAAGAGTTCGAGACTGACTCGTCTTCTGTCTCGGTCTGTCCTCAGGGACCGAGATGGAATGTCTAGTTAGCAGTAATTAGGTCTTCGGTTCCCTAAACGCGGCAGCGTTATGCTGCTGTTTGTCGCTGGTAATCTGTGAGGGCGTGACCCGACACAATGTTACATTGAGAAAATAGATGCTGTATGGCTTATCATTATTTTCTAGAAACTAGCTGCAGAGTGACATTCGTTAGTTATAAGTCGGAAAGTATATATTATAAGTAGGATCATCTGCTAAAAAAACTTATAAATCTAGGTAATGTCTAATTTTAAGTTATGAAATATTTTATTTAACAAAAAGCTTTTATAATCGTCATTAGACTTCGGCAGTACACAAAAAAGCGCTGAAAACCCGATTGCTAGAACTATATATTTTTGCTTTAATTCATTATAATGATAAAGAAATATGATACAAATAAAAATAAGGTTTTTAAAGGCAAGTTGTAATCAGCAATAATCGTATTTCAATAATGCAATAAACATCAAGAACAAAAAATACTTTTAATGTATACCAATATTATTACAACTGCATGTATTTGTTTATTGTAATGTTACATGAAACCTTGCATTTATATAAATATGTATTTAAACGTATGTTATTGGTTGTTTAAGTATGTTATGTAAAGACAGACAAGATAGATATTGTAGTAGAGAGAGATAGAGACATTGCAGTAGTCTTTGAAAATATTCGTATTCATTGGTACATTGGTTGGTGGTTTGTATAAAGCATTATTGATATTTATATAGAAAATACATATTTCTTGTAAAGAATTACTATTAAGGAAAATTTGAGAGGTAGTCTCAGCTTAATATTTGTTATATATTGCTTCTATAATACTTTACGCTTTAAAGTCGACTTCGCTCATAACAAACGCAAAATTCTATGACTTTTATACTTATTTATATTTGTGTCTAAACATTATATTTTTTAAGATTATATTTTAAATTAGAGTTTACATGAGAATGAAATTTTTAAAAAAATATCTAAATATAGGGTGCAAGTTTGTATCGTTGGTTAACGATCTCGGGTGCGAGAGCCTAACGGTCGACGGTCGGTCGGTGAACGACACCGTAGGCCAGATCAGCGATAGCTTGCTTTATTAAATTGTGCCAATTATCGGTTGCTCGAGACGTCGATTCAATCTTCCAAATTCAAATTACACATAAACTAAAGTGGACTCTAAAAAACCACACGAGCGGGCATGACTGCCGGGTATTTTATAGCATGCGATCTCATATACAAGGATTAATTTAAAGTATTGATCTAGTTTAATTTTTCAAATAAGTTATAACCACGAATTTAGCTACATAGCGGTATATTTATAACCTCTTAGTGCCAATGTTAAAGCTGAAATGTTATTAAGTTAAGATCTACTGAACAACGAAAAGCCAAATTTATCGAAATATTTTTTAAATATATAGATAAAGTATGAAGTAACACGAAAAATTCAATGATGACTCTAAATAGCTTATCCTACTTGGTTTTACAAAAATGTCGTTAATTTAGAGACAAAGCTCATTTACTCAGCTAAGCTCAGTTAGTTTTATAACAGAATAGACTGTAATAGACAATTGGCACCCTATTAAGATAAGATATATCAAAGTTTCTTATTATGTGAATGTAGATCGGTGGATGTGAGCTTAAAGCTCGTGTTCCGATTATTTTTTGAATAAAGTAAATCATAGGTCAGGCTTTTATTCAATTTAAAGAGCATTGTCGTGTACCGTTCGGCGGTCGGTGGGGCCATCGCGTCTAACGGGACTCTCTGCCCTAATCGTCAATGTTAACGCAATCTATTCAAATATCTTCAAATTATATATTAAAATAAAATAAAATATTCGATTTTAACATAACGAATTCGAGGTTCAGTATAAAAGGTTATATATTGGTAGACACGCTACACGAAGTGCAGCATGGACAGCGTCGACTCGCCATTCACCATATCATCCCTTATGGGTGACAATGAATGGACATCTTGAATCTTTCTTGAAGACGAACATAGGTGTTTCTAAGCCGTAATTATAAGAAATAATCAAATGGTGAACTGTCCTGGTTTGTTATACTAACTGTATATCTTTGCTATACTGTCATAAAAAGTCACAATGTAAAGTGTCTTTTTTTAGTTTTTGTTTCGTAATACCAAATTATATACGAACAAGTGTAGAGACGATCTGCGTTTAAACAAGCCATAACAGGACATACAAACCACAAAGAAAGTGCCAACGTAAACTGTGCGCTTGTCGGATTATTTACCACACGCGGCAGAAGAGTTGATTAAAATGTACCCTCTAACTACGATACACCATCGTGTCCTCACACTACGATACACGTGACCACAATAATGTGCTAATAAAGGACATATACAGAATATTTCTGCTCCAGAATGTTATATGCCTGAACAGGTTTTTTATATTATGGTGACAAACGAGTACACAGTTCACCTAATGTTAAGTGATGACTGCGGTCCATGGCGTCTACACCCATCTTCAACAAACATTTCGTGTGTATCTTACACACATTGTCATTCTGAGGATTGAGATGAGATACTTCGTTATTTGCAAGTGGGTCCTCGGATCCGTAATTTCAGCGGCTTATGCTGTTGTTCGGTAAACGAGTGGTCAGTCCGCGGTCGAATCGACCATCGATGTTGTAGCTAGAAACTAGCTGATGTGTGGCTCTCCCTTTGTAGTCCCAATGATTGTATAATTTCAATATTGCTATTAAAACTTCATATATCGTTGTATTAGTCTCTCTAAACGTTGCTCCTGATAATAAAGCAAGATGCATAGTCGGTGAAAAGGGCCGTGTAGTTTGGTTTTATTTATGCATTTGACATAAAGGCTTTATATTACCATTGCTAAAAACAATAATAACATTCCCCGTGCTATAAGACTTTTAGACATTAAACCATTCACCTATTTTGTAAAACGCAGTAATTTTAAATACATGCAGGATAGAGCGCAAGTTTACCCGATAAGCAAACACAACAATGGACTTTATCTGTTGGGCGCAATCCCTATTCTAAGCAAACATGGTTCTATTAAGCAAACAAATTATAATAATATAATATATATCTTTTTATAGTATTGAGGATTACAAATGAAGATACAGGTCACCTGATGTTAAGTGCTTCCTACAGCCCATGCAACACCCGCATTCATTCTCCATAAGAAATCATAATGCAGACGCTGTATCACGCCTGAGCACTAAGCAGTAATGCATTTTCACTAGTAAAAAGGATAGTAATCCGGAACACACTCACCAAACGATTTATTGCTATTTTGCGTAAGTATTCTGTGAGGGTTTGGACCATCCCTGATCGAGTCGACCCATTTAAACCGCAGTTACGAACTGCAGTGTTCTCTCTCCCTATTACTTTAAAAATCATAATATATAATAATAATAATAACCATCATCTATCATTAGTCCATAGCTGTACATAGCCCACGGATGGACCCTTCCCTATACGCAGGCCTTCTGCTCGTGTTTCTTCAGTTGTAGCTGTAGTGATTTTTAAAGCCAATTAAACCCATATATTTTGATATTTCTAAAAAATGATTACTAAGATTATTAAGATGAAAGTGCTCTCATTTATAGTAATTGTTGTATGAATTATTTGAGGTATAAATCTTTAAACAACATAATTAATAAGGAATCATTACTATAGGCATTATTATAGGCATATATTCCACTTTGTTACACTTTGTACGGTGATATTGATATAAATATTCATGGGTAATTAATCATTACGACGAACTAAGAATACTAATGTTGGTTCATTGTCATTTTTTTTTGTATCTCTAATATAATATCGACGTACAGTATAAATTACGGTTATCTCTCGATTTACACTGGCATGGGTTCCCGACAAAACCGTGTTAAATAAAATCTCCAATTTTGCTATGTAAAACGAAATAACTCCCAATATGTGCTCAATTCAGATTTTAAATAAAACATCTTAACAAACCTAAATGGAATTCATTATAGAAAAGGAACAAATATAAAACAAAGAAATCTTCAAGAAACATATGATAAAATTTGTAATAATTTTATTCGCTGTAATCACTTTTAGGAACTATCAGTCTTTTTTTCCTTATTGATGTCGCGCTGATGCGATCCTAGTTCAACTGTCGGCGAATACGGGAAGATCTCAGATTGAGGGGACTTCGTAATAAAATCTGTAATTAATAGTTGCGTAGGTTTTTTCGCTAAATCTTTTTAGACTTCCTCATATTGGCTTAAGCTTAAGCCCTTGCTTTCACATAAACTACTTTGTGTTTGCGTATGTACGTATTTCCCTAAATGTATATTGTAATTCACAATACGAAGAGTTCCCTGTTATCAGTGTTGCCAAACGAATGAGACCCAAAAATGTTTTAACGATATGCGAATATACAACCATATATACATTTTTATAAGTTTTTCCAAATTCGTTAATTTATAAACCGTGTAAAAGCGAAATCGTGTAAAACAGGTACCGTGTAAATAGGGGGATAAGTGTACATTTATAGTGGCTTTCTGGAGGTTATAAAACAAATAGCCTTCTATTAACTAGCTCAGGTGAAGCTGTAAGAGCCGCATAGGTTAACAGCATTAATATCAAAAGAATCTTAGTCTTCTATCTCGTATATTGAATATAGTCAATATATTGATTTACATATTAATTAATGATTAAACGTACCTTTAATTAAAACTGAAGATAAACCTTTATTTATATCAATAATTAAAAATCCCCTGACTTAAATTTTATTGCTTTACCGGATTCCACAATCGATTCAACAATCTTAAACTATTAAATATTTAGTGCCCTTCGTAAAAATATTATTAATCCCTAAATGTTAATATCGACAAAAAGATAGATAGATGGAATAGCTTAATGGCCGATCGCCCACGACGATATCTTCTGGTTCTTCTGGTTGTGATAACAGAGGCAACAACGCATTATGATTCCTTATCAAGAAAGAATGTAGGTCATGGGCCGCAGGAATCACTTAGCATCAGGTGAACTGTATGATCATTTTTTACCCTTAATATCATAATACCACCATGATGCTGCTGTGTTTCGTCTGGTGAGTGTAGGGATCTGGAGACCTTTATTACTGGTAGCGAGGCATTCCATCTCAGTTCTCAACGCATCTGCATTATGATTTATTGTCAAGGAAATATGTAGAAGTTATGGGCTGCCGGAATCACTTACCATCAGGTGAACTGTGTGCCTCGTTTGTTATTCTCACTAATAAAGTAAAAAAGACTTACTTGAGGGCGTAGTGTGGTGTGCCGAGTGTAGTAGTCATGATGGTAGAAGCTGGTGGGGGATATCGGCGGCCGGTACTTCTTGTGTCCGTACCCCATCGTGTCCATTGTATGCATCTTGGAGTTTTACACCACTAGTCTATCATCTCTCACATTTAAGTTACGTTTGCACGGTCTGCTAATGTAAGTCCACAGTCACATATCACTTTTGTTGCATTGTCTGAAACAAAAAAAACATGATTAGATCCATTTAAA